>CM076154.1:2405000-3605000 GCA_038025085.1 Tetragonia tetragonoides | reverse complement strand
GCAGCTGCCCATCCCGTCCGTCATTGGAAACGAGCTGTCTGTCTACAGGAATCCGAAGAATATGCCATACATCGTGCAACATGATCGTCATCTCTCCGAACGGCATGTGGAACGAGTTCGTATCCGGCTGCCACCTTTCAACGAATGCAGATATCAGGGGGAAGTCAATATGTCTGAACATAATGTCTGCCAGGTGTGATAACCCAGTCCCCTCGATCCGGGCCCTCATCTCGGCCGACATCTCCGCTCGCCACTGACTCAGCCGCTGACAGACATTGAATCGGTTCTGACACTTCAAGAGACCCCTCGTCTCTCCATTCCACACACGAGACGCTACGTGGCCCAGGAAGCTCGGTATGACGCTATCATCCGCCGGCCCACCCTCCACAGGCTCTGTAACAAGCCACGTAGTGTCGTCCTCCGCTCTAGATCGTTTGCTAGTACTGGACGACCCAGTACTAACAAACCTACCGCCTCTGCCCTTCACCACGTGCCAATCTGAGGATGATTCGACGCCAATCTGATCATCGTCCATGGACTGATCCCCGGAGTAGAACTCGCTAGTGTCGTCTTGCTCAGCAGTCATCTCCCTCATCCGAACTGCCTCTCTCTGTCTCCGTACAGAGGCATCAATCCCGCGCGTCCTCGTGTGACGCGGTCCTGAACCAGCTAGTTCACTAAATAACCGAGGCACCGATTTACCGGCTCCTCCCATCTATCATTTCACATTTTTAATTAATTAAACAATAATCAATAATAATAATAATAACGATAAATAATAATAATAATAATAACAATAAATAATAATAATAATAATAATAATAATAATAATAACAATAAATAATAATAATAATAATAATAATAACAATAAATAATAATAATAATAATAAATAATAATAATAATAAAATAATAATTTTTTTTTTTTGTCTCGGTCGTCTGCGACCGGCGACTTTCCCAAGGGTGAGTCGTCGGCCGATCTCGACTCACCCATGGGTGAGTCGTCTGAGACCGGCGACTCACCTTTGGGTGAGTCGTCGGCTGATCTCGACTCACCCTTGGGTGAGTCGTCTGCGACCGGCGACGTACCCTTGGGCGAGTCGAGATCGGCAGACGACTCACCCAAAGGTGAGTCGCCGGTCTCAGACGACTCACCCAAAGGTGAGTCGCCGGTCTCAGACGACTCACCCTTGGGTGAGTCAAGATCGGCAGACGATCGACGCAAAAAAAAAAAAAAAAATTCAACACAACTTCAATTCATAAGTTCGCGATTCAATTTAAGGCAAAAAAATTTCAATTCAAAAAAAAAAAAAAAAAAATTCGAAAAGTTACCCCCCCGCGATGCCGTCGGTCGCCGCCTCCCTCGCCGTCGAAGCCTCCGCCGCTGCCGCTAGCCCCTGACATGGTGGTGGTGGTGGTGGTGGTGGTTGCCGGTGTGATGGTGTGGTGGTGAGGATGAGTGAGAGTGAGTGAGGAAGAGAGGATGAGTGAGACTGAGTGAGGAAGAGTGAGGAAAAGGGGTGAGGGTAAAATTGGAAATTGGGGGGGGCGGTAGCTAGTAAAAAGGGGCGGTATTTAGCAATTCACTTTTTTTTTCCAAATCTTCTTTTCTCGTGCCACTGCCCATGTCCCTTTTCAAGCACTATGACCATATGGGTGTGTCCTTTTTCCACATGCTATGAAATTATAAGTTCAATCCAATTCCATTTATGATGTGGTTTGGTTTATTGTTAGATTTTCATATGATTTTGGAACAGATGTAAAATTTGTGTATATAGGAATCAGGAGGTACATCTCAACCCCCTTGAAAATTATGTTGGATCAATGGATCAAACCTCCTTGTTGAACGTTGCAATATAAGACAAGAATTGTCGGAATCTCACGGTTTTGCTAGATTATTTAGTTTTCTTGAAGCTAAGTAGGAATTTATTTTAATTATGTATATATTTGATTGTGATACTTATGTTTTATAGATGTCGTACGACTTTCAGTTAATCAATAAAATATTCTTATTCTTCAAAAATTAACATTGTAAAATGATCATACACCTACAACTTATCACCATATGAAAACAATGTTCGGAGACCCCAAAAAACATGTAGTTATTGTCGTCTCTACTCAAGTTCTGTACCCTTTTGTCCAACTACGTTCGCATCTCCAACTAGCTTATGCTTGATGCATAAAATGTTAGGAGTACAAACTAATTCACAAAATCATTGGAACTCTTGACCATCTAAAGTAATTAATCATAGATTCATATATAGTACTTAATTAGTGTTTGTCTTGTGTAGCCGAGAAAAAAAGAAGAAAATATAAAAAAAGTTGTGTTTGGCCCCTGTTTCAGGCCAAAAAAAGAAAGCACCAGCCGTTCAGACAAGCCCATTTGCCACTTTCCGTTTTTTTTTTTTTTTTTATTTTTAAAAGGCAAGACAATCAGCTAATATATGAGGACTAACAGATTAGTGAAGGACTTAAATGAAGCAAATACAGCTGAGAACAAATAAATAAGAAGACAAAAAATGATACGAATTAGCCAGAAAACTAATAATGAACCATCTTCATCGTCCCAATGATATCTAGTTCTTCACCTCCGAAACCAAGAAGCAAAGAGGATCCAAATCCTCAAAAACCAACAACAAACGATGTTGTTTTTTTTATTAAAAAGAATTTCTTTAGGTTTTTCAGATCTAATATCCCAAAAAATCCCAAATGCTTATGGAGAATCCCATTCTTCAAACATACTCCGAAACCAACCAAGATCAGACGCCAGGAATTGGTGACCGAGAAATGGGCGTGCTTCGGGCAACCATGGCTAGAAGGTCACCAGAGGCAAAAAACCGAGCAGAGCCGGTGAGATAGAGGTCTTCAAGAAACTCTCTCCTCCCGCAAAAAGCTTTTCAGATCTGAGATTTTATTTTATTTTATTTTATTTTTTTTTTTTTTTTGGTAAAGCAAATCTGAGAGGAAGAAAGTTGGGCTAGGAAAAAAGCTTAATGATGGAGATGAATGGAGAAAGCATGAGACGGGGAGCTTGAGGCTTTTTTTTTAGGGTTTGGTTTCTCTCTAGAAACCTTACCTTGTAAGAGTTCTCCTATGTTTGCCACTTCCCACTAGCAATTAGCAAATCTCCCCTTTTCATGTAATTTACTCTCATTTTCATTTACATTTTATTTCCTAAATCCTAATTACAAGTACTATGCACGTGATATAACACCCTAAAATTTCAGACTGTTTATTAAATGTTAAACTAATACTAATGCGGAAGCGAAAATCTATTTCTGGAACACTACCGCCGCAACTATTCGAAAAATAGCTACAATACTAAAACGGAACTGCTTAACGTAAATTTGAAATTACTAAACGCAAATATTTTTATCACAAATTTTTCTTAAATGCCCTTTTCATTCAGAACCTTGCCCTCTCTCCCTCATTATTCTTCCTCTCTAGTCTCTAGTCTATTCCAAAGACTAATATAAGATCATCATCACCGATTCCTTTCTATGGTCAAATTTGTGGCTAGATTAAATTTTTAATGATATTTATATTTTACAAAAAGAATCATGTTTCAAATACTAATTTTCTTTAAATTTTCTAATCAAGACAAAGGTAAAACAAATAAGAAAAAAATGAAAAGAACGACATTCTGCCACCACTCGCCGTCGATATATCTCACCCCCACAACCACCACCTCGCCTTCTCCCTCTCCTCACCATTGCCACCTCGCGTCGTCATCTCTCTCCTCCACCAAATCACCACTTTCTTCTTCTGTCAGATTCGCCTGCCGAGCAATCCCCATAATTGTTTTGGGTTTTTGTAGGTGGTAGGTTAGGGTTTATTGTAGGGTGGTTATTGGGCTGCGGGCTGACAGGGGGCAGGGTTGGTGGCGTCGGGCTGACAGCGGGCTAGGGTGGGGGGCGTTTGGGCTGACAGCGGGTTGGGGGCGTTGGGTTGGGGTTTTGTGGTGGAGAGAGAGAGAGAGAGAGAGTTTGGGTTTCGTGTTTGTGGTAGGGCTGAGAGGGGGCGGCGAACTGTGGTCGTCGGACGGCGGGGTGGGGCGGTGGTGGGGGCGGTGCTGGCGGAGTGGGGCCGGTGCTGGGGCGGTGATGTGGGGCTGCCGGTGAATAGGCGGAGGGGGGCGCGTTTCCGTGGGCGGCGGACTGTGCAATTTTTTTTTCTTTTTCGATTGAATCTCTTTTAATTTGCTACTATTATATGTTGAGGATCTGTTGAACAATACTTGATTTCTTGCAGAATTATCAGCACTGAAGCGAGCCCAACAACTAGATGTCCGGAAGCAACTTGATTGATAAAGAGCAAAATATGAGTCATTAGAGTAAACAAAGGTCTCCATGTATATAAACAGAGGTCTCCATGTATATAAAATTGGTTGAGAGAAAAGGAAGGAAGAGAGGAAAAAGGGCTGAAAATTACTTAGGGGTATTGTGGGAAGTGGGGATTTACGTTTAGTAATTTGCGATTTACGTATAGCAAACCCCTTAAAATAAAAACTCAATTTACTGAATTATACTCCTATATATCTGATACTATAATAGTGAGCTACAAAGTCATAATTGTCTAGTTTTTAACAAACTAAAACTTAAGCTAGTAATAAACCGGTGTTGAACTAAGCAAAATATCTGGCTAACTTTTTTGTTGCAAAAACGTCCTTTCTACTTCTAGTCGGTCCCAACTTATCTGAACGAACAATCTGCTAGTAGTCTGCTTTCCAACCCACCGGATCATCACATGTAGAAAAAGAACAGGAAAACCAATAAAAGAAAATTAGCCGAAACTACATAAATCCACTCTTCCCCGTAAAAATATTTTATTAGATAATTTTTTTAACACATAACACTTACCACATCAGTTATCCATTTTTAAACTTAATTATCTTTAACTGGGGAGCAAAAGTGATTCGTTGTGATTCGTTAATAAGTAACATAATATCATAAATCATTTATCTCATATGTAAGTACATCTAATATACATATATATAACTGGATCATACACATTGTTGCATTGACACATGTCATGCCATGTCAGCATACCCAGTCAGCATCATATCCAGTAGTTAATGCTATGTCACTTAATTAATTAAATACATGCATGAACCTTATAATCTAATTAAAGTATGATACATGAACATAAACAACATAAATACGGTTCATAAACTTAACCTAAATTATACAAAAGATTAGGCACATCGAATTTAATAAGGGAGAATTGTCACAAGTAATAATTTTTATACATACATCTTGATTTTCTAAGTGATTTTATACCTGAGCAATATAATAGAAAACAATTATTAGGCATTACATGATTAAACCCTATGAAAATGGAGAAACATAGTATTGATAGAACGTGACCGTGAATAAGGTAGTCGTAAACATAATTAATTTCTCCAATAATTATTTTAATTAAAAAAGAACGAAAACATTGATTGATATATTCCGATGGAGTCCAAATAACCGCTACATACCAAATAATATGACGCATAGGAAATTTAACATATTAAATCGAAGTATGTTAAGAAAATGAAAATTATATTGTAAAAGTATTTTCTAATAAAAACCCAACAAATATTCTTTCATATTTTGAATCTAAATAGTTTTTCGTTTCAAATTTTCGATGTTGTGTTTTGACCACAATTTTCTCATAAATCGGAGTACGTAAAAATTATGAAAATTATATATAGTGAAATTACTTTCCAATACGAATCCAACAAATATTCTTTCATATTTTGAATCTAAATAGTTTTTCCACAAATTGAGGTCAAATTAAACACGACGAACATCTAAAATGACACTTAAAAAGGGCGGGATACTTATAATCCATGACATACTAACAAGGTCGTGCATCACAATGGATATAAAAGAAAACCACGACAATTATTGTATTGACATGTGGCATCCATATCATTGCATACATAGGCGACATTTCATGATTCGATGTATTTACCTTAAAAAATAGGCGAAGTTTAGTTACTGACTTACTACTCTCATTAACCATTAAAATTATATCATTAGTATTCATAAAAGTTATTGTTCCATTCTTTAATGACTTAAGTTTCATAAACCATAATTTTTTTTTAATATATCACGTCAATCGGCATATTTCAACGAGTAAATACTAACTCATTAAGAATTTTCAGAAAAAAAAAACATACTATAAAAATGAATCTATCGTGTACTAAAATTAGATCATACACACTGTTGTATTGGCACGTGTTCTGCATGTCGATCACCATATCCAATCATCATCATATCCAAAAGTTAATGCCAAATTAACCAATTAATAAGGATAATGAACCATGTTATCTAATTAAATTAGGATACTTGGAACATATAAATATTTTTTTTGAGTGAAAGATACATGAACCATAGTTAATCTTAAATTAAGCTATGCTGAAAACTAGATACAACAAATTTAATAAGGGAAAATAGTCATAAGTAACAGATGCATAAAGTCTTCTAAAAAAAAGAAGTAATAGATACATAAAGACTTTAAAACCAACGGATAAATTCACGTATTATGCATCTCAATCTTCAAAGTGATTTCGTACCCCAACAAAAATACATGATTCATGGAGATCGAGCAATATGGTAAATTGGTAAAATAATGTGAACAAGGAAAACTAATTTATCTACATGGATCAAAATAATCGTTGCCATATCACATTACATGACACACAAGTAATATTATATAAAAAAATATTTAAACCAAAGAGAGATAAGAACCAATAATAGTATATTGACTATTAATAAAGGTAGGTAAATAAATTTATGGACTACATAAGTACACAAATGTTGCAAATGTGTTGGTTGATAGAGTATATCAAGGTGTGGGGATATATCATTTAACTAATTTTGTGATTAATTATTTAAAGTATGAAAAATATAAATTAATTTATCCATTTAAATCCAAAAAACTGTTATCACATGTCACATAAACAACTTTATAGTCCACATAGCACAACTTTGATTTTGTACGGAGAACTCCATTTTAGTTATTATATACACTATTAATAAATCATTAATCTATTTTCTTGATAACATTCAAAATATATTTTTTAATAATAAACTACAAGCCCGTGCATCGCACGGGGCATACACCTAGTAAGTAATAATAATTAATCATATAATGATCACCGTAACAAGTATAGCATCCAAGATTTACATGTAAAATTATCAATTCACACCCGAAACATACTATGATAGAATAATGAATAATTAATGTCTCGTATAACCCTACCAATCAAACAACCATGCACGTTCTGTCATAACACAATAATCTCCAAATCATCAAGCGAACAATAACCAAGTCACTTTCCAAATTCATTCCCACAAATCAACCAAATATCCGTCCAAGTCATCCAACATAGAATTTCCAAACCGATAATCATTTATATAAACTTGTAAGTTGTTTATATTTTTAATTAGCAAGGGAGAGAATTGTGTAGCACCATCTCTAACCCGAGAATTGTATCGACTATTAAGCGGAGACCTCTAACCCAAGGTCTTCGTGTCCTTCTGACCGTTCTTGAGTGCGTTGCGCACTCCTTAGGGTCCTTTGAAGACACGCTAACCCATGCGTTATGTCTCGCTAACCCACGAAACCATAACCATCTCCGGATCCACTAAGAACAAACTGAGGTCAATTTCGTGTTCTACACCTCCGACTAACCTGCCGGAAGCTTCATCCACTTACCTTTGTTATCTTTGACTTTTAAGTGTTTAGTAGCCTAATTACCAATTTAACAAGTTCAAGTCAACCACAATCGTTCTCAAACAAACACAATCATTATCAAGTTCAACAAGTATATTTTAGCAAGGACTAACCCGTGCTCAAGAATTATAATAACCATCTAAGCACTAATCCATGCTTAGAACCAAATTAAAGTAAACAAGTAGCACTAACCCGTGCTCAAACAATAACACACATGTTGCACTAACCCGTGCTTAAAGTCGTTATATTTAATTAGCACTAACCCATGCTAGTTTCATAGTCAATTATCAACAATCCATTTATCACACACTAATTCGTATTCACCATATAAATTGTCACAAGCTAATATTATCTCTCATATCAATTTACAACAAACATCAACATGTACCTTCATAATCGTGACCAAAAATAATTGGAAACATAACATACTTAACTCTTAATCCACATACTCTCTGTACTTATTTGCATCATAGTCCAATAACATGCGCAGAGCCGTTGGCTATATAAACCCAACAACTAATACAAGCTCACAACACATTACTACTAATATACTCATATAACAAACAATTAAGCTTCTTACTCAACATTATTTAATTACACTTTGAGCATATACACCATTAGCCACTGTCACCCACTAACTTAACTAATATTAACAATTATTCATCATCTTTGTTTAAACACAAGGGTCATCTAGTCCTTATATACGTATTTAATAATTCACACTCAGCATAACACTTTCATTCAAAATACGTAGAATAACACTATCTTCCTCTTACATAACGAGTCATTCCAATAATTAGTTTACCATGTATTTAGAGCTTATATAAAATAACACATGAACATATCCTTTCGTTACTTAAGAGTTCTTTCATTCGTAGCTCATATGTGGTTCCTTATACTTTTATATATATAATTCATATGTGACTAAACTCCAGGGCCGTAGTGTACTGATCATAAGAATAATCCCATGTAAATATGTAATCCTTCAAAGCATGCTACTTCCTCTGTGAACTATACTTTAAATAAATATATGAATATTCACTAATTTTCTTCAATTCATCAAGTAAAACAATCTCACATGATAAGCAACTTATCCCACTTTTTAGTTTAATAATTAAGTAGTACTAGCTAAAAAGGGGCGGCAAATCACAAATTCAATTGGATAATATATACTGATTGAGCAAACTATACCACATACATTAACTCATGTTTTACACAAAGCATCGAGAATATATATATATATATATATATATATATATATATATATATATATATATATATATATATATATATATATATATATATATATATATATATATATATAAACAATCTCACATGATAAGCAACTTATCCCACTTTTTAGTTTAATAATTAAGTAGTACTAGCTAAAAAGGGGCGGCAAATCACAAATTCAATTGGATAATATATACTGATTGAGCAAACTATACCACATACATTAACTCATGTTTTACACAAAGCATCGAGAATATATATATATATATATATATATATATATATATATATATATATATATATATATATATATATATATATATATATATATATATATATATATATATATATATATATATATATATATTGCATTGGAACATGCTTATGTAGCTCTCCTATCCTTTATTAAACAAGATCATAAATACTCATTCATATATAAACATTTAAACACAAGGAAAACATTTTTATTCAGGGTTTAGAAAGTGGTAGACATAGATTTTACCTCAAGTGCTAACTCCATTTGATATTCCAAAGTTCTCATTATCTAACCTGTCAAAGAATCATACACAAAAACAGTAACAATTCCTACGAAAGCAACTTATAAAAAATGTGTTAACAAAGGCTTTTGGGCTCAAGATTATACTATCTAAATGGAAATAGTATTTTGAAATACTTACATAACTAGAAAGAGAGAAATGCAAGGTTTAAGTGAAACTTTACAAAATACAATTTGGATAACCGAGGTGGCCACAATCGTACGACGAAGTAGCCCCAACGGTCAGCATTGGTAGTGACGAAAAGACAACTTGTTGAGTCAAGTTTTGTGGTGTGGTGTGGCTGGAATCTTGCCCACTAATGTTGGTGGCTTACAAAGTGGAGCTACCACCATAGATGGCTGGTGGTTGTATGGAGGACGGCTCAACCGTGGCTAAATTTGGGGTGAGTTGCCGTGACTCAAAGAGAAGAAGAGAATGATTGCTTCATTTATGTCTACTTGTTTTGTGTCCAAGTCTAGTATATGTTTCAATTGATTTATGATTTTAGTTTTCTGGAGAAATGGTGTATATAGATTAGTGAAATGAGAAAGAAAATTATTGGTTGACTTAATTTCACCTAGGCCAGTAGCTTTAGAAATAGGATGTAGAAGTGATCAAAAAAAGAAATAGGATGTAGCTAAAAATTCTTGTTTTATTTCCTCGTAGAATTTTTTAGATAAAAAAAGCACATGTAAAATTGTATTAGGAAAATCACATAAATTAGTAAAATGAGTGTTCAATAATTATTTAAAATCTTGACAAGTGTCTAAATATAGCTCAAATGCTTGACAAGTGGCATGGTGACTCACCAAAATTAATTAAAGGATTATGAATTTAATTAGTATAAAATCAAATGTCTACTTAATAATTAGGGGTTTAATCATAATTATTTACGGATAATTATGCTTATAAATAGCTAATGCTGAGTAGATACATGCAACCGAAAACAAAGGGGTTCACGTATGTGTCATAAAGCATAAGATAAGTTATTTATAATCTCAAAAACAGAAAATATTTTGGAAAGAATTAATACCAATGAGTTTGGTTGTGTGTAGGATCAGCTGCATCACGTTTTATGGACATCATTCTATCATGTTGACTTGCACGATTTGGGGCAGAACTTCCAATGATTGATACAGGTTGGGTGTTTGCTCTCTGACCTCTTCTTTGGCAATCTCTAACACTATGGCCTGCTTCTCCACATTCATAACAAGTCATAGGTCCACCATTACAACCTTTTCCTGGGTGTTGCTTACCACATTTTCTACAAACTCCAAATTCTCTACGGGGTTGGCTAGCCTGAGATTCTGGACGGGGTTTCTTGCCATTATTTTTCTTTTGTGACTCAATTCCTCCATTGTCTTTTCTCTTTCCTAACACTTCACTTCTTCTCTTCTGAACTCTTTCTATATTAGCAGCCTTATCATAGATCTCGTCAAAAGTAGTTGCTTGTCCTACTAATAACTCTTGGATACCAAAGTTAAGTCCATCTTCAAACTTCTCTATTCTATCTTTTTCTGTCATAACAAGGTTTGGTCCAAACCTAGACAACTCAGTAAATTTAGCAGCATACTCTGCTACTGACATGGTTCCTTGCTCAAGGTTAATGAACTCAGCATACTTTTTTCTCCTAAGATTCGAAGGGTAAAAACGTTTTCTTATTTTCTCCTGTAACTTTTCCCAATTAAAACCTTTTGTATCCCTAATTGCTTTCACTGTACTCCACCAGGAATCTGCTTCACCTTTAAGATAATAAGTAGCAATATTAACTCGCCGCTTCTCCGGACAATGGTTAGCCTCAAACAATTTATCCATCCCCCGTATCCAATTTTCTAAGATAGTAGGGTCAGCTTTTCCATCATAGAAATCAGGATTACATGCAGCAAATCTCTCAAACATATAACTCCCATCTTCACCATTCTTTATCTCTTGGTCAAGTTGTCTTTTATAACCCTCAGCTAAGGTCACACAAAGCCTTTCAATCTGGGCTAAGCGTTCTGCTTGAGTAGGTTCTCTAGGTTCAACAGTCTCGGTGGTAGTTCCTTCCGTCATCTAATAAGTTCACATATAAATTTCACACTTAATATGATAAATCGATACGACCATGTATAACATAAGAACACAACTAGCATATTTCACAATTGACACAAATCATTTAAGCACGCCAAATAAATAAACAAAATAGTTCACGCATCAGTCAATAGAAAGGAATATACAATTCCCATTCCTGTCCTACACTCGCACTCGTCAGCTTAATTATTTTCATTTTCCTAAATCCATTTTTTCACCTACTCTTGTTAATCATTTTTTTTTATTTAATTAACACTTGCACAATGATCCTTGTGTTTAAAATTCTCAAAAGCTAAATATGTAATCCTTCAAAGCATGCTACTTCCTCTGTGAACTATACTTTAAATAAAAATATGATTAATCACTAATTTTCTTAAATTCATCAAGTAAACAATCTCACATAATAAGCAACTTATCCCACTCATTAGTTTAATAATTAAGTAGTACTAGCTAAATCACAAATTCAATTGGATAATATATAGTGATTCAGCAAACTATACTACATATATTAACTCATGTTTTACACAAAGCATCAAGTATAGATCATATAGAATATATATATTGGAACATGCTTATGTAGCTCTCCTATCGTCCTTTATTAAACAATATCATAAATACTCATTCATATATAAACATTTAAACACGTAGGGAAAACATTTTTACCCGGGATTTAGAAAGTAGTAGACATAGATTTACCTCAAGTGCTAACTCCCTTTGATACTCCAAAGTACTTATAATCTAAGCTGTCCAAGAATCATACATAAAACAATAACAATTCCTACGTAAGTAACTTATAAAAAATGTGTTAACAAAGGCTTTTGGGCTCAAGATTATACTATCTAAATGAAAATGGATTTATAAAATACTTACATATCTAGAAAGAGGAAAATGCAAGGTTTAAGTGACACTTTACAAAATGCAATTTGGATAACCTAAGTGGCCACAATCGTACGACAAAATATCCCCGGCGGTGGTAGTGACGGAAAAACAGCTTGTTGAGTCAAGTTTTGTGGTATGGTGTGGCTGGAATCTTGCCCACTAATGTTGGTGGCTTACAAGATGGAGCTACCACCGTGGATGGCTGGTGGTTGTGTGGAGGACGGCTCAGCCGTGGCTTTAGCTTTGGGGTGAGCTGCCGTGACTTAAAGAGAAGAAGAGAATGATTGCTTCATTTATGTCTACTTTTTTTGTCCAAGTCTAGTACTCGTATATGTTTCAATTGATTTATGATTTTAGTTTTCTAAAGCAATGGTGTATATAGATTAGTGGCATGAGAAAGAAAATTATTGGCTTGACTTAATTTTTTCTAGGTCCGTAGCTTAGAAACAGGATGTAACTAGTGAACTAGGAAACTCTTGTTTTATTTCCTCATAGAATTTTCTAGATAAAATGACACATGTAAAATTATATTAGGAAAATAACATAAATAAATTAGTAAAATGACAAGTGTTCAATAATTATCTAAAAACTTGACAAGTGTCTAAACATAGTTCAAATGCTAGACAAATGGCATGGTGACTCAATAAAATTAACTAAAGGATTATAGATTTAATTAGTACAAAATCAAATGTCTAATTAATAATTAATCTCATGATTATTTACGATTAATTATGCGTATAAATAGCTAATGGTGATTAAAATTTCAGGTTATTACACGTGATCCTTTTGATCATGCATCCTTCAATAGTAATAGACTATTAGCGACCGTCCATTATTACATGACACTTTTTCGGTCAAAACAGATTACTAGAGACCACTTATCCAATCAGATCATGTCAGTAAAAAAATTATACAAAATTATATAATCATTCACTTACTCAGTCATATCAAATCAGTAGTAGATATCACCTTACTTGATTAAATAAGATAAATTAAGTTTACTTATTCGGTACGTTTAAATTAACAAATACCGCGCCTTTTATCCATTTAAAATCATATCCGGTTAAATTGATGAAAAAAACACACTTTGATAATATTACGATTCCATATATTTTGTTACTTGTACAATGGCAAACAGTTATCTCGGTCACATAAAAAACAAAATAGATGACACATGTATTTTTTTCTAATTTTTAAAAAACTTACAATTATGATTAACTGTGTATGACAGGTTCAAAGAATCATAGGTAGTTTAGTGGTTCATTATCTAGTGATCTACATGGGATGTGCATGCATTTAGCAATACGTGTCGCGTTTCCAAGAGAGAGAAGGGGAGATTAATGGATGATTAATCCCGAGATTAATGGATTACTAGTTTCATGTCCGTGCTTCGCACGGAATCGTATATATCTCTCAAAAATGGAAATAATTTCTTAGGTGATACCTCATGTCTGTTGTATTCCGCACAACTAATTTTATATTTGACTATTTTAATATTTTTGTATAAAATTCCCTTTTAGATTGATCTACATCTAAAATAAAATGAATATAAAAAAAGATTAATTTATGAACATAGTTGGAGGATACTTCAAACTTCACAAAAGAATAAGAAAATATAATTTAATGAAGTAAGATTTTAACATTTTAGAGTTACGTAACTTAAAATATTTTATTTTGTAGTTTGAAATAAGAAAATAAATCATATAATATAATCGAGTGATATTGATCCTTTGGCACTTGGATCATGATTTATTAATATATGTGACAAAGTTGCACATGTGACTTCAACGTGTCATCTTTACACGAACATTCCCTCTTATATGGCGTTTACATGTTATCACTGCATCGTAAGGACCCAAGTTGTAAAGGTCACATATATCTCCATTGAAAGAACTAAAATTATTTTATTTTTTAATATAAAATTATTTTATTTTTTAATATAAAAATATGCTAATAAATATGTAATAAAGTTAACTAATTTTAAGGCATTAATGGGGAAATACTTGGATGATGAGTTGTTAGGCTATGTGGCAAGTTTTGCTAATATGGCGACTTCGGTGTCACTGTCACACGATTTTGGGCCTCTATGTGGCGTCTTGCATGTCGTGCACACAAGGAAAGAAAAAGAGAAATATTTTTACTAATATATTTAATAAAGACATTAAAATTTTAGGGTTTGAAATTATAAATATTATTTGTGAAATACATTTAATTTTAATCCATAGGATGCATGCTAATTCTTAAAAATAATAGTATAATTTCATATCTCCCTCATAATTCACTTCTAAATTTTCAATTGATCTACATCTAAAATAGAATGTATGTAAAAATTGATTGATTTATGAACATAATTTGAGCCTACTTCAAAATTTCCAAAGAAAAAAAAAGATTAATTATTCTCTCTCTAGTTAAAAATCACTCTCTTAATGCAATTGGATTTTTGGTAATTGAGTACAATCAATTAGTGGTGAGCAAAAAAATTCCACTTTCTAAAGTTATAATCAACAATTTAATCCTAAATATTTATTTCTCAAATGTGTTAGGTAGTTCAACGTTCGTAATTTTAAACATAATAACTTATAATGAGTGTTACTTAAATCTTACTTTTCGTTTGCGTGGCATTAATATTACATAAATATGTCTAAAGTGCTATATTAAAGTCTTAATTATTTTGCTAAGAAAGCATTGGAGTAGATGATGAGTTGAAGTTCATGTTTCATCCCCCACACGAAATGTTCGTCCATATGACATTTGCATATGAAAAATGACTCCGGTTTTCTTATAAATATAAAATATTTATTACAAATTAAATTTAAATGTTTAGAACATATGTTTTCGTTACTAATATTCAAGTGTGTTTTACAACTAATATAATAAAAATATGGATATCTTAAGTGTCTTATCCAATTAATTTATACCAAACATTTTCAAAACCAATCTAATCAATTATGATTTATTATTTTTAGATTTATGTAACTAAAGATATTTTTTTTTTAACTTGAAATAATATTCACATAAATCAAATAATAAATTCGAGTAATAATGAACTTATGACACTTGGATTGATCCGTTAAGTTATGTGGCCAAGTTGTGCACATGTGACATTTACGTGTCATCTTCACACGAACCTTTCCTCTTATGTAGCATCCTACATGTCATTACCGTATGGAAATGACCAAACTTTTATAGGACATATATGTATCTCATTTTGAAGGTTTTTTCAAATCCAATCCATTGAAGTAATATTTATAATTTTTCGACTTATGATGAGGCATTCATGAGTGACACTTAGATGAAGAGTTGTTATGCTATGTGGCAAGCTTTGTTTATATGATGCTTAGGTGCCATCGTCACACGAATTTACACCTCATGTATGATATCCTATGTATCGTGCACACACAAATTGGACACACTTTTATACGTATACCGATGTGGCACATATGTGTTACCTTCACACGAACATATCCCTCCCATGTGGCGTCCCATCTGTCATCCTCACACAAAAAGAACCCAACTTTATAGGACATAGTACATATGTATCTCATTTTGAAGTATTTTCCGAACCTATTCAAATGGAGTAAGAATTATAATTTTTTAATTTGCATCACAAAAGTTATTTTATTTTATAATTTGAATATATTATAATAATTATATTATGTTGTATTTATGATCAAGCATTAATGATTGACCCACTTGTATGGGTGGCTTAGGTGGCGGCATACATGTCATCACCACACGAATTTGGGCGCTGCGTGACGTCCTACGTGTCGCCCTCACATGAATATAGGAGCTTGCGTGGCATCTCACGTGGCGTGGCCACACGAAATGAACTCACTTTTATATATATACTAGTTTTATATATATACTCGTAAATATCTCTCGAAAATGAAGATAACTTCCTAGGTGATACCTCATGTCTGTTGTATATCGCACAACTAATTTTATATTTGACTACTTTAATATTTTTATATGAAATACCCTCTTAAATATATATACATCTGAAATAAAATGAATGTAAATAAATATCAATTTATGAACATTATTTGAGGATACTTCAAACTTTCACAAAAGAATAAGAAAAGATAATTTAATTAATGAAGTAAGCTTTTTATTTTTTAGAGTTACGTAACTTAAAATATGTTATTTTGTAGTTTGAAATAATAAGCAAATAAATCATATAATAAAGTCGAGTGACATTGATCATTTGGCACTTGGATCATGATTTGTTAAGATATCTGACAAAGTTGTACATGTGTGATGTCAACGTATCATCTTTACACGAACATTCCCTCTTATGTGTGGCGTCTACATGTTATTACTACATGGTAATGACCCAACTTGTATAGGTCACATATATCTCCATTTAAAGTCTTTTTCAAATCCAATCCATTGAAATAAGATTTATGATTTTTTTGACTTACGTAACTAAAATTATTTTATTTTTTAATATAAAAATATGCTAATAAATATGTAATAAAGTTAACTAATATTGAGGCATTAAGAGAAAAGACTTGGATGATGAGTTGTTAGGCTATGTGGCAAGCTTTGCTAATATGGCGACTTCGGTGTCATCGTCACACGATTTTGGGCCTCTATGTGGCATCTTTCATGCCGTGCACACACGAAAAGAAAAAGAGAAATATTTTTACTAAAATATTTAATAAAGACATTAAAATTTTATGGCATGAAATTATAAATATTATTTGTGAAATACATTTAATTTTATGTTAGCAAAAATTTTATCCATAGGATGCATGCTAATTCTTAAAAATAATAGTATAATTTCATGTCTCCCTCATTAATTTACTTCTAAATATCCTTTTAAATTTATCTTCATCTAAAATAGAATTAATGTAAAAGTTGATTAATTTATGAACATAATTTGAGCCTACTTCAAAATTCCCAAAGAAAAAAAAATAAAGATTAATTAATCTCTCTCTAATTAAAAACCAGTCTCTTATTAAAATTGGATTTTTTGTGATTGAATAAAATCAATTAGTAGTGAGCAAAAACTTTCCACTTTCTAAAGTTCTAATCAACAATTTGATCCTAAATATTTATTTCTCAAATGTGCTAGGTAGTTCAACGTTCGTAAATATCAACATAACTTATAAGGTTTGTTATTTGAATCTTACCTCCTATGTGGCGTCCTATGTATTGTGCCCACACGAATTAGACTCACTTTTATACTATACCGATGTGGCACTTATGTGTTATCTTAACATGAACATATCCCTCCCATCTGGCATCCCACATGTCATCCTCACACGAAAAGAACCCAATTTTATAGGACATAGTACATATGTATCTCATTTTGAAGTATTTTCCAAACCTATTCCAATGGAGTAAAAATTATAATTTTTAAATTTGCATAACAAAATTTATTTTATTCTATAATTTGAATAATATATTATAATTATATTATGTTGTATTTATGATCATGTATTAATGATTGACCCACTTGATGAGTGGCTTAGGTGGCGGCATACGTGTCATCACCACATGAATGTGGGCGCTTGCATGGTATTCCACGTGTCGTCTTCAGGAAAATATTAACGCTTGCGTGGAATCCTACGTGGCGTGCCCACACGTAATTGACTTATATATATATATATATATATATATATATATATATATTATGATATATGATAGTACATATGTATCTCATTTTGAAGTATTTTCCGAACCTGTTCCAATGGAGTAAGAATTATAAATTTTAAATTTGCATAACAAAAGTTATTTTATTTTATAATTTGAATAATATTATAATAATTATATTATGTTGTATTTATAATCACACATTAATGATTGACCCACTTGGATGGGTGGCTTAGGTAGCGGCATACGTGTCATCACCATACGAATTTGGGCGCTGCGTGTCATCCCACGTGTCGCCCTCACATGAATATAGCCGCTTACGTAGCATCCCACGTGGTGTGGTCACACGAAATGAACTCACTTTTATATATATATATATATATATATGATACTAGGTTTTATCCCCGTGCTTCGCACGGGCTCGTAAAATAATTATTTATGAATATATATAATAATATAATATTATATTTGATGTGAAATTATTAATTTTATTAGTAAGATACATTTTATTTTAGTTTTGCAAAGATTTTTATCCATAGGATGCAGCATGCTAATTCTTGAAAATGATATTTGCATGTGACTTTCATTTGTAATGAGATTGGACTAAGTTTAGATAGATAATAAAAACAGTATATCTACACTAATTTTAGTAAGTGATTCAATTAATGAAAATAATGAATAAACTCATTTTGCATTAACGATATATGTGCACTAAAAGTTGATAGCACATGCTCGTTTTATTCCGTACAACTAAAACTATGTGATGTGACAAAGTTGAGCACATGTGGCGTATGCGTGTCATCTTCACATGAACATTTCCTCTTATGTGACGTCCTACGTGTCATGACCACACGAAAGAACCCAACTTTTATAGGACATATACATATATATCTCGTTTTGAAGAAGGATCCAGTTATATATATATATATATATATATATATATATATATATATATATATATATATATATATATATATGTGATTAGCAACTAATAATAATAACAACTAGCAATGTCATACTGATCTACCCTTTGTTTGAATGGATCTCTGTAGCCTCCCAATGATTGAATTAGATACTTGGGTCGGAAGTGGGGGCTTTATTTTTTTAAAAGTTTAGGTGCAATTCTTGTCACATATAAAAAACATGTATTAGAAATTTTTTTACCTTCGATCTTGTGTAAAACTTTTCCCTGGTAAAACGGTTTAAAATAATATTTTGTATTTAAAATGTATTTTTGTCCGAAATTACACTCTTTTTTTCGATTGTCAAAGGAATAAGGTACACTTTTTAGTTCAAAAGTAATAGATTCTATTGGGTAATACTCGTTGGATTACTTCCAAAATAAAACAACTCCTCAACTCTCTATCCAGTCTGCCTTTGAAGTCTAATTCTCCCCTATGGTAAATTGGTAATTGGTTAAGGATTAGAATCCTCTCCAAACACTATTTCCTGCATTCACGCAATTTATAAAATGTGTCAATCATACACGTGTAATGCTTAAATGCAAGAAATTGTGTATCGGAAAGGATCCCTATCCTTGGTGTAAGCTTTCCTCAAGTGGAAAAATGGTGAACTTCACAAATCTTTCACAGGATAGCAAACAAATCTGAAGTCTCGAACTTGTCCATAAATAACTTTTTTCCATAGTTAATCCCGAGTATCATAATGCTGCAACTTAAACATTAACCTTAAACTCAAATAAGGTTATGATCAACCGATTGTCAACTCCAAATCTATAATAGTAACATTTGACAGGTACAAATTACAAACAGTTTAGGGCGCTGCTATGTGCAAATTCTAACTGTATACAGTATAACCTTAAAGTTACATAATGGGAGAAAAAAGGATCCTACAAAGGCAACAAACTAAACCTATTCAACTCCTCAATGCCCCTAAAAATCTAAATCAATGCCAATGGAAACTACAAAGTTTGCTGGCGAGATATTGGAGCCATTGGCACAGATGATGGTGGACTATAAAACCCACCATCAGAGCCTTGAAAAGTTTGATAAGGATTAACTGGAGGAGGCGCGTAAAGAGACATGCCAGTTACCGGGGCCCCAACAGAAGGGTACCCGGGCAAAGGTGGTTGTGGCAGCTGCTGAGTTGCACCATAAGTATAGGCCACATTCGACATTGACCCAGCAGTCTGAATGAACTGGGGCGCCATTGGATATGGTGGCAAGGGTGGCAAGGGCGGCAAAGGTGGAGGAGAGGAAGATGGTGGGGGCGGCTGCTCTCCAGTGGTCGGCTGCTGATTGTTTTGGTTAATATTCGCATTCTGATGGAGTGAATCAGGGTGTGGGAAGGGTGGCAACGGTGGTTGCGGTTGCTGATTTTGAGGAAGTGGTGGAGGTGGAGGCGGCGGCGGTGAATAGTTGGGTGGATCATTCTCGAGCTTTGCTCTCTTTTCAGAATGTTGTTGATCACTGGGGGATTCTTTACTAATCAAGCCCCCTGATACCAAGGAAGTGAGGACATGGCTGAGCATCTCAGCTGAAGCAGTAGAAGCAGTGAGCTTAGCCGCCACTGCAGCAGCTGCGGATTTTCGCGAGTCATCTTCGGCGGCAACAGACTTGTCAGAGAGAGGCACTTGCCTCGTGTACACAACTGGGGCAGATTGCCTTTCACCAGGTGTAAACCCAGGCGGCGCTGGGGAATTGTGAGCTTCTTTCATACCTTGCTCATCTAGCAATGGCGTCTTATCCGAGTTTACAAATTGTCGGCATACACTACCAGCTTGTTCTGATTGTAGCTGAGCTGCCTGGATCCAGAAGAGACGAATATTAGAATAGATCTGTTGTATTAAGTTATTGTGAACATGAAAGCATCTATATTTGACAATACAAGACATGACGAGCAGTGTTACACCATATTTACTAATGTTTACCTGTAGTAACAACGTTAAGGAGTCCCCTTTAAAAAATTAGCGTTAACCAATCCCCTGTAAAATTAAACGCTAACCCGTCCCCATCCGCCAAATTGCAATGGCTAAGACGATTACATGAAGTAATTTGATGGAGATCAAAAGGAAAACAAAAGATCTGCAGTTTAGTTTCTTTCTTTCTTCTTTTTTCTTTTAGTCTACTAATAGTCTGTGGAGTTGTGAAATGTTAGAAATACCAAATCTTTAAACGTAACAGAAATATTCAATTAATCAGAGTAACAGGTCATGAGAAAACTCAATGACAGCATCCTCATAAGTGGAAGTTGGAGGAACTTTGCCTCTTCAATCAGTATTTTAAACTTGTTCACCTCACCACAGTCGAGGATTTTTGGTTTGATATGGAACCCCTCAAGTGAATTCTTTCTTGCAAATCTTTTCTCACTCACCTTAACTTGCCTTACTTTTACCCATCTTCTCTCCAGAACTATTTGGAATTCAAAAGTGCCTCTTAAAGGGCTAGTATAACACTAGGTAGGACACTAATGACATGCTTCAGAGTGGACCTCGTTGGGCCATCTTCAGATGTGTGTTCTTTTGACCTGGGAGTAATGAAACTTGTTCGCAGTTTTTCCTACTCAATCTGAGAAATTTGATTGGGTTGTTAAAAAGCATTGGGTGTGCCGAACTACAAATGTAACTTGGTTTCAGACAATCTATTCAGTCTGGGAAAGAATAAGAACGTTCTATGGCATTGCGCTTTCTGTCTCTTGGGAGACATCTGATAAAAATGGAACTACACAGAGAAGATTAGCATGGCCCTTGCGGAAGGACGAAACACATAAATCGAAAATAGGCATTGCGTTTGCTAGGAGTTTTTCTCCTGCCTTCGAGTAGAAAGGAACTCTTCTACCATGACGTCATCCACCAAGGCACATTAGGGCGATCAGATTGCAAATTACTGTGGGCTAAGGTGGCTCCAGCTTTCAAGAGCCCAATTTTTAAAAAACTCAGATTGCATTAATATGTAATTAAAAGAACTTTGAAATTGATTTTGAGGGGAAAAATAGGCTGAGGATTACAACCCTCGCTAAGGCAGCCATGTAAATAAAAGAAACTCATGTCTGCCTTGTCATTTTGCAGCATGGTGTTTGCTCTGCCAAGGAAGTTAAAGCTCTTAGCTCTTCACTGGCTAATGCAATAACGCATGCCGGAAAATAAAGTGGATACCTATATACTTCTCAGCATTCCCCCCCCCCCAAGGATTAATTTTTAATTATTGTCTCCAGAGCCTACTTTTTAATTTTTATTGTTAAAACAGTTGCTTGCAAAAGTACACAGGCCTAGCATTTGATCTAGCCAGGCAAAGTTTCAAAGGGATTGGGATATATCGAAGTCAGTGCTCTCCGAACCGTGCGAGAGGATTTCCTGACTTTAGCGCATGCCCACGAAAGAAAGAATGGGAAAGATCCCGGCCAGGTTACGTGGCGTGGATTCAACGATTAACGAATCAGATCTTACCGGAGCTCGGAGAATTTTGTTTCGGATTCGTGGAATGGAAACGATTTTCAGAAGGTCATTAAAAGTGTTAAATGCAGGAGGACTCTGTACCATCCATTCCAGTGCTCGATGTGAGGAGAAAGTACACGTGGACCAGGCTCCAAACCAGCCACTGGGGCAGTGGACCACCGCCCCCACTCCCCAGGTAGCCAGTTCAAGTGGTAGCAGGAATGTATCAGAGGTAGAGAAGAAAGGGGAGAGGAGATAGAAAAGGAATGGGACAGAAAGAGGATGACGGAGCACAGCGGGAGGCCACCAGTGATCTCTGGTGGCCAGGAATTTAGGGTGGCTGTGGGGGTCAAATAAGAAGGAGACTGGAAAGAGATCTGGAGTGGGCTGAAGACTTTTCTATAGTGTGCCACATGGAAAATCTTTATTGGGATTGGGTATACATATTCACTCTTTTCTTTGGAAGCACTCCCCTGTATTTATTAGTTAGCTGACTGAGACCGGATGACCTTTTAGTTGTTTTGGGGTGACTTCTTTTGGCCCTAGGATGACATTCCGTCAGACAAGACCTGCTATATATGATCTCTCTAGAAAAACTTGGAAAACCAATGATGTACGGCAACATTACCTAGCCTCTCTATGGGCTAGAGCTGCTAGAGCTTTTGGGGGGTTACAACTTACACCATCACTGAGGTTCAACAAAATTTGGGCAAATTTGTATTTGTTTTTTTAAAGAGGATACCCTGTCGGGCCTGTCCTCTCTTGCTGGACATTTGACTCTTGATTATATACTTTCTTTTTATCAGGAAAAAAAACAATAATACTCCAATGATATAGGACAACACAGCATCAATTACGCCCTACTCAAAGCTTACATTAGGCAACAATGAAACAAATTGATACTTACTCGAAGTTGACCGCGGACTTGTTCCAGTTTTGATTCCTGCAAACACAACCCAGCCAATCAGAATGGTTTCTTTATCCCTTTCCTTGAGAGGGAGGGGGAAATTTGTACAAATCCAACTGGGGGAGTAGGGGGTGGAAACCACTGTAGTGTTAGGTAAATTAACCTGTTCTTGGAGAGCCTCCCTTAAATGCGATACAAGATTCGCCCTTGAAGCCTCAATTGCCGTAAGCTGCTCAATGCATTCCCTTAATGCGACATGCTGCCCTTGCAACTCCTCACCAAATCCAGATTCACTGAATTGCCCTATTTAAGAAAGTTTACAATAATATAACTGTAAGCCACAGTTCAATGCAGACAAATTGTTTTAACTTTTAAGATTAAAAGTATTTCTAAACAACAGCAAACATGAACCACAGAAGGCAAAAGAAGCAAAAGAAAACTTGATAAGCATTGAATGGGTGGTAGAACCACAGCAATGAAAACACAAAACTCAAACTTATATATTTGGCTATTATTGGAGCAAATACAAAGTGGAAAACGAGTAGCCCTATTTTTTATTCTCAGGTTTGCTAAAAATTCTTTCCTTTGTCCCTATTCTCAGGTTTCCTCCTCCTGGAACACAAAAAATACTAACGAATTCAAACCCCTTGCAGAAACCCTTTTTTTGCTAGACCCAACTTGAAAACATCCATTATCTTTCTCTTTTTCCCTTTTCTTTTACAGCTGAACAGAGTAAGAATGATAGGCATAACTTCTCAGTGAGAATCTCCATGATACACCGATGCGCTTCATGCATGTATTGGACAAACACGGGAATCAAGTATAGAACTTTTTTAGGCCAAATATTGGTGTTTTTGACAAAGTAATTCACCAACATCATAGAAAAAGAACAAAACGAACACTTAGGGCAGCAATGTTTCACCGCGAAAATTAGAAAACGAGACATGGTGGAATTTGGAGAAGCAACACCAGAATGCAAGTAGGTAGTTGCAACAGAAGCAAATTTCAGTACTTTTCTCCAGCTTTCAGACGATCTATGAATGTATTAGCCTATTAGGACAGTTTTACGTAAAACAGAATGGTACCCCCATGGAATTGAAGCTTCATCAACAACGGAGAACCTTTCACTCACAACACACCACTGACCTCACATCCCAAGAACCATGCTATAATATTAAGCTTTAAAATTTACCTAAACATCCAATTCATCACAGACCCTCCCTAATCCCCCTAATGCACATCTCTCTGACAATCCCCGAGATACATTACCAAAGTGATTTTCAGCCGGAAACAGAGCAAAATCAATTTGACAGCTTTCAAAACACACTGCACCTCAAATTACCAGAAACGCCACTTGGTTTTAGCTCCCTTTGGCAGATATTCAAAAACGAACTTGTTCATAATGCAATATCCAGGATAAATTACAATCTAAAGGATGACAAATGCCATTAACTATAAAAAAAGGAATTTTACTGTAGGACATATTAAAAATAATAATAATAATAAAAAAATAAAAAAAATAAAATAAAATAAAATATGTCCACCATTTCCATTGGGGCCAAAAGCTTCACTACTTTTTGGCTTTGGAATATATGGACTAAAGCAAAATGGCTCATAAAACTGTCAGCACTTCTTATTTATTGTGAAGTTGCCGATGGTCGTCGCACTTCGGATCTCGGGTCAAACGGAAACAGCCTCTCTGTGACTCTCACAGGGGTAAGGCTGCGTACAACCGACCCCCCCTTACCCTGCCTAGGTGGGAGCCTCTTTGGAGGCACTAGGGTAATGTTGTTGTTGTTGACATATTAAAAAAAAAAAAAAAAAATTTAGATAAGAGAAAATTTTATTAATGAATCAATGAAAGAATACAATAAAGGTGGAGGACAAGACGTCCTCAGAAGGAAAGCCAAAAAACAATATCTACAAGTCCCGCCATTGTAGCTGAACTAGAGTAAGAGGGACACTCTTAAAGGCTCCCGCTGCCTTAGCCCAAAGTAATGCTAAATAAACAGCATGATCCCAAACATTGTCAACTGTTTTACCAGACGCGGAAAAGATCCTCGAGTTTCGCTCTAGCCAATACACCATAGAATGGCCATAGACGCACACCTCCACCACAACTTACCTTCCCGTCCCCTCCTACCAGCAGCAAAACGCATATGTAAAGGGTAGCCGGGCTCGCAAAATGCTCTGTAGGACATATTAAATAATACAACTCTGAGCACGAGCACGAGAGCATAGTCTGGTCAAGAATATAGGCTAGGAAGCTACGCTTAGGTATAGTTCGAACTCTCGGAATTGGTTACGATCATCAAAACGGTTGCGATGTCGCAGAAGCGGATTGATATTGGTGACGCGTATCATGTTGCGCCCATTGCAACAGGAATTTTGGTATCGGCCGTGTATCAGCCGTATCAGTCGCGTATAGGTCGTGTATTGGCTATATCAAAAACACCGTCACATAATGGGATATCGCGTATCGGCAACCTCAAAAACCGTTACGTTGCGGTCGATACGTTGTGGCCTATACATTGCATATCAGCCGATATTTGATACACGCATGCTGACTCAAACTATAGAGCACTTTCGCGTTCTATATACCCCAAGCCTCATTTTTTCGCATTCTATATAACCAAACCCTCTAACCACACATTATTAGAGAACACAAATTAAAGATATATTAAGTAATTGTAATGACATCTAAAAAGGACAAAGGTCAGGACTGTACCTGAATTCATACCATTACCAATATCCTTTACTACTTTCTCCAAACCGCTGATCGTGCTGGTGCATCTATTCAGTACAGCATCTTCATCCAATTGACCACCATAGATCCCTTCATACTCTGACACTATCTTATCTAACATATTTCCAACAGATTGTCTCTATCCAGGAGAAAAAGAAACGACCTTGTATTAGTAGACACCATTAGTAGACACCAAGACACTTATTTGTACAGAAAATATAAAAGTGAAATTTCTCACAAGTTTAACGCTGAGTTGCTTCCCGCTTCTATTATTGTTTTCTGGTTGCTTCCCCATAAACTCCTCCTTCAGAATGTGCCCACGTGAGCCAAACACTTTCCTTTCATCCCATATGCTTATCTGTGGTGACAAAAAAGGCAAAGTCAACAACTGAAGCTCATGAAGTCATTGGCTTCTGTACTCTGAAAACAACATACAAAAGAAATAATAGATATAGTTCCTATTTATATAACTAAAGGCTCATCAAACTGTTCTTTGCTTCTTACTTGTTGTGGACTAGAAAAAATTCAATAGTCCTCCAATGAAAGGTCTAATGGAAACAGTCAATGGATTTCCAACCATAATCAAATCAATGATCCTTTCTTAAAAATTCCATATTGGTATACTCTTAAGCATCGTCATAGGAGAATAAGATACACGAATCTACATCAATAAAGGGGAATCCCTCAAGGATAGTAATAAAGTTGGAGACCAGCAAGGAGGCAATCACCCAACCATTTAGCACCTGGAGAAATCCCAACGGGGTCTTGGTTCAACAACCAAATTAAGAAACCGAAAAGTATCAAACAAGGGTTTCCCTAATATAAAGAACCCATCTGTTAACCCCCCCCCCTTCCTTCTTCTCATGTCAAACACCTAGTACCCATCACTCTTCCATCACCTACCACCATATAATTACTCCTTTGTCAACTATGGAAAGCAAAAATAGAACAAAGCAAATAGAATCGCAAAAATTATAGCAGAAAATGAGGATCCAAGTTGCAGATCCAGCCACCGATGATCTAGATTATTGGTCGAATTGAGGGCCCAAGTTCCAGATCTGGCCATGGATGATCTAGACCACCATCGCCGGATGTGACCATAAGAGTTTAAAATCTAGAACTTCAATAGCTAGATCAAGTTGGGTGGTGAAATCTTTGCCCAATGGAAAAGAGAACAGCAAACATTCAGAATTCCTATGTCAGTGCCGGCAAGCCATCAGTAAAGCAAAGTTAGGTTGTCACGTCATGTTACCTGAGGGGGAGGACAATTTCAGACTGGCTGAGTTGGTTTGCCACAAGTGACAGAATACAAGTGATAAAGGAATTGAGCTCCCTTTTCAAAAACAGGATAGCTTATTTCCCTAAACCAAACTCCCCCTGAATTCCAAGGACTTGGATGTTGGATGAAAGGCTAGTGATGTGAAGATGTAGTTTGAGATTTGAGGTCTCTTTCTCTTCCTACTGTCTTCAAACTTCAAAGGGGTTTTTTTTTCTTTATTTAAGAAGCACCATGAGGGATTTTCAGTTGCTGTTTTAGAATTAGCATACCAAAACCCTGAGGGGTTAGCTCAACTGGTGAAATCTCTATTGCAAGGGTCACTAGTTCAAGCCCCTCATGTCCTGGTCATAATTTTTAAGCTGTGGGAATAGTTGGCCAAAGCACTGGACACCAGCCACCAGAGACCAGCCACTATATCCCACCAGCCACCATTCAAAAAAAAATTAATATTAGCATACAAGGGTTTTAAAACATTCCAAATATTATATGGTTTATGTTCATTATTATTATCGAACGAATTGAAAATCACAAGTTTTGAATCAAAAGGAAAGCAAAACAAACTACATTTCACCCCATAGACGGTGACGCTGAATATCTGTGAGGGATACCCCACAAAACCCCCAACTGCTTTGGACCAAAGAGAAGCCACAGTATTACACGATCCCCGATAAAGCAAGGTAAGGAACTTTTTCAGTAAAGTAGCTCAAGAAGCGAAAGTAGCAAATAACCCCCACGAGTTATGGACATTGTGCACTTAAACCACGTGACTTTCAAATGTAGCAATTTGCCCCAAAACTTCTCTTTCAGTGTGTAAATCAGCCTTTTGACCCAATTTTTCGACCATGAAGTGGCCAAAATCATAACGTGGAACCAAAAGGTATACTTTTTTATTGCAAATACATCACATATGCATCTATCGAAAAAATAATAATAAAAAAAGAGTGGTATACATTTGATAGACTTCCCACTTCACTCCCCTCCACCATCAATATTAACATCATCGACATCAGAAGGCAGATTCTCAATACAATGAACATGACAAAAGAAACAAGTGACTTTCCTATAGCTAATGTGGGACAATGCTTTGAAGGGTTTACCAAGCCGAAATTGAAGATGGCTTTATGTTTTCCCCAACCGTTCATCATCCTCATCAAAACCCACTTTTGGCTTGGATTTCTGATCAGGGAAATGGGATTTCTTTACTGATTTTGGCTGGCAAAACCAACAAAGAAATCAAGGAACTTTTATGGGTCACTCAAAAAAAAAGGAAAAAAGAAGAAGGAACTTTCATGGGTTTTGGTCTAAGCTTTGCTAATCTCTTCAATGTCATGCAATAATTGCGCATTATTTGAACCATTATCAACTTGGTACCCACATCCAAAGTTGGAATTTGGATAACATCATCCTTCCATTCGATTGAATACTCGCCTACTTGAAATAGGTATTTGAAGAAACGAAAAGTACAATCTATTATTCCGGTGCCACGTCATGATTCCGGTGACTTTAGTCTTTATGGCCGAAAAATTGGGTCGAGTGCTGATTTGTACACTTTTAAGAGAAGTTGTGGGGGCATATTGCTACGTTTGAAAGTCATGAGGTTTAATTGCACAAGGTCCATAACTCGTGACCATAATTGGTCCATGAGGAAGCAAGTGGAACTTTCCAAAGTAGCTCAAATGGTAGAGTGTAGAGAGGATCATTCTGCTACTCCACAAACAGGCAAAGGATCCTACAGTTAATAACCATGAAAGCGAAGACATAAACGACTAGCAGATTACATGAGTTGAACATGCGAAAAATGACAAAGGTGGCACCACATGGGGTTTATCAACACAATGACTAAAATTTTTAAAGGCAATCCAATATAAGAGGCCACCTCCAAAGAGACTTACCAGCCTAAAAGCTGCATTCTTCCCAAAATCATCACCATTCCTCACAACATCTCGAAGTGCTTCTGGAAGAACCCTCCAAAATTCAGCAACAAATTCTGCACCCTTTCTCCGACTATTCTGCAGGATATCATTCGCAAGATAGAGAAAAGCCAACCTTTGCTCACGTGGCGAGCTATGAAATTGCCTTTCCCACGTTTCAACAACTAGTTTTGCCTTATGCATGTGAAAAATACACCAATGTGATAGAGCTTTCTAATATCAAGGAGGACAATGTCGAAGAAACTACGAAGGCTGCACTTAAAACTTTGCTTGGTAATTATTTTGTGAATTGAAACTTAAGTTACATACAGTGTATCTATGGTAACTAAAGCAAAAGCTTGGACTTCAGGACCAATATATACATATTTTCTATAATTTTGAGGGCCATGCATTTTCCAGTTCCCATTGATCCATACACATTAAGATAACTATGAACAAACCTGATGGGTTTATGTAAAGGAAAAGACGATAGAGAGTTACCATACGTTCAATGGTAGGACTTCAGCTACAATTGTGGGCACACTTCTTCTCAATTATCAGAAAATAAATAAAGGGAATCTGATTAGTGTATGCAGTGCTAGTGACCTTCATAAATAGAAAAAATGAAGAAAATATCATGCAAAAGGATACTCTCTATGCTCTGTTGAGAATTGTTAAGCTTTCCTAGCTTCTCCACTAAAATCTGAGGATTGAATGTACTGCCCATCTTTTCTCTCTTTGTTGGACAAGTCCACCGCTACTAGCACAAAAGGCGATGGGTGGACGTTTACAAAAAAGTACCTTCATAAGATCAGGAAAGATAATATTTAACAAGATAAATTTATGAAAGATACATAGTAAAAGGATAATAAAATAAAAATATATATCTATAAAAAGATTAAAAACTCGTAAAGCAACAACCATTAACCAGATGAAGAAAGATAAGCTGCAAAAAGCACCTTGTATTTATCAATTATCAAATACTCAAGGAGTCCATCAGACATACAGAGACCAATCTGTCAATAGTCTTACCATTTGAGTGACATTCAGCAATAAACATTCAAGCAGACTGAGAATAGAGAGAACCTTCAAAAGCAACTTGTGACTTGCAAATACTCAAATATGATAGTCTATCAACTAACATTAAGAACATGATCAGTCTCATATCTACGCTTTTTATTATCTGCCAGACCATGGATACAATCAGCCTTGTTAACATCTACATAAACATCCAGGCATCTAGTTAATCTGTTGTGAAGCGATAATCTCTGTTTGACCAATAGGTTAGCGGTCATCACGATCCATCTCGTGGCTGCATCCCTAGATAAGGTTTGGAAACTTCATCACAAATAGCAAGTCCCAAGAGAAGACTGCCAGCCAAATAGTCCTGGAGGGCAAAGCATGAAGTTCTGTGGTATCCTATTCTAATAGCTACATACAATTAGAAGTATGGATTCCTATGGAACACAGATCCAACAAATGCTTTTGCTGGAGATGGCCCGTATTTTCAACCAATGTTCATCCCATAGGCTACTCAAAATATTGTTGCAACCAAAATACCCTTATCCAACCCACATACTCAAATATGGTATTTGACACACAGACTGTATCCAATCCTTGATTCTGAGTCCATGCAACCTAATACAGGCTGTTACATAATGCGGTGGGCTGGTGGCCATGCTGCTTGTCATAGCAAGTTTTTAAGGTTGTCACTATTTGGGCCGTTCAGTGACAGAAACAGCCATTACAGTCCATTGCCAAAGTCATTACACCTAAAGATACTATTCCATATTTCCATTCACATGATGAAGATTCTTGTATCAAGCTTTGCCCTTCAGAAACTTAATGCCTCTCAATTCTTTCCACGGAACAGCTTCATTGTTGTGTATAATCTAAGTGAAAGAATACAAACAAAAGCAGCAATGCTATCTGGCTTGTCAAAAGTCATAGTGCATGGAAGACCTGTAAAGTAGGAAGGAGGTAATCCTACATTTGATCCCACAAATGGCAAGCATCTAAGTACATACATGATTCTAAATCCTGTAACCAAAGTAAGAAATGAACCAGATGAAAAACACAGGATGATGGAAACCAGAAATCATTTATTAATGACAGAAATTCATTGCATTTCCCCCAACTGCCAATCCAATCATTCTCATCAAAATTTAATTTATTGTGCAACTCCCAACCGCAATCGTAATTCATCCCATTAAGAATTCTCAAATTTCCATCTAGAGAAGACACCCACAATAAATAAAATTCTATATGTAACTGCCACCCAATGGATGAAAAGGTAAAATAACAGATGAATAAACGCTCGCTACTAGAATGTGCTCCAGGCATCTTTACGTGCATGCAAGGATTTCCAAGCAGGCATCTTTACGTGACTCAGAGAAGTGATTGTACATTAGCATTTTCAATTTAGAAAAACACACAGAGATGGAACTTCAAACACCTAAATTTGTGGTATGCAATGTCAAGTACAAACGAATCCGTATGACATAAACTGATAAAAGTATCCTTTATAACAGTGAACAAAAGATACTTTATTGAATATTAATGACAATTAAGGGCAATAAGAATAAGGTAAAACCTAAAAGTTCAATTTATTGGGCTTTTATCCCTTATTTGGCCTAATACTTCCATTTGAATTGCTTAGAAATCTTCTTCTATTTTTCATTACGATACCTTTCATGTACGTAGCATAATAGAATCACTGAAGAGAGCATTGTTTGTTAGATAGGCCTCCCAAAAAAGGAAACACCTGATACATAACACGAAACTTTATACTCCTCACCATCAACCTTGAACAAGAACCCCAGAATGTCAAAGCCAGGAGCTCCAAACTATAAAAGACATGCTGTTTAATTAATTTACTTCCAGCGTAATATAATTATTTGTTTCCATTCTCTATTATCATCTTTAACATTACTACGTCGTAGTTATATCTGCCTACATAAGCCCATGATGAAAGCAAATTCATAATTAATCAACTTAAGGTGCACAACTGTAGCTAGTTCCTAACCTTCAAGACCTTTTCGCTTCTATGCATCTTTTAGACATCTACATACCCATGGTGTTAAGCCCCACCACTCAACATTACCAAGGACAACTTACAGCCGAATTAAACAACTTCAAGTTTGAATTTTCTCTCACCCCTCCCCACAATCACACTGACATTTTTTTTGCTTTCTCATGTGGACTAAGATCGGGTTCCCTTCCTCTAAAGACCTTTATGCATTGTTTTAACTTTAAGTTCCTCCGTCCATTCTAGAATGGCATGTATCATCCATATTCAAGTAGTTATGGTTCAAATAAAAATTTGGTTTCAATGCCACTTAACATATATTCAACAGCTTATACACAGTAGCTATTATCAAAGCCATGATACAACCAAAACCATAATATATGAATTACCACCCATTCCCTTTTTGACAGTTTACACATAGTGGCTATCACATTCCGCCATTATTTGTTAGCAGAGATTCGCCATCTTATCAACTCATAGTCTCTAGGCAAGGGACATCAGCACCACCTCAAATCAAAGAACAACCTAACATTAACATACCATATGATTACCCCATGCTTCTCAAGAGGCTCCTGAATACATTAAAATCATTTGATTTTGGCAGTTACGATTGAAGCTAATAACCAATCTCAATATGTAGTAGTACCAGAATCCAGCTTCACCTTTCAGTAATAAAGTCAAGGTTTTGCACAAACGAAAACGCAAGACGTTTTTGACATGAGTGAATAGCAGCAGGAACAAAAGCTACAAGTAGTCAAATGGCTATTAAATGAGAATGGCAGAGATTCAGCGAACTTTTCTCTAATTTGGAGATACTAACAAAAAGTCAGTAATAATGACAGACACTAAAAGGTGTTCCAAATATTATTATTTTTTTAGATAACATGGGTGTCCAAGCTTTGCTTGACTAATCCCATGGGCCCTGAAGTTAACGACCAGGAAAACCTCCAGTGGCCCTGAGAGGACTCGAACCTGGGACCTCTGGAATACTTCTCAAAGATCTTACCAGCTGAGCTACCCCCTCAGGGTTAGTGTTCCAAATATTATGTCAGGACTAGCTCGACGCGTGGCTGAACAATCATGTCCACATGCAGGCATAATTTAAACAGACCCATTGTCATGGAAAATCTGATCTCATTCGTTATAAGGGATTCCCTTTACCCGGAACCAACTTTCAACTGTTAGTTGTTAATCAATACCGTGGCAAAATTTCTGACCATACAACTGAAATTTTGATTTGCACAAGGCAAATTTAACAAAAGTGGCAAACACAGGTCGTAAAACCATTGATCGTTCAAACAACTTCAACCTAATTTGCCAATCCAATCTTTTGTGAAATTTTAACCACTAACCCTCCCCCCCCCCCCCCCAAATTAAATAAAAAAAAAACTAAACAAATAAAAGTAAAAAAGCTTTGGAAAGGGCTTAGAGCACTTCAACCTAAGTTCAGAAATTCCTAGTTTTCTGAACCTAATCACTACCCCTTCAATCTTCTTAATTGTGCAACTGAAGTGAATGTACAACCAAAAACTCAGCCAATTTCACACAAACAAACGAAAACATAAAACACCAATCAAATAAAAATTAACTTAAAAACAATAAGATAAGATGAAAACTTTAAACTACACATTTTCATAGTTAAAACCCTAAAAAGATCAACCAATAAAAACAAACCAGATAACAGAAACAATTAACAAGATAACCAAACCAAAAAAAATAAAAAATAAAAATTGAACCCTGAATAACAATAGCAGGATAAGTAGAACAACAATGAATGCTGAAAAAACAATCAAAAACAATAAGAACTTACCAGCGAGGATTATTCTGAGAACCCAAAAAAAAAAATCGAATTTTTTTTGAAGGATGATGCGAGAATCAGGTATAATTAAGGGAACTTGAAAAGAAAAGCATCTTATTCTGTAAAATTGTAAATTGAAGATAGATAGAGAGGTGAAGTATAGCTGAGAATTTATGGAGAGCCAAAGGAGAGAGAAAAAGAGGAGCACGAGCAAATTGAGTTTTTAGGGAAAAATACCGTTTTTGAGGCAAATTCTCTCACCCTTCTCTTTGGCGTTTAACCCTCTTTTTTTTTCCCTTTTTTTTTTTTTTTTTGTTGGAGGTTTCAGTTAAAGAGATTGCGTCATGTCATGTGTTTGTTTGTTTGTTTGTTTGGGTTAAATATTAGTTGTCCTGCTTGTCGGAAATAATCCCAGGTGGAGGGAAAGAGAGAGAAAGGCTCAGATGAGGAGGTATAGTTCACTTTTGTTTTTGGGTTTGGTTGTTTTGAGTTTTGACCTAGATCTTATGTGATCATCAAGAAATTAATTGCAGATATGGTGGACAAAAATGTGAAGAGATTTTGTGTTTATGCATATAGTGAAATGATTTAGTTAAGTGAATTTTTTGATGCGGAAAGCAATTTATCGAATACGATGATTATTATATATTTCACTACTATGTATTGGTGGTGTTTGAATTACACTATGTTTTGGCTTGTCGGTCTAAATTAAGCTATAATATACATTGTATCGAATCTACAAAATTTTGGGATCGAACTGTTCTCACGATGAAAAGGGGATAGTATTATTAGATGATACATTTAAAATAATTATTTTCTTCACTTTTCAATTTCAATGATTTACAATTCATGATAGCACAATTGAATTACACTTTTTACAACCAACAATAAAAAAAAACTTTCTATGCAGTCATCATTAATACCCTTGCATACATATTTCTCAACAATGAATAGTTTATGGTAACGAATACTTAGGAAGAGGAATGAGTAACCCCTAAAAGGAAGACAAAGTAAATATGCGAAGCTGACACTTATAACAATCTCTCTCCTTAAATCACGAGACCCTAGCTAGCTTTTACTTTGATTTGGCTCTAAGCATCATTGTCAACTTTAAATGATTTGTTAAAAATCATTACCGTAAAATACACGTCAGTGAAGATTAGGCGTAATTGTCATATTAGGGTCTTGCTTGTAATTATTGAAGGTGTTATGGTCACCTAAATGAACTATCATGCATTTAAGGTGGCGATTCATGGGGAAATTGATGATAGCGAGGATGTCGATGATATAATTAGTTGATGCCAAAACTATTAAATATTTTCTTTATCCACAATTTCCCTTTCATCCTCCACCATTACATTTACTCTTCCCAGATGATGCCGTATTGTTGGCACTACCACCATCATCGTCAATACTTGTGCATGATATAAGCATCATTGACGGACTGTTGATGTCACCATATAATACTCAGCCAAAAATAGTAGTAGTGTTTATAGTTAATTTTGAAAATTTGGAAAAAAAATTTAATGACAGCGATAACATTAATCTTCACATAATTTTTTTTCCAGTCAATTTCAAATAGTGGGGGCAGATTTTGGTGCATTAATTTCACCGAATTTATCATGTTTTGCCCATTCCACATACCGAGTTAGACTGAATCGAGTTGGGCGGAATTCAAATTATAATATATAGGAAAATTTCCACTTTTGTTACCTGAGGTATTGCATAATCATTATTTAGTGACCCGTATTTTTCATATTTTCACTTTGGTTACCTGAGATTGTTATAAAAGTTTCACTTTGACTTTTTCCGTTAGTCCCGTTAAAATTTTCAGTTAGTTTGCTGACGTGGCTACTAAATACACAAAAGGAATACTACTGCATATGTTAAATGACCAAAATACCCCCACCTATCCATTTGAAGCAGATATTCAACATGACCGTACAATACTTCACCTTCAGTCGATTTTGACCTCACCAAATTCCCAATTCGAACCACCACCGCTTACACCTTCAGCCACCCACCTCACCACTGCCACCAAATTACCACCGCCACCCTCCATCCCGTCACCACCAGAAATCCGACGACCCATCTCAACATCCAACCACCACCTCTTTTTTCTCTGTCCTCTAAACCCCGATTAGCCACCATCTTTCTCTCTCATGCCTCTTCTCGCTCCTCCCTAACCCGGTGAGGTCTAAGGTCCCTCCACCAAACCCACCGGAAAACCATCGTATTCATTCGCAATTCTCGCATAAATTTCGTCATCCTTATTCAAATAATTTTTCCAACTCCTTCCCCCTCTACTTCTGGATTCCAAATTCCTGTCATGTTCATTTTTCTTCTGGATGTTCAGACTATGATACAATTTGAGCCTGTTTGAGGGAAATATCCTTGTAGATGTGAGTTTACAATGGTTTTGGACTGTTTTTGGGCAATGGGGGTAAGGTGCACGATGTCTATATACCAACAAAGCATAATAAACAAGGGAATCGATTTGGGTTCAAAATGTCGCCTGTGGTTCCGATTGAGAAGCTCTTTCAAGAAACTAATGGTGTTTGGGTGTGTGATAAGCAATTGAAGGTTTCTATTTTCTTTCTTATTTAAATTGTTAGATTTATGGAAAAAATGGGTTTGCATTTCCTCGGCTGGTGTGAGGTTGAAATGGCGGTTTTGGGGATGATGGGAGGTTTTGCAAGTGTTAATGGCTCTGTGGTTGAGAGAAGACGAAGTACATCTAGGGGATGAATGGACCAGTTTAACCTTCAAATGGTAAGTAGTTAACGGAAATGTTAACGGAGTAGACGACAAACACTTAAGTGACACAAATTTAAATAACTCAGGTAACCAAAGTAGAAATATGAAAAATACAGGTCACTGAATAATGATTATGGAATACCTCAGGACACCAAAGTGAAAATTTTCCATATATATAGCCTACTAATAAAAATTCACAATCATTGCATGAAAATTATTACTTTAACTTTGTTTCACACTTTAGAAAAACAACATCAACACAACCTTAACCTTTGTCCTTTGGGTCAATATGACATTTGAGTTTGAATGGAGGGGAATCAAACCCACCAGCTATCATGTGATCCGACACATTGTATCTAGTAGGACTAAACAATAAACAATTCCCACATGAACATGATGCTCTAATCCAATTAAGGAAACGGTTTACACCAAAAAAAAAAAAATTAAGGAAACGGTAACCAAAAAAAAAGATCCAATTAAGGAAACGCTTAATAAAAACTTATGCAAAACACACTAGTTTCCAGGATCCTCTGCTGTTCTAAAAAGCAGGTTAAGTCGGTTCATTCATTTTTCCAGCAACTCAAAAAACTCTCTCCAAAATCAGCTCCTCCATCGAAAGAAACCTCTGAAAGAACCCAACTTGGGAAAACAAATCAAGAAATGAGATTGTGTGGATCTCGGAAAAGATTTACACTTGCAATTAAATCACTGCTTCTCCTAATTGGGATTTTCACAGCCCTTGGTTTCACACTTCTTAGTCTCAAGCTTGTTGATCCTTCAACAACACAAGGTGTTTTTCCTTTCAAATCCCAGAAAATTCCAGATAAAGATTTAATCACCATTTCTGTAAAAGACCCAGATTTTAGTTTCACCTCATTGTATCGGAATAATAATGGGTCTGGGTTTGGAAAGACAACCTCAAACTCAAAGGGTGGCAAAACGGCGTCGTGTGCTACTGTTGAGGAGATGGGAGAGGGTTTTGGAGGTGATTCTGGTTTTTGGAAAGAGTCTCTCCGTGTCAGAAAGTTGATTCACCACCATTTTTATATAAATGGTAATGTTTCTGGATTATTATTTTGTTTAATGTTTATTCTATTTTACGCAGATGCAAAAATGTTACTACTATATTCTCTAATGTAGTTAATTGGAAGAAATGCAAGTTAGTAGTGATTGTATGTAAGGAGGATGATAATTGCAATATTCATGAGACTTGAGAAATCATTACTATTGTGAGGGGAAACAATGTTACTTAATTCCTGTGATAGGCACTTAGGCAGTAACATTTGTCTCTAGATTTTTGTCACAGGACTGAAAATGTTCTCAATTGCAGAGTTAACCTCACTGTACTATTTCTATAAGAAACTAACGATTCAAGTTGTCTAGGAATTTGTATCAGTTTCATTAGGAACATTGTTGACCTATTTGAGATCATGGTTTTGTCGGTGGCGCTCCTCGCAAGCCTTGAAAGGCTGTATCTTTCCGCTGGTTCTAGTTTGTATACTCCTGTTCATGTCATGATTCAAAAAATGATCATTTTGGAGAGGAAACCCTGGGAATAGGCCATTAAGATTTAAGAGGAGATCAAGAACCAATATTCACTACTTTAGACTTTAGAGAGGTGACAACCTTTCTTGAGGCATTCAAGAGTCAAGACAGAGTGACATAATTTGGTATTGTGGGGTGGTGTCTTCAATCTTCATGTTTCGGTGAAGTGACTGTCGATGCTTGTAGTAAAAAGGGGCTGTGGCTTGCATATCGATGAAAAGAAGAGTAGTAGAAACTGCAACACTTTGTATTTGGAAAGTTCGACGTGGGTAAATGTATTTCAAGCAATACATGTACAGAAACGATGTGCAGCAATTTGATCTGTAAACTTTAGCTGATTTACTTGATCATGAAATGCATAGAGTATCCTAAGATGGTGCTATATGATTTGGTGTTACGTGAAATTTCTGTAAGCATTGAAATACTTATGAAACTGGTGCTAGCGTGTAGGTTGTAATGCCATATTCGGCACTTTAAGCTGAATATTTTGATTGCAATTCCTGATTGAGGTGCTCAAATGTGTTTCAATTTCAGGTGCTTCAAGAGTCAGGCAACTCTCTCCAGACCAATTTTGCAGGCATGGTTTTATTATAGCAAAGGCATCAGAGGCTGGATTCGGGAACGAAATGTACAAGATACTAACTGCCGCAGCATTAAGCATCATGCTAAATCGCTCCTTGATCATCGGGCAAACCAGGCATATTGGTTCTCTCTCAAGCCTTTTCCTTACACGTATTAATTTTGCCAATGTCTTCTTCCTGTATATGAAAGTTGTGATTCTAACAATTGTCCCGACCTAGATTAGTGCTGATAGACAATAAAGCTATCCATAGAATGGTGTTTTTTTCCCCCTCACTTGTACTAGTTGACCTAGTGGTAGGTCATCTTGGAATGGATTTACACTCTTGGAAAGTTCTTTGAGATTACCTGGAATGCTGAGGGTATCTTAGGCTAAGCCTGTCTGATTAGTCAAAGAAGTTTTGACTCCACCTGACATTTACAAATGCACAGCAGATAAAGTATCTTGACAAATGTAACCACTGCTTTTACTGAAAGTTGTAGTTAAGCTATCTCTTGCTCTTTGCTGATCCTTTTCCTTCATTTTCAGGGGCAAATATCCATTTGGGGATTATATTACTTATACAGATGATTCATTTACCCTGAAAGACGTCAAACATTTATGGAGAAAAAATGGTTGTATGTCAAAGTATGGTCGTGATTTGGTTGTTCGTGTTGATGATTTTCAAAAGCCTTCACACACAAATATTCTATGTAGCAATTGGAGGGAGTGGGAGCAGCCTATCATTTGGTAAGATAGGGAACACTTTCCATGTGTGTGTTAATAATTATAATCTGCTGCGGTAGTAACACTATCGTATTTCTTCATTGCAGGATACAAAATACAATGGACGCTGTGGCGGCGCAGTTTTTCTTGAAGAATGTACATCCTGAGATGAGGAGTGCAGCTTTGGAGTTGTTTGGAAAGCCAGAACTTAACTTCCGACCTAATGTTTTTGGGGAGTTAATGAGAATTCTAATATCTCCTTCTTCGGGCATTGAAGCTGCAGTGAAGTCTGTTCTTTCTGATGGTGAAGATCCAGATATCTCATTGCATATGCGGATGCTGATGAACAGGTACCGGAGAGCAAGCTTCCTTGACAAACCTATATCTTTCCTTATTGATTGAGTATCTGATATTGAAATGCGTGTCTTAAATAATTTGATGAAAACCTGATGTTCAAGCAGTCATTCTTTTATTTGCTTAAAGTCATTTGCAAAACCTTCCTTTGTTTCAAAATTTCTATCGTTTAAGGTCAATGCACACCACACATGTTAAGGAATCTGTTAAATCTAATAATAAAAGTCCCATTAGTCAAAACAAGGTACACTGGGAGTTGAAACTAGTAATAAACCAAGGTAAATTTGGAAAACTAGCAATTAATGATGCATTGAAATCCTAAAGTGACAAATATTATGAGATGAAAGAAGTTAGGTATAGTAAATGAGGGAGATAAGGGCAAGTGAAGTGGCACCTAAATAATTGCTGGGACCGTGAACTCCCTTGAAAAGCCTCTCATACGTGAAACGTTTAGAACCCTTTTGTTTGTTGAGAAGACAGTAGTGCTAGACGTAATAGGAGAAAGTTGGTAGAAGGTAGAATTATAGAGTTGCTACTGCACCATATATGTACTATCCAGATGAAGCTGCTGGTTTAGCACATAGATCCAGAGGAATGGTAAAGCAAGCTAATGCGGTCTTCCCCAAAGGACAACAGAGAAATATTTGCTGCTTGACTGCCAGTGGCTGCTTTACTTGGGAGTTTGGAGGAGGTAGCATAAGTGGTTCTGTTTGGGTGGCCATGCTGTTGATCAAAGAGGGTGGCTGCTGCAGCCAGCAGGTGTTGGGATTATGCTCGGGCCCTGACGGGGGTAGTAGTAGACCCATATATCCAGTGGGTGAAGGCCCAATTAGTGGTTTTATTCTCGTATATGCCATCTTACGTAGAAAATCTGCAGGCTTGAATGTGCTTGGGACCCCTACTTATTCAAGCTACAAGAATGGGAGCTCCGGAGATCAAAGACACTGGACCTTCAGAGTTAGGTTAGATTAGGTGGTCAGCTTATCATGCTGTGATACCTTGGAACAAAATTAGATGTGATACTAGTGCCTGGATGGAGTAGAGTTTGGAGATGTCATCTATATTTAGCGACAATATAACAGCTAGCCCTGATAGGATGAATGTGATGTACAGTAAGAATTCAGTAAAGAGATAGTAAGTTCAACATTTAAATGCATTGGAAGTGGGAGGTTGCATCTATATTTAGCAACAATATTACAACAGCTATTCGATATAAGGTGAATATGATGTACAATAAGAATCGAGTAATGAGTTAGTAAGTTCAACATATAGATTAGGGTAGAGAGAGTATTACCAAAGATGATGAAACCAGAGCATCTTGCAAATGGTAAGATTTCTTTCGAGAAAGCTAAAAGAAACCTTCTAAAGGCCTTTGTCAAAATATAAACGATTATCCTATCCAGACAAGCCAAGGTTCTTACCAAGCCAGTAGTAGGTACCATTTTATGTTGGGATGTCCTTCTGTCCTTTGGATCAAAATAAAATTGGCAGTTGCAACAACCTCACCTGACCAGGAAAAGACCTTTCTTTGGTGTTTCCATATAACGCTTCTCTTTGTTTCCTTCCCTTCTTGGTTCTTCAAAACTCAATACTTTGCATCGTAATTATGTGGGTCCGGGGAGTAGGTAGTAGCATATCTGTTCCAGGTCTTACAGCACGTATGCATTGCTTTGCAAGACTACACATCCATCTCAGTATACAGTCACTTCTAATTGATAAGGAAGTGTAGTGATAGGTAACAGGACTAATTGTTCCGAGAAGGAAAAAAAGACATTATCTGGGACATGAGATACTAAAATTTGGAATCCGCAATGACCTTATATGTATACACATTCTTGAAATTTGACAAACTTGAATCAAACATATTCTTGACTTAGGATATGCACTAGCATGTTTTACTCCATTTGTGGATATGAAGGTGTTTCTAGCACAGCTTTGTCGTGTTTCCAAAGAGCCAATAGCTGATAGGTTTTGTTGGTTCTTTGTTACAACAGGTCAGTGCGAGCAGTGCAAGCTGCACTAAGCTGCATCAGAAAAGCCATGCAGAACCTCCAGCAGGTGGCGAGACCCAAGGTGGTCTTGGTCTCAGATACCCCGTCTTTTATAAGCACTATAAGACCAAATTTAGAAGAAGTTGCTCAGGTAAACGTGTTAAGGGCTGGTTTATCTTTTGTTCACGATGCAATTCTCGCTTTTATGTATTTGAACAGCAAAATTTAGTTGTAGCTGTGATTTCTGTTGAAATTGTTTCAAAATTTTCTTCGATTCAAGAACGTCCTATCTCAATATCTGTATCTTTGCCATACCTCTGCTGGCACTTACTAGTCAATTGTTTTCAGGTTCTTCACTTTGACTACGAACATTTTCGAGGAAATATTTCTGTTGAGGTTTCCCGGATACGAAGTTTAGAATTCAGGGTCAAGGACTGGGGACCAGCACCTAGATGGGTTGCATTTGTCGACTTCTTTCTTGCATCACGAGCAAAACATGCCGTTGTATCCGGGGCACAAAGGCGAGTTGGAACGACCTATGCTCAGTTGATTGCAGCTTTAGCTGCAGCTCACAGTCTCGGTACTAAATTGCACCTAATCTCAATCTTTGCACTAAATGCTACTAAATTCTGATGTCACCTTTGTTTTCCTTCCATTTTTCAGATGAAAATTCCACCACAAACCCAAGTTTCTCATTCCTGAGCAGCTTTCAGAGTAATTTGCTTTCAAGTGGGTTGAGCAATCAGATTGGGTGGGGGCATGTATGGAACAGATTTGCAGGCCCATTGAGCTGCAATGGCCAAGCTAATCAATGTGCCTATACACCGCTTCTCCCTCCTGCCTGGTGGGATGGAATTTGGCAATCCCCAATTTCCCGGGACATTCGGAGATTGGAAGCTTATGGCGTCCGGCTATCTAGTTTGGGCACAATTGATGAGGAACATCTTCAGTCTTTTTGCAAGTCAAGAAAAACTACAGTGGTAAAATTCCCAGTGTCATCAATGTAATATACCTACAGCCTACAGGAATAGAGGATACCTTAATATTGTTTCTGTAGGCACTCTCAACTCCCCTCCCTGTATATGAAAATTGAAAAGGGCTTCCTCTTCATTGATTTTGGTTAAGAGGGGAATAAGGTATTGTATACTTTGATTGGATCGAAGCCACTAAATTATGTTTGTGGAACTGTGGAAATTGATTATGCTTTCTGCAGTATTCTTTCCCACTCTCTCTCTCTCTCTCTCTCTCTCTCTCTCTCTCTCTCTCTAACACAGGAATTTTATGCTGACTATATTTTAGGGTGGCTCAACTTTCTCGCCTAATTGACATAATATATGGGCTACTTGAAAATTTGCTTCTTGTTGTGCCTTCCAAGAGTCAGTGCAACAACCAGCTTTTGGGTTCTTCATGTAAATAAGCTAATCAACTGTACCATTACATCAATGTGCTTATTCTGTTACGTAGTCTTTGCTCACAAGAAACCACTAAAGATTATGGCGAAGTTCGAGGTTTAAGCATCTCTCCAGAGTGGACTGTGAAGGATCCATGGTAGTTAAGATTGTAAATATCCATGATATCGAATCCCAAAAAATTTAATTTATCCAAAAGAACTATTACTACAATGAATCGATGATCTTTTCCATTATGAACATCACATGGCTCTTAATCTCTTATCAAGCATAAAAATAAAACTTTAAAGCAGGTACAAACTTAAAAGTAGGAGAATCATCTAGACAAACTTATCTCAAACATTTACTCTTCCACTACATACCTATAGCAACACATGTTCTAACACTAAAGCATAATGTTAGGTGGGATCAAAATCATTCTTCACCATACCTCATTGTCCATGCAATTTGAGATTTATTACCAAATGAGGAGGATTTTGTAGAGATCTTTTTCCTAATGAGATAAATAAATATATATTTCTCCACTGATGATAAATAAAGTAATTAATAATTAATTCTCACCAAAAAATAATTTTATTAATAATTACTAATTTTTAAGTTATTTAATAGTTTACACTTTGAGGTACCCTAGGTAAAATTATGCAAAACCTTGAAATATCTCGACCAAAAAATAAAAGGTTAAAAAAAAAACTCTTACAACAACAATGAAAACGGAAAGAATGAAGGGAGAAAAGGGGAAAGTTGTGTGAACACGTGTGTGTGAGTATATATTCGTGTTACCGGAAAAACACATGAAAAGAAAGGGGTTGCATTTTCCTGGAAAACCGTAAAGTGAACGTTCTATTTCCTTAGGCCCCTTTGTAACTGCAGAGTCCCCAACTCTTTTTGATATATTTCCTCAGAAAAACTTTATGATTTTGCCCATACACTGAAAAAGGATCATACTTTCTTGTTGAATTGAGGTGGGTTTCTCCTCTTTATCACATTCTGTGTTGTTCATTAGCTTAAACCCACATAAATGCAGGTTTTTGGGTTGATCAAATTGTGAAAATTCTGAAATTCTTGAAGAGCTTCAACTGGGCAAAAACCCTCCCTTTTGTGGAAAAAGGGAGGAGATAAATCTCGGTGGTGGGTTTGATTTCTCTTGGGAAGCAAATGGTTGATTGCCTCTGTTTTGGTTGGAGGAAGAGAAGAAAATATGAAAAACAAGATTTTCCGGAATTCAATGACAAATGCTAGCCTTCTAAAACCCTTCGCGCTCCAAATCTTGATCTGGGTAAGAGTTATTTTCAGTGATGCATAATTTGTTCATGGTTTCTTTCTTTTGTTTATTAGGTTTTTTGATGGGTTGCTTTCATGTTGAGATCATCATGATATGTTGTCAATTGTTTATATTGATCTATATTGGTTTTTGGAAATGCCAAGATGAAAGATGATGATTTGTAGAAGTTCTTTAACTTAATTAAGATATTGCCTTGGTGATTAGTCAGTTCACTAGCTGTGTTTTGTTTTTCATTTTTCATTTTTCATTTTTCTTTTCTTTTGGAGGGGGTTGTTGGGGGAAGTAAGTGTAGATATGGGTTACTGATCACGGTTAAGATTCAAATTGGACTTCAAAGAATTCAGCTGGTTATAAATGATTTTACTTCGTCGTTTTAGGTGTTGATCCTCGGTTGCAATATTGTTTGTTGGCGAATTGGAATTACCCAAACTAATTATGTTTGAAGAATGGGAATTGTTGAAGAACATGAGGTAGAAACTTTGCCACTTATTGTAGTGTAATGGATTAGGACTGGGGAAATTGTTGAAATACAAGATTTCTCACCGATTTTGCTACAATTCACAATTTAGTATTTTTGTAAAATTCTGGTATTTGGATTTTCTATTTTGTGATAGCAGGAGTAGACAATGTAATAAGTAGGTCGTCTTTCTTAGGTTTCCTAGCTGTACTTGAATATTGAGTGTTTCTTCAGTTACTTGCATGAGAACCATGACTGTATAATTATCTATATTCTCTTTGTAATTTGTATACTATGATGATCTCAACTCTTCACATATGTAAATGTATGTATGCATCAAGCATGTGGAGTTCAATCTTGAACTTCATAGTTTATTTATAGGTCTATTAGGGGGGGGGGGGCGAGCGACAAAAGAAGAGTTATCAGGATGATGTCATATCCTGATAATAGATGCTCTAACTATCTTTCATGGTCTTTTGCTGTGAGGATATCTGCTAAACTGAAAGTTTTCGCTGCTTAGTACAACCAAGTCACCAACACATTGTTAGGTTTCAATACTTTCATGTAATTTCTAGTTTGTTAAGTCTGGAAACTTCGTCTATTCTATCTGTATTTATGTAACTGGGTACTTTCTATGGACTTGTAATTCAAGACAAATCATTGAACTTTAGTTTCATTATTGGTTTGAGGAAACTATTGCCTTTTGATGAATTGTTTGGTGTAGGGTCGTGATGTTTATCATGTGAACATCCTCACTTACAGATCTGCTAAGTCTTTATGCCATATGTTAGGAGGTTCTTAACTTGCGTTGCTATCCCTTAAAATTTAAAATGGAAAGCATTACAAATTATATATAAAAAAAATTGATCTTTTGAAAGGAGTGAAAGAAGTAAAATGAGTACACCATATTTGCAAGTAGTGCAATTTGGCTTGGTTCTCTGTTGTCTCTCCACTTCCCAGAGGGATGGACTACACAATATGACGTATATCCTTGATCTTTCCTTTGGTTGTGATTAACACTTCCCTTGGTGGATTTTGCAGTAGCCAATGAACTAAAATCTGACGCAGAGTCTGAACAGAGGCCCCCTGCTAATAAGGATGCAACCAATGGCCATGTAATGCTAGGGTATTTAATTACAGAGAACTTGCTATGGCAACGAGAAACTTCCATCCAGACTGTTTCCTTGGGGAAGGTGGGTTTGGGTCTGTTTACAAGGGAAAACATCTAGGTACTGATGAGGTATGTTTTTTCGTTTAATTAGCTACTTTACTCTCAGCTTAGCAAGTTACTTGGTTGGAATTAAAATTGCAGAGCCTTGTTCTCGTGCATATGATGCTATGGCTGTTGGCAGGTGTTTGCTGTTAAAAGGCTTAATCCAACAGGTCTTCAAGGTGAGAAGGAGTTCCTTGTGGAGGTTCTCATGCTTTCTCTCCTGCGTCACCCGAATCTTGTGAATATGATTGGCTACTGTGCTGAGGGCACCCAGCGTCTTCTTGTCCTCGAATATATGCCCTTGGGATCATTGGAAGCTCATCTTCATGGTATTATTTCTAACTCCCTTTATGCCAGATTAAATGTGACATTGTTACAATGAAAGAGTCGTAGAAACACCAAGGGAAGTGGAATGTGTGACATGTCTTGAATTTTGTTGTTGGTTCAGATTGAGCCGCACAGTTCTCTTTACTTTTCTTATCTTCCTTTTTGCCACTAGTTTATGGAACTTATTTATCTCTGTTTCACTTGCACTAGGAACTTTGTTGGATTTATAAAAGGCTGACTGTAGTCATCTTTGTAGATCTTCCACCAAACAAGGAGCCACTAGATTGGTACACAAGAATGCAAATAGCAGCTGGTGCAGCAAAAGGAGTGGACTACCTGCACAATGAAGCAAAACCACCTGTTATCTATAGAGACTTGAAACCATCCAACATTTTGCTTGATGAGGGGTTCCACCCAAAACTTTCTGATCTTGGCCTTGCAAAATTTGGTCCAGTCGGTGATAATTCTCATGTCTCAACGAGGGTCATGGGTACCCATGGGTATTGTGCTCCTGAATATGCATTAACTGGTAGATTGACACCAAAATCTGACACATGCAGTTTTGGGGTGGTCTTGTTGGAGCTTATTAGTGGGCGTAAAGCACTTGATGTGAACCGTAATGGTGGAAGGACTTCTCTTGTTGATTGGGTAATTAGCAATGCCTTCTTACCATTTACTGTGCTTCTCTCGGATGTCTGGTACTGCTCAAATTTGTTAAGCAGCTTCTTAACCTTTGTTAGGATTCAGTTGATGTTGTTGCTAATTGTTTCTGGTTTTTAAAAGAAATTCATGCCATCATTTAAAAATCTGCTCATCTGGTTTGTTGCTTACACTCGGAAATTGGGATAGCGTACTCTGCCTGGTAGCTTTTGGTAGGGAGACTAGTAGTAGTTTTGAGCACCTTGGAGTGGCTTTAATGGGTGGTTGTCAATACTCAATAGTATCAGTTTGCAGTGATAGACCTTCCCTCCAAGGGGAGACTGAGAGAAATTGAATCATGTATCATAGTGGACTGAAGACTATTGGTAATTTCAATTTTTTTTTCATTTATTCATGCAGGATGGGTAGATTTGGTAACAAGCTCGGAAACATGTAACAACTGTCACTCCTGTATTGTTCTGCAGTAAAGTAAATTGGAAGAATCTCCTATCCCCCCCCCCCTCAAATAAGAATGTGATTTCTAGCATGGCCTGTAGTTTGAGATTTTTCTTCACCCTTAGCTTTAGTCCCCTATGATAATTACTGCACATTTGACTAGTTCCCTATGATACTTACTGCCTGAGTAGAAAGAATAGAGAATGCAAAAACTGATTTCAATATCTCTATTGTGGTTGCAGGCACGCCCATTGTTGAAAGATCGCAAAAACCATGTGCAGTTAGTTGATCCCCGACTGAATGGGCAGTTCCCTGACTCAGCCTTACTCAAGGCTATCGAGGTGGCGGCCATGTGTCTCAGAGAAAATGCTAATACCCGTCCTACCATGCGCGAGGTGGCTCTTGCCATGAACTACTTGACCCAGAAGCATGATCGACCACGTAGTGTATCTGCAGGAAGTATTCCCGCAGATGTCAGGCCAAGAGAAGCAGGGAAGATATTGAACAATGACGTTGACAGAGAGCAGGCTGTTGCGGAGGCCAAAATGTGGGGAGAGAAATGGAGAGAGAAGAGACGACAGAGTGCAGGTGGTGGTTCTGATGGTGTGAGCAGGTATTCATACATCTACCTGAGATGGTGCTTTCACTTAGATTTTAGGTTCGGATGATGATATTAATGATTGATTTTTTTTCCCTCTTTTCTTTTCTGGAAACTTTTGCAGTTGGGTTTCAAAAGTTAACCAGGAGCTATAGCACTGCTCTCGAACTCCGTTGAAGCTAACTGGAGTGAGAAAGAGGTTTAAAGCAGCAAAGGCCTATGGAGTTGTAGTTTGTCGTGATTTCGTGGTTAGCATAGGAGGCGCTAGTGTGTGTATGTATAAGTCAGCATAGTCCATTAAAAGGGAATTGTTGCGGGGAAATGATACTCAAGGCACCAGCTCCAGTTCAGTTCATTTTTTTTATTTTTATTTTTTTCATAATTATTGTGTTTGGAGAAACCTTCAGATGTAGGATAGCATAGCAAAACTCTTGCCCCCCATCAAGTTTGCATTGTGGGCAGTTGAGTGTTTTGTTAGGCAACTCTTTCTGTGATACAAAACTGAATGATGATAGGATTTTTCAGCTTTCATACTCCCATACTACTAGTTAAATGGTTGTGTACCTTGTGATTTAAGGCAGGTCTTTTGCTGCATCTTAAGGAACTATATTCAGGCACAAATACACAATGTTTTAGCAAATCTAAAAGAAAACCATTAACAAAAAAAAATTCAGATTTTCACTTTTTAAAATGTTTTTTTCCCTACAATCTGTTACTGCAGCAGTTCAACAAGTCTCAGCTTACTTGACAGGTTAAATTCATGCCTCACCTAGGAAATAACCCATGAAAGGATGGTAAAAGCTTCAAATGAGGAAAATGCTAAGCTTACACCTAGTGTATTATACACTAGTGTGTTCTTAGTTTACCTCTCTCCTCTACCCCACACTCACAATACCCCCATGAAATCCAAACGGGCCCACGAGGGAGGAGAAAGATAGACTCATGGACACAATTGTGTATATTACAATGGGTGTAAAGCAATCATGGTCCTTCAAATGATGGTCATCCATAATTTTGGTAAAGCATTATTAAACCTAGAACTGCCTCATAGCTTATAGCTACTAGCTACTGTTCAACAGAGCTGTAGCCAGAGAGGGAAATTTTAAAAAAAAAAAATTGTTGGTTACAAACTGCCAAAAGGTCCTACCGGGAGTCGAACCCAGGTCGCTGGATTCAAAGTCCAGAGTGCTAACCACTACACCATAGAACCACTGTTGTACATTTTCGAGCAAAGAAATATCATTGACATGGCGAAAGCAACTTAAGTTAATTTGTACAATTATTATTGTCTTTCGTCTTATGAAAATAATCTCTCTGGTGGTCTGGTAATCCATGTATTCAAAAAGTGTTTTTCTTTGAAAAATATGGTCAAGAAAAATTAAAAAGAAAATTGCATCATGATAGGAAGCATCTTGAATTTGGGTGCAAAATTTCAAAAAAATGGGTGAAGCAAGGGGGAAAAACAAAGGATTTGTACAACAACGGGCATGAAAACTTATACAACAAACAGGTATTTTCTATAAAAAAAAAATGTGGTTGCAATGCAAACTACCCCATAATCTTCTGCATAGGTTCATCTTTTATCATGATAAAAAGGTGACGCTGAATTGGTCATACATAAAGACTAACAAAATGGGCAAATGTAGACTATAGGCTATAAGCAACAATGTTAATTATATACAAGGGTAAAAGCATAATCAACAGGACAAGAAAGAGCTACCCTTGTCACAAGCATATATGAAATTTGGAAGGAAAGAAACTGTATAGTTTTTGGAGAAGGAAGACACACTGCTCATAGTGTAGTGTACCAAATCAAGAACAGTGTGTGTGTTAGGATTTACAATTTATGTAAAGACAAAGTTGAGGATGTATTGTGTAATCTGTAAGTAGGCATCTACTAGGTGAGGTGTGTGCATGAATACTCCCTGCACGTGTAGATGAATGTCATTTTTTACCTTGGTAATTTGGTGTACTTTTGGTAAATGAAATATAGGAGTACTTACCATTTTCCAAAAACAAAAAAACAATGTTAATTATCAAAAAATATATACAGGTAACAGTGTTTAGCAAAGCTCTTGCTCCAAAAAAGGAAAAAAAAGAAGAGGGTGTAAGAAAAAAAAAACAAATAACTCAAAACAGGTCCTACCGGGAGTCGAACCCAGGTCGCTGGATTCAAAGTCCAGAGTGCTAACCACTACACCATAGAACCTTTGTTGTCGGTTTTCACAGTGTTTGCTACAGTTAACATCTAGAGGTACGGAAACTCCAAAACTATTTTTTTTTTTCATCAAAGGGCATCAAGTGATTAACTTTGTTCCGAAATTACTCCTAGTATTTTTTTGTAAAAAAAAAATGGTATTATAATATTATAAATTGTATATGGTACCGATAAGGAATACAGTGTGTCCACAACATTTATATTTTGACATGGTAACTCTGTACCTATTAAGTAAATCAGATAGTAAGGTTTTAATTGACCGAATATAGAGTTATGTTTAAATATTAAAATGCAATCACATTTATCAGAGAGAACCTGAGAAAGTGTTATGTGAGACCAACTTACAGAAAAGTGAGGTTGTTATTTAGAAACTTATGGGTCACTTATTATAAACCGTGACCTTTCCACTAAAACGTGACTATCGTCTTACCAAAAGTTACGATAAAACTATTTTATACTGTATAAAATTAATCAAATTAAATAAAACTACTACGTATTGTCTTAAAAATCAAAATCAAAATCAATATATAAAATGATTTGGTAGTTCGTCAATCAAAAATTTATTATGTGACAAGGATACAGGGTACCATGCACATATTTTCTTGGAAATTTAAACTTGACGAAATGATTTCTTCCTTTGGAAAATGGATGAAGGAATAAATAAAGAGTTGGATTCTTACAACATCATCCCTTGGTTAGTTGTTCAGTTGGTCCCTAATACTTACCGATACTAGTACTAATCTTAAATTTACCGATTTTGTAGTCCATTTTAAAACTATGTTTCTCTAATATTTTATGAACTAGTTTTAGTTTAATTCTTTCCTCTATTTATAGCCTAGTGATTCACCACATAAAAGCAAAAAATATAATGAGCCAAATAAAAGAAATTACTTCTTACTACTCTTGTTGACTCTCTCTACCAACATAATTTATTTCATTTTTTTTTTGTGGTTAACATTGTCTAGTTCATAGTTTTAGTTTTGTTAGTATAAATTTTTGGGTGGTTGTTGAAATTATGCCACTAGCTAGTCTTATCATACCTTGTTGTGCTAATATAAGCTGTGATAATATAAAAAAATCACCTTCAACAAAAGAGGTACTTTTATTCTCTCTTATTTTTGGTATGAGGTAAAGAAAACTCTCATTATTTGGTCAAATAAAACCTAATATATATTTAGTTTTTAATTTGTACAAATATTTTTTTTTAATGAAGGTAAGAACAGGGTGACTATCCAACCCAACTAATCTCGATTCTAAAAGTCCAACATATCTCAGACGGGGCCACATATGGATGTAATAATGACTCCACCTATTCTAGCCCCTACCCAAACTAAGTGTTGACACCCATCATAATACTAGTGAATGCATTTTCATATAAAGTACAATATATGCACAACAAATCAACAATAATAATGCTAGTTGTCCCACCCTTTGAGATGCCTACGAGCCAACGCGATGAAATAGTCACTGTGGTCGATGGTGGATATCTTTGATTGTGAACAAAGAAAATAAAAAAAAATCAACAACAATAATGACCATATTTTATCCTCGACAATAACTCCAAATTCAAACAAAATATTGACATAACTACACTTAGCAACAGGATACACAAAACCTTCAAGTTATTTCAATTGAAACATAATTAGGTCAAAGTTAGTATCATTCCATTCCATGCTTAGATCATTTACCTAACTAGAAAAGTAGAAATTTGGGGACATTCAAAGAGGGGGAAGAAAAAGAATTCAAATGGGTGCTAATTGACAAGTCAAAATATTCTAATAAGAACCATAGAATGATTACTAGTACTACTCTACCATTTATGGTTGTTTAGTCATGGCAGTGAGCCAAACAGCCCCAATTGCCCCAACAAAGAGAAACGGGTGCCCTAAGCAAATGCAAAGCTGTCCCAAACAAATAGGGACCAAGTCACGTTCTATCATTTTTTGCTTAACATCCTGTAAAGTTCTTCTCTTGGCTCCTCCTTTAGGACAACAAGAGAGAGAAATAGAGGAAAAAGGGAGTCTTTGTGGTGATAAAAAAAGCAGGGGAAAATTAAAAAAGAGAGAGAAAAAGAGAGCAAACCCTTGTAGAGGGCACTGTACCCTACCCTCCACCATTTTCTTCTATCATCAACATTACCGTTCAATCAATCCAATGATTAATCCCCACCGTTGATATTGGGTCTCCGGTGACCGGTGATTGTTTAGCTTTGTGGGTTTCAAATGCTTCCTTCATAGTCCCCTAAAAACCCTAAAAAGTTTCCATCTTTTGTGGGTTTTATTGAAAAGTTCTGGGTTTTATTTGTATTTTTGGAGAAAGAGAAAAAGGGTGAAGAAGGTTGGTGAAAGAGAGAGATGTACGTCGTGCCGCCGCCTTCACAGAAGTCGGATCCGGCATCTGGGTCTACTGATTTAAGAGTTTATCAAACATGGAAAGGAAGTAATGTAAGTCCTCTTTTTCTTCAATCATGAACTTGTGTTATTCTTTTTTGGTGTGATTATTTGATTTTTTGGTGGGAAAGGAAGTTATGTAAATTAACTTTTCTTCAGTCATGATTTTTTTTGGTGGTGTTTATTTGATTTGTTGGTGGGAGAGGAAGTAATGTAAGTCATCTTTTGTTCAATCATGAACTTTGAGTTTTTTTTTGGTGGGATTATTTGATTTTTTTTCTGCTTCTGGGTACTGTTATGTTTGCTCACATTTCCCCTCTTTATAGTGTTGAGTTTTGTTTTTCTAGTTTGATGTGACTTGGTAGATTTGTTTGTGATTGCAGTAATTACTTCTGGGTATACTTTTAATTTGGCTATAATCTGCTTTATTAGGTATTTAATTTGCTGGATATCATAGCAGTGAGAGCAATTAGAACAGAAAGTTGGCATTTTTACAGTGTTCCCCCCCTCCCAGAGTGAAATGAGAAATTTTATTAGTTATCTTTTTTTGATAAGGAATTTTATTAGTTATCTTAAAAGATCAGACACAGAATGTGGACAGTTGTGCCCTCCAGATAGGATCAGACTAAGCTTTCGTGATTCATGGCTGCACAATTAGCTTCCAAACTCAGGAAGCAAAATATCCACTAAATAGAGAATGTCAGCAATAATAAGACCCCCATTTCACCTCACCTGGGACTGGCTTCTTATGGAATTTTCAGAGGATGTGTTATGAATCCTTCTAATACCATATTATATGCATAGAAAATAGGATTATGAAAGTTTAACCGATCATTGGATCCGAGCTTCCTCACACTTGACAAATGAGGCAATATCATTGTCTTCGTTGTCCTCCACCACCAAAGCTTATTGTCATCACTTATAATTTGAATCTTTGAGCTTTTCCAAAACTTGACAAATTAGGCAATGCCATTATCTTCATAGTCCGTCACCACTGACCACTAAACCTTTTAATGTCATAACTTACTTTGTAACCTAGATAGTAGCCTTTGGCAAGCTTATAAAATCATTATTGGGTCAATTTTCAGATTTGGAGTCATAATTTACTGAAACTAACGTCCTAGTTGAGTGTTCTTTATGTTTTATTTGTGGTTTGAAGCAGCAGCCTGTAATAGTGTGGCTGGATATTCAGTTGTCTGCTTTTGTCCATCATAGTTTTTGTGCTGGTTGGTACTGTGATAAGGAGGTATTTTATGTTTGATCACCTGCACAAGTCTGTGTTTTGTTTGTAAAACGATTGTTGTAATCTGTTCCTTTTAGGATTCTTGAGGTTAGAAGATGTTTGACTTGTAGTACAATTATGGTGCATCTCTTTATGTACCTTTTTAATTACCTTTTTAGAACGTGAATTATGAATTTGCTTATTGTTTCTTTGCAGAAATTTTTGCTTCAGGGCAGGCTAATATTTGGGCCAGATGTAAGATCTTTATTTTTGACCATATTCCTCATCGTCGCCCCGGTTGCAGTTTTTTGCGTTTTCGTTGCTAGAAAACTGATGCATCATTATGCTCATAATGCGGGAATGTCAATCATGGTGATAGTGGTGGTGTTCACTGTCTATGTGAGTTCTCTCTCTCTTTCTCTCATGCATGGAACACCCACTCTTACACATGCATGCACAAGTATTCTGTAGCTTCCTCTATATTTTAATCTCTTCTAATCACCCTTTTGTAGTATCATTATGCCAATGACACCAACTTGCTTTTAAACTTGCTTAGGTCTTTTTCGTTGGCATCTTATGATCAGACATGATTGAACTTCGTTGGCGAGTTGTAAATCACGAAATTGTGTGTGTTGGACTTTTACAAATACCATGATCCATGCTGAAAGTGTATTGAATGATTGAGCAAAAACTTATGTTGTAGGACTAGTAACTCATGTGGTCATTGCTATTGCAAATACATGTACTTGCTATTTCATGACATTATAAGTAAATCTTTGTTTGCACTCTTCTCGAGGTTAAACTTTTCTCTCCATTTCATCCCTTTCGTCAGTAGCGTCCTATTTGGATTCCCTTCACCCTCGCTTCATTGGCTGTTAATAACTTAATATGATGGAAGGCTTTGACCATGTTAACTTGTGTTTGTTGAGGCTTCAAGTAAATGTCTCCGGTGCTAAAGCATCTAGTGTGTTGTGTTTTAAGGAGTGATTGAGCCTCATGGCTTGTTTTGCATCCTTTGACCGACACAACAGTGCTGACTTAGCTAGATCTTTCTGTTGTCTCAGTTGCTCTTTACCAATACACTGATCTTGCAGTCAGAAGTTGATTATATACTTTTTTGAGTTGATTTGTGTCCAAATATGTACATCCGGGAGTTATTGACTGAAGCAACTGCAATTTAATGAGGGCGATGAATGACAGCAGTTAGCTTAAGCTCTTCTTGTCTCAGTTAGACTAGGTGTGTCCATGCAGGAATATTATGTTTTCTCACCTCCCATGATTAATGCATGTACGTGATGCTTTTTGCGTAATATCGGTAACTTTCATTTTTTGTTCCCAGTTAAAACTTTCTCTCCTTTATTGTCCCATTCCTGTTGATGCCCATATTTCCTTACTGATGTATGGCATCATATGCTCTTCTTATGTGCCTAATGCCTAGTAGATAATAAAATGGATTATATCAACAGTGAAATTGCAATTGGGGGATAGGATCTTCAATGTTCAAGGAATTTAGGAGAATATTAAATAAAAAAATGATTTTCGTTCTGGGATTTTTTTTGGGTTTCATGTATTTAAACATCCAACCTGGTATAGCCCTAAACTCACACTGCTTGAGGGAAATGTGAGTTTGAAATGGGAAGCTGGGGAACTCCTCTCCACTTCCAATATTTTAGCGGTTTTGTTTTCGCTCGCTTTTCTGTGTGTCGTTTGAAATCCAGTCCTTCAAATCCAATTAGGGGTTGGGGGGGGGGGAAGATGAGTGGTTTAGTGAGCTGTAACAATCTGAACAATTTTACCCTTTTGGTTAAAACATGACTATTGTATTTGTGGATATACTAATTCGAAGGGCATTTCTGTAATGCAATAAATATATTGTTTCATTCTTTTTCTAGGTCTGACATTTAAACTTGTATGGGTGCATCACCTTCTTTCCTCACCCCTCGTGTTATGAGTTGTGGACCATGTTTGTTTCAGAACAACTTGCAGGAGCATTGTTGCCTGCCGCAGACCATTTGCTTGAGTGTCACCCATTTATTTCAAGTCAATGGACCTTATTGTTATACCAGCAGTTTTAGTTTATCTGATTCTGGCAATTGATGACAGACTTTGGGATGATAGTTTACTATTGGTTATACACTTGTACTTCCAAGCTTATATTCTAGCTCTATGCTATGTTTTAACCAGAAGAGTGAGGATGTAAAAAATGAAGAGCATTGTACACTTGACGAAGAACGAGGATGTAAAAAAAGTTTGGTGGTAGTTCTGAGAATAGGTTAATATTGTTAAATGCATTTGTGCATTATCATCTATCAAACACTGGCTTCTTTATCTAATTCATCAGGTTTTGGAGCAAGTTAACCCCACTTTTATTCTCTCTCATTTTTGGAGTATGCTTCTGAGATGGTTGCAAATTGTATAACACAGAGGTGGTTGGCTTATGCTTTGAAGTTGGTTCACCCTTTCTTCAGAAAAAGCTCCTTCAATTCAAGCATATTTTACCTTAGTGTGATCTTTGTGTGGGACTTTGGTGGGTAGTTCTGAAATAAGTGCAATGTTCACCTTTAATGTCATATTGGCTGCTATGAAGTATGAAAACAACTTTAATTGCTATGTTATTCTTTAGTCTTTTTGGTATTTCCTTCTTATATTGAGATTTTATGAGTGTTTTTCTTTATATCTCAGGATTTAGTCCTCCTCTTGCTTACATCTGGAAGAGATCCTGGCATAATCCCTCGCAATGCACACCCTCCAGAACCTGAAGGTTATGATGGAAGTGTAGAAGCTGGGGGTGGTCAAACGCCACAGCTCCGCTTGCCACGCATCAAAGAAGTAGATGTTAATGGTATTCCAGTGAAGATAAAATACTGTGATACTTGCATGCTTTACAGACCACCTCGCTGCTCACATTGTTCAATATGCAATAACTGTGTCGAAAGATTTGATCATCACTGTCCTTGGGTTGGGCAATGCATTGGTCTGGTGAGTACCTGTGATTCTGTTCATTGATATTGTTGTTAATCTTCTCCCAGAACCATGGTTATGCTCCTGTGAGGCGTAGTGATATGTGGCTCTGGCTCCCATATACATTATTATACTTGTATACAATTGGAATATTCTTTTTAAAGTTGGGATTGACAGGCATTAAGCCTTTTCTTGTTGATTAGAATGGTAAACCAATTCTAGCTTTTCTTCTGCTGATTTCTTTTTTTCTTTTTTTTCAGAAACACTTATCTAAGAATCATATTTTGTATGTGAAGTCAATTGAGTGTTTTTCGCTGTTTAGAGGAAGGAAAACTTGAACAGTTGGCTAGCATAGCATTCCAACTTCCAAGCAGTCATTGCTGGTTAAAATGCTTTTTCTTTGTCTTTTTTTTTTTTCCAAGTTCAAGTAGTATGAGCTTTCTACTTTTCTGTCATGGAGCTCTGTGCTTGCAGTGCACTCATTGTTTTGTTCTCAGTAAATTTTGTTTCCCAGACTTACCGTCAGAAGTTTTGATGAAATTGAGAAACTCTTGCAATTTTGTTTCCTGAAGAACTGGTTTTATTCCCATTCTTGAAACGTTGTAAGCACAGCATATTTTTGCAATGAACAGAATGCAAATGATATCTAGTGACTACTTCATGTTTTTGCAGTTCAGCATTTCCATTTCAGTATTCCTTTTCTGTAATACTTGAAGCGGCATTCATGCTGATGATTAAAACTTGAGATGGGTCATCTTATCCATTGTATGCTTAAATTGGTGACTGTTTGCTGCATTTCTTGCTGCAGAGAAACTATCGATTCTTCTTCATGTTCGTCTCCTCCACTACAATATTGTGTATATATGTTTTCTCATTCTGTTGGGTCTACATCACGAGAATCATGGATGCAGAAGACACAACAATATGGAAAGCAATGATCAAGACCCCTGCCTCCATTGTTCTTATTATTTATACATTCATAGCAGTTTGGTTTGTTGGTGGCCTCACAGCCTTCCATTTGTATCTGATTAGCACAAATCAGGTATGACGCTTCCCCCAACCTTGCTTTTCTCATCCGAAGCCCTAAATTTTGTCATTTCATATCTCTCAATGTTGTCATTGCTAATGATCAGAATTTCTCTCCCTCCTATATATATGTATTTGCAGACAACGTATGAAAACTTCAGATATAGATATGATCGGCGGGCGAACCCTTACAACAAGGGAGTGACAGAAAACTTCAAGGAGATACTCTGCACAAGCATTCCCCCTTCAAGAAACAACTTAAGGGCCATGGTGCCTACGGAGCCTTCACCAGCAACCCGGCCCATGGGTGCAGGATTTGTCAGCCCGAGCATGGGAAAAGGTACAGATGACATAGAGATGGGCCGGAAAGCAACATGGGGCGGAGAATTTGGGCCAGGCCTTGAATCCGGTGATGGACAAATGAGCGACAATGACATCCTAAATATGAAGGACGGAAGATTAGGTGAGGCATCCCCAGAATTAAGGGGACACGTGGATGAATCTGGGGACCGTGCTGGTGCTCACCCTAGGCTTCCTAGCTGGGGAAGGCAAAGCGGGAACTGGGAAATGTCACCGGAGGTTGTTGCCTTGGCGGCCAGAGTAGGAGACCAGAATCGGGTAGGAGGGAGTAGCAATACTGGATTGCCTGGTGGAAACCACAATACAGAAGTGAAATTGTGATTGCAACCCCAGGGGAGTAAAAGTTGAAAAGAAGAAACTGAAAGTAAGGGTGTTAGTGTGCTTTTTACTACTTTTCTGGGTGTGAAGTGGATGGGGCTGAATCTGATTAGATACACTTGGTCATGCAATCCAATTTGCTTTTCTTAACTTATGTGAATTGTAGGGATCAGGTCTCTATTCAGGGTGTTGATATTGGGTTTTCACAAACCTTGTTTCAAAGGATAGCTACAGGTGTGTGTGTGTGATGTATGAGTTGGTTTTTCCCACCTTTGTGATATTGTATTCAACTCCTGCTTTTAGTCTCCCTTTACTGTTCCTTTCTATTTTCTCACCCGAGTGGGCAGTTCATGTAAAGAGAGCAGTGTTTCCACAATATAAAAGCTAATTTTGCTCAAGAGGTCCTTTGGAATGATTCAAGTATGATGTCGTTATTCGAGCTCATCAAGTTATAGCCCTCGAACTTGGGGTGGATAGATCCAGCAGTGGAGCATCCCCCACTCGTTCCCAACAAAGACCTGGTATTGAGTCTGGTTGCAACTTAAAACAACACAACAAATCAAGTTTTAGCCCTCTATATATTTTTTTGCTTAACTTATACTGTATAATTGTAGGTGATCTATGATGCGGATTCTCTGCATTTCAGAAACCGTAAGGAGGCACCCGCAGTTTAGGTGTGCTTGTACGGCTTTAGGGTATATACATACTGGAGCACCAGAACAAGTTTTCAAGTCCTCTTTTAAAGTTTGCCCATTAGAATACGCAATAGCTGGTCATAGGTGACATCTATACAATTTTGCCCATGCTTTTGTAATTGTCACACATCGATTAAATGTTACTGCTGCGTGTCATCAGGAAACTTGACGGCTAAAGAGGGTCTACAATTTATACATATCTCTCATACAAAACCAAAACAATACAATACCCAACAATATTGATGATCTTTTCATTTTACAATTCAACTCACAGTAGTAGGTATTAGACTCGTAAAAAATTATGTTATGTCGATACAAGATATTATTTATGGGTGCATTTTTTTGTACGGATTTCTAGAGCTAATTTGATTATATCATAATAGAAAGACTGGTAGTTTAATAAGATATATCTATTGATGGGTGATAAAAGGTAATCGATAATCTTGGTATATATGTTTACAATCATCAAAGGTGTATCGTGTAATATGTATGAGTTATTATCTTGTGGACGTTTTGGAGCTATGGTGTGATGTGTGTCGATTTCAGCTATATCTGGCTAAAAATGACATTTAATTATCTCAAAATTTATCATGATATTTGTTATTCTAGCTCTTAATTACTAAGAATATATAATGCAAACCAATATGGACAAAATATGATAAATGAAAAATACCCGGACGACCGGACCATGGCACAGTTAGCAGACAAGATAACAAGATGAAAGTTTACAAATTTATCTGAAAGTCAAAATTTGGAAGGTACCTCACTGGTCAACACACATCCCATATTTTGTTGTGACATGAGTTGAGACATGAGAGTGGGAGACCTTAGCATACTAGGCAGTTTTAGGGGTGTTTCAAAATTTGACATAAATGCTTATGCCATTTTCTATGTAGTCTACCGTTTTCATTGGGGACAAAAGCTTCACTACTTTTTGGCTTTGGAATATATGGACTAAAGCAAAATGGCTCATAAAACTGTCAGCACTTCTTATTTATTGTGAAGTTGCCGATGGTCGTCGCACTTCGGATCTCGGGTCAAACGGAAACAGTCTCTCTACTCTCATAGGGATAAGGCTGCGTAAAACTGACCCTCCCTCTTTAGAGGCACTGGGGTAATGTTGTTGTTGTTGCTTATGCCATTTTCTCTGCCCTTTTGATTGCTACGAAAAATGTGTTACTCGTACTCCCTTGAAAAAGACACTGCTCCAAAAGGTAATTTGTACAGTAAATTTTTGAATAAAAGTAAATAAATTACTCCTACAAAACAGTAAATGACATTTTTCTATAGGTTGCAAACATGTGAAGTCAAAATTACATAAAAAAAAAGAGTGGTAATAATAAAATAAAATTTAAAAAAAAAAAAAAAAGCCTTGGCCTAAATTGTGCTCATAGTAATAGTGTAGTAATAAAGTTCCAACATTGATAAAAACTTTCCAATTGGTCAGCTGTCTATTCTCCTTCTCCCTCTTCCTTCCTCTTTCATATTTACAACAGCTATTAACTTCATAACAGTACTTCCCAACAAGCAAAACTCCATGCAAATGTGGGAGAGAAGTTAAAGCTTAGAGAGAGAAACATAGCAGGTTTGGTTTTTTTCTTTTTTAACTGCTGCATTACTACAACATCTTTACTCTTAGCCAGTTTTGAAGAGCTCATCATTTACTCATCACTGTTGCCATGCTACTAAATTTTACCAACATATATACCAATTGTCATTTTTGGCTTTTAATTTGTTTGGCATAAATGCTGTTTCTCTTACTAAACAATAAGTAGTACAGTACTTATTATTATGTTTGTTCTCAGAATTTGATTTGGTGTTAAGAGATTTGGTTACAAATAGAAGAAGTTAATAATGTTCAAGAATCAGTTGCAAGAACTTGCACAGAGAAGCTGTTTCAACTTGCCAGCTTATGCCAGTACAAGGGAAGGGCCAGATCATGCCCCAAGATTCAAAGCTTGTGTCAACTTCAATGGTGAAATATTTCAAAGTCCTGGTTATAGTCCCACTCTAAGACAGGCTGAACATGCTGCTGCTGAAGTTGCCCTTAATGTCCTCTCCACTAGGGGCTCTAAGTCCCTCACTGCCAGAGTTCTTGTAAGCTCCCTTTTCTAACTTACAATTTTTCAAATTATGAACCAAATTCTGTAAACCCCAATACTATGTCACACCATTGATCGTAAGCTTGGTTATGTATTTGTCTTTCTTTATCAATTTGATTTGATTGAGGATTACATGACTCCTGCTTATGACGGGTTGTCGGTATTCGAATGTATGCAGACTTACCCCTTGCGAATTGCGATTACACAGACACAATTTCTCCCATAACCTTTGGTGGAATTGCATTATTAATGATCATGTTTTTATTTATCTGTCCTTCCTTACTCTTTGATCATTTGGACATGATTGAAGGATGAGACTGGAGTGTATAAGAACCTGCTTCAAGAAACAGCACACAAGGCTGGGCTTAATCTACCAGTGTACACAACAGTAAGATCAGGTCCAGGGCATGTCCCAGTTTTCACTTGTACAGTGGAGCTTGCTGATAAGAGTTTCACTGGTGAATCAGCCAAGACAAAGAAACAAGCTGAGAAGAATGCTGCTATTGCTGCTTGGTCTTCCTTGAAAAAGAGTAAGAGTTTTATTCCCATCATTTTAATCAAAGTCTTAAACTTTTATTATTATATGATCACTATAATTAAGATTATAAGTAGTATTAGGTATCTGTGCAGTGCCAAGCTTGGTACCAAAGAGAGAAGCAGAAAACCAGCATGAAGAACAAGAACAGGATCAAGTGATTGTGACAAGAGTTCTCTCAAATTTCAGAACAAAAACAGGAGGAAAACAAAAAGACCATCAAAGAAGACCAGGAAATGCAAGAAACTGGAGATCAGATCATAATTCTCTGAAATATAAACCTTGGGAAAAACCTCTAGAATTGCTTCCACTAATTCCTGCTTCACCACAAAAACCTGATTCCCTGAGAGTTGCAGCACACAACAGCTTTGTAGACCTTTTACCCCCACCACCACCAAGAACAACCTCAAAGATCTTGCCTTTAACTTCTTCTTCTTCAGTCACCAAACTAGGCCCTAATGATGGTAAATTCCTAGATGAACCCAACAAAACAGTAAGGGTTGATACCCTTCAAGAAAAAGAACAAACCCATTTCAGGAACTTGTTTTTAGGACCTTCATATCCATCAAGTGCCCCAAAAAGGGTGGCTTTAAGCTGTGCCCAAATGGGAATAATGGGCAATTATAGCATTCACTCTAAAGGGATTGCACCAGCTGTCCAAATCAGGTCAGTTATACCAGTTTGTGCAGCACCACCAGCAGCAGCATCTTCACCACCACCAGTTAAACCCTTGTCCTTAAACCCTACTACCCTTCCTCTAAAAGAAGCTTCTACTTCTGCTTCAGAACCCACAAAGTTAGGAACTGAACTTACCCAGCCAAAGTTATGTGCTACCCATCTCAGCTCTGAACTAAACAAGTTGCAGTTCAAATGAAAGGGAATTAATTAGGGAGTTAATTACTTAATTAGCAGTAATTAGAAGTGGTAATGGATTCAACTTTTGGAAACTCTGATGTATTTAGCCCTTTGACTTGTGTGAAATACTAGTAGTAATTAGTCAAGGCATGCAAATATGCAATTGCTTTTGCCTTCCAGTTGATGATGGACCTCTTAAGTATGTAACAATGCCAGTAATTTTGTTTAAAAAGGTTGGCATTATATAATAGTACTTCAATCTTTAGATCATCACTCTTTTAAGGTAACAACTTTTTTTTCCTTTTTTATAAAGAAGTTCTTATCTTTATACTAAGAGTACTTAAGCTTTTGGCACAGAGATCGAAATGTAATAAATTCAATTTCCAATCTTATGAATTACTTATGATCTCGTGACATATATTTTCTGATGGATATTATAAGTACAGCCTAGTTGCATTTCTGCAGTTTGTTTTACTTATATGAATCTTTTTTCTTTTTTAATATTTCTTTTCCCTTTTGTGTTGTGTATTACATAGTTACAATTTTACATCCAGTGGGTAAGAAAGTGAAGTGAGGGAGAGAGAACAGAGAAGGAAGGGCATTAAATGAAAAATAGGTGGGTGGGTTAGGAATAGGATTTAGGAGAGAGAAAGGCATTAAATTTGGGATAGGAATTGCAATGCAATGAGTGTAGTCTGCATAGGAGGGGAGGGGGAGCAGACAAATGCAGCGATAAACGTAATGCATTTAAAATGTTTAGTCAGTCCAAATTTATTGTCTCTTGTCCTTGCCATTAATGCCCCCTCTAACCTCCCCTGCTCATCTACCCGCCCCACCTCACTTCACTACAATCACACCCTACAGGAGAAAAATCTTGGTAATAGCTAGGCACCCTATGCTATTCTAAATTTTTAAATTATAAAAATAAAATAAAAATTGCAGTAACAGATGGCCACATTTTGGAGAGAATTTAGAAGAAGTTCTTCTTAACTTCCAAATGTATTTTGTAACGATGACGATTACATATATCATCGTCTAGGTTATGTTTGGTGACGAGTTTTGAAAGTTTTGTTTTAGAGTAGTAAGTATAAATTAACTTGTGGGGTGGACAAACCTCTCATATACCACTTGTAGCTAGCATTCGTTTTAAATTCGAGGATTACGGCGTTAATCATCTTAAAACTCTAACTCAAAGCTTAATCTTGATTATTCAGTGTGGTGCATGTGATAACTCTCAAATAACAACACCAGAACCAAAATTGCGTTAACAAACACTAAGACATGAAGTTTTATCAAAAAAACAAGCTAAGAGTAAAAGCTTAAACAGATGCACAACCAAGCTGTTGGGCTTTTCTCTTTATTTAGAGACCTCTTGATGTAGACTCTAACTAGACTATAACGCACGCGGAAGCATAACTGTAAAGAACACAAGATATTAACGTGGAAAACCCTCCTTAACTTGAGGGATAAAAACCACGGGCTAAACTGTACTATACTTTTAACTTGACATACTGAACATGGTGATGGGAACATCCCAGAACCACCTGGCTGGACTGATGGAGTCGGGGACAAACCCCCCGATCACTCTCATACTTTTACCTTCTCCTATGACCTCTTTATATAGGCCACAACTAGACTACAACTAGGTTACTTTAACCTAACTTGACTCCTAATGCAATTTGGAAACTACTACTAAATAATATCTAAACAATATTATATGCTTGCTCAACAATACTTTACCTAAACTAGACTTATATTCTAACTAGAATACTTTTCTTAACCAATATTGAGCGTGGAGATCTTAGGTCCAACACAAGCAATCGACACATTTATTACCCAAATCCTCAAGTTGAACTGGAGACTAGATCCCAACCCTCAAAATTTAAAATCACAGCTGAGTATATCTCACCGAAATCAGCAGGTATTGTGTGGACTTAGTCCATCGTGGACCAAGTAATTTTGAGGGGTGGCTCCAGGTGAAGTAAGAGGTGGCTCCAGGTGAAGTAGAGCCTCAGGGGGTGGCTCCAAGTGAAGTAAAGAGTGGCTCCACATAAAGTACGAGTGGTGTCAAGTATAAATTTGAGAGGTGGCTCTAGGTGATGTAGGGGTAGCTTCACATTTCGATCACACTCAAACTCTATGCTAAACTATACCCTAAATTAGTAAATAAATTGAGCATTAGCGAATAAGCTCGGTCAAAGCTCGTTCATTAACTAAATGTACGAACATGAACACAATTCTGAAGCACGTTTATGTTCGTCAATAAGCTCGTTTATATGTATGTTTAAAAGTCGTTTAAAGCATATTCAAACTCGATTATTTTATTTTAGTATTTGATATACACAAAAACTTCTATAAGACGAACTTTTCGTAACTTTTGGTGAGACGGGGATCACTTTTCAATTAAACAGGGGTCACTGCTCACTATAAGTGACCTTACATTTCACAAAAGTGACCCCAATTTTCTATGAGTTGGTCTCATACAAGATTTGCTATTTAATATATTAGTAAAATAAATAATTTATACATTTTAAAATAATATATATTTTGAATTATATGTTCGTGAACAAGATCGACCCGAGCTCGGCTTATTTATTGACAATGTAAAAATACTATTATTAAGTTCATTTTAAAAAGTACTTTTTAAAAATTATATTTTATATATTTATTTAAACAGATAAATCTTACCGCCAAAGTACTGCATTGCAGATCGTAGAAAACTAAATGTTAAGATTTTTACTTGTAAATAATAATTCTTAGCCCATTAATTAGAGCTCAAACAAAAAAAAAAATGCTTGTAAAATAAATAAATAAAAGGATAAGGCTCTAAAGCCCATCAGAACTTAGGTCCTCAAGCAATTAAAAGAGAAAAAGGAAGAAGCCTATTAATACTCCACTACTCCTTAGGTTCACCGTCAACAAGGCCATCCATAAAGAAACCCAACAATGGAGAAATATGAAGCTCTTAGCTTTTAGTACCAGATATAATGACAGCAAAAGGCATAAAGACGAACCAAAAAAGTAAAGAAATGTATAGTAGCCTAGAAGTTTATTTCCTTCAAAGTCTTACTTTATTGTTTTTATGTTTGTTTAGTTGTTGATGATAATCAACATTCACCCTATAAGTAAAGACTTTTCTCTATTTTTTCCTCCTTATTTTTAGGGAAAATTTAACTACTATTTTTACAGTTTTCCTTTCATCTTCAATATTCCCTCCTAAGTGAAATTATTTATCTCCTATAATTTCCTCCATTGTGAAATATTTTCCTCTAAATAGATTCTATCATTTGCTATGTGTTACATTTTTACTTACTTGTGTGAAATTAAATTTTCACACAATGTGTGGCCAGAAAAGAGTCCCTCTATATCTAATGGGGGAACTTCTTCCTTCTAATAAATGCAGAATTTGTTACGCAAGTGCGCCTACTAACCAACCATAACAAATCATGAAACAAATTCCAAACGGAACCCCTAACAGTTAATTGCAAGTGCGCCTACTAACCAGCCATAACAAATCATGAAACAAATTCCAAACGGAACCCCTAACAGTTAATTGCTAAACCACGACATTACTAGATCTGGATAAGATCCAAATGGGAGCCCCATGAATTGTGCGTTCTTTTGGATGAATTGAACTGAAATTAACTAATCCATTAAATTCAACACAATTGAACTGAAATAATGACTGAACTGAATTGAACTGAACACCACTAAACTGAATTGAACCTCACTTTCTATGATGTGTGTTGAGGTAACGCCCCAAATACCAAATAATATTTAATTGTGTTTTATTTTATTTTAGTTTTGTAAAGAAAATAAAATAGAACAAAAAGAAAAAGAAAAGAAAAACAAAAACAGAAAAAGAAGGAAAAAAAAAAGGAAGTTGAAAGATGGGAAAACAAAAAGGCTTAAGCCTTTTGGTTTTCTTTAGTTGTTGATGATTGAAAATAAAAGGGACAAGCCTTTTACTTGTGTTATTGCCGGTCATTGAGTTCAGCAAACAAAAGGAAGTGCACGGCATCCTTTTTGTCAGGAGGTGTGAGAGAACATAACAGCCGAAACAAAAAAGGAGGAGACCAAGTGAGTGAGAGACAAACAAAAGAGTGAGAGAAATTGAGTATTTCTCCAAAGAGGTTTGTTCCAGTTCACGGTTAATTCGGTTTGTTCGGGTGAAGAAAATCGGAGTATTAGGATCGGTCATCGACAAGTATTTGTGGGTGTATCTTTGGTTTTGTGGGAGTACCAAATTGAGTTAGAGTTTGTCAATTTGTACTAATACCAAAGATAGTTTGTTTACTTGTTGCTTGATCTTGTGAGTGTTGCCTTTGTACTCTCGATTATTATAGTGGATCATATTTTAGTGCGTGGAGATCCGCACCGTGGTTTTTCCCCTAATTGAGAGGGGTTTTCCACGTAAAATTGTTTGTGTTGTTTTTTGGGTTCTTGCACTTTATTTTTCCGATTATCTGTTGTTGTGATTGTGGGTAAATACCGTAGTTTTTCCCAACAATGTGAGACAAAATGTATAAACATCACTAAATTGAATTGAAAATTACTAAATTAACACGCGATCACTCCTAAACTGAACTGAAGTAATCGGAAAAGCTCTAAAAATCCACACCCACATTGTCAACAAAAGAAACAAAAAAAAAAAAAAAAGAGTAGACGTTGAGAAAAGAGAAAAGGAGGGAAGAACGTAATTACGCAAAGGACGGAGATAGATAAGAGTATAAGACAATGGATGAGGAGTTGAGGAGGAAACAGGCAAGATCGTCGTGGCTACGCATCAGCAGGTAACATGTCCTTCTACGCAATATGGACTACGCCCTTTCAATCCTCTTTTGGGTTGACTCCCCTTCCTACGTATACAATGAATTTTGAATGGGGTGGATAATATTAGGGGTGAGCGCAACCGGGTACCCACCGGATATTGCATTACTCGGAATTGGAATTGGATCCACCGGTTCCTAATTTGGCTCCGTTTGATTCACCTGGATAAAATTGATCTGAACTGAACTGAACTGATTTTTTGAACTTGACCGTTAACCATTTAAAATTCGTCCAAACATAGTCAATATTAGACTCATTTGAAAGAATGCTTTGAGATCTTTCCGATGACATAATTTTCATCATGAAATTATATCGGAATAAAAAGTTATATGAGTAATAAAGTTACACATGAACTGAACTGAACTGAACTAAATTTAAGTAAATTTAAGGTGAATCAAACAGAGCCCTTGTAGGAATTGGAATTGGAATTGGTTGCACCGGTTCCTAAATCTTAGGAATTGGAATTGGATCCACCGGGTACCCAAAGGTTCCTGGGTACCCAGGTCCGCATTAAATCCAAATTTTCTTATTTTTTTAAATCAAATAAATGTATATTTTAATAATAAAAACACCAATAAGAATATTACACTAATAAATATTAGTTTCCAAAAATACCACAAACATAAAATCAGATACTACAATCAAAATACTTAACATTATAAATCAAAACTTAAATAACACATATACAATCATCAATCATTAAAAACATTAAAATTACAAATGAAAATTTTTAAACTACTAACCTTACTAGAAAATCGACATTCTTTATTTCTAACATAGGAAAAAGGTCATTTAATTTTTTTATACTGGGTATCCAACCGGTTCCGATTCCCAAAAGTCAGGAAACGGAATTGGTTGTTACCGGTTCCTATATTTTGGGAATTGGAATTGGTTAGACCGGTTCCAGTTTCGGAACCACCGATTCCTAACCAATTCCAATTCCGGTACTGGGTACCCGCAATTTCTGCTCACCCCTAGATAATATTTTAAGGTGGGTTGAATTCTATTCTATTTGGTTTCTCAAATGAGCGGAAATAGCACAAATTCTTGCCTAATCTCATGAGTAGGAAGGACTCTAATCTCATCATGAGCTGACATTAAATATGCAAGTGGGGGAGGGGGAAGAAGAGAGAGTGGTGAAGAAGGAGAGAGAAAGGAAGAGGAATGAGAGAAAGAGTAGGGAGGTTCCAACTCTTGAGATCATGATTTAACCATTGCGAAAATAAATACTCCAAATTCAATTATTCAACAATCATGTATTCATTGGTGATAGACAATATCCTAGCCCTTCTTTCTTGGGTGTGTTATCGTTTTTCGTTGAGTTGAATTGGATTGAACTAAATTAAACTAAATAAATTATAATCTGTGAGAGAAAAAATAAATTATATAATTAAACTGGACCAATTATTGAGTATATGGAAAAGAACATCCCATTTCTCTCTTTAACATACTCCGGACAAAAATGGTTGATTTATAAGAGCCCTTTTTCGGGCGAGAATGATTAATTTACAATAAGAACTAAGAAGAGTCCTTTTCAAACCAATAATTGTTTATTTATCCCCCATTCTTTGATATGTAATATTTGTTTGTTTGTTTTTTTTCATAGTTGTTTGTTCAGAGGTTTGATATTTTTGATTAGTTTTCATAACATTACATCTCCATTTGTTGGAGTAGTTATATACGGTAGATTGAAGTTAAATAATTGGCGTGTTTCAACTGCTGCGATAGAAATGAACGACTAGTTTTGTGCCGTCGTTTCCTTTTGTTTAAGTAAAAGAAAATGTTTAAGTAAAGAAAGTGTGTTTATGAGCCATAAACTGTAACTGGTGTATTGATAATGAAACTACTTATAAAGCGTGCCCATTATGGAAAACATGGTTCGATCCCTTCAAGTCAGATTTTGCTTTAATATTTTTTATTTGGTAATTCAAGTCTTCAATAGTTGGCTTGCTTTGAGGACTTCCCTTCTTTTTTTTTCTTCTTTTTAACTACAATTACTTCTACATAATATATAATTTGCATTTTCAATAAGCATATTTTTATAATTCAGAATCAAAAGTATGTAAAATATTAAGTTTATTCAAAAATAATAAAAGTAAATGAGCATTCTTTTAATTTTAGTAACATTTAATAATAAAAAAAGACTTTTTTATTTTATATAAATTGAAAAATAATTACTGAATGATATATTTTATTTGGACTCTATTATTGATGGTTTCGCTTGGATGAAACATATGCTATTAAGTAAATAAATTTTGTAAAACACTAAATTATTGTACTCAAATTTTTCTACTTACTCTTCGACTCTCAACACATAAAATCCTGACTTCATCCACTAGCATATGCTATACTATCATGGAGAAAGGGTACATCTACACGACTACACCATAATAAAATTAATATATAACATATTCTATAATCAGTCCCGGTTTAAGGCATAAGTTTGAGGGATTTTATGAAATGGGGGTTTAAGTTGAAACGATATGATATGTTGAGAGTGAAATTATGCAACATTTACATTTTTTTTCTGTTTTTTTGTTTCTTCATTAAATTAAACTATAGACTATATAAGAGAATAAAACTAAATGAAGGATGTTGTCCATAAATTACCTCAAATAAATATCAAACTTTTCAAAAAAGTGGGTGATTTATTACCAGACAATTGTGACGTACCAAGCTATTAGTTCAAGTTTTGAATACTGCACTACTTTATGTTTAATTTTTTTTATAGTAAGAAAACAACTATTATTAGACCCTTTTTCCTAATTATTTTTTAAATAAATTATTCCGAAAAAAAAAGGAAATGAGAATAACACATAACTTCTATAAAGTCAAAATAATATTTGGTTCATGAGCATATATTATCGAATACTATATATTGAGTTAACATTACTCTATTTGACTTTAATTGGCTCGGCTTGACTGTGTTTAGCTCATCTCAGCTTGGTGTGATTCGAACTAATAATCACCACTAACAAGATAAAGTAAAGTGATTCAAAAAAAAAAAACAAGACAAAGTAAAGGAACGGGCATGTTTGACTACAAGTGATCATTGTACATTTTATTAAACGAGTAAATAATAAGAATATCGCATTTCGATCACACTCAAACTCTATGCTAAACTATACCCTAAATTAGTAAATGAACTGAGCGTTAGCGAATAAGCTCGGTCAAAGCTCGTTCATTAACTAAATGTACAAACATGAACACAATTCTGAAGCACGTTTATGTTCGTCAATAAGCTTGTTTATATGTATGTTTAAAAGCCGTTTAAAGCATATTCAAACTCGATTATTTTATTTTAGTATTTGATATACACAAAAACTTCAATAAGATGAACTTTTCGTAACTTTTGGTGAGACGGGGATCACTTTTCAATTAAACAGGGGTCACTGCTCACTATAAGTAACCTTACATTTCACAAAAGTGACCCCAATTTTCTATGAGTTGGTCTCATACAAGATTTGCTATTTAATATATTAGTAAAATAAATAATTTTATACATTTTAAAATAATATATATTTTGAATTATATGTTCGTGAACAAGATCGACCCGAGCTCGGCTTGTTTATTGACAATGTAAAAATACTATTATTAAGTTCATTTTAAAAAGTACTTTTTAAAAATTATATTTTATATATTTATTTAAACAGATAAATCTTACCGCCAAAGTACTGCATTGTAGATCGTAGAAAACTAAATGTTAAGATTTTTACTTGTAAATAATAATTCTTAGCCCATTAATTAGAGCTCAAACAAAAAAAAAAAAATGCTTGTAAAATAAATAAATAAAAGGATAAGGCTCTAAAGCCCATCAGAACTTAGGTCCTCAAGCAATTAAAAGAGAAAAAGGAAGAAGCCTATTAATACTCCACTACTCCTTAGGTTCACCGTCAACAAGGCCATCCATAAAGAAACCCAACAATGGAGAAATATGAAGCTCTTAGCTTTTAGTACCAGATATAATGACAGCAAAAGGCATAAAGACGAACCAAAAAAATAAAGAAATGTATAGTAGCCTAGAAGTTTATTTCCTTCAAAGTCTTACTTTATTGTTTTTATGTTTGTTTAGTTGTTGATGATAATCAAACGTTCACCCTATAAGTAAAGACTTTCCTCTATTTTTTCCTCCTTATTTTTAGGGAAAATTTAACTACTATTTTTACAGTTTTTCTTTCATCTTCAGTATTCCTTCCTAAGTGAAATTATTTATCTCCTATAATTCTCTCCATTGTGAAATATTTTCCCCTAAATAGATTCTATCATTTGCTATGTGTTATATTTTTACTTACTTGTATGAAATTAAATTTTCACACAATGTGTGGTCAGAAAAGGGTCCCTCTATATCTAATGTGGGAGCTTCTTCCTTCTAATAAATGCAGAATTTGTTACGCAAGTGCGCCTACTAACCAACCATAACAAATCATGAAACAAATTCCAAACGGAACCCCTAACGGTTAATTGCTAAACCACGACATTACTAGATCTGGATAAGATCCAAATGGGAGCCCCATGAATTGTGCGTTCTTTAGGATGAATTGAACTGAAATTAACTAATCCATTAAATTCAACACAATTGAACTAAAATAATGACTGAACAGAATTGAACTGAACACTACTAAACTGAATTGAACCTCACTTTCTATGATGTGAGACAAAATGTATAAACATCATTAAACTGAATTGAAAATTACTAAATTAATACGCGACCACTCCTAAACTGAAATGAAGTAATCGGAAAAGCTCTAAAAATCCACACCCACATTGTAAAAAAAAAAAAAAAAAAAAAAAAGAAAAAAAAAAGTAGACGTTGAGAAAAGAGAAAAGGAGGGAAGAACGTAATTACGCAAAGGACGGAGATAGATAAGAGTATAAGACAATGGATGAGGAGTTGAGGAGGAAACGGGCAAGATCGTCGTGGCTACGCATCAGCAGGTAACATGTCCTTCTACGCAATATCGACTACGCCCTTTCAATCCTCTTTTGGGTTGACTCCCCTTCCTACGTATGCAATGAATTTTGAATGGGGTGGATAATATTAGGGGTGAGCGCAACCGAGTACCCACCGGATATTGCATTATCCGGAATTGGATCCACCGGTTCCTAATTTGGCTCCGTTTGATTCACCTGGATAAAACTGATCTGAACTGAACTGAACTGAACTGAACTGATTTTTTGAACTTGACCGTTAACCATTTAAAATTCGTCCAAACATAGTCAATATTGGACTCATTTGAAAGAATGCTTTGACATTTTTCCGACGACATAATTTTCATCATGAAATTATATCGGAATAAAAAGTTATATGAGTAATAAAGTTACACATGAACTGAACTGAACTGGACTGAACTGAACTGGACTGGACTGAACTGATCTGAACTGAATTTAAGTAAAATTAAGGTGAATCAAACAGAGCCTTTGTAGGAATTGGAATTGGAATTGGTTGCACCGGTTCCTAAATCTTGGGAATTGGAATTGGATCTACCGGGTACCCAAAGGTTCCTGGGTACCCAGGTCCGCATTAAATCCAAATTTTCTTATTTTTTTAATTCAAATAAATCTATATTTTAATAATAAAAACACCAATAAGAATATTACACTAATAAATATTAGTTTCCAAAAATACCACAAACATAAAATCAGATACTACAATCAAAATACTTAACATTATAAATCAAAACTTAAATAACACATATACAATCATCAATCATTAAAAACATTAAAATTACAAATGAAAATTTTTAAACTACTAACCTTACTAGAAAATCGACATTCTTTATTTCTAACATAGGAAAAAGGTCATTTAATTTTTTTATACTGGGTATCCAATCGATTCCGATTCCCAAAAGTCAGGAATCGGAATTGGTTGTTATCGGTTCCTATATTTTGGGAATTGGAAGTGGTTAGACCGGTTCCAGTTTCGGAACCACCGATTCCTAACCAATTCCAATTCCGGTACAGGGTACCCGCAATTTCTGCTCACCCCTAGATAATATTTTAAGGTGGGTTGAATTCTATTCTATTTGGTTTCTCAAATGAGCGGAAATAGCACAAATTCTTGCCTAATCTCATGAGTAGGAAGGACTCTAATCTCATCATGAGCTGACATTAAATATGCAAGTGGGGGAGGGGGAGGGGGAAGGAGAGAGAGTGGTGAAGAAGGTGAGAGAAAGGAAGAGGAAGGAGAGAAAGAGTAGGGAGGTTCCAACTCTTGAGATCATGATTTAACCATTGCGAAAATAAATACTCCAAATTCAATTATTCAACAATCATGTATTCATTGGTGATAGACAATATCCTAGCCCTTCTTTCTTGGGTGTGTTATCCTTTTTCGTTGAGTTGAATTGGATTGAACTAAATTAAACTAAAATAAATTATAATCCGTGAGAGAAAAAATAGATTATATAATTAAACTGGATCAATTATTGAGTATATGGAAAAGAACATCCCATTTCTCTCTTTAACATACTCCGGACAAAAATGGTTGATTTATAAGAGCCCTTTTCCGGGCGAGAATGATTAATTTACAATAAGAACTAAGAAGAGTCCTTTTCAAACCAATAATTGTTTATTTATCCCCCATTCTTTGATATGTAATCTTTGTTTTTTTTTTTTCATCGTTGTTTGTTCAGAGGTTTGATATTTTTGATTAGTTTTCATAACATTACATCTCCATTTGTTGGAGTAGTTATATACTTATATGCCTTGTTATAAAACTATATCAAATTGATGATGAGGTGGGTGTACAAGTGGTAAGCGTCTTACCTTTACAGCTCAATGATTAGGGGTTTAAATCCTTATCTTGTAGGGAGAATTCCTTTATCTTTCTTTGTAGAGAGGGTCTACTAAAGATGAGTTGACTTTGCTGTAATGGAGTTGTGTCTTTGTAGAAAAAAAGAAAAAGTAAGACTATATCAAATTAGTACTCCTAAGTCGTAAGGCGCTGGAAGACGCTTACCCACTAAGCACTCGGCAACTCTACAGTCTGATCTACGCGGAGCATGACAAAATAATTACTGATTCTTTTATTTTTACAACTTACCAAGTAGCAACCTCATCATATTCAATGAGACAGATATTCAGCAGTATATTCCTTCGTACACAAAATTATGTTGGTCCTTTGCATTGAGTATTGGTTTAAACCTTCTTTGTTTGTGTGAAAACTATTGGGAGGAAATTAAACATCGAAAATATTAAAATTATAGATTCTCTATCCATCCTCGTAGGATCTGACGAAAGTGGAATGCTGAACCACCAAATATATGAGTCTCTTAAGAATAACACTAAGAAAACACGATCCATTTTCACGCTCTAAATCACGGCGAATATTCTCCGCGCAGATCCCTCTTGGTTTTCTTTATTCTTTTCCCAGACTTACCTTTTCTCTCTCTTCCATTCTCTCTCCATATAAACCTCTCCCTCAGAAATGCATACCATCAAGCTCCTCCCAAGATTCCCCATTTTACCCCTATTAGTTTTCTCTAAACCCCCCCGCCCTCCTATTTTCTCTCTCCTCTCTTTATCATCATCATCACCTTCTTTAAGACCTTATTTGGTTATTCCTTCAACAACAATGGCCCTCAAGGCTGTCCACGTTTCTGACGTGCCCAATCTTGATCAGGTCCCGGAAAATGCCTCCGTCGTCTCGTTCTTTTCCGCCTCCCGCCTCGCCAAAGGTAATTATTTATCTTTATTCGTTACATGTTATTATCGACTAGTTAGGGGTAAGACTACGTATATCAAGACCTCAGGTTTTAATTTAAATTTATTTATGATTTCAGAGGTGGAAACGGCAAGGAGCGCGTCGTTTAAGGCGGGGAAGTTTATGGTGATAGGACATAGAGGGCATGGAATGAATAGGTTGCATTTAACGGATCCTAGGATGAGGAATGTCAAAGAGAATTCTATTCTTTCTTTCAATACTGCAGCTTCTTTCAATGTCGATTACATTGAATTTGACGTTCAAGTAATCTCCATTTAACTTCTTGTTCTTTTTCTTTTTCTTTTTCATTTTGGATTATGGTGTACGTATTATTTGATTAATTAGGTAGAAAAATATGTTCTTGCGAAAATGGAAAGTTTGGTCGGTAGATTTTTTTTTTTTGTCTTTGGGCCGGTTACGTTTAATTTGGGCTCAATCAATCCAATTGCATCAAGATGTCCTTAAGCATATCATCTTCGATCTTTGATCACTTTGTAGTTTGTACCATAAGAAGCAGTATTCCTGCTTGCAACCCAAATTTTGATGTACCTATGCCTGTCAACTGTTTGGCAACCCCATAACACTCTTTGGGAATAACCTTAATCCCGTGAAGGCCATGATGTTCTTGGTATTGCACTTTTCCAACTATTATGAAAAAGAAGAGTGAAACATCTGATCTTCCTGTACTATTATTTCTACATGAGTTAATATGTCAAAACTTTTTAGATGGTGTGTTCTTCTTTCTTTCATTTTCAAATGTATAAGATAATCATTTTTCACAAAAACTTCTATAATACTGTTTTTAATTAACTTTCAGTGGTCTTACACAAAGACTTACTCATCTTTTTTTTACTGAAATTGTGATCAAGTTGTTACTTAAGTAGTAGTAATAATAATAATAATAATAATAATAATAATAATAATAATAATAATAATAATTATTATTATTATTATTATTATTATTATTATTATTATTATTATTACTTATTATTATTGCTACTTTTTATTATTTGTTTTACTGAAATGAAATTTAGTCTTAATATGGGAGTTGATTATATTAAATAAGCAACATGACTACACTAAAAGGCCAAATTGCCATTGGCCTTCACATGTTTGTTTTTTTTTTTGTTTTTTTTTTTGTTTTTTTTGAAAGGGGAATAGGAGACTTTTATTCATAGAAGAGTCATACGGCATCTACATCGAAAATAACCCTAGAATGCACTAAATCAACAGTACCAATAACAAATCTGCTAACAAAACAATTAACTAGAATACCCGAGCGCGACTCCCAACATGCATAGTAACCATGTGCTTCCTTTGATGCTTCATCTTTAACGGAAGTGGAGATCTTCACCGCAAGTACCGTAATTGTTTGCTCACATAACGTTGTATGATACCATCGATCTTGTGCATATCCGGTCCCCGAATTCATATTATTTGAAACTAAATCGCACAATAGGCGAAGAGAGGATCCTACAAAGAGGAAAAAAATAAAAATCCCTAATAACTCCACAAAAGGGAGAGGAAATTTATTCCACTTAGAGAGCATAAACTAGAAATCAATGACAAAAAGAGGTGGAAAACATGAATCACATGTCGAGAATGGTCTAAATCGATCTTCCCGACCTAAAAATTTATCCTAATAAGAGTTAGGGTTGAGAGAAGAAAAGGAGAGGCAAAAAAGAGAGGCTAAAATTTTTCCCTACACTTGACCCGATTATTTCAGATCGCTATCATGATCCATTGGCCTTCACATGTTACATGTATATGAATTTGATGTTTTAAAAAGCTAAGGGAACTCCCCTGAAAAAAATATACAAAAATTTAACAACTACTCGTACATGTCTATATGTTAATTAGAAATAGGAATAATAAGATCTTGATTTATTTGGTCTTAATGGTAATAAATCAAAAGAATCAAGAGTAGCTTAAATGAGGAACTAAAAAGAGACACGACACGAGTGCCAAAAAAAAAGGGCACACGAAAAAGGAGTTTTAGTCAAGGTAGGACTCCTTTCCCAAGTGCCATTTTAAATAAACAAACTATTCCTTATATTTATATTTAAAAAAATTCTGAAAATTTCACTTGCATTGAGGAGGTCTGAGAAACAGCTCAGACTTATAGCTTTAGGTCCAACTGTTCAACTCCATCTCAAAGACCAAAAACCAAACCAAAACAAAATCCCAAAATCAATTATCAAATCCCCAACATAAGTTTACATAGTAATTAGTACATTATACAGATAACTCCTTTATTTGTTTACAAAAAAAAAAAAAAAAAACCGTATAAATGTATGTACGGTTGACATAAGAAAAGAACCCTTCCTTTTTTCCTACCCCTTTAAAAATGGACCCCCACAAACTCAAAAAGCCCCTTCTCACCTTCTTCTTTCTTTTTCTCTCTCCTCTCTAGTAGTAATCTCAAATGCTGGCTGGCTAATAATACAAGTTCCAATTGCCCATTATAAAAGGAACTCCCAAACCTGGCTTATTTGTCTCTCAATCAATTTGCTTATTAGCATACATATATAGTAGAGACAAAAATAAGAGAAAGCCTAGCTTTATTAGCTTCTTCTTCTTCTTCTTATAAAGCTAGCAGTTACGAGAGAGAGAATCAAATAAAATAAAATAAAATCAGGATATCTATGGAGAAGAAGCATGATAATGAGGAAGTAGGTGATGAGTTGAAAGTGCCGATTGGGTTCAGGTTCAGGCCAACTGATGAAGAAGTCGTGTTTCACTACTTGATGCGCAGAGTTCTCTCTCTTCCTCTCCCTGCTTCTCTCATCCCCATCCGTGATGTTTTCCACTCTCATCCTTCCTCTTTGCCTCCTGGTAATTAATTTATTAATTATCTTAATTACTTTCTTCTCATCTAATCCCTTTTTATATATTTACTTTGTTTTGTTTTGTTTTGTTAACTTAACGATTGATCTAGTACACACCTAACTTAAGACATGGTTGTGGCCTGGTTTGATTTTAGTCTGCTTGTAAACAAGCTATAACTTGTAACACCGTATATTAGGAGGTGTCCTTTAACTATGTTGAGTTTGAGAAAACAGGGGGCCAGGGTTATAATTGTAGTAGTAGTACAATATATGTAACTACGGTAGGAGTATATGCACACGGCACTAGAACCAACCAGCAAACCATGAAACCAACACCACCATTCAATGTCGCGATGGACGATGCTACTAGCGATGTATATATGTGGTCCATAGACAGTCCATAGAGATCCCAGATATATGAAATTGAAAGCATGCATGTGTGCCCTGAGACTTCTACTTTAATTTTATGACAATTTTTTGGTACAAGTAGCTAAGGATATATTTGGCAAAAACAACTAGTGTTTAGATTAAAGCTATATCTTTCAGTTACCGCTTTTAATACCCTCTGTTACCAAATTTATCATATTATTTTTAATTTTCAATTCCAAAAACAGTTAAAATCCAAATACTAATCATGCAAGCTTTCAATCGCAGCTAGCAAAACAGCTAATTTGTTATCATTTTATAGAAATTTTAGCAATTTTCTGCTATTTTTTACCATATTCTAACTTTTCAGCTAGCAAAACAACTAGTTGTGCCAAACATACCCTAAGAATGAAACATGACAGTTTTGGTTTTTATGCGTTGAGCTGCTTCTAGATTTTTTTTTTTTTTTTTTTTTTTTTTTTTGGGTGACAAGAAATGCTTCTAGTTTGTGAACAATACATGTCCGCTAATTTATCTTTGGATTGTAGTATTCAAATTTTTGTCTAGTTTATTTCTTAAGAGTCAACTAATTTTTATTTTATTTTTTGAGGGGGAGTAAACTAATTAACTACTTCTGATTTCATGATAATTTCTGTGTGACTAGTAGTCACATTTGGACAACACTTCAATATTATGCATTAGTTGTATTTGGACTATAATACCTTATACTAGTACATCAAGTTAAAATACTATATCGAGGACATATCGATGTCGGTTCTTGAAACGTAAAATCATGTCAATTAAATTAATAATTTGAGACTGGAGGTTTCGATGATATATAACATTCAAAATGATGGGTTTAAATTTATTAAACCTTTCTTTTAAAATAGACCTAAATAATGTACGGTACTAAAAGTTTTTGAGTTCTTTTGAATGTGGGGGGTTTTAGGTGATTACAGAGAAAAGAAGTATTACTTTTGGAAAAGAAGAAGAGAAGCAGGAATCAAATGTAGCAGCAGGATAATTATGGCTACAAGTTCTGGATTTTGGAAGGCTGTAGGCAAGGCCAAGCAAATCATTTCAAATGGGAACAACAAAGACGACGTCGTTGGGTGTAGGAAATCATGGGCATTTTACCAATTCAACGACAACCATAATCCTCACGGACATTGGTTTAAGACTCGCTGGTTCATGCATGAATTCCAACTTCTACACTCAAATCAGGTAACTTTTTATACACAACTTACTAATCGTGTATTTCTTTTACCTGCCCTTAGTAAACCGGTTCAATTTAGTTCAGTAGAAAAGAACGTACTCTAATCAATCGCTTAATTTTTTCGCTTTAATTATTTTCTTTTCTTCGCAGAATGGAACGGGTGAAATGCAAGATTGGGTTGTTTGCCGTATATTTCAAAGGAAAAACAGGCCTACAAATCGCCGGTTTAATCCACTTAAGTGTCATAAAATGAGCAAGGAAGAGTTCAATTTCGAAATCATGGATAGTCGTAATATTATCGATTTTAAGGTGGAAAATAGTTTTGACGGCATGGGTCCCCCACAACCATCTTCACCTAGCTCAACTATTGATGACTTGGATAATAATATTCATGTGGAGACAAGTAGCTGTTACTAACCCATGTTCTTGCTAACATTAGATTCTATTTTCTAGTTTAATTAATTGTTTTCTCTAATTTTCTATCATAGTCTCATTATATAATACTGATGGATTTTCGAGAAACTCTAATTAATCAAGTTGATTAATTTTGCAGTGTCTCTTATACGCTAGACACGGTGATTGCATTAATTGTTCCACAGTGATGATTGCACCTTTGTTTTTGTTTTTTCGGTAAATTTATGTTTTGTATGTAATTAGAACATATAGGCAAACTGATCAAGATGGTCCACTATAGTTGTTTGACAATAAAAATCTCAAATGACAAATGCTATATATATTAATCAGATTCGGCATGGTCGCATGACCGTGACTTAGGGTAGATAGCGCAGTGACGCATCTTCCACTTATTCCCAACAATGAATTGATGAGATCGTGTCTCATTGTCCTCAAAAAATATGTCTATTCCTTGCAATTTCAAATTGGAAAAACAATTCGGCGCAATCAAAATAGAAACTACATGCTTATATGTCTAATTAGGGTGCGTTTGATAGAGCTTATACGATCAGTTCAATTCAATTCAGTTCAGTCCAGTTCAGATGTCAATTCAGTGATTTCAAATTCAGTTAAATGATGTTCAGTTCAGTTCATTGGTGCTGACTTCAGAAACATGATTTTTGTCTCACATATCAAGTTGTGTTCAATTCAGTTCAGTTGTGTCCAGTTCAGTTTAGTATTCTCCAGTTTAGTGATGTTGAATTCAATTCAATTCAATTCAATTCTGGTAAGCTTAGCTCTATCAAACGCACCCTTAGACATGGGTGAGTATAATCTTGAACCATTCAGATAAACTTAACTGGTTTGGGAACAAGAGTGGCCCAATATGAAGGTGAGAAAGGATCAGGGTAATTACTCATGATTAATGTAATAAGCAACATTTCGCTCTTTAGGATCAGAGTGTAACTTGCAAGCAATCTCAAAACTTTTAATTATTCTCCGCCCCTTTTAATTACTTCTTTGTTGGAGTAGTATTTAAACTTAATGTAATGGTAGGTGTCTGGGACAATGGCACTGATGATCACTGTTGGTCAGTATCTGGTGCTTTCATTTTCCACAAAAGACCAATGATTTTTTTTTCAAACCAGAAAAAGGGACAAGTACATTGAAAGTGAAATTACAAAGTAATTATGAAATTTTTGCCCTCAAAAGAGAAGCATCCAAAGAAAGCTAAGGGATGAGAAAAAAAGTCATGCTCCATATTATCTCATTAGAACATATACTAATACTGGTATATTGCAAAAGAAGGAAAAAAAGAAAAGAAAAGAAAAGAAAGATACCTTGTGGGTGAACACAAGGAGAATATGCAGGGGACTAATCAAATAATAATCATATCGATCATGAGGTCGAATACATATTTGAACAAAATATCAATGAATAATACTAGCTAGTACTCCTATATAAGAAAAGAATACGAATATGATCAATATATGATATTTGGTGGCTCTCAGGATCTACACATGTGTGGTGCTTGATTGATTATTTGATTCCAAGGTAAGAAAATTTATGGAACAACGTTTTATATTCAACTAACAAAGCAAAATTAACAATGGACTACATCAATCATCAAATTGGTATTGTTTTATTTTATTGCCATATAAATATGTTATATGTATTTTTATTTTTTTTAAGAGAGGAATCAGAGACTTTCATTCATAGAAAAGCCATACGGCATCTACATCGAAATAACCCTAGAATATACTAAATCAACAGTGCCAATAACAAATCTGCTAACAAAACAATTAACTAGAATACCCGAGCGCGACTCCCAACATGCATAGTAACCATGTGCTTCCTTTGATGCTTCATCTTTAACGGAAGTGGAGATCTTCACCGCAAGTACCGTAATTGTTTGCTCACAAAACATTGTATGATACCATATATCTTGTGCATATCCGGTCCCCGAATTCATATTACTTGATACTAAATCGCACAAATAGGCGAAGAGAGGATCCTACAAAGAGGAAAAATATAAAAATCCCTAATAACTCCACAAAAGGGAGAGAAAATTTATTCCACTTAAAGAGCATAAACTAGAAATCAATGACAAAAAGAGGTGGAAAACATGAATCACAGGCCGGAAATGGCCTAAATCGGCCTTTCCGGCCTGAAAATTTGTCCTAGTAAGGGTAAGGATTGAGAGAGGAAGAGAAATATGTTATATGTAGATATACACAGATGTGTTCTTTTTCACTTAATTGAATTGGACTAAACTAAATATTAATTTGTGAGCGAGAGAAAAGTAATCACTGAAAATCATTACTGAGGTGGAAACTTACACATTCATCGATATATATGTCATGGACTTGAAAATAATACTTGTCGATTTACAAAATATATATATTTTTTAAAGTAATGAAACATGGTTAATTTATTTTTTTTGAACAAGTTTGAAATGGGAGACTGAGAGCAATAGAATCAAAACTGATATTTACCAAGAAATTAATGTGGATGGAAAAGTATTGGTTTGGAACCCAAATGTTTTGTTCATATTAACCTCATTACTAAGGCCTTTTGTGACTATAGTTTTAGATTATGTACTTTGTTATCATATGGGATTTTTACTTTTCTCATATATGCTAAGGCTCCGTTTGATTCACCTGGATAAAACTGATCTGAACTGAACTGAACTTTAATTGATTTTTTAAACTTGACCGTTAACCATTTAAAATTCGTCCAAACATAGTCAATATTGGACTCATTTGAAAGTATGCTTTGAGATCTTTTCGATGACATAATTTTCATAACGAAATTATTTCGGAATAAAAAGCTATATGGGTAATAAAGTTACACATGAACTGAACTAAACTGAACTGAATTTAAGTAAAATTAAAGTGAATCAAACAGAGCCTAAATAACCTGTTTAATTATTGCTTGAATTCTTTCACTAGTAGTATAAAGTTTCCGGTTTGCTGCTCGATCTAAACTGAATAAGACAACCGGCTCTATTGGGTGTTCATTAATGCTTGCCCCATTATTCAACAAATTTCCTAGCTAGGTCGCAGTTTTCGCATTACAACCTGCGTTATTTCTTTACTCTCATCTCACTAAAATCGGGATAACTTTGAAAATGAGAAATTACTCTTATCCTGGTAAAATAAAGTAAAATGATCCTTATTTGCCAAGCACTGTTTTTTTTTTTTATTTGGACCAAAATTAATTATGTTCCCACCAAAACGATCCACAATAAGATAAAGTACTCCTAGACAAACATTGTTTTCATTTCCAAAATTTAAAGCCTCAATCCTTTAAACACGAAATTATTAGTGTCATAAATTTCTTGCAATACAAGTTCTAGCTACCTCGATTTTCACCTTCATATTATTGCAAGAAGTTTTATGACATGATTATTTATCAATTAAAATTGGTATATTTATCTGTAGTGTTAATCAAATTTTTGGATGTCTAATTGAGAGCTTTAATTTGTTTCCACCTATCTAAAATTAGTTATACATGTCACACCAAAGTAAAAATTAGTTGTACATGACTTGTAGAAGCCAGGGGATCGGCATCCATCACAACCCAACTAGCTACCAACAAACTTGGAGTATCTATTAGCAAAAACCAAAATTACAAAGCCAATTTTGGCAAAACACAACAAACCAAAAGTAACTTCCCCCTGCTAATTGCCAACTTTTCATAGTTTTATTCATTCTTTCAACAATTCTATACACCTCCTTTATTCTCCCTTTAAGCTCTCTTAACCCTTGTTCATGTATCATGCATAATCCTTTCTTTGGCTCCCCGTCATATTAAAGTGTCACCACTCTCACCACCCGGCACCGTACAATTGCCCACACCACCGCCATCTCGATATATATCGAGATGGGGTGTGTATCGTCGAAGATGACAGGCCAAGCAAGTTTTGGTTACAATAATAATCAGCATGGTATTGGTCATCAATGTCCATCACAGTACAAGTGTTGGCCTATACGTTCAAGTTGTAGTAAAATTGAAGACATCTCTATGATGCACATAAACAATAAGGGTGGTGGTGGCCGTTGTCCAACTACAACGATGACCGACCGCGATTTGAGTCTTTCGGAAGATCGACTCCTTCAACCTCATCATGAAGATGAACGGTTCTCGATCGAGCAACAACGTCAAAGTATGTCTAATTCAATCGGCCAACGAGAAAGTGTGTCTTCTCATGTTGGTTCATTATTGGCTAAGAATAACGATAATTATAGCAAAAATCATAGTCAAAATAATAACGGTGAATTATTGTTGGCTATAGATGATGATGAAAAGGAAATAATAAGGGAAAGGAAAGAGTGCATGATGGTTGAGGATAATGAGGAAAAGAGTAGTAGTAATAATGGATCATTGGACGAAGAAGAAGTTGAAGGAGACAATTTTAAGTTGTCTCCTCATTCACCAAGCTTCAATGTCTATGTTAGGCAGTTGAATAGCGCCAATTTTGATGGTAATTACCCTTTTCATTCTTTCATCCCTTCTCTTTTTGCATCTTCGTCAGGGATATAACATTAACGAGATCTTCAACTATTTATTTAAACTTTAGATTGAGTTATTAGTTTCGTCTTCCAACATATTTATTATGCAAATTCGTATCAATTTTTTTCTCCGTAGTATATTTTAATTTTTTTTTGTTGGCGTATATAGGATCATCTATGTGAGCTAAGCACTCTGTGGTATTGGTAAATTCTTGCAGGTTACAAAGAAACCAAGACAGAAAACACGATGGAGAATAAACATTTTACAATAAACACTTCAGCTAACATGAAAAAGGAACATGTTATGCAAGTACCAACCGAAGAGCCTTCGATAACATCGAATCCAACCCCCGTAAGTTTGGTACCCTTCTGACGTGCAAATAAAAAGTTTGATATCCTTCACTTCATCATAAGACTTCGGATAACCAAGGGCATATATAAATATATGAACATGAAAACTAATGGTACAGTATGACATTATCATATCTCATGTTTCAATTAATCATTATTTTAGGATGAAATGTCACTCAAGTATAAGTATTTATTTGCTAGATATCATTATTAAAATTATACTTCATAAGCGTGAAATAATACGGGTGCTAGCAAATCTTGTAAACAACATTATTGTTACGTTGTGTCTTATTGTTTGAGTGACTGGTTAATTTTGTTCATTTTAAATGTCATTCTTCTAAAAACTATATCGATGAATATATATGTAAGTAAAATATTGAGTATCTAATTTTGACCATTTATAAGTTGTCTCTAACCATGTGATTATTTGACAGAGAGGAATAACGAAAGCACTCGGTAAAACAATAAAGGGAAAGAGGTTTCACAAGATTATACCTAAGCCAACACGACAACACTTATGAAGAACATTCTTGGAGTAGTTGCCTGTTATAGCCAATTATCATAGAATGCTTGCTATCGCCGATAGCTAGTAAACTTGTAAATTTATTTTTGATTTTATCGGAAGCCTCACAATTTTACCAGTAGTTAGTTGAGTAACATATTTATTGTTGTCATTGCAATTTATGCGTAGAACAAGAGGGGTGAGGAGGAGAAATTCAAAATAATAAAAAGAGAGAAAAGAGAGAAAGAGTCGAAGAGATCAAAAATGTTTGTCAATTTATTTAGCCAAACTTCTTCTATGTCCCAAACTCCCAACACACCATGGGAGGATGAGACGTGTTAGAAGTCGTAGTTACTCCCCGTTACATTCATTTATCACTTGTTTCATCCATGAGTGCAAATAGCATTGTGATGCTTCTTTTTTTCTTTTCTTTTTTTAATTATTAGGGGAGTTGTGTGATGCTACTTAATCAATATGGGTGCGATTATATATACCAGTACTAGTGTACTGGATCCCATCATATTTGGGTGAGAATACTACTAGCATGGATAAACTTTTGGGAAATTATCGTGTTGTACTCCTTTTGGATTTCACCAAAAAAAAAGTCTTACAATAATTTTTTTTTCTCATTGACCCACACATTGTATTTTTTTTTCCTTCTATTTTCAGTATTTTGCAGAACTAATTATTTTCATTGTCATAGAAAAGGTATTCATTGCTTCATATAGATATGAGCATTCATATCAATCAATTTGCAACTCCCTTACTTCAGAATTGACTGTCCACTTTTGATAGATAATTCTTTTTTGATCTTATTCATATAGATATGAACATTTATCACTTGCTCCCTTGGAAAAAAAAAAAATAAATTCTAATTATGAATACTTTATTGTCAAACTTTACTAAATTTGACTTTTGCTTCCAAATGAGACAAATAAATCAAAAAAAAAAATGATAAAAAAGAAGAAGAAATAGAGTATCAAATTAACCAAGGAGGTGTGGTTGAGTGGTAGGGACTCATCCATCCTTAACCAAGGTCGAGGGTTCGAATCTCGCCTTGGGCATGGAGTAGCTTTAAATTCTTTGGCTAGCTGTCTCACCCTTTGAGGTGCCTACAAGCCAGCGCGGGGGATAATCACTGTGGTCGACGGTGGATACCCTTGGTCGTGAACCCAAAAAAAATATATTAGTAGAAGAAGATAAATGAACGTACAAGCAATCATCATAAGATTATAAAAACCCACTAGAATCGATTAACACATATCAATCTTGAAAAGTCGAATGTGAGTTACTTGTCACCTCCACAAATACGAAATTAACACACACCTTAGTTCTGTCAAATAATTGATCTTACTCTCTTATTAGATTCACTTGGCTACTATCCACGAGCCATGGGCCACAAGTAAGGTAACTAAGCCTAATATTAACCCCGCAGCCATGCATGTGATTTACTTAAAGGAAATTGAAAAGTCAATACCATCCTAATAATGATAATGTCACTCATTGTGAAACTTGCAGATTAGTTCCCAATAAATTGGTTGAGTATTTTGGTCGATTCAAAATCAATTCGTGATAAAAGTACTATTAAACAATAAAAGTCCCTTATCGAGGTAACAAAAACTTGATAATTTAGGTCAATATTGGATAAGATGGATTCAAAACCCAAAATTTCGGATTGGATTTTTTCTTCAAAATTTTCAGAATGTCAATTTGTTGACATGTCTAGACCATAGACCCATTATAAATAAATTTTTCCTTTTAAAATTCACTTTTAGCCTGGGTTGATCTCGATTTCTGAGGGTTCTAATTGGGTCAAAGATAACTCAATAACTTGTCAGCTCAACTAAGACAGAAGATGCAAATCAAAGCAAAGCAATCGTTTTCTTCACCTGACGTATTACTCCTCAGTCCTCACTCAAACTCAGGAAAAAAAAAAAAAAAAAATTTTGCCTCTTTTTCCCATTTCCCCCCCCTCTCTCTCTCTCTCTCTGCTGATCTGCTAAGGAGCCTTTTTTGACTCTCTCTCTCTCTCTCTCTCTCTCTCTCTCTCTCTCTCTCTCTCTCTCCCCATGTCTATGTAATGAACTTGAAATAGATCATGTAAAATCCACTTCTTTTATTTCTATCTCTTCATATAAATAAATATATCTCTCTTTAAGTTTCAGACACAGTAGGGTTTTGTTTTGTTTGGGTTTCAAAGTTGGGAAACTCCAAAAAGGAAAATGAAGTCCTCTTTTGGGAAGTTGAAGAGATTTGCCTTCCATAAAAATGATGGCAAAGATAGGAGAGACTTTCAACGACCTCTCAAGGTTGATGAACTTGCTATGGCTTCTCAGGTGATTTTCTTTTCTAGATTACTGATTTATTTATTTATTTATTTATTTATTTATTTTTGTTTAGTACTCAAGTTAATTTTGCAATTTCTGTAATTATCATAGAAGGATTTGAAATGTTGTGATACTGTTGAAAATCGGGTTGTTTTTGTTTTTTTTTTGGTAATGTTGGGATTGAAGTGGGTTAATTTGTGTATTCCGTTTGAGTAGCTTTTAAGGTGGGGATTGTTTAAATGCTTATTGCAGTGCAAGACCCTTTCTTTTTGGTTATCTGAAAGGATGTACCTGAATATGCAAGGAAATGGGTTTAGGGCTATATCTGTATTGAATAATCTGGATGGATTTTGTCCTTCTGTGACATGATCAGTGTGGAGGGCAACTTGAAGATTAGCGCCCCGAGGGCTGAGAAAGTATTAAGCCCATATAGGGCTGAATGCTTATCCATTTTGTCTTCAAGCATTTGAATTTCGGTCATAGTGTAGTAGGTGATAGAATACCAGCTTCACTGAGTTGGTTTTTGTGGATATTCTTACACTAGGCAATTAGGCTTCATACTGACTACACTAGGCACTTAGTCTTCATAGTGTTTTTGGACTTTGTGTAGTCATGCATTCTGGCAATAAATCATCAGCAATTAAACTAGAGATCAAGATTATAACATGAATATTTTGAACATTTGTCTATCACAAATGGGAAAATAATAAGAAACAGGTAATATACAATTAGGGCTATTGAGATTAAGGTTGTAAGGTTTACAGCTTTTTAGCTTGTGGGTTCTAGGGGTTTTGCTTACTCTTTGGTTAACTTCCTTTAAGAAGGGAAGATGCTCCAATTATCAATCATAGTCCTAACATAACAGAGAATGGGGTAAAATGGGTAGCTTTGTGCAGATTAATAGCCACAAAGAAGGAAGATAATGAAGACTCAAAACTCCCTTAAATAGGTGGAGTAGTATCAAGAAAATGGTTCATGCACCACTGCACCAGCAACACACCTATCTACATTTATTCTTCTTTTGCCTATCCTTTTATAGGAGTAAGCCTAATGTAGTTTATCGTAGATTCCATAGCCAAGCTTAGCTGTACCCTAGCTTAAATGGTTACTACTTTCCCCATTCTCAGAGGATTTATCCTTTATAATGAAGTATTTCCGGTCTATGAAATAGGGTGCATTCATCGTTTGCAACTTGGTTGCTTTGTCACCTTTCTGCCTAAGTGTGTCATCTCAAGACAAATTCAAGGTATATAAAACTTGGGCATCCTTGACTTGGCCAAGCAACATTGGTTCCTTTTTTAGCTTAAGGTTGGGACTAGATAGGAAAAAAGTTGTTAGAAAGAAAACTAATTTGGGCTATGTTTGGCAAAACTAGTTGTAGCTGTGGGCCTATGAGTAGGTGTAGCTATGGATAGCTTCAGCTTTTGGTTGGAAACTACTCTAGATGGCTTTCACAAAATTAGCTTTTGGCCGCCAATAAAAGTTAAAGCTCCTCCCCAAAAGCATGTCTATCCAAACAAAGCTATTGAGAGCTTTTGACTACCCCAAAAGCTCTTTGCGAGACATAGCCTTGGTCTCTTCATTTGTTCCACATAACCTGGTATTCTGGTCCACTAAACTGGTAGCCAAACCGACAAAACGAATCCGTGAGCTCAACTACAGGTTTGTTACATGTGTCTCTTTGAGTGCTTGAAAGTTAATGTCGTATACATTCAAATAAAGTAACCGACTAACCGTGAGGGGCTAGCTCAGTTGGTAAAACCTCTGAATCTATTCCAGAGGTCCCAAGTTCGAGTCCCTTCAGGGTCACTAGAGGTTTTTCTGGTTGTTAACTTCAGGACCCATGGGGTTAGTCAAGCAAAAAAGCTGGGATACCATGTTATCTAAAAAAAAAATATAAAAAGAATAAAGCACAACATACCTGCTACCATCTTTCAAAACTTATTTCTAAGTTGAGAAGCTATGGTAACAATGTGTAGGCATGTAGGATGTCTATTGAGACAGTTACATTCTGAAGCTTGTTCTGAGCAGTGAATTAAAACAATTTAGATGTTCTCGGCCATGAAGTGCTTTATCCGTGTAGATAATGGATTCTCCAGTAGATTTATTCTCTTCCTATGACTTAGCTTGACTAACCCTTTGGGGTGGGTTGGGAGTGGTCTATACTTTTACCTTTCCCTAATTCACAAGAAAAGGAACTTCAAAACAATGGGGTTTAATTCGTTATTCCATTTGACAGGAAATGCAGGATATGAGAAACTGCTATGACAGCTTGCTTGCAGCAGCTGCTGCCACGGCAAACACGGCTTTTGGTACTGTCATCACTGTCATGTGTTGGAATCCATCTCTCTATAGCATTTAAAAGTTTCCTGCATTATTCAAAATGGCTATGCAGTTAATAGGTGAAAATTTATATATGACTCTTGCGTGTCTATAACTTCAATTTCATTGCCTTTGTAGAGTTCTCGGAGTCTCTACAGGACATGGGTGATAGTCTACTGGAAAAAGCTGAATTGTACAAGGATGATGAGAGCAGTATGTGAATCAACATCTCAACTTGCCAGTATTAAAAATTAGAGCTTTTTCATGCACTTTCTTGCTGCATGTTTGCATATTTATTACTGTAAACTGTTTTAATATTTCACTTAGAAGGTTTCGTGGAACCCTCTTGCCAACATTTTTGTCAACATCCAATTTCCCCTTCTCTCCATTTGAACCAAACACCAACAAAATTGCAATTGTAATCATGTTTTTGATAATGGTGATTGTGAAGATGGCTAACTATTGTCCGGGCACTACGTTAAGACTTAAAAGTTGCAGCCACCAGTGCATGAGCTAAACAATATGAAAATATCCAGCTTAAATTAAATCAGTTTAAATAATGTACTCCAATTTTCTTTAAAATATCCTGTAAGATCTACATGAAAAAATATATAACTCCTTATTTTTCGTATTATTAATATTGTTATCTTTCTTTTGTCATTTTAAGAATTAATGTGGTAATTGTGAACATATAGAAAGGCCATATGAGTCAAGGATTCTCTAAAGATGAGATGCGACATGCGAAAGCTTTTTATTTACTAGAGGTGTAATTCCCTTAATAGCATATTGTAATATTCAATTTGGTAATGTGACAACCATTACTGGATGCTTCGGTGTGATTTCTAAAACCATGCTGTGTAATGGCTTGTTGCTTTTTGGTAACGTGAAAAATCTTTTCCATATTCGCCATTGCGCCATTTAACTGCTGGCATTTGGTCCCTTGTTGGATGGTTTTGTCATTAGCAGTGTTCGAATAATTGCTGGTTGATATACTAGCCTGTCCATCAGGAAATTAGGTTGTGATGAATGATGAGTTGGTTAAAATAGCTAAGTGATGGGTTCTATAAGTAAAACTTGTACTAAATAGCCTAAAACCTAAACAATAGACTCCCCACCTTCTACAACAAGAGTGTTCAATTGATGGTTATATACATTATTTCTGTTGGGAAAAAGTACTTCAATGCTGACATGAAATTGATGTTGATATACTCCAATATGAATATGCAATGTTTCAGTTATGAATCTGTTTGATGATACTCTTTTATGTATAACTGTGCAGAGAAGGCTTTGATGATGCTGGGAAAGGTACAACTTGAACTTCAGAAGCTTGTCGATCGTTATGTGAGTGTTAACTGCAGCTATGTGACTGTAGGAAGCAATTTTTTAGCATATAATTTCAAAACTGGTGTTTATGTGTCTGCGTGTATGTGCAGCGCTCCCATATATTCCTCACTATTACAAAACCATCGGAATCTCTTTTGAATGAACTTCAGACTGTCCAGGTTTGCCAACGAACTTCATTTTTTACTACATACAAGTGTGTTAAAATTGAAATTTTCCTCATATGAATATAGGCGCCTTGGTTTATCTTTGTGAGGATTTCAGTCTGCTGATAAAATTGAAGAGTTAATGTCCCATGTTTGTGAAAATTGTTGTGTCTAATTGTGGATGTTTTCCCTTTGCTGATATAGGAAATGAAACAACAATGTGATGAGAAAAGGTATGGACCTTGTTACTTAAATCTGTTTTCTGCGCATCCATGTAAATTTTCTTTTTAATTTGGTACATGGTCTTCAGAAGCGTATATGAATTCATGACGGCGCAACAGAGAGAAAAAGGACGATCAAAAAGTGGTAAAGGAGAAACTTTTTCTTTGGAGCAGTTTCAACAAGCTCACAACGAATACGAGGAGGAAGCAACACTTTGTGTTTTTCGCTTAAAGTCTCTAAAACAAGGACAGTCTCGTAGTCTCCTAACACAAGCAGCTCGTCATCATACAGCACAGGTTTTTCTAATGAATTTGAGTATCTAACTAGTAATTTTGTGGAACTTCATGTGAAGATTCCTTACCAGTTTCACATTAACTTTTACAGTTGACCTTCTTTAGAAAAGGACTTAAATCGCTTGAGGCAGTTGATTCACATGTGAAGTTAGTAACTGAAAAGCAACATATCAATTGCCAACTTGGTGGCCTTGATGATGGTGAAGATGGGGAGGATGAGGGAGAAAATAGTTATGGTTCGAATGATGATGGAGAATTAAGCTTTGACTTTCGGCCATATAAGCTGGGAGCTGAAGCAGTTGCAACATCAAGGAACTCAATGGAGGTGAGCATATAATACAGTTGTCACATTTCAAAGGGAGAAGTGAGGTTTGGTGCTACAAATTCCTGTGTCATGGAAATGTTCAAAAATTATATCTACATAGACTGGTTGGTGCATTTGAGGGTTTATCATGCTACTACTTGTGAGCCTGTTTGTGCATTTAGTTGATTGTGTAGATTCATTCCCTGCCGCTTTCTAGGGGGGAATGGTAGTTTAATAAAACCATATATATTTAATAGTTTCTCGTGCAAAAGCTTCTTCATCTAATAAACCTTTTTTCTTCCAAGAGTCACACCCCCCTGTTTTCTTGGCCTTCTTATGTACAGTACATCAGTGGGTCGTTTATTTTTGGTTGACCCACCACCTCTCGGTTTATCTTACCAGGTTCTTTCTCAGATATCTTTGTTTTCTAATAAGTTTTGTTAAGATATAGTTGGTTTCGATAGGCTGTTCTTTCTCTGGTACCTAGCATGTGCTGCCCGTTTACTATTCTCAGGGCTCACAAATACATTCTGATAGGTGGACTGGCGGATGAGTGGTAGATTGTTTTCAACTGAACATAACTGATTTTAATTGAATCTGCAGTATTGAACTTAACTGAATTGAAGCTGCTAAACCCGACTCAACAGTAATATTTGAGAAAAAAAAGTAAGTTGCTGAACTAAACTAAACTGGCTGATAAGTGCATGGTGAAGATGAAAAGAATTACTTTATGTATGAACAAGCCTCTACCCAACCCTCGGGCACCGCAAGCACAACCCACCATGTGCTGGACCAGAGTGAGTTGAGTGCCTACAAGTGAATTCATCCCCCCCCCCCCCCAACTCCCCTCTCAAGCCAGTTGGGGCAAAGCCCAACTGTTGACCCTCTCCCCTCACAACGCTCGGGGACCCTCTTGGATACAAGGTGCCAAGATGTCAACTAGCACAACTGCTGTTAGACATAAAATTGACATTTATGTTAGAACATGACATGGCCTTTAAGAATTGTAGAAGTTGGTGATATAGTTGACCCACCACCTCTCGGTTTATCTTACCAGGTTCTTTCTCAGATATCTTTGTTTTCTAATAAGTTTTGTTAAGATATAGTTGGTTTCGATAGGCTGTTCTTTCTCTGGTACCTAGCATGTGCTGCCCGTTTACTATTCTCAGGGCTCACAAATACATTCTGATAGGTGGACTGGCGGATGAGTGGTAGATTGTTTTCAACTGAACATAACTGATTTTAATTGAATCTGCAGTATTGAACTTAACTGAATTGAAGCTGCTAAACCCGACTCAACAGTAATATTTGAGAAAAAAAAGTAAGTTGCTGAACTAAACTAAACTGGCTGATAAGTGCATGGTGAAGATGAAAAGAATTACTTTATGTATGAACAAGCCTCTACCCAACCCTCGGGCACCGCAAGCACAACCCACCATGTGCTGGACCAGAGTGAGTTGAGTGCCTACAAGTGAATTCATCCCCCCCCCCCCCCCCAACTCCCCTCTCAAGCCAGTTGGGGCAAAGCCCAACTGTTGACCCTCTCCCCTCACAACGCTCGGGGACCCTCTTGGATACAAGGTGCCAAGATGTCAACTAGCACAACTGCTGTTAGACATAAAATTGACATTTATGTTAGAACATGACATGGCCTTTAAGAATTGTAGCAGTTGGTGGCGTGCGACATTGCTGTTCATATAGCTTTGAACCACAGAATGGTTCTTGGTGCAGCGTTCTGGGAAGTGTACTGCTGAGCCCTACCTTTCCTAACTAGCTTGAGTGATTATGAATGTTTGTGCCAGTACATTTTAACGAGGATATTTGCCTTTAGATTTATATTTTAATAGTTTTGCTGATTATTTGGTTGTCATTTCAGTTGGATCAGGAAGATCACTCGTTTCAACCAGCTTCAACCCTGGAGAGTACAGAGGTAAATATAGCTTTTCTTCTTCAAATTCTAACAAAGACAATACTGTAAGCAGTAAAAACAGTGTAAATTTAAAATTTTTGTCTGGTATTGCAGTTGAGTTTGGAGAAAGTTCATGGTGATTCGCAGATGTTAGAAAGTGAACCTAGGGCAAGCAACTACAGCCACTCCGCGCCTATACTTGCAGAAAAGAAGTTTGATCCAGCTGAGAGGATAAAACAAATGCGCCCATCCCTTACACAGAAATTTCACACTTATGTACTACCCACTCCTGGTGATGCAAAGAGTTCAAGTTCCTCACGAACAAGTTCAGTTCCTCGCACAAGACCAGCAAACTCAACTGGGCTGACTCCCAATATTTGGCACTCATCCCCTTTGGAGACTAATATGCAAAAGAGAAATTCGAAGGAGGGTAACAAGGGATTATCGTTCTCCAAAACAGATTCATTAAATGATGAGAGGGGTAGTGACCAAGTCTCCAGACATCGACCGCCTTCATTGGCTGACGGATTTCCGAGTCTACAGAGTGACATGGTTGATACCTCTGATCACAAGAAACTAAAAAGACAATCTTTCTCAGGTCCTTTAAGCAGTAATTCTCGTTTGATGAAACCTGGTTTATCTGCAAGTGGTCCCATTTCTGCTTCAGAGCTTCCACAACCAGCCTCTGGCTCAATTTCTCAAGCTTTGGTACCACAGCCTTCATCTCCAAAAGCATCCTCTCGGCGTTCTCCTCCACCCATATCACCACCCAAGATAAGCGAGCTGCATGAACTTCCTAGGCCACCCAGTATTCCGTCCGGCAAACCTACAACATCTTCCGGTTCTAGTGGGCTTTCTGGTCCTTTGGTGTCAAAGAACTCTGAGTTTCCAGTGAAGAACAAAAGTGTCTCTGGTTCATCAAATGCAGCATCTCCTTTGCCAGTTCCCCCCTTGACTGTTCCACGAAGTTTCTCTATACCTTCTAGCCACTACAGAGCAAGGGCGTTAAGTGCCACCAAGCTAGTGGAATCTCCGCAGCTTCAAGATAAAGATATTGCTTCCCCTCCTTTAACACTCATGTCATTGGCGAATGCTAATGCAGTCTTAACACCTACTAAAGCTGGGACGGAGTCTAGCAAAACATAAGGTAAGTAAGATACTATACCATATATTTTTCTTTTATTTATGTGTGATGATCAATTATGCTGCCTGGTTATGGATCTGGGATTCACATGGAGTGCTGTGCAAAGATTTATACTTTCCTATGGCACTTGGGCAATAATTATATGGAATACTCTTGTTATGTGTATGAGAATCTTTTGTGAGAGCATAGGGAGCTTTAGGGTAAATGGATATTGGGTAGTATCTAGGCGACTAGTTAGGGGTAAGACTGCGTACATCTGGACCTCCCCAGACCCCGCCCTAGGCGGGATACTTACTGGGTTGTTGTTGTTGTTGTTGTTGTTGTTGTTGGATATTGGGTAGTATGATTCTGAATCATATCTTAACTCTGGATTCCCCTTCCAAACTTATTCCTTTTCCTCTTCCAGAACCTATTCGATTCAACCCAGCCATCCTCAACTGCTGTTACACATCGCCGCCTTGCTGGTGGTGGTGAGACTTGCAGACGTGAGGTTTAGGGTCATTGGCCTAACCCTAGTCCCTAGTAGGCAATATTCAGCTTCAGACTGTAATGGACAAATAAAATATCTACATTGCTTTTGTCAACTTTTTAGTTGTGAAGTAACAAGCATCCATGCCTCTCCACTCAAAGGTCTGATGGAAACAGCCTCTCTGAAAGTGAAGGGTAGGGCTGCAAATATCTGACCCCTTCATACCCTATGCTGACAGGACCCTGCTGCCGATTTTTGATTTCCAGACATTCTCTGACTTGGCACATATTTTAGTAAATGAAATCTTTGTCACCTTATGTAAATGCAATAACTGACGTTTTTGAGTGCCGTAATTTGCATTTGTTTCAGGTATAACCAGGGAAGAAAATCTTCATGCTTCACCACGTCCAATTTTGTTTCCAAGCCCTCTCCAATTAATCTCCCTCGCTTGACGGGCACAGCTCTGTATATATTAGGTGCCCTGTGTTGTGTAGCATATAAATTGCAATTTTGTTCATCATCTACAATCTCTCGATTGAAGTTCACATCTAGGGCAACTGTATGTAACTGTCCTTGTTAATTTCCTCGAAGTGAAAAATCATTTTCGTGCCTTGAAAGATTTCTTCTTTTATGTTAGCCATCTTTCAGATAGTGTTCTGTTGTCCTGAATCGTGCACAGAGAGTAGAGATAGCAATTAGCTGATCTTGCGGCATGAAACCATGTTTGGACTTGTATGGGTGATAATAGTAAGGTGTGATTTTGGGGTGATAATCTGCAATTAACAAGGTAGTCGGAGTAGAATCAAGCAGCTTGGCGGTTCTGGTTACTCCTTACAGCTCTTAGAGCGTATCCGTTTCCAGTTCTGGAGGTAGATGGGCACTCTCTTCCTGAATCCTGACTGCAGTGGAGAATATTTGATGAACACTACTCCAACTTGAGATGCTGGACTGCTAAATGCATTTAAGGACTTTTGCCTCACTGTAAATGTATATGTTTTTTTGTTAATCGATTTGTACATGTTTCTTAGTAGTGGTGAAACTAATTGTTTCCACTTCCCAAGCCCTGAATAAAGATTAAGGGATTTTAGTTATTTCTTTCGCTCCTTCGAGAAAGTGAGAAAACACCTGTTCTTCCTCATCATGCCTTTAATACAGTGCATTTTTCTGACAGTCGGGGCTTGTTCCAGGTCCTTTGCCTCTTGAGTCACTAGTCACTACTGGTCAACATGAAATGAGGGCATTTGCTTCCAAGGGGTTTCTTTGGTCGCCCTTGGGTGTTTGAGCCTCAGATGACAAAATCCATAGTTTAATACACACGAAATATGGATATTTGAGAAGCTGTGGATCAAAATGATCATTTTCGCTCCATATCAGATAAGGGACCTTAAGGCCTTAAGGGGACGTGGAAGGTTTCTAAGTTTGGTTATTGGGTCTCAAAAAATCTCTTGTAACTCTTATACTCCTGAATCATCCACTAGTAAGGCTCAACAAAACTATGGGTGTGTATGAAATTATGACCTCTTTGAGTCCTTTTGGGGGCTTATTAAGACTACCCAAATTATAATAGGCAAGTGCATTTTAATGTTTTATCGACTCAAGTCTCACCGATAGAGATCTTCTAGTCGTTTCACGGTGAGACTGTGCGTCATACATGTTTTTGCCTTAGATGGTGAAAGTGAGACAAGTGATTTCGATAGCTACCATGGTGGTCTAGTGGTTCCAAACTTACTCCCAAGTGGTTTGGTAAGGCAAGGTCATGGGTTTGAATCCCCATTCCCCCCCATGCCTTGTGTCTGCTGGCTTCTAGGAACTATACTAGCCCCTTGTTGGTGCTACGTTGACGGGGCCAGTGCTTGCGCTGGTTGTTCAGCTAGTCTGATATGTTCGCTATTGAACACGAGAGTCCGAACATGATGTAGCAGGGGGTGCCTCGGTCGCCATTCACTTACACCCTCTTTTTGTGGACCAAAAAAAGATTTCGATAGCTAATTTCAACCCCAGTAATATAATTGTGATCACATTTCCCACTTTCGTTAAAGCAAGCCTCCTACTACTTGAAAGGGATAAAAGGAAGAGACGAGAAGAAAAACAGGGAAAAACAAAAAGGAAAAGAAAAGAGAAGGCATCAAAACGGTAGTGTAACTGCAAGAGGAGAACTCATCAGGACAATCCAATGGAGATAAGCCCAGCAATCCACTCCCTTTGCAACTCTCAACACTTGCTTCAATTTCCATCACCTTTCTTCTCTCAATTCTCTCTCTCCTCAAAACCCAACTGCCTAAAACTTGTTAAGCATATCCCTCTATCTTCTTTTCATCGAAATGTCTCAAGAACTCGTCAAAAATGGGGGGACCAACTCACCACCACTTGGGCACTTTCCGATGAAACTACCACCACAAGTGAGTTACTTATTTACTATACTACATAATTATTGCTTAGTTCTGTTTTTGGGTCTTGTTTGGCTTCAATTGGCAATTTTTATTTTATTTGCTGTTTGAATTCATGCTTAGAGCTCTGCCCTTTAGCATTGTAGTATTGAATACCAGAACATATAAGCACATTAAGATTTTACGAGAAATTTTCGTTTCTGGGAATTTCTTTCAATTGCGTGCCAACTGTTTGCTGAAATGCCTGTACTTATGTAGCTGATTGATGGTGTTTGGATACTTTGGATATCCCATCAATTGCCTGTTTAGGAGTTGGTGAATGATAGTAAGAAGTGAATGGTGGAGAAATTGTTCAAAATTTGGTAATTTTTAGTGGAAAATGAATGAAAGGAAAGGAAAGGAAAATTGACATTTAAGCTACAAAGAGATAATATTTCCCCTCCAATCTCTTCCGATTATTTAAGAGCTTCCGAAAAGGTAAATGTCCATTCCCTTGGAATGAAGAATGCAAGGGAGTTCTTGAAATACATTGTCAGGCTTTTAACATTTTTTGTTTAATTTTTCAGTGGCTTCGACAACACAACCTGTTAATGGTGATCAATCCCTTGCAGTAAAGGTGCACTCTTCCTCTCCCCTCTCCCCTACTTATTTGTGATCTTTAATGCATATACATATACATATCTAGTGTGTGTGTGTGTGTGTGTGTGTGTGTGTGTGTGTGTGAGAGAGAGAGAGAGAAAATTTTGCTGATGTAGAAATAATAGAAATAATTTAGATAGAGAAGCTCCACTGCTTCTGGAAATTTTGCTGATGTCACCAATAACATATAACTGAATGAATCTTTGAACTGTTGCTTTTGACGTCGCTTGAGCTGAGTCCTGAATCCTGATACATTCCAAGTTAATTTACTCACAGAAACACTTTTGAGTTTACTGCAACTTTGATATATAACCTGAATGGTTGTATCTAGCAAAATCCCCCTCCACCACCTTTCTTTCTTTCTTCTTCTTTTCTTTTTGGTATTTATTCAGCTGTGATGTTAGCTTGTCTTTTTTGGTCCTTGTGTTAACTGTTTCAGTTTTAATATAGAAGAGAGCAACAGATGTGTATGCTGACTTGAAAGGGACATCAATATTCCTAGTGGGTGAGCACTACTTGCGCCCTAACTGATGTAGTGAATGCTGAAAACCTGATACATGTCTGATATGTTGGTCTTTCATGTAAAGGTATGAACAGCGCAATGAAGACTAGTGTGGGAATGCTTATTGCCGACATGTTGCGGTATTACTACTTTGACAGGTATATTGGTTTTACTCTCTCTTTTCTTATGTCATTTCTAGATACAAGTCATGGCTCTTTATGGCAATGCCCACTTTATTTTTTGTTCACTCTGCAGTGATAGTGTAGTTGAGGATGCTGCTGGTGAAGATTCTTCAGGCAAATCTTTCAGAGAGAGGAATGAAGATGGATTTCGTGAATCTGAGGTATTTCCTTCAGAACTTGGTTACCTTTGTCTTGTGGTTCAGATTGCATTTATTGTTGTTCCAAAAAAATTGACTGGTTACCAATTGACTGATGTTCTTCTTACTTGGTCACACGAATCATTTTTTGTTTTATTTTTACACCCTACAAGTAATATATATGCTATAGATGCCTTAGTTCTAGTGCTAAAAGTCTTGTGAGTATGGACTTCACATGAGTTTGTTTGCATAGTTCATGATATGGAGTGACTGGCTTGTCTTCATCTTTTGTTTTAAACGGAGGCCAGGATTGACTTCTTAACCATGTCAAGCTGGGCGAAGGGCGCTTCCAAAGATATGGGGGAAAAATAAAGGCCCACTCAATAACTTAACTGACCTTGAAGTAGGGTTTGATATGAGTGTTTAGATTTTTTTTCTTTTTTCCTTTTGGGGTGTGGTGGGAACAAGGAAGCTGATCATGCAGGCCATTTACTGTTATTTGTGGGTGGAACCGTGTAAGAACACCATATTTTTATGCTATATCATCTTTGCTTTTTCTTGTTGGATTGGTTGGGCAATAGATTGAAATTTCAACGAATAATGTTAATATGTTGAATCTTATCTAAAAAAAATGTTAATATGTTGAAAACTGCCATACCGTTAATCAGTTGGATGAGCCATCAAATTTATAGGGCATCCATTGAGGTCCATTTCAACTTTCTAGTTCAATGTCTTTTCTAAAGTATTACTTCCTCCATTCCACTTAAAATACCTCCAAAATATTAGGATTGTCATTTAAGGATAGGATGAATGGATGATTTAGTGACACTTTATTTGTACGATGCAAGGAAGATGAACATGTAAACTCATAAATCCAAGAATAGAACAGCTAGGTTGTTAACACATTGAAGATGCTGATATCTGGAGAGATTTTGTTGCAGACAGAAGTGTTGAAGCAATTATCATCCATGGGCCGACTTGTAGTCAATGCTGGAAATGGGGCAGTTCAGAGTGCAACTAATCTGTAAGGCTTCTTTTGTTTTTTCCAATCGTCTTCTGTTGTATCTCTGACTCTTCTGGTGACTTGCTTATTTATGTTTTGGTATATATATATGGTTTTCCAGACTGACTTCTCACTAATGTTGAATGTGAAGGGCACTTTTGAGACACGGAATATCAATATGGATTGATGTTCCTTTGGACATAATAGCTAAGGGTATGCTAGGAGATGCTGGCCAATCAAAAGTGTCCAACATAACTTCTCCAGATTCCTTTGTGGAGGTCTAAATCTTGCATCTCATATTTCTCAGGAATACCATGCTTTTAAGAATATCTGTGATGCTTGAGCAAACATATTTTTTGGTATATGATTATGATTTTTGCCTTTTTTCTTTCTTTGTTTGGTCCTAGTAGGCGTTGGGCCAGTTAACTGAGCTTTATCAAGAGAACAAAGCTGGATATGCTATTGCAGATGTAACCGTCTCGCTTCAAAGTACTCTCTCTTCTTTTAGGCATTGTACAGGAAATCTGCTCTCTTTTATGCTCCGTATAGTTTGGAGGAAATCTAGACTTATTCCATACATGTATCGCTCTCATCAATGAGTAGCAAAAAATGGCTGCAAAAAAGTATCTCCTACGGATCAAGTTCCTGTGACCTTGTTAATTATAGATAATACTCTGGATGTCTGTCACGTGTCATAATTAAAGATAAAAGGAGAGTAAATTTAAAACTTGTGGAAGACATCAAAGTGTATGTGTAATTGCGGCAAATAGTGTACTGGAGATTATTCATTTCTTTTTTCCTGAACATAGGAGGATATGATTTCCTCCTAACGAAACTGGTGGCTTGCTTCTTTTTCCGCACCTAGCCTTGTTAAATGGTTTCAATTGTTATTGCAGATGTGGCTTCAAAATTTGGTTATGAAGAATTCGAACAAGTAACTGTTGAAGACATGGCGCTGGAGGTAGAAAAATAATTTAGCTATTGCTATCTGCTAGTCTCCTTCCTTCCAGAAATGGATATCTTACGATTCCCCACCCCCTCCCCCTCCCTCTCCCCCTCCCCCTCCCCCTCCCCCTATCCTATTGTAGAAGCCTTTTATCGTCTCATATTGCTCTCTTCCTCCAGGCTAAAATGTTGTCTGCATAATCTGTGCTAGAAAAACTGATCCATTGTTTGTGTTAAGTTTAAGCCTACATAAATAGTGCTTGACGCAGGAGTTGTTCTATTCTGAATGTGACAGATTCTGAAGGAGATTGAAAAGCTTACAAGAGTGAAGAAGATGATGGCAGAAGCTGGGAAACCATTTTAGGTGCAAGTTCTCTCTTATCTTTAGCAAACTTTGAATCCTGATGTATGCTATATATCTAGAGAACAACTACCCCCCCCCACCACCACCTTGCCCAATGCCCGTATTTTCCCGCCCCCATCCCCTCCTCTTATATCAGTTATATGTTCTTGAGCAAGGCGCTTTGCCCCACAGTTATGGAAATGAAATATAGAGAGAAATAAGGAACTGCACAGCCAAGAAATGGGGGCCAAAGGTTGCTCAATATACAAGAGCAAATGTGTCCATTTCTTGTCATTGTTAATGTGGTCTATAATTTTTTCCTGATCGAGTATAATGTCACTATGCAAGCAGGCTCAGATGATAATATGTAGAAGTATGTATGACTATATCATATGATGACATTATGACTGTTTGTATAGTTGGCCTAGGAGTAGCATTCCAAATCAATCAACGTAAGATAGGTTGCTTGCAGGCAAGAGAAAGCACAATTTCCTTTTCTTGACATCAAAATTCAAAAGCATACTTTATCTGCTATTTTGTATATATTCCGAAGCTTCATGAGCTCTTCCAGCTGAAAAAGCACGAGCGCGCTCTTTGAGCAAAGCATAAGATATTGTTCTTTGAGCAAAGCATAAGATAGGGTCTGGACAACAACCAACTTAATTCAAATTTTATCATTTATAATAAGCTAATGCTATCAACTAATCAAATTAGTATAATTAGCTATCATATAATATTCAACTAATTGCACCAAAGCCTTCTAAAGTATAATTTTTATTTTTATTTTTTTGGTGTATGTGTGTATAAAAGCAATTATTAAAAGTATAAAATCCTTTGCTCTTTTCTCTTGGAAGTTACTAAAGTATAAAGTCTGATTGTTCTCTTTGGAACTTATCACCCCCCACAAAGCTCACCTCTCTCAAGTGCCTTGCCAGAACATATAAATGCAGCATCCCATGCCCATCACAACCGTTCATCACCACCACAATCTCACCAGGCTATCGCCATCACCTTCACCTTCACCTTCACCATCCCCGTTACCTTCAGCCCCTTTTGGGGACCACAGAATGACATCCCACTCAGCTTTCTATTGGGGAATGGCGCACCAAATTCTTTTCTCCGGTTGGCCCGGTTCAAGCACTGGCATGTACGTTGTGGCCATGTTTTTTGTGTTCTTCCTGGCAATTATGGTTGAGTGGCTCTCTCACTGCCAGCTCATGAAACCGGGTTCGAATCGGATTGCTGCCGGTCTGTTCAGAACCGGAATGCATGCAGTCCGAGCCGGGCTCACCTATATGGTAATGTTGGCTGTTATATCTTACAACGGTGGCATCTTCATAGCAGCCGTTGTTGGACATTCTGTTGGATATATGATTTTTGGGAGTGGGCTGTTTTGGAGGCCTGATTTGGCTTCTTTGTCTATTAGCAATACTGATGTTGTTCCAAAATTTTAACCGATTTTCAGTTGGAAATCATTGGAAGAGTTTGTTGGTTCTATTGGTGTTTTTTTTTTTTTGGAGGGAAGATTGATTGATCTGTCTGTACTAATCAGTGATGAAAATCTAAATTGCTCACTGAATAATATTACTTTTCCTTTTTCATCATGAATCTGAATTGGTGACTTTGGTTCGCTATAAAGGTTTTTGAGAACCACTAGTTTCAATATATCTCATTCAAGTGAGGTCTTCTAAGCAAAAGAAATACAACTCTGTAGGTTTATTGTATATCAAATGCAGCCTATGCACGTCTAGACCGGAGACGAGTCGGGTTCGAAATGACTATGTTGTCCAATAGACGGATCAGTAAGCAGGCTAGTAGAGAAAATGTGTGGTGGACCTATGTAAATTGAGTTTCTGATACTCAGCTTAGTTTGGTCAAGTCTAATTCAATTCAGTTCAGGGACATAATATTTCTCTCGTATATTACAATTCAAATCAGCTAAGTTCGGTTTAGTAAAGTGAAAAAAGATTTCAACCTAGTTTGTGAATCCTTCTGCCATAAAAAAAAATATATAAAATCCTGCTCCAGCTCGTTCCCTCTCCCGCCAAAATCTGCCATGCGACAAAATGTTTTTTACAAAATACTGTCAAGTTAAATTCTACTCCACTGATTCGAAGGCTGTGGAACATGTCAGGCTGTGAATTATCATAAACGAAGCAAAGTTGATTAAAAACACATCATTATCATTTATCATATACTCGTATCCAACTTCAATATCCCCGCAAAGTTGTTTAGGCCCCTTCATGGGAACCAATGAGGCCACAGCCCAAGTAGACTTGAAGGAGAACCGGAGGCTGACCTTCTGGGCCTTAAAAAGGCGAAACATAAGGTGGAGGTGGATGGAGGACAATCGGGTGCTCCACATCAGCGGAGAGAGTACCGCCGAGAAGGAGGACAAGTGGCACTGTGTTGACAGAGCACGTGGCATGTTTCTGAGAACTTGTTGCTCCTGACAATACCAAGCTTGATGAGGTTTTACTCTAGAGGTCCCAAGTTCGAGTCCCTCAGGGCCATTGGAGATGTAATCTAAAAAAGAAAAAAACCAAGCTTGATGATGAGGTAGTTAAGAGACTGATGGAGAATGGTGTCTTGAGTCTTGACTGTTACTATATCTGATTATAAGCCTCTTGAGATTAATGGAGATTAACTCCAAAGTTAAAGGACCTTTTGGTCTTTTTTGGGCCCGTTTACATGAGTCCTGCATTGTTTGAAATGATTAATGCTGGTGTTGTTGTAATCTCATCTTTTCTTTGGCTTTCTTTGTTTGTGCTTTTGTGTGTGTGCGCGTGCGCGTGCGCGCGTCTTAGCTTGTGCTTTTGTGTGTCTTTGTTTGCGTTTGTGGTGTATTATACTCTTGTGCCTATGATACATGACCTTTTTGTATTTGGCACTTGCTCCATATATACAGGCGTACTGTCGGAACTATGAGCTGTATTGCCAATTTGCCAGCAACAACAAAAAGACACCATCTGAAGTCTAAACCACCAGCAGGCTTGTAAGTTTTAAGCAGTTTAAATATAGCTTACCAAGTTGAATTGACCATTTTGTTTTGGCTTATCAACTTGCATTCCCCTGAATTCATTTTCCAACATATACCAACAAAAACAGACTTGTTCTGTTTCTGAGCACAATCTTTGGTTTTTTACTAGCCATGCAAAGTGTACGACTTTTCTTCTTTTTACACAAATCTGTAGGTTGGTTGTTCATTCCCCCAATTAATCAACCTACCACTATACCTAAAAGCTTGACCTGAATTAAACTAACTGACTTTGGAGTCTTTGCTAGGTTGCAGGCTTGCAGCTCTAGGAATCTTTTGGTCATAAAGGGTTTTTTTTTTTTTGTTTCTTGAGAACCTTGAATTCCCAGGTTTTTCTACTAGTTTTGCTCATGGCTGAAACAAACAAACGTAGATGTGTTAACTCATATGCCCATATGACATTCCTTTGGTCAACGTCGTTTGATCCATCCATCACCAATTTACCTATTGATGACGAACATTTTAGAATAATCTGGATACTTCTATTTTTTTTTTTTTTTTTTGCCTTTTCAAAAATAAAAACACGCACTCACTAGCTACATACTAGACCTAATTATTTTATTAGGGTTTTTTCTTGATGATAAGGTTCCTTTGTACCACTTGAAAGAAAAATGTGCTTGTTAAAACAGTGGCCTGGGTATCCTTTCAATGTTTGATTTTGTGAAAAAATTATACTTAATGTTAGTGTAAAACAGAGAGGGTGGAGATCGAATTCGAACATGTTGGGTTGATGTGATTGACGACTTCTTTCTCATCTTTAGTTGAAGCAACAGAAAAGTTAGAATCATATATAGTCGTTCAGATCAAACACTCGAAGAGCTCTTTCTATCATATTGCTTCTTCTTTTTCCTTTATTCCCTTGGCTTTCATTCCCCACGTTTCACTGACATTATCTAGAATATAATCCCCACTCAATAAATTAAATTCCCCTAAATCAATGACACAACGAGCATTGTGTACTCATCAATTTTCAACTCCTAATCCCAATTTCATACCCCTTCTATAAAATCCCCTCATTAAGCTCCTTATCTTCTACAAAATAAATTTTCCTTTGCACCCTTCAAAGTATACAAGCTTGTCTCCTAGGCTCCTAAACTACGCTACTTAAGCAAAATGCATGGCATGTCGCAGTACCATGGCATGTCGCCGTACCAACATGGCTTCCATGGACGACACTTAGAAGTGTTCGACCCTTTTTCCTTATATTTTTGGGATCCCTTTCACCAAGAATTCCCTCATTGCCCACCCTTCATGATGCCAAGACCACCAATGATGATGTCGCCCATGAGACCACCAATGATGCCGCATATGGGATCACCAATGATGTCGCATATGGGACCGACCCCAAGGTCAAAGATTGAGCACAAGGAGACGCCGGAAGCTCACCACTTTAGGGCGGAGCTTCCAGGGGTAAGAAAAGAGGATGTGAAGGTGCAAGTAGAGGATGGTAACATACTCCACATATGTGCCAAGAGGGGGCATGAGGTAGAGGAAAAGAAGGACCAGTACCATCATGTTGAGCGTGGGTTTGGGGAGTTTGTTAGTAAGTTTAAGTTGCCTCACAATACTAAGCCTCAGTGTATAAGCAGCACTATTGACAATTGGGTGCTTATTGTCACTATTCCAAAGGAGAAGGTTGATAAGGTGGAACAATCTCAGCAGTGTTACTAATGAATGACTAATGTAATATTATGAGTGCATAACGTTATATGCTTGTTTAGTGATTAGTGTCACTATATTAGTAATAATAAGGATAAGCATATTATTTGTGATCAAGAAAGAAATAAGCATCTTATATATGAACATGGGCATGCAGTTGGTTCAATTCATACCTGGATGGTCTTTACATATATGCTGGCTTCTCGTAGGTACAGTAATTTTATAGACATAAGTTCTTCAGAACAGGGGTATCCACAATATTGTGAGTAAATTATGTTCACCTGGCCTATATATAGTTACAGTTACATTTTTTGAGGGTTTAGGTTACAGTTACATAGCAAAACTAGTACTCCCTCCGTCCCAAATTATATGAGTTTTTTGGAAATAATTTGGAATGGAGGGAGTAATTCGTAATCGGAAGTACTTATTCCATTGGTTGAGGTTCATCAGCATATATATACTCTGATCTATACATACATATGTTGCTTGAATTACCAATGCAATGTACTAGTATCTATTTCTTCATTAAAGAGTGAAGTCACATGATACTTCACAAGCCAGTGAAAAAGTGAAAATGGGGAAGTACTTCTCATATCTACTTGTAAACATTCAACATATTGGATCCACTAAAAATAAAATCTGTAATATCAAGCGAAGATTTCAACCCAAAAACAATCTACAACAATAAGTGATTTAACTCGTAATATCAAGAAGATTTTAACTCAAAACGACCAATCGATAATAATGGGTGGTTTAACTCGTCTTGTTAAACACATACTACGTGAAGGCTTTCTTAATTTGGGACTTCACACCTAACTTGTTTTACAGGGTCATGAAGTCAGGATGTAATAGCAGGTACAGGAAAACTCCAAAAACAGTTTTGTCAGTTTACTAAGCTACCTGGGGTTTTAGTTGAACGAACCCATTTTGAAATTCGGCAGGTCAATGGCGTACTCAACTGAAATTTCACCGTTTTGGTCTTCTGGACAAAAAACAATGAATCCTTTGATCATCATAATCATATGCCGCTGTCGCGGGAGCAAAGCGTTTAGTCCCGCCAAAAAATTGAAAAGCCTGAACTTTATTACGTACGTTATCACCAAACGGCTCGCAAACTGCAAGTATCAACCGTTCATGTTTCTTTCTACACATCATACGTACAACATTTCATATTAATTCATTTTACTGTTTACCAAATTGAAGAAACATATATGCCATGTTTGACTACATTGGTTATGGTTGGTAAGCTAGTTTGACTAGTTAATACTCCCTCCCTCTGTTTTATAAAGATATTTACATTTGTTTTTTTGCGGTCTCCAATACACCACTTTAACGGTACATAAATGTAATTATATGCATTTATAAATTATAAAATTATAATTTTTCAAAAGTACTCTTTGAAATGAATCTAACAATAACATTTTTACATCATAAATCTTTGTATTTTTTCCCTAATTTATGGTCAAAATTTGCGAACTTTAACCTTTCATTAAAGTGTGAACATCTTGGTAAAACGGATTATGTGACTAATAATTAATTGTTTATTGAAATAGGTCTTAAAACATTTGTTTTGTCTTTTGACTTTTAAAATTTATTCCATTTCTCCAACAACTAATAAGTCATTTACCAACCTCAAAAACAAACATCCATCAAACACATAGAAGTGTATAATATAACAACTACATGAGTTGACTGATGAAATTAAGTAATTCTTGAAAACAAGGTCAACTATAAAATCAACCACAAACAACATTATATAACTTTTACTCTCTCTTTTTCACTCTAAAATAAGTATGTTATTCTCACCTCATTAACTTCTTATTTACTAATACATTTAATCAAGAGTGAGACCAACTCACAATAAAAGAGGGTCAGTATTTAAAAATTTAAGAAAAATCATCTCATAAAATTTTTTGTAATTAATCCTCCAATATGAAAAAAAAGAATTGAAATAACCAAAAGGAAGTGAGAAGTTTGGCTCGCAAACTGCAATGTTTCATACTTTTTTCTTTAACATAAGGTAATATATAAGTATGCAGAGCCGGTCCAAGGGGGTGGTCAGAGGGGCGACCGCCTAGGGCCCAGTCTGAAGAGGGCTCAAACAGCAATGCAAAATTAAGATAAATAAAAAAACTTGCAAATACATAAAAAAGGACCTGGTTCCTTGGTTGGAAATGAGTTGTGTTGCTCCTTACCTACATTAGGTTCTGAGATAAATCTCTTTGGCCCCCATTTTTCTATAGTTTAAAATAATTTTTCATTCTTTATATCCTTATTTCCTAATACGGGTTCAAAATTTTTTTTATTTTTTTTGGCGATAAAACAAGTTATTCATACTTCAGGGGCCCTCATTTCTATCCCGCCCTCGGACCTCAAAAACCTTAGGAACGGCCCTGTAAATATGTTTAGTTGCACTTTCTCGAGTATCTTTAATTTAGTTGGGTTCTCTCTACTGATGATCCTCTACGTTATGTATGGATAACAATATGTATTTACCTTGAAAATGCTTTGGAATTTCCCTCCCTTTCCGAATTTCCTTCGTAGGAGTAATTGATTTATACTTGTCAAAAATTCTAAAAACCTCATCCACTAATTACTGATACAAACCTTATCTAGTAGGAGTGTAATAAGACGAAATCAAACAAGTAGAAGTTTGACGGCTCATCTACCTTCCCCACTATGGGATCATGTGAACCAGACAACCTCCACAACGAACAAAACAAACACGCACCGTCGTGACAAATTCGGTAAATGTATTGTGACGCGCACGCACGCGCCTGTGAAAGCGGCGGCTAAGCAAAATTGGGGAAAATGTAAGTCGGGCCAGGTGAGGCCCGGGCCCAGACCCGAGGCCCAGGTTTGTCTCTTCGTACTGGGGAAAGTGATGGTGCCAGTTGGACTGGGAGTGGTGGGTGGGCAGCTTGTCTTATGTGCACTTAATCCATCGTGGACTAAGTAATTTTGAGGGATGGCTCCAGATAAAGTAAAAGGGTGGCTCCAGGTAAAGTAAAGGATAGTTCCAGGTGAAGTAGGGTTGGCGTCTAGTATAAATTTGAGGGGGGACTCTAGATGAAGTAGGGATGACTCCACTTTTAGAGAGGAGGGCTCCAGGTAAAGTAGGGGGTGACTCCAAATATTGGTCCACCATAGATTAAGTCCACACGAGTTTTTGTAGGTGGGTGGGTTATTAATATGATAAGCTTTTGCATGTTCTGGCGTAATTGACTAAGTCATATCAGGCCTTTTATTACTATTAGGGCCCGGGCCCATTTTGGCCATTTCCATTCCTGCCATTCCCTTCCATTGGCATTTCCCCGTGATTCGCTTTGATTCCTCTTCCCACCTCCCATGTGATTCCTTCTCTTTATTCCCTACAAACAATATATCGTTTTCATTAATATGATATTTACTCATTTGGGTTACTCACTCTATGTAAAATACATCCCCCTACTTGTTTTCGGTGCCGCCAGTTTTGGTAATACTGGAGTATAATTAATTGGCATCACTAAGGAGTAAGGACATCATTTTTTGTCAACGTAGATGGATACGTGTGGTTCTCAAACTTGTCAATGCATACATCATAGACTTGGCTAGGGGAATACACTTTTATGCTACTTGTATCAATGTATTCATATTAATTTGTCTTAAATTAAACCAACAAACACTATACTATACTAAGAATGTGTTCTTTATTTAGGTGAATTGAACGAACATAACTAGGATTGAATTGGACTAGCCAAAAAAACAAAAACTAGGATTGAATTGAATACTCCATTAATTATGGGTGCGTTTTTTTCCACTTACTTTCACTGATTATCACTGATTGAGTAAGATCTTGCCACTACTTCTCACTGATTGAGTAAGGCCCTGCTACTGATTTCCACTGATTCGGTAAGGTCCTTCCACTGATTCTCAGTTTCTCACTGATTCAATAAGGTCCTGTCACTGATCTTGTGAGGAGGATTGTGGGTCCTAATACTGATTTCCGCTGATTGAATAAGGTCATGCCACTAATTCTTACTAATTCAGTAAGGTCTTGCCACTGATTTTCACTGAGTGAGTAAGGTCTTGCCACTGTTTTTCACTGATTGAGTAAGGTCCAATAAGTGAAAAAAAATACACCCTAACTTAATGAAATACTATTATACTAAATTAAACACTGTTTGAGCTAAATTAGATACCACTAAACTGAATTTGTGATACATGAACTGAATCACTATATTGATTTGAGAACACCCTTAAATTGAAGAGAAATAAACGTGTTAGGTGAACTCTAAAGCACAACCCTAAGTACTTTTTACATGTTATGAGCTCTCCAAAACTCTACTCTAGTCTCTAAATTATTACGTCTTTAAGACAATAAACACTAGTAAAAACTAAAAAAGTATGATGACGTGTGTTTTAAAACTGAACTAGATAATAATATATGAAACAATAATCATTTACTCTCTTCTTAAACCACTCTAAAGTCGAGATTTAAAAAAAAATAATAATAAATTCAAATCTATGTACTTATCCTAGTCAATTTTTGTCTCTTATCCTTTGGGTGTTGTTATTATGTGTTTTGATACTTCGTTTTCTGAGAGTATAGTCATGGTTATTTATAGAGTGTGTTCTTTTTCATTTATTAAGTAGTCAATTGATTACATTCGGGAAGTTGCAATTATTCGAAAGTTGTTCCCAACATTTTTTGTTGCTCATCAAATTCCATTAATTAGAACTTAATAGGAAGTATCTACATATATTTAGTGACAGTGAAAAGTCTAAATGCAACAGGAAGGGAAGTGACTTTCTAGTTCCTCTATTTTGATCAACCAAACAATCGCCAACCAAACAAACACTAATAACTCAGTTTAGTGAAAAAAAAACACACACACAACTTGATAAATAATTAATGTTGAATCATGCTAAAACTTTGTATGTCGTGCGAAGAACTACTTAACTTGTTCTACACTGCCCATTACGTAAGTATCTCCTAAAAACTATTGGGGTTGGGGATATTTCAAACTTTTATGGATTCCCCATCCTCTGGAACTGCAAACAGCATGTTCTGCTTGGAATGATGTTCACCCTTCCCTCCAAAAAATTAGAGCATTAATTCTGTTCATTTCCACTAATTTATACCTCTTCAATCTTCTACCATTGGGGCTAATTTCGACATTTCAGAGATACTGGTACGGTGGTACCGCTTGTCTTGTCGACAGTTTTTTAAAAAATATAAAAACTAATAAAATGGACTTTTGGGATTGAGTTGTTATTTCAGGTACGATTCAACAGGAAAGTGTAAAAGAGCAAGAAAGAAACAGGCTGTCCAATACACGCGCCATAAAAGAATGAGCTGCTCTTTTCTCTCTCTCTCTTCATATGGGAGGGAAAATGTCAAGTTCCAAGATTCACAAAAAACTTTCAAAAATTCTTCTAGGAAAAAGAAAAAGAAAAAGAAAAAGAAAAAACCACACATGGCAAGCAGTGGTACAGCTGTCACCTGACACGTATGTAAAAAAAGGGTAACCAACGCGTTGGCCCCATATCAACTGACGGTCCAGCTTATTCCACCCAATTCCAATCTTCTTTATCCAAAGCAACTCTTCCTTCTTAAGCAATTCTTTTCTGCCACCGGCCCTGATTATCGTATCTCTATCTCTATATGTATCTGTATGTACCAACGAGGATGAGGTGGGAGCTCAAATGGTAAGTGCTCTCCCCTCATAACCCAGTGGTTAGGAGTTCGAATCCTCATGTAGGGAGAATAATAAAAATCTCTTCTATCTTTCTTTGTAGGGAGGGTCTCTTCTTCTACTTAAGCCCGTCGAAAAAAATCTGAAAGATTTGTTAAATAAATGCTGCTTGCCGCCCTCCTACGTTAATTCATATGTACCAATACCCTCTCCTAGTCTAACAATAAAAAAATACTCCCACAATAATAATCTGGAGTCTTCAGGAGTATTGAATGACAACATTCGAGTGAGAACGCATGCAATAGTCTCCAAATTATATTCGACTTATTTTTGATAGATTGAGGGAGTCTGAGATAATCTAACGGTTATCCAAGCCTTGCGCGGGGAAATAGAAATACCTTGGTCTATCTACTCGTTAATTATTGATACTAGACGATTTTTAGCTCTTAAAATTCCGATGGCGGTGCAACACACCTTCGGGGAAGGTAATTGTGCGGCAGACTGGATGGCAAACTTTGGATATAATTGTCAAGAGGCATGCTGGGTCTCATCACCCCCGGGTCCAGAACTTAAGCAAATTCTTTATAAAGATTCACTAGGGGTTACTCTCGAGAGGAGAGTCTCCTAGTTTCTTCCTATTTCTCCCTCCTTACCTTAAAAAAAAAAAAAAAAAAAAAAAAAAAAAAAAAAAGATTGAGGGAGTCAAGCAGAAAATAAAAGTAGAGGAGGTTTTCTCCCAACTCCTAACTATTGAGTTATGAAAGTGGAATAATTGCCACTTGTGCTCACACTTAATCCTCAGATTCCTCACCAATAGAGTATAATTAGAGTTGTCAAAAGCTGATCTGAATCAAAAATCGACCCATTTTTCAAACTCCAGTGGCGTATCCTGAAATTTAGTACTAGGGGTACAATTCGGAGGATTTTTTTTTAAATATGGGTTCATTTGACACTCAACATAGAAACTTAATTGTATAATTATAGAGGTATACAATAATACACATATGATGTATAAATTTAAAAAAAGAATGGATAACATCAAAAAATAAAACACATATGATGTATAAAATTAAGAAAGAGGTACGGATGAGATCAAAAAATGAAAGAGGGGAAAAATTGTAGAAGAAAAATAGTTAGAAAATAGTTGCTCCCAAGATTTGAACCTACAATCTACAAGATAACTAAAAAGAGGTCATATTCATGGGCGAACCTATGTGTACAAATGGGTGGACCATTGCACCACCATTTATTTATTTTTTGCCTTTTTAATGTATAATTTTCCCTATTTTTTGTAGAATTTTTTAGTTTTTTTGGCTCTTTTTACACCCCAATTCTATAATTTTTACCCTTATTTTAATTATCAAAAAAAAAAATTGCCCTTATTTTCAAATTTGCACCCTATTCTTAATTTTCTGGTTTCACCACTGGTCATATTAATATTCCACACAAGTATTTACGATACAAAATGCGTTCCATAATATATATACTTTATAAAACTGAGAAAAAAATACCGAAAAATAGGGTCAACGCATGTACCCACTTGCACCCCCCTGAATACGCCAATGTTCCAGAGTGTTAACAAGATTTTCTCAACATGTACTCGTTTAAAACCCAAAAATAAACTAAAAAGTGAATTTAGGGCAAAAACTAATCCGTAACAGATCCAACTCAAAGTGACTTGTCTATAACCCATTGTCAACCCATTTATCAGGTCCAAATACATTAAGGGGCTGTTTGGTTGGGGGTAATGATTAAGGGGGTAATGGAATGAATTTTTAGGCTAAAATGGAAGGTATGTGAGGTAGTGGGGGTTAGATTTTGTGAGAATGAGGGTAATGATTACCCCCATTTGAGGGATAATTGAAACCCACCTCCACATAGGGTAATGATATTCCCCCATTTTCCTTCCATTTCTCCATTATCCCCTTAATCATTATCTCTCATCATCACTTCACATTACTAATTTAGCCTATAAATCTATTCCATTACCCCCTTAATCATTACCCCCAATCAAACGACCCCTAATTCCATACGAAGGGACTTTCTAATAGGGGTGAGCGCAGGCAGGTACCCATCTAAAATTTCAAGATTTAGTATTGGAAATTGGTTAGATCAGTTCCTCGACTGGGACCCAGTATTGGAATTGGTTAGATCAGTTCCTCGACTGGGACCCAGTATTGGAATTGGTTGGACCAGTTCCTCAAAATTGATTACCCAGACTTGGAATTGGCAGGTCCAGTTCCAGTTCCAGGTACCCATCCCCATATAAATTTTCTTTGAATGAATGCAAAAATTATCTAATTACTAAGAGTTTACAGTTGTACAATAGTACATCCGCTTCGAAATCAGTAAAACAATATCAAAACACAGAAATTGTAACCTATGTGATATCAAAAGGTAAGTTAGCAATAGCATGAGACCAATTTTAATACTAATTCGATGTTTGGGAGGTACCCAATATTAGTCTTAGCAGGTACCCACTGGGTACTGGGTCTAGGAAAATGTTACCTAGAATTGGAATTGGTTACAACCAGTCCCAAATTTTGGGACCTAGAATTGGTATTGACATGAGCAATTTCAGGTTCAGACCCACCAGATCCAAACCAATTCCAATACCAAAATCAGGTACCCAGGACCCATGCTCACCCCTACTTTCTAATAGTAACTCTATATTCACCCCGACCAAGAAAATAATATTTTCCTGCTCAAGAGTGATCAGTTTGACCTAGCAAGACTTTTTAACCAAACCCTAATTGAACTTTAACGTGAAGTGGTTAGTTTCTCTTCTGTTAGTCCAAGGGAGAGAGGTTGCATGATAGTGGACTCTTAACTGGAAGGAGACAGCATAGGGAAAACAACCATCAAAGACGTTCCACTTAATCATGATTAATTAATGCTAAACCATAATTTGCTGTGCATTTAAAACCCAATACCTTAAACTGACTAAACCGTTGACGGCAACATTGAGAAACTTAATTAATTAACAGTAATGGTAGACTAATTAACAGTAATGGTAGACTAATTAACAGTAGTACTAATTGAAATGACAAGAAAGCAGCGGACGTTAAGCACTCAGGCCCCATGTCATTCACCCGTCCTTTTCATATGACCAACAGACTTAAACCCCATTACTGGCTCACCCAGGTATCATTTATAGCAAATGTTACTACCACCAATAATGATTTATTAGTCAAAGCAAGAAAGCACAAAACTGAAGCAATAAAACAATTGTATTACCACAAAAATAGGCAAGTAGTATTATTGATTTTGCTCCATCCATTTTACAAGTGAATGAGCTAGGATCAATTTCTACACAAAAGAACACAAAACCCAAAAATTAAAAAAAAAAACAAAAAAAAAAACCTATTATCACAAGGAGATGACTAGAAAAACGAGGGTAGTCTTTTTTACATAAATCACAAAAGACTCCCTCCCTTTATAATCTGAAAACCTTATGAATTATGACATCCCCAAAAAGATTTATTTCACACCCTTGTTTTATTATTATCAACCGAACCGGACTTGATCACTCCATGGCACTAATCAAAACCACCACCATGGACCCGGACCACAAAGAGATTTTGCCTTGTCAACCTTTGCAAAACTCTTCCTGGCAAACCAAAAAAAAAAACCAATTTCATTTATTTTATGTCTCCTATATCTAACCTAAAAATTCTTCACCATTATCATCAATCTATTAATGCTACTACTTTCATTCTAATATTATACCTATGACAAACACCACCCACACAGACATTCCTTTTAACCCTTTCAAAAAATAGAACATGACAATGGTCCCGTCCCGGTTAGTAGGTCCATTCCTGTGGGAGCTGGATCTCAATCGGGTTGGCGGCCGCCATCGTTGTCGGTGGCCGAGAATTTTTCTGCTTCTGTGAGTGTACACCACCCTTTCCACTTCGCATCTTCATTGGATTGCCTTCTGTAATTGAAATCAATTATACATTGAATTAGAGAAATATCTTTTATTTATTTTACAAATCTTAAGGAATCACTGGATGTCTGTGTTCTGTGAATCCAATAGTCACTCTCACAATTTAATTGCACCTTTTCAATAACTTAAGTGATTCTAAAGAGCAAAATGCAAAGTGCCAAATCCAAAATGATTCGTTTTCTTATAATGTCTGCCATTTGGTGAATCGAATAGTTCATACAAGCACATAGTCAAATTCATACGCAACCTTAAATGATACGCGGTAAAGCTATTTATTTAGAATTTATATACCGTAAAGCACCCAAATGTATGCCAAAAGCTCAAGTAATCATTTTCAACAAAACACCCAATTTTTATTTTTTATAGCAAAAGTTGAAGTAGTCATTTTTCAACAAGGAGCTAATGTTCCCATTTGCCAACCACCCAAAAGAATAATGTAGCCTATGTAACGAATTAGACACCACCAAGATTGGATGTGGATCCCACATCATGTATATCCCGCCAAATACAGGTCAGAACAGGTCAACAATCAACATATATTGGCAGTTTCATTTTGTAACTATTCACTAAAATTAGTAATTACACTACAAAATTATCTCTAATCAACAATTCATATTGGGGTAATCTAACAAGAAATCTTAATTAATTAAAAACTAAACATATTCAAAAACGAAAATAAAGAAATATTGAAAACCAGAGCCAAGAAAGAGAATTATTACCAGATTTCTTGCGGGATTCGGAGGGGCTATTGACACGCCTGGGCAAAAACACCCCGGTACCAACACTCTCTCTTTTGGGCCCGGGTTGGGCCATGAACATCGGCCGTACGACAGGAATGGGCTGGTTTTGGGCCTGGAGTGGTGGCCAAGCAGATTGAGGCAAGCCCAATGGATTACTTCTGATGAATCTGTTGTTAACAAATTGCGGCTTCATCATTTGCTGATGTATCTGCCATACCAAAAACAAAACAAAAATCAGAAACCATTCAGTCAAACCACTTATTGTATTTTCTCTCTCCTCTGTTTTTCTGTGTGGACGAGACTTACATGAAGAGGGAGAGGCTGAAATTGCGGCGGAGCATAAAACGACGACGGGTAGTTGATGCTGTTGCTGTTGTTGGGGATTTTCGTTGTTGTAGTTGTGGTGGTTGTTGTTTTAGGTACAGGAGGGCATAATAGTCCACCACCTTTTAAAATATTCTTATTACTGTTTCTACAATCGAAGAAACCAGTACCGGCACTTCCGGTGGTTGAAACAGTCTCTCTCCTGGTCTTGATTCTCGCCACCTCATCCGCCGCCTTGTGAAGCAGATTCCACGTGGCACCACCGTCGTCCTTGGTAACAACCACAGGCGGTGATACCGGCCCGTTTGGGCTTCCGTGACTTGACGACCCCTCCTTGTCGACGCACCCGCAAAGCGTCGATTGTGGTGAGCTCGACAGAACAAATCCCTGAAAAAGCGCCGACACCAAAAAGGGAAAAAATAAGGAGAGAGAAATTAACCTTTAGGTTTAGGAGAGAGAAATCAACTTTTATTAAAAAAAGTAGGGTAGCAGCTTTTTAGAGAGTAATTACTATTTACCTTGGAATGGACGGCGCAGTCGGTGATGGAGGAGCAAGTGATCTGGCGAGTTAACCCGGCGAGTTGTTCATCTTCGTCGCTTTCAGGTTCGGTTGAACCAGTAACTGAGGCGGAAGAGAGAGAATCAAGATCAGACGAGGGGGCGGAAGTTGGGGGGTGATTTTTGATAGGGGAGAAATCGTTGAGGATGTCATCGTCTGTTAAGAACTGAGATGGTAACCAAAACTCTCCATCGTCCAAATTGTCCGCCATCATTAGCTAACCCAATAACCAACAGTAAGAGGAGAGAGAAAGAGAGAGGGGAAGAAGAAGAAGATGTTACGGCGGTTAAGGGATCTAGAAGAGGAGAGAGAAAAGTTGGGGAGTTTTGAGTTGTGAGTTGGGGGCTACTCAAGATTTATATATTTATGGAAGGGGAGGAGGAGAGAGAAAATGAATTGTGTGTAGTTTTCGCGGATTAAGGAAGGGAGAGGAAAACAGGGGAGAGTGGAGAAAGTGGGAAGTGACTGCTATTTGTATTTGCACTTGTACACACCAGCGCAGGAACCCTAGTAGAGAGAGAGAGAGAGAGAGAGAAGAGGTTAAAACGCGCGAGTTTGAGGATATTTGAGATGCACGCGCTATGGTCAAGTGACTAATTAGATTCTGGAAAGAGGTGATGTAGGGCATGTGATCGTGTTTTATTTCACTTTTATGAAAAAGGAAAGTAATTAATTAATAATTAAAAATAAAAGAGAGATGATAATAATGGAGGGAAAATGGTGATTGGGGGGAGAACGTGTACCCGCCTTACTCTCAAACACTCTTGAATTTGATACTCGTTGACAAATCTACTCCGTTTTCTTATGGGTGTGGTACTCCACTCTTCATACTTCCCTCCCTCCTCCTCTTCTTCTTCTTCTTCTTTCCAATTTTGTGAAATATAGGGGTCACTTATAATTAGCAGAGACCCTTCTTTAAATGAAAAGTAATCTTCAAAAATTACGGAAAGACCATTTTATAGAAGTTTTAGTATTCCTGATTTTACGATAAATTAATACCTTTTTACATAATATGTATTTCTATTGTTCCATGTGTTAGAGGGATTTTTAATTAGTTATAAAGTGTTAAATGTCAAGAAAATAATTATCAATTTGATTAAGTTTCATATAGTTTTAGCTCAGTATTGTTTAAAACTTTAAATTAGCTCAGTATTGAGTTTTTCATAGGGTACTGAAAAATCTAAAGTCACTCATCTCTTGTCTAGTTGTCTTGAGTCACTACCTACTAGTTTAAGTTCAATTAAAGACTTTAATTAAGCACTTATTTGTGTCTATTGGCTGGACAAAAAGAAACAATAGATGACATCATGTTACATGTAAGTATGTAACCTGAAATCTAACCAATATAGGTTGGTCTAGTGGTTTGAACTTTGGTTTCCTTACCCATCATCAAGGTTCAAATCCCACTAAGGGCATTTGGCATCCCTTTTCCCTTATTCCCCCCTTTTCCCCAAATGTCTCCCACTAAACTCTTGGACCTTAAACCCAAGATGGACCAGCCTGGGAGTGGACCTCCTTACCTTAAAAAAAAAAAAAAAAAAAAAAAAATTGTAACCTGAAATCTATATATATAAAAATCTACGATCATTTTATATTATATACACTATAAGTGTGATGGGGGCAAGCAAGCTCTCAACCAGTTAGCCCGCGGGAACCCTTTGTAAGTTATTGTGATTCGTTGGATGTAAATTCAAAGAATTATTTGTAACTTTTGCCCTGAATTTTGGAAATAAATGGAGTAATAAGTTAGTGAGTAAAAGCAAGTCTTGTTCCAATGCACATAGAAATTAATCAAGCCATGCTAAAATGGATTCTTTGGTGTTTTTTTTCCTTCTATTTATTACCCGATTAGTAGTGTAGCTTAAATTAGAGATATATCTTTTCTCTTAGATACATTTTACAGTCCAATTCAATTCATTAATAATAAAAAATACACCTCATGTACATGAATTTAGATTTCAATCGGAATCTTAAGTTTCTTAGATATAACAAATATGGTTAACATTTATAGACATACATGATTCATGATTTACTCATGTATGCGGTGAAAAGTATAGCTATTTTTTCGTATGGAATATTATTTTTTTTTTGCCATCCACCTCATTAAAAGCATCGGCTAATAAAATTTATATTTAATTGAATATACATAGAAGCTTTTATGTCACTAGAATCAAATCCCTCTACTTTCTCAATTCATACTCATTTATCACGCATCAAGATTGTAGAGGAACAAACGCCTAATCTCCTTTCATTTCCCAATCAGGGAATAAATATAAAAGTTAAAAAGCGCGAAGAAATAATCTGTGTCTTATATTTGAAGAAACGTTGTACTCACAATGCATAAGTCTTTTCATCATCACTTTCACATACGCATTTTTAGTTTAGTTTTCTCTACTTACTTTTTTTTGGGTGCAATTTCTCTACTTACGTTTGACTATTGTTGTTCCCCTCCAACTTTTGGCCGTCCAATCCAAAAATGCAACATGCCCCATGTGTATTATTATCTTATGCTGCTCTTTTAGAGAAACTAATTATAATTATCCACTTGCGATATTAATCTTCATGATCAAGCAATTAATCCATTGCAGTATTGTGAACTTACACTTTTTGTATGTATTTGGAATGAATTCATCTTCTAATTGGCTAATACTACAATAATCCGTTTACCCAAAAAAAAAAAAAAAGGATACAATTAGCTAATACAATTGCCCATAAGCTAGCTAAAGAAGTGCTAGCAGATCGATCGAGACTACAACCGATTAATTCACTTACATAAAGTAGAGTGATCGAACAGATAATTTGATCAACTAAATAAACTAATTGAGGTACCGAGTATATGGAGCTCTTTATGAGTCTTTATATGTCAGAATTGATAACTATCGTCGTTTAGGTTAAAGTGAGTGAGGATTACTATCCTATATTGGAAGAATTGAGGAAGAAACGTCTATATTTAAGTCGAGTGGGATATTCCTCTTATAGCCAAATAGTTTTAGGCCGAACCCTCACTTAAATTTGTGATAGTTATGTAGTAGTTTCACTACAACATAACAAGTCAAAGGAGACGGAAGTCGCCCTCTTTGATCAAAAACTCGCCTCCTTAGTCTAAGAGGGCAACTTTACTCGCTTTCCAACCGCCCTACTAGGCCCTCCTTATTAGTCTAGCGGGGCGAACATTTGAGTGACGCCCTTCTTATTTTAACTCAAAGGAGACGAGCAACATTGCCTCTTTGATAACCAAATCATTGCCTTAAAATAACCAAAGAAGGCAAAGATTCAGTAATTGCCCCGCTAGATCTAGAACAAAGAAGGCCAAAATAACCAAAGAAGGCGAAGATTCAGTAATTGCCCCGCTAGATCTAGAACAAAGAAGGCCAATGCCTGTGCTGTCTTTGATAGTCGCCTAAGGAGGCGACTTGGGCCTCGCCTTCCTTGATCCGCCCCAAGTCGCCTCCTTTGCCTCGTTTTGTTGTAGTGTTTGTTGTATGCTTAAATCAGTGGCGAACCCAGAAATTTTATAACTGGGGTGCAAATTTTAGAATAGGGGTCACAATTTAAGAATAGGGGTGCAATAATAAGAGGAAAAAACAAAAGAATTCTACCAAAAAATAGGGAAAATTGTACATTAAAAAGACAACAAAATAAAAAATGAAGGTGCAATGGTCCACCCATTGCAATACGTGGGCACGCCACTAGCTTAAACCTTAGCTTCTCGATCTTATATATATTTAATTACATTTTGGCTATGTTTGGCACAAATAGTAGCTAGCTTTTCAATAAAAGCTACATCTTGAAGTTTGCAGCTACAATTTACCGTATTATTTTCAGTTTGCAACTATAGCTACAATTAATTTTGTGAAAGCTATCTTGCAAGTTTTCAGCTACAACTATAGCTAGTTTATCAGCATTTTGTAGCAATTGTACTAGTTTCTTCCCTGTATTAACATATCGTTTTCTTTCAAGAAGAGAATAAAAAATCCATTTTAATTCCCTTTGTTAGTTCTCCAAGTTATAATCACTACCATCCCATGTGATTTCACGCTAACAATTTTCTTCTGAGGTTCCAATTGGACCTTATCAGTATCCTAAGCATTCTCACATGATGGGTTGTGCTGATGGACCTACAAAGATAGGAACTTTATGGTAAAGTTAAACGTACTTAAAATTGTTAATTTAACAGTTAAGCACTATGCAATGGGATCACAGTATTCCAATTAGGATGGTTATAAACATGACAGCCTAGAAAACTTTTCTGATGTTCCATCTAAATAACTAAAGTATAATACTGTTACTGCTGGCATTAAACCCTGCATTTGATCAGATTACCTGCAGATTAATTTAAGTGGACCATCCCTGAGAAAGACCATGATAGTAACTCATTAGGACGACATAGATTATGGTCACTAATTAAGAAATTAGTGGACCCATATGAAATTTAACTAGTCACAGGTTATGGTCACTGAAAAGTGTACACCTGCCTATCTTGCAAAATTAAAAGAGATTCAAGCAGCAATTAAAATTATATATGTACAAAGCTTAAGCGGATGGTTAGAGGATCAATTAATATTACTATCCCTTAATATGTTTTCTATTGAGCTTAAAGTGGTACAACATAGTACATGTCTAAGAGGTCTCCTCATACTTAGAATAGGGGCTCCCACGATTTAAACACATGACCTCTTAATTATCTATAATTCTAATATTATGTGTTAAAACCAACTCAATCAAAAATTTAAACAAATGATTAAAGGCCCAATAAATATTATTCGTCAATAAGTGACTAGTATTGTTATTGTCGGTATAGATCAACATCCATGATGCCCTCTATCTTTAGGCTTTAGTGCAATTTGATCCGTACACAAAACACAATACAAGCATATTATGAGAAAATATTTCACCAGCAGATTCTCATTGGACTCTTATTTTCTTTCGTTCTTTTTCGCCCCTTCCCTTTTGGTGGAAAAATTGGACCAGTACTTTGTGAAAGATCAAGTCGTATTTTCTTTTTCCACAAGAAATCCGCAACCATTATTCTTACCGTGTGTAGTGTATGAATTTCGAGTATGTGTAATAGTCTGTAAATTACACATAAGATAAACCTAGAATATAAAACTTAGATAGCGTTTACTTATAAGCAATAATGATTACAATATAATCCACTATTTTATAAATTCCCGTTGCACGGATACCTTGCCTAGATACAGTATCTCATATCTGATATGTTTCGGATACAGATACGCGTGAGATACGCGCCGATACATACTGAATACGTATCGGAAAAGTATCCTATTCTTACGTCATGGGTACTCTTGGATACGCCATCTCCTCAAATAACTCAACAGATTAAATAAATAAATAAATAAATAAATAAAAGATGATAACAGAAGTACTCAATCACAACCCAGATTGTGTCTCTCTTTCATCTCTCAACTGATGTCAGTGGAAATGGAGGTTGAGGTGGTACGGTGGTGGAGGAAACTGTTGATTGTAGATCTGAACCTTATTTGTAGATGGTGGTGGCGAGACCGAGACGGTGTCTTATTTGTAGATCTGATAGGTGGAGAAGGGTGAGATTTGCGGTTACGGTGGGCGGTGGCCTTGGGGGTAGCTTCAATTTATTTCATTAGATAGAATGGGGAAGGTATAGCTAATAGAGTAATAGCCAGAGAGAGAAGAGTCAAATGAATTTGTCTCCTCGCTTTCTATCTGGATAGCCACTTGGGGGGAAAACTCACAATTTTGTGGGGTTATCACTCTTTACCAGCCAATGGAAAAAAATAGATATTTTATTATATAATTTGCCGTATCCGTATCTTGCAAAATTATGAAAATACAGTATCCCGTATTCGCACCCGTATTCGTGTCCGTGCAACCCCTCCGATCCATGGAAATCTTTACGCTTTCCACTTATATTTGGACCATGGAAATCTTTACGTTTCCTTATATGGTAATGTATTTGAGCATCCTTTACTATTTTACCCCGCCCACCTTCTCACCTCCATGTGCAAGGAAATAATAAAAAAATATTTTCTCACGCCACTAGCTACAAAAGTAAGGAAAGTAATACAAAAGCAATGAAAGCAATATATACCCACTAAAATATTATTTTCTCTCTCTTAATACCTTATGTGCTTTTTTAAGGGTAAATTTGAAATTTTTGTGCTAAAATGTGTTTTCCTTAATATTAGTCATATTCTCCAAACGTCAAGATTTCCGTGGATCGGAGGGAGTAGGATAAATGTGGGTAGAAAGGAAGGAGGGGGAGGAGAAAAATGAGATTTGGGAGCTTGATTGCATCATCCAATGTAATCATCTTTACATGTTCTAAAGTAGAACAATTGTGATTACAATAGATGTTGTAATCAAATTCACTTTTTCTATGTTTCTCCTCCCCCTCTTTCTTTTTCCAACCCACATTTACCGTGTAAAATGGTGTATTACATTGTAATCATTATTACATTCAATCAAGTAAACGAGCCCTTATAGACATGCTCAGTGAAGAAGTCTAAATGAGAATTAAATCCATACCCTTTGACATAAAATCCAACCACATAACCAATTCTACTACTTCTTTCAGAGCGTGCAGGTTTTATGTGTAGTTTACATATATGTACATCTATCTTTATTTAAGTCTACCACTCAAAAAGGGTAGCAAAATATGATGCAAAACAATGTGAAAAGGCATTAATAGATAGAGATATATACTCCACTTGAATAATTGATGGGGCATAATATATATAGAGATGGAGGTATGTAATGATACTCGATCCGTACTATATAATGTTGCCAAAGCTTAAGGTGTACTCAAGAGATGGATCGATCGTTAAATTACTGAGGAGGACAGTTCCTTGCATGACATTAACCTCTCGGAATCCCTCGTGTCCTCGTCCCTATTGACATACTCTACAAGAGATGGCGCACAACCAGCTGGATTCCACTCACCTCATCCCGGCCAGGCCACCACTAGTAGTTCAAGATCTTTTGCTTCATTTATGGGCTTTGACATTTCCATGACATTAATCATTTGGAACAAAATTAGGGGTGAGCGTAATCGGGTACCCACCGGGTATTGCACTACTCGGAATCGGAATTGGATCTACCGGTTCCTAATTCTCAGAAATTGGAATTGGAATTGGTTGCACCGATTCCTAAATTTTAGGAATTGAAATTGGATCCACCGGGTACCCACTAGTTCCTAGGTACCCATGTCCATTTAAAAATCCAAATTTTTTATTTTTTTAAAATCAAATAATTTTATGTTGAATAACAAGATTCATGCATGTTAATTGTGGAAAATGATAGGAGGCATTATAGAACATTAGTGTGCATGGCAGAAGCATCCAATTACATAGAAGTGATTGAACTATTGAAGTATAGAACCACATAAATGTCATACTGTAAATACTGTCTGAAAGGAACATTTGCATAAAATACCATGGTATGTAGTCAGTATTTGGATACATATTATTGAGTCTTGATTGTTGTTTACTGGTAATTAGTTTCAGTAAATATTGTATAATTAGTACTTTGATACACAATATTATGTAGTTTGATACACAAAACTAAAAAGCATAGTTCCAATTCCGTAAGTATTTATTGTAACTGGGTACCCAATCGGTTCCGGTTCTCAAAAGTTAGGAATTGGAATTGGAATTGGTTGGTACCGGTTCCTATTTTTGGGAACCAGAATTGGAATTGGTTGGAGCGGTTCCGATTCCGAACCACCGGTTCCGAACCAGTTCCAATTCCAATACTGGGTACCCATATTTTCTGCTCACCCCTAAACAAAACTATCTCTATTTTACTTTTCTGTATATTCTTACCAAAAAAGTACTGATGTTTACTTTTTCATTTTTTTTTAATTCTTATTAATACCAAAAATTAAATAAAACCCGTCTTTAAGATGATGATCACTTTTTAGTGTAATAGAGGTCACTGTAATAAATAACCCCTATATTTTTAAAAGATGATTCCAATTTTCTGTAAGTTGGTATCACACAAGACTTGATTTTTTTTTTGGTGTGAAATCACACAAGACTTGATCAATATAAATTACAAGCGGAGTCGATCAGGCTTAAGGTTTTGCTTTCTTTTTTTTTCCCCTTTTTCTTCTTTTTTTTTTTTTTTTTTTCCCTATTTCATGATCTCGATCATATTAATACGAATGACCATTCGCACTGAAATATTCTAATCGAATGGCTCTGCGTTAAAAAAAAAAGTACAAAACCACCGTATATAATTAGGGTTGCACTTGGATAGTGATTATTTGCATTGAAACATTGACGTCATCAACATTTTGTTTTGGACTAACCCCCATTGGGGGTTATTCTATGTTCTATGTTGCTCTTTCAAAAAAAAAAAAAAAAAAAATTGACGTCAACATACACTTGAATAATAGATAGGAAGGCATACATTCATTAACGTTTCATTATCATGTTTGGCTCTCCTAAAGAAGTAATTAATCTCGCTCTATGTATAAGAGTCAACATGTTTGAAACGCCCTTCGACCATGTTACTGTGTTACATGTCTACTAGTGCGAGAAATTGAAGAAAAATAAAGCAAAATACAAGATAATTAGAGGACGGAACCTAACAGGCTAACAGTATCACATTATTGCCATGCATCTTCTCTATCTTCTCTGTATGCCATATGCCCTTTGCCTTAACGCAGCCCCGCAATAAGCATAGATGGGAACAATTATTTAGCCTTAGCTTATAGACTATAGGACCTTTTTATTTGAATTGCCTTGGCTTTTGCCTTGTGTATTCCACCATCGTTGTTCCAGCAGGTTATGCCTTCCATCTACATGCTTAGGCAATTGTCATCACTAATTATATGCCCTTTTTAGGTTTTGTGGTGCTTACTATCGGATTTAGTTTCGGGTTATTCAACAGATTTGACAGATGTTGTCTCACAACTTTCGAGTTCGGATCGGGTTATTATTTTCATTTCGAAGCAAAATAGATCGAATTTTTTTGGGTTTGGGTTGATCATTTTTTGTCATCTCTACACGCATCCAGGGGAGCACCTAGATTAGCGGGAAAAGGAGTTTCAAGTTTGGTCTTTTTGCCCCCTTAAATCATATGCTTGGACCGTTTAAGGATCTTTTTGTCTTGCTGATTGTGGGCTGTAGTGCATGTTTTGTTGCCAAAAATTTGACTACTTGTCCCCCAATAGGCCAATACCAAATTTCCCTCCAACTTTTTTTTATTTTTAATTGAAGATCGGCTGGAAACCACTTTGAAACATTTACTCCATGATCATCTAGTTAAGCAATGGCTAAATATTACTATATTTCCTTCACACATCTATATAATATAACACAAAAATTTCAAGAAGACGGACTTTATGTAACTTTGGCAAAATGGGGTCACTTTATAATGAAACAAGGGTTACTGCTTACCATAAGTGACTCCTATATTACTATATAGTGACCCCATTTTTCTGTAAGTTGGTCTCACTCAATACTTGCTGATAATATAATTAGATTAAAACACAAGGATTAAATCAGAACGCGCCACATCAGCCGTTAAATTGTCAAACGACGTGTCAATTTATTTATGACGTGTCATGTGACTCATGGCCAGTAAAATAAAAAAGAAAAAAAGGAGAGAAAGTATTAGCAACAATAGACGTTACAAAAACATAATCGAGTTTAATGACTCTTTCATCCCCTTCCCTTCATTCTCACGAGTTGTCAGATCTTACAAATTCAATAAATCTATATAATTAGATTGAAACGCAATGATTAAACAAGAGTGCGCCACATCAAACGTTGAATTGTCGAATAACGTGTCAATTTACTTATGACGTGTCATGTGACTCATGGCCACTAAAAAAAAAAGAAAAAAAAGGGAAGAAAGTAGCAACAATCACACGTTACAAAAACATAATGGAGTTTAATAACTCCTTCATCCCCTTTCCTTCATTCTCACGAGTTGTCAGATATTAAAAATTTCAAGAAATTGAATAGTAGCTAATTTCTCTCACATATTGATGAACCAAAAAAAAAAAAAAAAGCTAATTTCTCTCTCGTGAATGGATGATGGAATCACACACCATCAATTCATCTCCTACCTTCCCATATGTTCAACGTTCGTATCTGGATTTCATGTCGTCATACGCCATCTTTCTTGCATCGTGTACAATCAATCCCTATTTTGATAAGGTTTATCGCATTTCTCTTTGCTAATGCTAATAGGCATTTGGTATCTACACCTCATCTCTTTACAATATAATCCCTCCAACTTCATTAAACTTAGTACCATATATTGCTTTACATTGTTTTCTTTGAACAGTTATACCAACTTGAATGTTTAATAACTATTTAATTTAATATTTAATTAAAAAAATATGCTAAAAAATATCAAAATAATTAGAAATCGCTTCAAAAAAAATGAGAAAAATTATGAGATCTCACTATAATAGTAGAGAGGGCTTGGGGGTAGGTTTGGTGGAACGGGGTGGTGCTCGGTACCCAAAAATCGTGGATTAGCCTATGAAGTACAGTAAGAGGCCCTTCAAAGCCTACCAATGATCCGATAACCTACCTCCCGGGCCTTTGATATCCCCTAGGAGTGTCCCATGCGAAGTGGTGCGAAAATATCCACCTTCATTCCGAGGCCTATCGGAAGCCCCAAAAAACGTGGATTATAGCCTTCGTTTTCGACTTCTAGAGGCTCGGGTGTCATTTTTGCCCAAACTTCTCCAGGGGGTCTATCATGACCAAAGAGGACCCTTTGTGCCCCGGGAGGGTCATCCATATCTCCGAACTCTTGATATCACCCATGCCTTTGGTGTTCCGACTCTTACCCTAATGTCCCGTAAAATGCCCTTCCAAGCCTATCAGAAACCGAATAAGCGACTACAAGAAACTCCCATCTCTTTAGGAGTGTTCCGTGCGGTGTGGTGCAAAATTATCCACCTTCATTCCGGGGGCTCTCGTAAGTCCAAAAATTGTGGATTATAGCCTTCGTTTTCGGCTTCCTGGTGCCCGGGTGTCATTTTTGCCAAAACTTCTTCGGGGTGTCTATCATGACCCCTAGAGTAGCCTCGTTGCCCCTGGAGGGACCTACGGATCCTCGAACTTTGATATCACCATGCCTTTGGTATTCTGACTCTTACACCAATGTTCCGTAATACACCCTTCCAAGCATATCGAGGATCAGATAACCTGCTCCGAGGAACTCACATGTTTCCTATGTGATACCCCGATATTTTCTATATTTATTATATAGATTTAAATGCATTTCTAATATATTTTTATCGTAATTATTTTATAATAATGCAATTCTCATATTTGAAATTTATCCTCGTCATTAAATTAGTGAGATCATAATAATAAATATTATTAATTTTCTAATTTAAATTATTTAAATAATTTAGTATTTAAATCACTTTACTCATTTGGAAGAAATTACTATTTATTATTTAAATAGCGTATTTATAAAAATAGAGTTTTAATTATTTATTAAATTAAATTAATAAATCTTATTTTTGGAATCTTAATTCAAAAAGATTAGGGTAAAGTCAAACATGAATAAGAAGAGCTTAAAGTCAGACCCTCGCTCCAAGCCCGTTTGTGATGTGCTCTATCTTTGTAAACATTTTGGTCTTAGCACCCAACAAAAATAAACATTTTGGTCAAGCACAATAATCAAGAACATATTTCGCATGCTTCGACTTCCAATCGGAAAGTTTCTAAAGATCATAGGTTAATAGTAGTATATGATAATTATCGTCTTGTTGCGCATGATAAAGGCTAACAACTCTTTTTTTTTTCTCTAATACGTACCACGATATGTAGGCTCGTGGTTGGGATGCTCTAGGACCTAGGTCAAAGATGAAGTTTCCCAGTTCCTTTGACTCTCTAACACTATTACACTACCACATTTTGAATTTTGCACACTCATTCTTAAGATTTGATTCATGGGCACGATCCGCACGAACCTGACACATAGGTCGATTGGGCCGGGTTTGCTCAGTCAGCATGTGGGCTTAGGTTTTTGAGTTAGGGTAGTAAACTAGTATTGCCTTCGCTTTTCGGATATGATTGGGTTTGGACTTCTGGGCGGGTCAGTTTAAGCCAACTTTAAACCTTTTACACTTAACGGATACTATGTCTATCATGTTAATTTATTGACTACTTTCAAGTAGCTGATTGACTACTCTTCCTGAAGATGAGGTGAGAGTTTAAGTGGTAAGTGTTCCATTCTTATAATCCAGTGGTTAAGGGTTCAAATCCTCATTTATATAGGGAGAATAAAAATCTCTACTGTCTTCTCTATTTGAGCCCGTTGGCGCATCAGAAATAGGTTGACTTGCCCGGCGTGTGTGATTTGCGGGCTATTGCATGTATCCTTGTAGCAAAAAAAAAAGAAGAAGATTGGCTACTCTTCCTAACTTATTTTTCACATAAAATAGGATGTAAAGCCCTTTATTCTTATCACCTTCGATTAGGTACATAGTATATAAAATGATAAGTATACATCTAGGTACTTAATATTTAGGTATATCCAAGAACTATTAGTATATGTGAGTATTTGACAATATGAAGAAAAAACCAAGGACATATTGGCTTATTGATTAAGACTGAAGTGCTAGATACATTAATCTGTATATTATACTGGCCTTTATGCCTTATTCGAACCAAAAAAACAAAACTATATGAAGAAAAATAGGGATGGGCTGCCGCATCGGACTCATTTGCGGGCTATTCATAGATGGGGAGTGTTCGATATTTGATATATAGGCCCATAACTGTATCAACATGCACAAGGAGAAGCAAGGCTGTCCTTCTCGTATTTGTTTCTTATGGGCCTTGTCTTGTTTGACTCATGGAAAGTGTATGTTGACTTGTGGGACTTCATTTTCCTTCTTTTTGTTTTTGTTTTTGTTTTTTTTTTTTTTTTTAAATCTTTAGTTGGAGGCTTTTTCATCAACGATGATTCTTTTTTTTTTTTTTTTTTTTTTTTAAATTTATGCTAATGACGTGGTATGTCATATAAGGGAAATTCATCATTGGGTTTTAGGTATACTACACTAAGTAGATAATTATAGTGTTAAATCAAAGATGATAAGATAGTTAGGGAGGTTTAGATGACATAATGAAAACCCAGTTTTTTAGTCATTGTTTGTTAGTGTTACTATACTATGTCGATTGTCGAGTGCTCAATTATATATAAGTTCGTTGTTAATTTGAAGACCTGACAATGGAGGTCATGCTCACCAGGCCACTTACGCGACTTTCATTATCGAATATCTTATTATGATTCATTGGTCTGTCATAATTAAGCTTTTAATATAGATGCGAAACAAATGCTTGGGGCAATAATTGATGAACATTATCTGAACATATTATACCTGAAGAATCAATGAAGTAGTATATATAGATTATAGAGACTAGAGAGGACAATAGTTGCATGCACCAACATACATTAACCAATCTTTATACAAACGATTGTAGTCTCTTATGAAGTTGTCTCAACATAAAAACTTTTTTATGACTAAGTATGGTGTCATATTTGTTTAAGATGTCTCACGTTGAAACCGCTTCATATGAACCTTTATGAACTTTATATGGATAGAGGAGCACCTAAGTGTGGATGATTTATTTATTTGTATGCAAATATGTTCTAAGTTTGGTCTAACTCTCTAAAACACATCATAATTTTTTTTTTACCTTATTGAAATTTATATGCCTCGCTTGAACTTTGAATTTCAAGGAGATATTACATACTCCTTTCTATAACACTCCGACGTTTTCATGAATATTGTTGGTATCATTTAAAGTTGTTTCGTACGTGACTGAGTCTGAAATTTGTTTAAGTATATATACCACTAATGCAGTTCAATGGTGTAATAATGCAGTTTAATGGTGTAATGTAAGGGTGAAGGATCCGTGGAAGGCTAGATTTGAGCTCAACTTCATTCGACGATCTTTGGGGAGGCAGTCTAGAATGAGTATCGTTCATCGCTCAAGGAGTTCCAACTTCATTGCGGATGGCCTTGCGAAGCAGGGGTTGCAAAGGGAAGTTGACTTTGTTGCTTGGTTCTAATTCTAACTTCATTTTGTTTGATGAGCTGAATATTTTGTTGTAGCCTTTTGGCCCTTGGTATTCTTCATTCTGAAGAATTCGAGTAATAAAATCATCCAATTATCAAAAAAAAAAAGTATATATACCACTAAATAAATAACACTTTAATCTTAACTATTAGACCAAGACATCTTAATTTAACCGACATATTTTAAATGGTTTACAAATAAACTACGACTTGTGGTGTGGTCGAACTATCATAGGACATAGGCCCATTTGTGCTTGCGTTTTTTGACTTGTTTCTATCCGTGTGATACCATATGAAGTTCATAGAGATCAACATATTTTGACATGTATTCAAAGTCACAAAATCTCGTATGAGACCATGTTTACGTCATGCTTGTATATAGAAGTGGTCTCACCTTGAGGCGACTTCATTCAACACTTATTGATTCAGAGTACTAGTTAACCAATATGATTTTCATTCATTTAAACCATTAAGTAGTGAAAATACCTTTTTTATAACTGACTAAGTACATCTATATACCCTTATGTAAATAAAATCTAATCAAATTATTAAGAGAAGAAAAAACACGCATTTACACCTTTACTAGGTTACTCCCAAACCAAAATAGTTACCTTACCAATTTGGGAATTAATCAAAGGAAAGAAAGAGTTTTCCTTTTTGTTCCTCAATTCAAATACATATTCCCCTCTATTTTTTTTTTTTTTTTTGGATAGAAATATTCCCCTCTATTAGAAATGGGTGGAGATGAAGGAAAGAAAAGTTTGAGACGTAGGAAGTAGTTAAACACAGGAAAAACAAAAAAATTATTACAGGCACATTAAAATAATACAGACAGAGGAGAGAGAAAACAGAAAGAGATAAAAGAGATAAAGACCAGAAGAAGAAGTCATGGCTATGCCTAAAACCGCAACGCCAACACAAATACCTCAATCTTCTTCTTCATCTTCCTCATCCCCAAAGCGTCGCAAGAGAAGAAGGAAATAATCATAATCTATCACTTTCTCTCTCCTCTAATTTCTCCTTCCTCTCCTTCTCGCTCTATAATTTATTCAATCTTCTCTACTTTTTCGTTTGCTTTTTTCTTTTGTAAATTCGAATAATTAATTTACATGCTTGAAATTTGAATGGAAATCAAATGGAAGATGATCGTTGATTGAACATGACCTGCTCGCTAGATATATCAATTCATCAGCAATCAATTGGTGCGTCATTTTATAACTTTTTTTTTTATGCTTAAATTCCTGTTTCAATTAAAGTTATGTATGTGCCGTACAAGTAACGCGTGTTCTATTGTTCTTTAATTTTCAAATTATGATGATTAGATTGTGCTTCTTTTTCAATTTGAGGAACTTCAATTGAGTCATTTGATGAATTTGAGTTATTTGACTGAACTTTACTTTTATTTTCGCTGTGTTAAGTTAATTTCAGCTTGCCGAATTGATTTTTCAAACTAATATTGTTCTGGAACTGGAAATGTATGGTGTGAATTGATTGCTGTGAGCTGAATGACTATAGTGATTATTTCGATCGCGGTGCTATGTTTATATAAAGAAATTAAAGTTGGATTCTGGTGCTTTTGTATAAATTATGATATCAGTTGATGAGTATTTATTTCATGTGCTTCATATTAATGGTATCTAAGATTCACAGCTTTAATGGAGCATGTGGCTTTTACTGCTTGCATAAATGTCACGATTTTTGATACAAATTATTGTTTTGGATTGAAATGTTAAATGTGTAATGGTGCTTGTGGTATACAGTCTACTGTAGCCTCTACAAGACTTCATATTCTTTGGTTTTGTTTGAACTTAGTGTGAATTTGTGTATCCATTTTCATCTGACGCTATAAATAGTAATGTTTACATTTTGCAGGCACAAATAAAGATGACTTGTGTAGGTGCAGTTGCTCACTGTCATGGAGGTCAAAAGAGTTGGGCTACACATTGTTACTGGGTGATTAGATTGCATGGGCATTTGTGTGTGATTGCTTATTGGGTTATGATTGAAATGGTGATGCGCTTGGTGGATACATAGCATTTGGTATTTGGTTCTTTAGGAAGTTTGTGTTTACTTAGATAATTTGCTTGCTTTGTGTTGGGTGGGAAATAGCTTTCTCCTGTTGAGAAGAGCTTGAAATTCGAATTTGCTTGTCGCCACAAGCTTGAAGTTGTGAAGAACTTGCTCATTTGGGAAAAGGGCTAGAGGAGTTTGGAAGTAGAAAAACATAATAAGGCAGACATAGGGTTAGAATTAGTTAGAAATTGTAGAACAGAATTAGGAAACTAGCAATGGGGTTGCCACAAGTACCATCTGATGGTTCTACTGAGAATCATTGTGGACAGGTGAGGCAGTGCACTCGTAGTCTTCCTCATCGCAGTAGTGTGAGCACTTCTGATTTGTATGGATTGTCTGGTCAAGACGCAAGTCCAATTCGTAGGAATTCATCATTATGTTCAACAGAGGAATTCTCAAGGGATACTTTGGAGCATGCAGATAGTTCAGATGACTCTTTTAAGCCTGGAGGGGACAGGGATATTGTGCCTTATATTCCCATAGTGAAAAATGGTCTTAAAGACGTTGGTTTGTGGATTTCTAAACAGGGAGAAAATGTTCAAACTCCTGTTCCTAGGATCATAGGATTTCAATCAAGTGAAAGTACAATATGCTCAGGTCTTGATTCTTCTGACGGGGATGCTCGAGCTGTGAGCGGGACTGAATTGAGTGGATTAGCAGTACGGAAGCGAATGTTGTCACCTTTGAACCAAATGCTTTTCCCTGATAACTTCAATGGTGATGCTTTAAAAATTGGTAATGGAATGATGTCGCCGGTCATGACTGAGAAAACTTGTCATCTTGGGGCACAGGATCTTAAAAAAGCAAATATTGAGCCCATGGACCAATTAAGTACACCAATCTCGTCGTTGTCTTACTGCAGAGAGTGGATGAGTTCATCAATTGATAGTGGCAGAAAGACCTCATGTATTTTGACTGATGGCCCATTACCAGTAGACCAGGAATCTCTGCAATCATCAGATGTTCCTCCATCCCCTCCTGGACTTAGCGACTTTGGGAAATCAGGTAAAGAAAGAAAGCATGCTGGAGGTAACTTTTTGTGCTTGGAGGGAACAATCTCCACTTCTCTTCCTTCATCCCCCCTCGGTCCGAGATCCTGTGAGAGGATGGAAACTGCACATGAATGTAGGACTCTTAGAAGACAGTTAGAAGGTGACTATATGACAATGAGTATTATAGGAATGTCCCCTGATAGACCTATTGCTGGCATTGCCTTTCCTGTGGAAGAAGAGGGGTTTAATGTTACAAGAACAACAAGGGAAGAATTCTGGCCGTCATCCCTAGATAATGCTAATGGGTTGACTTGGCCTGTCTGTCATGATTTGGCTCCCAAACTTCATATCATGAGGTCAACCAAAAGCTTGAGTGGGCTTTCTGTTAGAAGGTCTTTGGTTGGCTCGTTTGAGGAGTCACTGTTGACTGGTAGATTATCATATGGTAGTGTCCATCAGGTTAGTGTGTACCAATTACTGAACATTTCAATTTTCATATGCAGGCTTTTGTCTATAAGTTTTGTTCCAAACACAGCTAATGGCTACTTTTGACACAAGTTATAAATTTGTCTATGTTCAGAAATTCGATGGCTTTCTTGCTGTTCTAAGTGTTACTGGGGGAAACTTCTCTCCAAAATCGCAGAAACTTCCATTTTCTGTCACCAGTGTGGATGGAGATAGCTACTTACTGTACTATGCATCCATAGATCTCGCAGGCAAGTCTTCTTCCAGTGGAAGTTGTGACCACAGGTTCAAAAGTAGCATTAGCAGTGATGATCAACCATGTATCAAGAGTCGATTGCGCATTCCCATGAAAGGACGGATACAACTGGTACTCTTTCCCTTGAACTTGTGTTTAAAGCCCTTTTAAGATCAGTTTTTATATGGATTGTTTACATGTTGAATAGTTGTCAAAAGAATCATATTCTGTGTCTTTGTTAATGCTGTGTGAGAGATGGCTTTTCCGACAGTGTATAAATAATGGTGCATGAATCAGATTAATACACATTACAGATTTCAGAAATATAATTCGTTGTTTTGCTTCCTAATTCTCTGAGTTTTTGTGATTTCTTTCCTTGGTGATAAAACCTAGCCTTGGTGGTTAACTGTTGAATTCTTATCATTAGCTTCAAGCCTTAGTGGTTTAGCTAGTTCTTTGAGTGAAGATCCAATCTTTATCAATCAAGATCCGTCCCATAAATCAAGAATATTCTTTGCTTAACATACATCAGTATTTGACTTTATTTTGTAGGTCCTCAGCAATCCGGAAAAAACACCTGTCCATACCTTCTTTTGCAACTATGATTTGAGTGACATGCCCGCTGGTACCAAGGTGAATATTTTTTTTGTGCTGCTACTGCTTATTAGAACGCAGGACTTAATCGCACCGCAATATATGTCAAACACATCTTATGAGGGTGGTACTTAGCAACCCATACAAACCTCCTGATCTGCATTTGTATTACCTTGCACATGTAGGCTAATGTGGGTAGCAACTAGCATGGTATTATGGGCCTGGGTGCTCGTTTGCACTGGTATTATCTATTATGTGTATTTGCATTCCCCTTTTCTCATACGACATCGGCAGATTAGAACTTTAGAAGCAACTTATTCCACTGTGAATTGTGATGCTTACTTGTTGTTCTGTTGGGTGATAGACGTAAGGAACTGTGTACTAACTACTTACTTCCTTGGTGTCACATGGTCTGAGATATGAGCATGGTCGATGCGAATTATGCATGTGTATCTTTGAACTGCTGATGCTGAATATTTGGCAGATTTGAAGGTAAAAGTTCAAAATGTGTATCCTCTGAAGGCTCTGATGAGTGATGATTATTATCAGTTTTCACTTTTGAGTTTTGACCTTTTTCCCAAATGCAGTGACTACAAACAAGCCATATATTTCCTGTTTTACTTGGTAGTACTAGTGCTTGTTTGTGACATATTCATTTATTATGCGTGAAGTTGAGCTTCGGTCCTTATTTTTGATCTTCGCAATGGTTCTGGGACATTCGGTAGACTCATTTGCCATTCATTTCATTTTCTGCTTGTGATATTTCCTTGTGCTTTTCTTTATGTTTGTTCTTTTTGACACAGACATTCATGCGGCAGAGGATCGCGCTTGCAACTACTAAAGTGTCCACTGAGCCTGAACACGATAATAAAGTACGTGATGTGAAAGTGGAGAAAGGGGTCACAAAAGCTGTAGATAACAGTCCTGTGGGACCCTGCACACAACTAAGAAATGCATGTGAAGCTAATACTAAAATTACAAGCAGTAGTATTGGAACTAATATTGCAGTTAAAGAACATGAATGCTTCAGTTTAGAAGGTTCTGTAGGTAAACGGGAACTGTCCAATCTACACCAAACCCCAGGAAAGACGAGCACATCTGTTGATTGTTGCAATAGAAGTGGATGTCAAGGCACTTCTGATGATGATTTCTTCCAGGCTTTGGGCAATGAGAGGACAGCATTGTCCGGATCTGATAGGGTAAAAGAGAATATTAGCAGTTCAGGGGCCTTACGTTATGCTCTTCATCTCCGTTTCTTGTGCCCTTCACCGAAGAGAGGTTCTAAGTCGGTCCAACGGTGCAAGTCTGATCCTTTAAGTTTACCTCAAAACAATAACGCGAAAGAACGTGAAGGGAGATTCTATCTATACAATGATATGAGAGTTGTATTTCCTCAAAGGCATACAGATTCTGATGAAGGCAAGGTATGTTGATATCATTTCATATATAGAACTTAATTTGTGGTAAGTTCAATGCTAGATACTCCGTATTCCATTATTCGTCCAAAATTTGCCTATTCTGTCGTAGTTAATTTGTTGTGGGTCTTTCGGAAACAGTCTCTCTTCTAGGCAACTAGTTAGGGGTAAGATTGCGTACATCTGGACCTCCCCAGACCCCGCCCTAGGCGGGGACACTTACTGGGTTGTTGTTGTTGTTGTTGTTGTCGTAGTTAATTTGTTGTCATTTTATTTTGTGGCAGTTGAATGTGGAATACCATTTCCCAGCAGATCCCAAGTATTTCAACGTTGGCGACTGATAATGAAGTGCCATTGCATCCTTTCTTGACTGTAAAATGTAAATATTTGTACATCCCAACCCAACCTGTCGACTCCATATCGGAGTCCTGTTAATTTCACTATGCTCTGTACAGCTGATTCTCTTGAATAATAAATATTGCAATTTATTTAACCCTGATGGTGTTAAACATGTTACGATTTTCATGTTTTGCCAATAGTATTACCGGTTGAACTGTTGAAGGTCAGTCCCAGAAGGGGAAGGTGATGTTCATGAAATATATCCATGGCCGTATCTTACATTATCTCTGCCAGCCATTTAGGGATGTGCTACTCCCTCCAGATGATATATGCTTAACCATGTCTTTCTTTTTGAAGTCAAAAATTGCACTTTAAACAGGTTAGAAGTCACTTTGAAAGTATTACTTTTAGATATTTAGGGTTTAATTTTAAACAGTTTAGAGTCACTAGCCCCTTGTTGGTGCTACATTGACGGGGCCAGTGCTTGCGCTGGTTGTTCAGTTAGTCTGATATGTTCGCTGTTGAACACGAGAGTCCGAATATGATGTAGCAGGAGGTGCCTCGGTCGCCATTCACTTGCACCCCCTTTTTGTTCAACAAAAAAAAAAAAAAAAGAGTCCACTTTGAGAGTATTATGTGTCATTTTCATGGCCACGCCATTAGACGATTGTAAAAGACTAATGTGTTCAGATTTCAGATAGTATTTTTCCCATTTTTTATTCTATTTTAAGCACTTAATTAACTTTAGCCAGTTTAAGTAGTACTAATTTGAAAAGATAAAGATGCCTCTCTTTCAGACTTGAAAGTGGTCATATCAGTTGGAATCAAGGGAGCGAAATAATGTTGTGTCATAATGAGAGACATTTGACACAACAAGAATAAGGGCGACACAGCAAGATAGTGCTTTAGGCAAAGAGCCCCAAATCCCAATCCTAGAACTTTCCTATCTAAGGAAATTACCGTAGCCTAGACTGAAAGATTGAAGCCGTGCTGGGAGTTTATGTGAAAAACTTGTTCATTCTAATTTCATGCAAAAACTACCAACTAAAAAAAAAGTCCTTGTTCATTGAAGTAATTTAAGCTTCTCGGACAATGATTTTCATACACCAAATATATAAAACACTCGTTTTTACTTTTATAAAATTGGAACCATGATGAATTTTTTAGTAACGTTTAAAAACAATCGTGAATGATTTTTTCTTTTATTTTTTAACACATTACTTTACAACCAATGAAAACTTGCCAATAACACATTAATGAAAATGAGTGTATTATTATATACTGCACTCATATTCATTTTCCTGTCAAAATCTCAAGGCCACATCATCTTCAAATCAACTAGTACTTCTTTGTGCTACGTTTGATGATTTCATACATGTACGGTGTACCTACATACAAACTACTCCTACAATGCAAGTGACTTCCCTAAAAAAGAAAAATCCCATAGCCATGCCAAAGTCCAGTTCATTAGTTATCCAATCACTTGCTCTGATCCGTTTTGCTGTGCGGATTATCATATATTGCATGCCCATCATCTATATCAAGTGGGTTTGCACCACGTGTCCTCTATCTAATTATAATTTATAAAGAGAGAGATATGTAATTGCCTCTTACATTACTATTGCTGTATTGTAAGTAAGTTTAGGAAGCGCCAATATTTACGTGGTAGTACTTTTATTTGGTTCTTTCTGCTCAGAGTATATGAATCATCAAAATTAATTAGAGATTATACCCCTAATTTCCTCCTCGCCCCTCTCTTTTAATTTCACCCTTTTCCTTTTTCTCCCCGTTTCTCTTACCAATAGTCTTATGATTTTTTTTTTTTTGTTTGATTAGGGTAGTCTATGAATTTTGAAATTGCCATCCAAATTCATTTTGGCAATTATCCCTGAGAACATTTGCAAATGAGTTAATTGACAATTTGGCGCATTAAAGTTCATTGAAATTGGATTGCTACAAAATTATTTCTGCTTCTTAATTGTTTTTTTTTTAGAGGGCTGTCAGATTACTTAGGGACATGATCGTCATTTTAGTCCATAATAATCTCAGACGCTACTCAACGATTCACAAATCACAATTCTCTGCTCTGTACTGTAAATCTGTAATCCTACCAGTAAAAGACAAAATTAGAACCCAAAAATAAATACTGTACTGTACAAAACAAGTCTTTAATTTCAAAAACCCCTTTCCCCCTTTTATAAACCCACCCCTTAAACCTCTGCAATATTCACTACTATTTGATTCTCAAAACCTCCATTTTCTCTCTCCAAAATCGACAATGGCGGATTTCTCAAACAACAACGTTTACGAGTTCCTAAAATACCCCTCCCCTCTCGATTACCATTACCACACCAACATGACAACCACCACCAGAAATTACAACACCACCAGCCAAAAGCCAAAAACCATCAACAACCACCATAACATGAACAAACCACCTAGAATGTTCCCTTGCCAATTTTGCCCTCGTCAATTTTGCTCATCCCAAGCTCTCGGTGGTCACCAAAACGCCCACAAGAGAGAAAGAGCCGCTGCTCGTCAACCCCTCATCTCCACTCTCTCTCCTCCCACCGGTGCCTACACCCCTTATTACACTCCCACCCACGACCTCCAAGACCCACCGCCTTCTACGCCGCCCGCACCGGTGGCCGGTTTTCACCACGCGCCGCCGCGCTTCGAGTGTTGCTCCTCCACCTCTGTTTTACCTCCGGCGAGTATTAATAATTACGGGTACGTTTTCGGGTACGGATATGGGTGTGCCCATGGGAATAATGGAAATGTGATGACGTCGACGGTTTTTGGTGCTCCGGCTCCCCAACCGGTATCGGCGTATTGTGGTGGTTATTATGGTGGTGGGAGTTTTTTGGGTCCGGTGACAGGTCAGGGTCCCACTCTTTCTTCTTCTCCATTGTTGATTGATGGTATGGGTTCTGAATATGTCGATGATGATGATAACATTATTGGGGAACCATTTGTTAACCTTGATCTCTCTCTTGGCTTTTTCTCTAACAAGTAGTGAAACAGAGTATTTCCCGAAATGATCATTAGTCCTTTTTTTTTTTTTTTATTATTATTATTTTTTTCCCTTTCTAATTTCCGATTTGAAAATCTAGGTTGTTTTTAGATTATTGGGTTTGTATTTGGGTCGTGGATGATTTTCTGGTTATGGCATACTGTTTGGATCAGAAAGTGATGGGAATGAAGGAGCAAGGTGGATGGAGAAGATGTTCTGGATTAATTTTGTCGCGTTTTGGTACGTAGGTACGTAGTACTGTCAGGTTTTTAGGAGAGAGAAAGTAGGAGAGTGAGTTGATTCAGATCAGACGATGAAGGTGGGAAAGTGAGATTGCTATTTTTAGATTTCAATCGATTTTCAGCTTTTATTAATTATTACTAGTAGTAGAAATAGTAGTAACTAAAGAGGGAAGTGTTTGTTTGTAGTTTTGATTAGTTATGATGTTGATGATAATGGTGTTTGAACTTTATCCACAACTTCTCTTTTCATGTGTTTTCAGTTTCTACTGACAATCCTAGCTTGCTTTAGGTTGTTAATTAAATGTAGTAGTTGTTTAAGTAGTTAAATGTTATTGTGAAGTTGTGATGGATCTTACAAGATTTGAGGTGCATTATTGCTACTAGTAAGTGGTGATGAACTTTGATATCCAATTTTGCTTTTGGTTCTACATTATTTTATTTCATGCACAATGCGAGTAGTGATGTGCACACATATAGTACAAGTGTACCATGTACAACCAAACATTGTTATCATACTGCAGCGATACATAGTTTGATAGTACAATTGGCTATTGTCCTTTCGAAAACACCATTTTCCATAGCAATAGTAATTAACAATATACTAATTACATTTTGTGATAATTTAATTTCTTTGCGATCAACTGTCGGATTAAAGAAAGAAGAAAAGAACCCAGCATACCCTGCTTGCTTTCATAGTATAATGCCTTCCATATTTCCCTCTTACCAACATCAACATCGATGTCTATTTTCTCACCAAAAAAAAAAAAAAAATCGATTCTATTTTTGATAAATTTGTAAAGTATTTTAAAAGTATAAATCACTCACATGTTAATAGGCTGCTTATGATTAACATCCTATGAGTACTTTTTTGGTCTTTCTCGGATATGCTGCCCTTGTATAGAAATGGAAGGTACACCGCGTGCTCTTAATTAAATTTATTGCAATTTTCAGCTATATGGAAGTGTTACTAAAACATTTCGCAATGGAGAAATTAAAAAAGACGATTGTTTGATTTCATACAGGTTAAAGTAAATTGTGATAAAAGAACCAATAATAAAGAGTTCTAAGTTATTTTAATTTTTAGGTTCTATGATGTCAAATTCTGTATAGTTGGTCGATATTATAAAGCGGATAGAGTATATACATACTTGTATTGTTGTACGGGTATTACATACATCAGGAAGAAGGCATCAATCTTTTGTTAAAATGACAGTATTAAACAGGTGGACAACAACCTTCATTCCTTAGCAATTTAGCATGTACAAACCCACCTGTACAGTTTTATGACTAACAACACCAGTTTCTTAACCAGCTTTACAATGAGGAGTATAACATGTCCAAGGACCAGGAGTGTCATGATTGATAGCCAAGCAAGAACAACAATGGCTAGTGTAATTCCTGCGGATTTCGGGTCCGGGAATGTCATGAAGTTTAAAGAGAGCAGGTAAGTGAGTGTAGTTCCTGTTATAGCAACCCACATTGTTATTGTCAAAATGACCACAAAAACTCGATTGAATGGCAACCCACTTATAAGGAGAAGGAGAACGCTTAGGGATGAAACAAATCCGACAGTGTTGAAATTTCGTAATTTCTCAAATTGTGTTATGTCTTTATCAGCCATTATTGAATAACCTGCTTTATGGCCTAATTCATCATCTTGCCAAACACCTCCTGGTGGGTTCACTCCGACTTGGAAAGCCATGGTTGCTATCAGGGATGCAGCTACGATTAGAGCGTTTCGTCGGTCCTCTAACCAGCTGCGAGGTTTGATCAGTGCATCTTTTGAACGTAATGCTTTGGCACTCTTGAGAGAAAGCCAAATTTCCCTGTTTCTCAAATCTTTCCTGGTTTGAGAGAAAGTGTCCATTGCTGTAAAGCCATTTGTGTTGATTGCATTTTTATGCATCCTTTTGTTCTTCAGTAGAAATTTTACCGTCTGCATATGGATGATGAAGAGCACATAATAATAAGTTGTCAATATTTTACTATCTTAGTATTGCAACAAGAATAGATAAATGTTGTTTATATACTCTTTAGTGTAGAATCAATGTACTATAATATTACCTCAGGTTGTTTGTTAGCAACGGCTAGATGCAACACGGAATTGCCATTGTTGTCTTTGGAGTTAAGCAGCTCACCATCACCCATAACATTTATCAAGTACTTAAGAGCCTCTGGCTGGCTATGTTTGATGCACAGATGCAGAACACTGTCACCACGATTGGTCTGTTCCCGAGCCGCCTGTGGCATTGCCTGAAGAAGCACTTCAAGCACATGAATTTGACCTCTTATAGCTGCAACATGAACTGGATTTTTTCCATCTTGGTCATATGCAAGACACATTTCAGGTCTCACTGCGACCAAAATCTTCACCATCTCCAAGTAGCCTTTTGCTGAGGATAGATGGAGTGGTGAGGATCTTTGTAATTCATCAAGTTCCTCTGCTAGATCAGGCTTACGACGTAAAATCTCCGTTGTGAATTCCAAGTGCCCAAAATTAGCAGCTACATGTAATGGTGACTGCATAAAGCGTCCTGTTTTCTTGATGTTGCATCGATCGAGGATCCGTGGTTCCTCTTGAATCACTTTGAGCAAGGAAGGTACGTTCCCCTCAAATGCTGCATCATACAGCCTTGTGGTGAGTAATTCATGTCGCATCCCTTGCTCTACCATACTTGTGGTTTGTGGAAAGGGAATATCTCTTATTTGCTCTGCTTTTGGTGAATGGACTTAAAATGGTGAATGGACTTTGTTTGTTGGTTGATTGGAAAAGCAATAAATTTGATTAATATGGTCAGCCAAGCAAGCTCCCAGTGCTGGGAAGGGGAGGAAGAAAATGAAACACAGGGTTTGGCTTGTGTCAAAAGAAAACGAGTGAGAATAGTCATGGGTTGCTAAAATGTCAAAGATAACTGCTTTATATTAGTCATATCATATCGCTTTCAAAAGCCAACTTTTTTCCTCAAAAATACTAAAATAAAATACTTTTTTTGGTGAGCACTAAAATAAAATATTAAGAGTCAAAGCTTTTTTGATTTCTTCGTCTGCGTCACTGCATGCATATGTTGATCCTAGTTTTGTATTGGTTGGTAATGAAAGCATCTAATCAAGTACAAAAAGAATTAATGCATATGTTGTAATAGTGCTCTTTTTTTTGTCAATAATATAAATTTCATTAACCGAATGAATATGGAAAGTACAAAATAGCCGATTGGAGTATTGGAGTCACCAACTAGCATACACATCAAAGAACATAATTTAAGCACAACCTATTAGTAGCAATTAGGCATGACAATGGGTCGGATTCAGGAATCAGGGCAAGTGAATCAAATAAGACGACTATTAAATTGTACTCAAATTAAAGCATGCAATTTTCATGCATTTAATCAGCATGGCTTCATGAAAAAACCTTATTACTAATTGTTTCTTGCGTTAGATAAAGAAACTTCCATTTATGATACAACAACTAAGTCTATAACTCAAATGTGGGAACCTCAGATGTTCGGCCATGCATGGCCTGGTATAGTGTTCGAGCCACAATACTCCGGTAGGGATCCTTTTCCCTTCTCTCCTTCAAATATGAAATGCAATGTTCAACCTCGGACTTCACTTCCAAATATATCTCATGAGCTTTGTCTCTGTTTCTAAGCTCCTGCTCCATCCCTGTAGCGCAGAGCAGAATTCATTTTCTCTTTACTCACAAATCGATAGGTCACTAAAATGGAACAAACTCAAATGAAGAAAAAAGTACTGTAATGCTTTAATTAAGAAAGCAAGATATATGATTAGTAATGATTAACAAATTGATTTTTTTAAGCTTCATGGTGTTAAGGTTGATACAATATACACAACAGGAAAGAGGTGATTTAAACCCAGGGCTTTCTAGGACATCAGCATTAACTGTTAAAACCTCATGACAGTTTTTTGGAACATGCAGAGATGAATTTAATTACTCCACCAAGAGACATGCCAACAAATTGATGCTTCTTAGCTTCTATCCCTGTTTTGGGAAATCATGTATACTCGAGACTTTGTTGGCTTTGCTTTTGCTGAGCCTAGAATGACAATTATGTAGTTTGTTTTATTTTGGGCGTGTTTACGCCACTTGCCAGGTTTTGTAACTTCCGAGATCTTAGTATATATGCATATGCTACTATCTGAGAAATAGAAATAAAAAGCTGGAGTAGAGTCTGTACATGTAGCACATTAAAAGGATACCTGCTGTGTCAATTGGTTTTCCAAAAAGGAAATAGAAACGGCCAGGGAGTTTTGGTACAAGCCATGGAAGGTAACCTATTTGGTTTGCGACTTCACCTTCTGAGTCAGTCCTGTAGATATGACAGACAGAATAGTGAGGATTGGGTTCAGGGCAGAACAATTTACACAAGTCTAAAGTAGAGCTAATTGTATCAGTGAAGGCATTAACTAAAAGGATTTTGGAGAGATGAATTATTACAATCAAGAGGCAGGACTACCTTAACCGAATAGAGCGATTGGTCTGTTCCTCAATCTGCTCCCTCAAGTAAGGAATCTTCATCTGATCTTCATAGTCAGCGACAAGCTGTTCATGCAACCATATTGAAGACTAAACAAATCTCTTTACACTTTACAGACATCAATAACTCAGTAACCGATTTGAGATTTATGGATCAGCTAGGTAACCAGAGCACACTGATCACCACCCCTATTTTCCGTTCTCTTTATTTATTTATTTTTAGATTTTTAGATTAAGGCCTCTTTCCCATGATTCCTCGGTTCTATTCACCACCTCAATCACATTATATATATATACAGAAATAATTTAAAGATATCCTTGTTACTATGGTATCTTGGCATGGGGAGATCAATATAATTCTTGGGTTTGAAATGATCACTTGATTCATAGCAAAAGCGCATATCAATGGTCAGAAATTGGGAGCTCCATTTTTTTTTTTTTTTTTTTTTGGTAATTTAGCTCCATACTTTATGTCATCATTGCTTGCGGTCATGACAAGGCATTTTTTTTCTGCCAAAAGTACGTCAGTGAAGAATTGCACCATCTGGTATGCCATGCAATGCTTCATACGCATTAATACATTGCACAATGAGTATGACAAATAAGATTCATATTGGTAATAACAAGGCATTGTTGGTTTCTCACCCGCATATAGACGTACAGCCAACCCTGCCCCAATTCCTCCGTCACAAAACACTGATACACTTGAAACACTCCGATGTCCCCAGTTTATGAACATACACTCTCAGTCAACTCTGGCCCCAATTCCTCCATCTGTCACCTTACCATCACTGTGGGCTGCTGTCAGTGGTGGCCGAGGCCGACAATCAGAGGTAGAGTAATCAACGCCCTGGTGAGGGAGATGAGAGAAGGGGGGGTGGGAATTGTAACCCTGTGCGTATTTCTTTTGTTTTTCCTTAGTTAATGAGTATGATGAAGTTACAGAGCTTCAATACCAAAGATCAGATTAGGTGCCATTTGGGGTGAAGGGGGGGGGGGGGATGATGCCAGCAACACCTTTGTTGAATAGAATAGATACTCCTAGAAATATCAATCCTCAAAAATATTAGCAACAATTAGCAACATACTATACAAAGTATCTTTATGATGCAAAACATCACAAAACTAACCTCACAAACATCATCTTCTCCAACGACACCAAAGGGTATAATTTTGGCTCCAAATTTAGCAGCCATTCTCACAAACTCGGATCTCTCTGGCCAAAATAGCTTATATTCCTCACCCTGCATACCATCAGAGAATTAAAATTGGACTTATGAGTTGCATGGGATTTCAAAAAATCACCCCACCGCAGTATGCAAGTCTTCTGACTGTGAAGTTACAATCTCGAATCCCTACAACAAGCATCATCCATTTATTCTAAGTTTTTCTGTTTTTATTTTTTTTTTCTTTTTCTTATTATAAATATTTGCAAGGAGGGTGGGGAGTAAATGGCATATGGTTCAGTGCATATTTTGATGGATCCAAGATTAATAATCTTGATGCTGCTGTAGGTTTTGTACTACGAGATGATAATGGAGAAGCACTCGTGTTGGGAGCCCGGTCCTGCGGTACGAGCTCATACTAATGGCGGAAGCAACCGGGCTACGTGAAGGTGTCAAGATGGCTAGAGCAAAAGGGATCAAGAATATCACCATTGAAGGAGACAATCTAGCGGTTATCAAAGCTATTAGAGCGGAATGGCATATCCCTTGGGAGATTGAGAATATCCTTATCGACACCAAAAAGAATCTTCACTTCTTCGACAGAGTTGAGGTTCTTCACTGCTACAGGGAAGCCAATACTGTGGCAGACTATCTAGCGCATACAGGCCACCTGTATGACTCGCTCCAGATCTGGTCAAATGTTTTGACCAGTCCATTACCAATTTATTGGTAAAGGACGCTTTAGATTAACCCTCAGGGTTACCTGGTTATATTGCCTTTTCAAAAAAAAAATAAAAAAAATATGGTTCAGTGCATCTACAAAATACGCAAATCAATAATTAATTCAATTGCAAATGATTAGGCAACTAAGTGCTCGTTTGGTTGAATATGGAAAGTAACTTCCCATAGGAAGTACAAATTCATAGGAAATAGGAATTCATGGGAATTGCTTGTTTTTGTTTGGTTGAATAAAGGAATTGTAAATTCATGGGAAGTGATGTGAGAAGTCACTTACCTAGAGGAGGCTAGGTAAGCAACTTTCCCCATTATGTGGGAAGTTACTTCCTGCAGGAAGTAAGTTACTATGTTTCTTTTGTCAACCAAACAACAAGGAAATTCACACTTTCCAGGAATTAGCACTTCCCATGTTTTCTAGTTGTCAACCAAACGACCACTAACTGTAACTAAATTTTCTCTAAAACAATAAGTGCAAGTTCGTTCATCTAATCGCTCCTATCTGGTCCCGCTATTGGTAATTTGGATGCCTTATTATCATATTTTTTCCTCTTTCTTAAATTTAACTTTCTTGCAGATTACAAATTCAAGCGTTACTCTCTGGCGAAAGAAAAAGTTGTTGCATCACCTTAGGTTTGCCACAATTAGAGCAAAAATATGGAGAATTGAAGAAATAATGGATCTCAAAGTTTAATGAAATAGAAGTAAAGTAAAGAAAGATAAAAAATAAAAAGAAAAAAGAAAATCGTAAAATGATGCAGATACCTTTTTATGTAGAGCTTCACGCATCCCTCCGGGATACAACAGGACATGAGAACCTGAGGAAAGAAGCTTGAAGAAGTTACTTGCCGAGACTGGAACTGCACCCATGATTCTAAATGCATCGAAGGTAGATAAGTCCATTTGATCTTCTTGCAAGTTCTGAAATATCATTGGATGGGCTAACCCTCGCAAAAGGATATTTCTGTCTTCCATAAAGCTCATCACAAGAGGATATATCTCAATGCCCAGTAACATGTGATCGCCAACAAGCACAACAGGCCCCTCACGGGGAATCCCTGCAAGGCCTCGCACAATCTTCCCGTTTTCCAAAGTGGAGAGCATTACTGGGGAAGTAGCTACATTAATCCATCTGTGAACAACGGTAAGTCACTGCAACTATATTTTTGTTCCACAAAATGCAAGAACTGACGAGAGGCAAAGTAGAATTCAGAAGCATTCAGATAGAGTTCCTTATGAGACGACAACAAAGTTCTCTTTTCTCTTTTTTCTGTCTCCTCTTGTTTGATACTGCCTACATTTAAATGGAGATATATGCCGAGCAAATGATGATTTTGTTTACCTGAATGACTCAGATGTTTTTTCGAATTCAGTTTTTGTGGGCGGCAAATAATCAGAAACATAATCATGACATTTGGCACGGCGGTAGAAACTCAAACCCTTGATGATGGCTACCAAATCAATATCATCTTCCTGTGAATAAAAACATTGAAATGGGAAATGGGAGGCTACTGAGAAATAAATTCTTGCATACAATAAACAGAGTCAAGGGAAGGAACAGAAGAAACATGCCAACAGCATCTAAATCACAGGATAGAAAATTTTGAATCAGCAACCGCAGCAGAACTTTTGAAGGCATATATACTTTGTTATATATCAATAAGCATGGTGAAACAAAGCACAAGTCACCCCTATCACATGTCACTGATGTACAGTAAATTAAGTGAGAAGGAGAAAATATAGAAAGAACAAGCTAATCAGAAGCAGCCAAACGTCCCAAAAAAGATTGTCACCGGGACTGCTAACTTCCAAATAACGCTATAATTTACGGATGTCAGGTATAAGTGTAGCATACAAACTGAATTTCCAGGTCTGCATGGCCTGTCTACTGGTCTTATTGCAGTGTCATCCCCTACCCCCCAAAGGAAATGATATTGTGCACAATCTCTTACAAGTACTACAGCAGAAGTTTGTATATCATGAATTTCTGGGTGACAATTATTACCAGATTCACCATCTGTACAACTAATCAACTCACCAAGAAGAGGAAATGACCAGAATCATTGAATTTGCGGATCTCACACTTCGGCATTTTACCAGTATCTTTCAACACACGGATCTCTTGTTTCGGTAGGGATCCACGAATCCTTTTAGCTTCTTCCAGGCTTGGTAGTAGTGGATCCCTTCCACTGTGATAACATTCAAATACAAAACTGTCAGGAAAAGAAAATAGCAACTGTCGACAATTACTAATACAATAACCAGACCTTGTCCCAGTGAACAAAATTAGTAGTGGTAGTTGGCTTCCAGGGGCCATGGTGTCATTTTCCCCCAAACTTCTCCGGGGGATCTATCGTGACCCTATAGGACCCTGAGTGCCTCGAGAGGGGCATTCGGATCCCCGAATTTCAATATCACCCATGCTTTCGGCGTTCCCGCCCTTACATTGGTGTCCCATAAAAACGCCCTTATAGGTCTATGAGGGACCCGATAACCGACCCCGCGGGCCTCCGATGTTCCCTAAGGGTGTCCCATGCGATGTGGTGCGAAAATATACAACTTCGTTCTAGGGGCACCCGGAAGCCCCAAAAACATGGATTATAGCCTTCATTTTGGGCTTCCCGGGTTCCGCGTGTCATTTTTGCCCAATATTCTCCCTGGAGTCTATCATGACCCTAGAGGACACTCGGTGACCCGGGAGGGTCATCCGGATCCCCGAACTTCGGTATCACCCATGCTTTCGGTGTTCCCGCCCTTACAATGGTGCCCCGTAAAAATGCTTTTACAAGCCTAGCAGGGACCCGAAAACCGACCCTGGGGGCCTCCCATGTCCCCTACGGTGTCCCATGCGATGAGGTACGAAAATATACACCTTCGTTCCGGGGTCTCCCTGAAGCCCAAAAAACATGGATTAGCCTTCATTTTGGCTTCCCGGGGCCAGGTTGTCATTTTTGCCCAAACTTCTCTGGGGTTCTATCATGACCCTAGAAGACACTTGGTGCCCCGGAGGGTCATCCGGATCCATGAACTTCAATATCACCCATTCTTTCATTGTTCTCGCCCTTACAATTATGTCCCGTAAAAACGCCTTTACAAGCCTATCAGGAATCCAATACCGACCCCGGGGCTTCCCATGTCCCCTAGGGGTGTCCCATGCGAGGTGGTGCGAAAATATACACCTCTGTTCCGGGGCCTCCCGGAAGCCCGAAAAACGTGGATTAGCCTTCAGTTTTGGCTTCCCGGGGCCTTGGTGTCATTTTTGCCCAAACTTCTCCCGGGGATCTATCATGATCGTATAGGACCCCCGGTGCCCTGGGAGGGGCATCTGTATCCCCGAACTTTGATATCACCGATGTTTTCAGTGTTTCCGACCTTACATTGGTGTCCCATAAAAACGCCTTTACAAGCCTATCAGGAACCCGATAACCGACCCCGGGGCCCGCCATGTCCCCTAGGGGTGTCTCATGCGATGTGGTGCGAAAAATATACACCTTTATTCCGGGGCCTTCCGGAAACTCGAAAAACAGGGATTATAGCCTTCATTTTTGGCTTCCCGGGGCCCTGGTGTCAAATTTTCCCAAACTTCTCCAAGGGGTCTATCATGACTCTGTAGGACCCTCAGTGCCCCGGGAGGGGCAATTGTTTCCCCGAACTTTGATATCACCCATGTTTTCAATGTTCCCGCCCTTACATTGGTGTCCCGTAAAAACACCCTTACAAGCCTATCAGGAATCCGATAACCGACCCCGGGGGCCTGCCATGTCCCCTAGGGGTGTCCCATGCGATGTGGTGCGAAAATATACATATTTGTTTCGGGGCCTCCCGGAAGCCCCAAAAACATGGATTATAGCCTTCATTTTTGGCGTCCTGGGTCCCGGGTGTCATTTTTGCCCAAACTTCTCCTGGGGGTCTATCATGATCTTAGAGGACCTTTGGTGCCCTAGGATGGTCATCCGGATCCCTGAACTTCGATATCACCCATACTTTCGGTGTTCCCGCCCTAACAATGGTGTCCCGTAAAAACGCTCTTACAAGCCGATCAGGGACCCGATAACCGATCCCGGAGGCCTCCCATTGCCTCTTACGGGCGTCCCATGTGATGTGGTGCAAAAATATACACCTTTGTTCCGGGGCCTCTCTGGAGCCCCAAAACATGAATTATAGCCTTCATTTTTGGCTTTGGGTAACCCCTTGATTGTAAACTGAATGTGATCAGAACCAAGACATTTCAACTTCACAACACTCTTCCCACCAATAAAGTACATATAATAAGACTTTATATTTCTGCAAAAAATGTAACAAGAACCCCTTACGGCCTGGCAAACAAAAGTTATTTACCTATTGGGAGGAGGAAATATTCAATCACATGGGATAGAGATTGGAGATCCACAATAACATGCATATAAGGGTTGCAAACCCAATCACAACATAGATTGTCTGACCAGAAAATAATTGCACCAAAGATCCCCTTCATGCCCAAAGGATAAATCCTCGTCTCACCATAATAACCAAGTGAAAAAAAAGCTTTCTGTTTGGACAAAAGAATGAAATCTAGGCCAGGATTATCTCATATGTAAATATTCACATACAATAGCTATTTATAACATTTTAAGTGTCGAAACAATGAAGATAATTTCTCAAAACAATTGAACCTATTCATCATTTCTCTTTCTTTTCTTTTGTCGTGTTTAATTCCGAAGAAAAAATTGTTAACCTGGCAAGAATTAAAATCTGAGCTTTAACAGCATGTATACGTGAACTTGCAAATGAGCTGGCTGATCTCATCATCTCCAGCTTCCACAGCAGTGTATCTCTAGGAAGAATATCATCCAATACCTGCAATCTTAACCATGAATTTCCTTTCTTAGGTATGTAATCTAGGATTGAGAGACTGATAGTTAAATTTTGAGAAACACAGATTCATTATAACTAAGCAAGTCAATATGGTGCCATTAAACTTTGAAATGTTAAAAGAGTTTAAAGGAATGTCTACCATAAGATATATTTCAGTTAGACTTGGACCTTTATTTTAATTATGAATTTTCCTTAGTATGCAATGCAAGAGATCCCATAGGGATCAGGGTCATTAGCTTTGTAAAATGACAAGAACAGCAGTGTTCAGATCACAAGCGGCAAAGTCCATGAATATTTATTCATAAATGGGACATTGGCATGATAGAGCTACATATAATGCCAAACAAACTTGTGAAGGATGGTCTTACCGAATTGTTTGGTAAGCCGAGGGCCACTTTTTAGTGGAACAAAGGTCACAGGCCCTCACGGCTTATATTAAGTGACCCCTACATTTCTAAATAGTTACCCATTTTTCTGTGGCGGCACAGCTCAAATAAGAGTCTGTTTAGTAAAATATCCAGCAATTAAGGATATAATAGTAACGTTAAAAAGTGTCAAAAAAGCCCCTATTTAAGTTTGGGAAAATGAAAACATGATATTCCTTCCGATGACATAAGTGTGATGTTGGAACTTTGCTAACATTTTGCATTGAAACCACTACTATGAAAATTAGTTAATATTTCTTCCATTTTGCTAAAAATTGACTTATAATTAGAAAATGGGAGGAGTGTATCCCATCTTCCAGTCAACCTTGAGAAAGAAGAATGTTAAACAAATTGGACATGGAGACTTACAGAAAGGTACGCTGACAACTTGCCAATACCATGGAAAAGTTGTTCCAGTGTGTGTCGTAATTCAGGCTCCTTCTCCACACTAGACAATACCATCATTGAAGGTTCACCTGGAAGTGAAGAAGAAAAAAAATCAACTAACTGTTTTGATTGCAAGATGCTAGTGCAGCTAGCAACTAGTTTAAACACAGCTTTGCAGTTACCAAATACCATCAAAACAGAAAAGAAACTTAAAGCCAAAATTTACCAGAACAAGCTCGATTTCAGAACAAGGTCAATGTCTAAGATCCATGACAAGAACAGTTGTCAAACAGGGGGTGGTGGTTAAGAAAGCTTAACTCTTTCACTGACTTTATAAGAACTGAGTTGAGGAATTAATTTCCAAATAAAGAAGTGGTTTTTTGTAATAGATAAACTTGCAAAAAATTGCAAAAATATTCTTTATCAAATAAGAAGAAAGTTCATATCAATATTTCTAAAAGTACAGTATCCAGGAACAGAGAATCCTCCACAGATAACCACCTACAAATCAGCCCAATGTCTCCGTAGCTGTGAAATCCAGTAGCTCCTAAATGTCAAAGCTGCCCCAGATAACAAAGAAGCTAAGTAGGTCACCCGTCCCTAACCCAAAGCAATATGGTTCTTCGAATAACTCGCCCACCAAGAAAATGAGTGTAACACAAACAAAATCAGTCTTTGACCAAGTAGAAATCTTAAGTAGTCTTTTAGAGAAACTAGGATCTTCAAAAGATATGGGTTTTTCACAAACAGTCTCAAAGATAACTCATCCCAAATATTGTTTTCCAAGTAAACATCTTCTACAAAAATAACCTATTTTTTCTCAAAATTAAATTTACGGAAGTACTCCCAAAAGTCTTTTCCTTAAATACCAATGACACACAAAAATGGAACACATTAAGGGCTTGTTAACTTGAATGTAATGGTGATTACAATGCAATGCACCATTTTATAAAGTAAATGTGGGGTGGGAAATGAAGGAGGGGGAGGAGAAAGATGGAAAGAATGGGATTGATTACAAAATCCAATGTAATCACAATTGTTCAACTTTAGTTCATGTAAAGATGATTACATTGGATGATGCAATCAAGCTCCCAAATCCCATCTCTCTCCTCCCCCTGCTTATTTTTCCATCCCACATCTACTCTATAAATTAGTGGATTACATTGTAATCATCATTGCTTACAAGTAAACGCCACCTAAGGTTTAAGGACTAAGAAGGCACAAACAATTTTTTAGACAAAGAAAAAGTATATTGATAAGATATCAAATGTACAACAAAAGAGAGGATGAGGTATCCTCTACATAAATGATTTACAAATAAGAAGGCACAAATGATAGTTCCTAGAGATGTTTCTTCTGGTACATTGCTTCCAACAACAAGCATAAGTCGAAAAAATAAATGGAACTGATTTCTTACGTGAAGTCTGAAATTAAAGAGAAAATAAAAACCAATAGAGCCTCACGTTAGCTTCAGACATAATCCAAATACACCATGTTCATAGGTGCACAATCATTTCCAACAGACATAAATACTAGATGTTCATAGCTGCACAACCATCTCCCACAACCATTAATGCTGCATTTCTAACTATCTCCTAGTAGACGAGCATGTCATATTAGCTAAAGAGTCACATTTGTTTTGAAACATCAAAACCACACATTCTAAATTTCAAAGACTGCGTTCGACTTCGACCTCAACATGTTTAGCCTGGAATGTTGTATGGAGTTCTCTCCCCCCCCCCCCCCCAATTAAGTTTACTTCCTCAAGCATGTCTTCCTTTTATCTTATCATTGTTCTCTATGGATATTAAACTACCTGCAGTTATCAGTTTCGACCTCAGGTTATAGAGCATGTCACCTCAAATATTATATGCATTGAGAATGTCAAGTTTAGTAGGTAATTAACTTGATGTTGTTACGATTGAAGGCCACAAGATCAACGCATTTAACATAGGTTCTACGTCAAGGCTGGACAAATTGTACTCAGCTGCACTCATCAATACAGAGTAGATCGCTGTGGGTTAATAAACACCAAGCCTTTCACCAAACAACTATATGGGACACAAAAGAATAAAATGGTAGACCCACACAAATAGCCCAGTAGTGACATAATTCAAATGAAAATTCCAAGTAAGAGACTGTCCTCCTCCAGAACTTCCCATCCTCCACACAACAAAATGGCGAGGAAGCTGGCAAGGTTCCATGAGCCAAACAAACTCAAAAGGTATATTTCTCGTTTTGCAGTCTTGAAATGCTATCAACAATTTATTTCAGTAAAGTTGAAGCAATATATATTAGGCTACCCCTCAACTTGAGTATAGAAATTATATCCAACCTGTCATTAATCTGAGTATGTATGGTAGACTGAGCAGAGAAAGCTTGCTTGGAGTGACTTCCAACAAAGGTGACAGAGCTTGCAGCTGTGACTTGTTGTAGCATGTGGCTGCAAGAAAACATCAACAAGATGCTAGTACATGTTCATGCAGGGTAACAAGCAGAATAAAATAAAAAAAAACAGGACCTTAGTTTCTGGTTCCTTTAATTATTTAATAGGCAGAAAGAATTGGAAATCGCAAGATAGCAAACGCCTTCATATAACTGAAATAATATGACTAGAATCCCAGTTATTGTAATTTGTACCCAGCCTCTACCTAAATGTCCCAACCATTGATGAAACATATGCGATCAATGGCAATTGATGAATACGGCCTGGCTATGGATAAATTATCACATTCCCAGAACTAACATTCAGGACAAAGAAACATTTCTAACAAGCAAATCAGCCGCAATCTATGCAGTCCCTTCCCTAGATATTGACCACAAAAAATGAAGCAACTTCATATCCAGGCAGATTCTTTATCAGAAAGAAAAGGCACCGATGCAACTTAAATGAACAGCCCAAAACTTATTGAATTTGAACCTTTCTGATTATCCTGAACTTGGCATACCTTACACAATTGATCAAATTGTTTCTGGAATCTTTGAGTTGAAGGATAAGTTATGTTTAATCTCAATTAGGGGTGTAAACGAGCCGAGTCGAGTCCGAGCCAGGCCTCGCTCTGGCTCGACTCGGTTTGCTTTGGCTCGGCTCGAAGCTCGCCGAGCCGGAAAAATCAAAGCTCGGGCTCGGCTCGATTTAGGCTCGTGGCTCGGCTCGACTCGGTTTGGCTCGGCTCATATTCAAACTCATCATTACAAACGGAAGAAAAAATTGATCTAAAATAATTGCAATTGATTTGACTATAATGATCCCTTGCACGTTCTCATATGAAGAAAAAAAAAACCTTAAAAAATAAGAAATCTCTAAAAATATTTAATGATTTTATTCGAATAGAGAGGAAACTTAACAAAATCGAGCCAACCGAGCCCGAGCCTACTGGCTCGGCTCGGAAAGCATTCGAGCAGGCTCGGGCTCGGCTCGAGCTCGATTTGACCTGAGCTCGAGCCGAGCTTTGACCGAGCCGAGCCCGAGGGCTCACCGAGTCGGCTCGACTCAGTTACACCTAAGGCTGGCCAGAAGCCAAACAGCTCGCGAACAGTTCGGGATCGGTTCGAATAAAGCTCCGCTCGAACTCGGTTTGATTCTAAACGAGCCGAACTCGAACTCGATTTTAAGGCTCGAGCTTGACACTATTCGGCTCGTGGGGCTCGCGAGCCTTAAAAAGACATAAGATACATACAATTCTAAATTGTGTCGTAACTTCTAATATTATAATAATAATAGAGTAGCAGTACACCAAAGGTCATGGAAAAACGCTAAATTCTTGAAAATAACATTAGAGGAGGGTTCTATTATGTTAATTGGAACTCGAACTCGAACTCGAGCTTTGAATTTAGCATTCGAGCCGAGCTCGAGCTTAAATTTGCAGTTCGAGTCGAACTCGAACCCAAACTCGAGCCTAAAATTTTTAAATCGAGCCGAGCCGAGCTCTTCTGGTGTTCGGCTTGGTTCGGCTCGTGGCCAGCCCTAGACTTACACCCCTAATCTCAATGAACACAAGATTTATGCTGAATCAGCTCTTCATACTTGTAAGTGAGGAATCCTGAAGAGAATCCTAAGAGGGAAAAGGCAAAGCTGATTTTGCATAAGAAACACTCACCAGGGTTAGCCAGAATAAGTACAAGATCAACATCGGGGTTTCGAGCCGCCACAGATAATGCAACGCATCCTCCAATTGATTCTCCAACAAGATATATCGGTTTATCAGGGAAATGGTGATTCTCAGACCTAACGCTTTCCTCAACCAGCAGAACCAGTTCTAGATAGCATAAAACAATAAGCGATAATGTCAGTTGTCAGGACCTCCGGGGCCCTGTACAAATAGGCCTCCTGTGAGGTAATAAAAACAATTAGAAACAAAAAAATGAGAGCAGAAAATATATGTGCACCCACATAATCAGACATTTTATTTGAATACCATAACCACATAATGTCTATTTTTTCTTTTATCTCTGTCTACCCTCAGAGCCTCCAGGTCTTAACAAACAAGTCAAATTCCATGGCTATTTACATTACAGCTTCATTAGTGCAAGTATATGTGTGTAAGAGTGCAAGAGCCAAGAAGAAAAGAAGGGAGGAGAGAACAGGAGGGAGGGAGGGAGATGCACCTTGGAATGGAGTTCGATCCTTCACAGGTATATGTAAACACCACATATCAAAAAACCTTTATTCAAGGAAAATAGAAATATGTCAGCAGTCAGCGCAGTCAAAGCAGCAGCAGGAATCATAAATGGCCAACTGGAACAGCACCAAAATATTATTGCAGAACATATGATAATGTGTCTTGACCTCTGCTCACCCCACAGGTCCACCTACAGCGGGATCTACATTGGTCACCCTCATGGAACAAGAATTGTTTAGAACAGCAGGTGAAACATGGAAGTTCTATTACACTACTTCACAGACACTTTCCATCAAATCCAATGGGCATTAATTCTTAAGTTGTCTATTAGGGTTATACAATTAAATTTCTTGGCATATATTGTCAATGGGGAACAAATTTCAATGACTTTCGCGTAGCTAATAAACCTCTCCCACATGTATCAAAGCATCCAATCTTCTTAAAACAGAAATTAGTCAAATGCTAAAAGCAGTACCAGTAAAAAGAGCTAAAGGTGGTTTTATCAAACCTCACGTAGGAGAGATCACCAATGGACCCAAATTGGTAAACCATGTCATAAAAAGCTCGAAAGCTAGAGCCAAATTAATTCTGATAACCTAATGGAGACTTGGAGAATAGAAAGGAGGAGTGGAGGACCACAAAACCCATAGAGAGCTGCTTCCACTTCCAAAACCAATAGGTATGGTTTTTTGGTGCAGAAAACCGATAGGTATGATTAAAGTAGCCTAGGTTACATGATTATATCATGGTTATCTATATCCATACTACTATATAAGCCAATTATTGAGCTTTGGGGTCAAGTTTTTTTAACTCCATATAACCCTCAACTGATTTTTGTTGAAGTGCATAATAGAAGGGTTAAATTTTCAGAAGGTTAGGAAAACTTCACTTTCCGATATTCGAGCAAGTACTCCATCACATACCCCTCAATTTCCCATTTTGTCAGCTTTCATGATTTGACACTCTCTCTCACTCTCAAAATCTCCATAGGATTTGAAACCAAAAAAAGAAAAAAGAATGTAATATGTGTGTGTTGCCTCTTTTTGTTATCTCTCCATTTTCACTATCGAATGTACATGACTTTTTTTATACGTTTGTTATAAATGGTTTCATTAAACTAGATATTGCTTCAATTGATGTGAGTTCTACTGTTTGATGTGGTCGCTGGTTAGTATGGAGACATAAAAACACCAGCCCCTAGTGGCCTCACCTTTTTGTTAATTCTTCTATCTTTTTGTTTGTTGTTTGTGTGTACAAGATTGATAATGAATGTAATAGTCATTTTGATTTGTCAAGAAGCTGCGATATGATCATTAGTAGGAATATGATCTGCCTCCAAAATCACATATGCACATTGGAAACATCTTTTCTTTTCCCCCCGGTGTGTGATATACAGAATGCGGAATGCCTGAATGAAGAGAGTAAATGAAACTTGAATTTAGTAGCATTTTGTAGTGTTATTAACAATATTCATGCATGTATGACAACTAAATAGAAAATTTGTATACCTAACTTTATCTATTTTGTATCAGCATTTTGTAATATCCAATATTATGAAATTTACAGGAACAACCTCTCTGTGAGATTCTCACAGGGGTAAGGCTGCGTACAAACCGACCCCCCCTTACCTGCTTAGGCGGGAGCCTCTTTGGATGCACTGGGGTAATGGTGATATATTTAATGTTGATAAAATATTACGAAATTTAAGCCTTTCATCATGCACACATTTGCCTGCAATAAAAAACTAGTATGTGCGTTATACTAACACAAGACAACTAGTCAGCTATCTACCTATTTTACACCTCTCTCTCTCTCTCTCTCTCCCTAAAAGTGTGATGTCGATATACTTCAAGGTCCTCAACACATGTAGATATTGCGCATTCTTTACATCATCCTCAAGACCTAATCAATCCAAATTCAATTTGTGACATACATCACTATAGCAAAGCACGAGATTTTTGTGCATAATAAACAGGGTATAAATACCACAAATTAATCACAAGCAATGCACAAATGCAACATAAACTTTACATAAGCTAAATCAAGTAGTACTAAAATCAGAAACTTACTTGCCAAGTTTATGATGCTGCCGAATAAGTCCAAGTCCAACACCATCAATTCCTGAAATCAGAAAATAATCACTTAATTAACTCCAACAACAACATCTAAGACATTCTACTGCTCAACCTAATAACAAACCGAGAGGAGAGAGAAAATGAACTGACCAGGCAAGTAAAAGAGCGTAGGAGAATTCTCAATCCTCGATCCACCACACTCCAATGGCGTAAACCACCTCGGCGGTCCATTTCCACTGTCTGATCTGATCAAAACCTTCGCCTGATCAAAATAATCGCTCATATTTAATCTCTCTCCTTCTTCTTCTTCTAGAATAATCTTCTTCGCTCCTTCTAGATTATCATTCTCGAATATTCTTCTTTTCGCCGCCAAATTCGTCGAGGATTTCGCCAAACGCTGAAAATTAGGGCGTAACGACGCCGTAGTGACCGCTGGAGATGACGGAAGAACATGGCGGTGGAATGAGAAGCTGCTGGTGTTGATGGCCGCCATGGATGAGGAGGAGAGAGAAAGGAGGAGGAGTTGAAGAGCGGAGAAGTGGCCATTGACGGCCTGATGGGAATTTGAGATTTGTAGTATAGTACGGTAATTAATGCGTTTCCCGCAACTTCTCAGATTTTAGAACTATCCAATTGAATAGATTATCCTACTGGATTTTACTAGTGAGTACTACTTTGGACTTTAGTCTACCTAATCCACTAAAACAAAACTGTAGTGGTTGTGAGTATGTGACTATTTATTACTCCATACCTAAACTAGAACTATCTAATTGAAGACATCAAGAGATTTGTTCCAAAATGAAGTCAAGTGTCAAAATTAGGTGGCATTTACTTGAGGAGAGGTAGAGGTGGAAAACAGAGGACGAAGAAGAGAGAGAGAGACCATAAAAGATGAAGTGTCACTCTTCCCGTCTTCCAATTTCTACCTCATAATTATATAAAATGGTGCATTATAATTTACATTGTTATAATCATAATGTAGTACAAAGCAAACAAGCTCATAATGAAGATACAAGTTATATACAAGTTACAATCCTCATATTATCAAATTCTCAATTCACTATTGATATGGTTGACAATTGCAGTTTTCAATTCATTAACCTCTTTTTTTTTTTTTTTTTTGAGGTTAACTTTCAATAATCATTTATGTATATTTACAATGGACTAAAACCGCATTACGTCCGAACATGGTCCAATATAAGGAGAGATATATAAATTAATGATTCTGATACATCCAGTAGTCATATGAAACAGAAACACATACTCAAAAGAAAAGGTTTAAGAAATCCACATATCAAGCTCCAAACAATAAAGCATTCCCTATCAATGAAAGATTTCACAATAACTCATGAACAAAGGTTATACAAAGTACTTTCTCTTTTCACTCCCAGATAAATATAACGAGTAACAGAGTGTATCGTATTAGTCTATTAGAGGAAGGATAGATATACACAATCTTTACAATGGAGGGAAGTTGTTTTCAACCTTAAATGACTACAAAAACAAGAAGGAAATTATTGAAACCACACTTCAGGAGTTTACACTGTCATAATTACTCATACACAATTGAACAATTCTCTTTGTATCCTCCTCTAACAAACAATAAGAAAGAATGACTGGTGTAGGGTGTAGCTATGCTTTAGATGACCCTAGGCAGTACGCCACCTTTCAAGAGCGTTGTACCAGATGAATGAAATGTACAAAGTCTCCTTGCAGAAGTATCCAAATGCTCTTTGAGGAAAGAATGCCCACCATAAGGAGTCTATAGTTCAAAAGTTGGGATTTCTGACGTGATACCATGCATAGACAGGTATAACAGCCGAGGCAATATACTTCTGTATGGATCAGGTTCTCTTTTCTCCTTCAAATAAGCAAGACAGTTCTCAACCTCAGACTTCACCTGTAAATATAATTCTTGACCTTTCTGTCTGTCCTTCAGCTCTTGCTTCCTCCCTGTAAATATATTTGATAGAACGCATCGAAGTAATGTGACAACTGACAAGCAAAAACAATAAAACTAGAGAAAAAAAGTGCATGGGAACTAATAGCAGTGTAGATTATGATATGACACTCTTGTACATCTGTATAAGTCAATTTGATCTTTTATGACAGGGCTAAACCCCTGTTCATTATTATGGTTTTTCATAATACTTAGAGCCAGTAAGATTATTCTCTTTTATTTGACCACTTATGGTTTGCCATGCCAGTCTCAGAAGTTCGCTAGAAAACTCATCCTCATCAACTGCCTTCACCATCACCCCTTTGTGTGAGGATTTGAGCTCCCAGTAGACCATTGGGAGAAGTGCTTACGGACTTAGGGGAGAGGGGAAAATCAGGAGGATTGGATCATGGACCTCAAATGTGAGTATGTGACACATAAATCAATCATTTTAGATTTTATTTCCTTATAATCCAACATAAGGAAATTATTAAGAAAAGCACACTGATTGGTGCATAATAATAAATATACCTTCTGTTTCTATTGGCTTTCCAAAAAAGTAATAGAAACGTCCTGGAACTTTCGGGAGAATCCCAGGAAGATGAACTTGTTGGTTTGAAACTTCACCACTGCTATCAGATCTGCCAAACATAAACAAAAGGAGCTCAAAGAAAAGCTCCAGGACATAGCCCCAGTATTGTTATACAGATATAATGAAATTGAAGAAGTTTCTCAGACGTGAAGTCTCAAGCTACCTTAGGTTCACTGCTTCCTTAGTTAGCTGCTCAATTTCTGATTTGAAGTAAGGAATCCTCACTAAGTCATCATAATCCACAAGCAACTGCAATTTATGAAGGTTTTAATCAGTAAAAGGGCAACAGGAGGAGCTGTTGGAATTATCACCACTAAGAAAAAGGAGGAAAAGACTGGAATCATCAATACAACAAATTGACAGCTAACAGGACAAATGAATAGAAATATAGCACCCCAAGACTCACTTTACCAAGATCATCTTCGCCAACAACACCGAAAGGTACAATCTTGGCCCCAAATCTTGCAGCCATACGTGCAAACTCCGACTGCTCAGGCCAAAATAGCTGGTATTCCTCACCCTGAAGTAAATTTTGGCTGAAAGTGAAATATAGCTTCATATATGCAGTATAACAAACTATTATCTTTGTCACAGCTCAAAATCATATTCTCTGCTCTAAGATCAGGTTAAAAATTGCGCAGAGAATGGCGCATCCTTATTGGTAGCACACTCAAATGTTGCTTAAAACACTATTCAATTTGCCACCTCACTTTTAAGCATACCACTCCCAAAATAAGCTATCATCCAATCATCCCTAAATTGCTTAAATGGCCCCACAAATCTACTCTCTCTCCTCCATGACCCATCTTCTCCCTTTCTTTTTTTTTTTTTTTTTCCCTTGCTCAATGTGTGCTTATTTAAGCACATATGGCTTATTTAAGCACACCCCAAGAAACAACAATTATTGGTAAGCAACTAAGCAATGCAAAAAGCATTTAAGCATACCTTTAAGAGCACCAATAAGGATGCCCCGAGGAGATACTTTCTTACATTATCCACACACAAAAAAAATATTGTAGCAAATATATTATATATGCTCCTCATGGAAATTTCATGATGTAAATAAAGATCATGTAACAACTAGTTTAAAATGTCGAAATTACTGAATCTTAACGTTCACCTTCACTATCATGCATTTCATTGTGCTTCAATCCCACATTAAATGTTACCTATCTCTTCTCTTTTCTTTTTTCTATGTTTGCTCTTTTTCCCTGAGCAAATTCACTCTTCCTAGCTTTCCCACGCCCCCAAAGCAAAAAATAAAAAATAGATGAAGAAAGAGTAGGGTGAATCTGGTGAACAGTACCAAGAAGGGCCACTCTCGAATTCCTGCTGACTCCTTCCCACTACTATGGTCATTCCTTTATTTTTTCGACAAAGGAGTATTACTATTATATACATAGTGCAGCAAAATATAACTTACCTTCCGATGAAGCGCCTCTCTTACGCCTCCAGGATACAGTAAAATGTGAGACTTTGAATCAAGTAATTTAAACAAACTAGTACCAGAGACAGGAACAGCACCCATTAATCTGAAATTGTCATATGCTGATAAATCAGGTAATTTCCCCTCTTTTGACCTGTAAAACATCATTGGGTGTGCCATTCCCCGTACGATGATGTTTTTCTCTGTCACGAACCGTAGCACTAGTGGAGCTAGTTCAAAACCCATCAACATGTGATACCCAACCAACAAGGTTGGCCCCTCTGAAGGAATTCCTGCAAGGCCCCTCACAATCTTCCCATTCCCTAGAGTTGAAAGCATGACCGGGGAAGCAGCTGGATCAAACCACCTGTATATAAGCAACAAAATCAAATTTATGTTGACTTCTTGACAAGCAATGCAAGCTTATACAGTTTATGGGCTTCTCATTACCAGCATGACCTGTAAATAGAACACCTTCAGAGAAAATGGGCTATTGAGCATAATTTCAAATAAGAATATGAAGATTACAAGTCATGACAAGCTCCCGACGAAACTGAGTTTTGCTCGATAACAAACTAAATGCACAGACTTCTTGAGTGAATGATACCATGAGAAGGTTCGATGTGAAGTGTTCTGAAAGTAAAAACCGCTCTGGACATTCTGATAGTTTCATTCTTTCAAATAATATGATTTTTAAGGAAAAGCTTTTTAATAAGGTTGGCATGATTAGTCAAAGAATATAAGAATTACAGAAGTTTTTAGGGGAAAGCACCAAATACAAATAAGAAAAGAAAAGGAAAAAGGAAAAAGAGTTGTATATATTTTGGGATGTATGGAAAATTTGGGACACAGTACACTTTATTTTGAGATGGTAAGAGTTCTCAGGATATCCCAGTATGCATTTGCAATAGTCATGCAATTTATAATGATCCATTGTTCATGGCCAATGCCCTTGTTCCTATATTTTTATGCATATATCTATGTATGGATCTGAAAAAGAAAATCTAATTACCAATAATCATCTTGAACTCTTTTGAATTCGGAAGGGGTAGGTGGTAGATAATCTGCAACAAAATCATGGCTTTTCCCACGACGATACAAAGTGGCACCTTTCAGTATGCATGTCAGTTCTATGCCATCTTCCTGTTAACAACAATGACACAGTCATGTATATAAGCTAAAAAAAACTAGCAATATATGGGGAGCGAAGGGGACTTTAATAAATATGCAAGAAGATAAACAATTCACTGCCAGGATTTTACGCACTGGAAGACAAATAGCTAAAATTCTTATATAGGGAAAAAAGTGTTGACATTATACATGACTAGGAGATTTATCCCAACATCTAACACTAAGCGTGAAAGTACCTGCATTACATTATCCAAATTTTAACATCTTAAAGCTCCAAGTGGAAATGGAAGGGTAATCAATTGATAGCACCACATAATATCTATGTTGTATCACACTCGGAAAATCTTTTATGATTGATGATTAAATGTTGAAGTTACACAGAAAGGGCTGTAGTATAGCCAAAAAATGATCCATGCAAATACGAAAAAACATCATTTCTATATTTAGGATAACGTGGGTGTTGGGCTTCGCCACCGCTTCGGCCAACTAATCCCGTGGGTCCTGAATTGAACAACCAGTAAAACTTCCAGTGGCCCTAAGGGGGCTTGATCTAGTGAACTCTGGAATAGATCTTAGGATTCTGACCAGCTGAATAGGAAAAAACATCATGATCTAAGAGCAAAGATGCTTTCAGAAAAACAACTGCCCTGTAATTCAACAAGTTCCTCAATTTTGAATACAATTTAGATCTTCACACAGTGTCAAAAGTACAGTTCACTCAGGCAACCAAGTAGCAAAGACAAAGAATAAATTGTCTGATCATTTCCCTAACGGACAACCTATTCTTCCCCTACCCTGAACTTCATCTTCCTCAAGAACAATAAATTTAACAGCCACTGTTAAATAGGATCAGAGCTTCACGTCTCCCATTATGTGATCAAATAGCACAAAACAGAGATATCGTACATTCAGTTACTGCTAGAGAACAGCCTACTCTTTTTATTTTTATTTTGTTAATCTATTTTCACCGATAAAGCTACTTCAATGGCACGGAATGCAGTTGTTACTTCAAGGCACAGAATACAGTTTCTCTTTTCCTAGATCATACCTTTTGAACAAGTTTCTCTTTTCCTAGATATCATGTATCAACTATATTACTCTTCGAGTCTTTTCTTTTCAGATAAATGTTTGGGTCAAGGTTCAGTTATGTTAGCCTTCCTCCAGGTTATTCAAATTCACATTGTGTTCGGTTCACTTGTAACAAGCTGTTACCTTTTCTCTTCCCCAAAGAATTTTTAGATTTTTTTCATTATCAAAGAGCAAACACCACGAAGAAAAAGAAAAGAAGAGAAAAGTAACTAAAACTTAAGGTAGTCTGGTACCAAATGATTTGATCACTTCCCCATCCTTATATCGTGACATCGTGTACTGTGAGAGAGAAATTGAAGTTCTCAAAGGGAAATCTTATTGCTTTCTTAGATCTAACTAGGACACAAGGTTATTACAACATACATTTTGTGCTGCCACAAACATAAACACACATGACGAAAGAGTCAAAGGAGAGTGACAGAGAGGTGGAGAGACAAAGGAAGAGAAATTTCATCCTACCAAGAATAAGAAATGACCATTGTCATTAAACTTACGAATCTCACATTTTGGTAGCACATGGAGAAGCCTCTCACCTTCCTCTTGGCTTGGCAGGAAAAGATCCCTTCCACTGCAAAAGATTCAATTTATGTCTTATCCATTACTGCATTACATAAGGTTCAATTGAAAAACAAACTAAAGCAAGCCATATAGGGCTTTTACAATGTACAACACATCACAACAAAGTGTACAATGAATCATTTGAAATAAGAAACAAGCCAACCCAAACCAAGCTCTCACTCGTATCACATGAGCTACATGACCAATAAACAAACACATAAATGGAACATACATAACCCTGATATTTGACTACGATATTAGGGCATATAACTTCTATTTTCTATATTTAGAAACATTGGGAGAAAATGAAGGAGATGAGTTTTGTATAATTAAACAGTGAAAGAAGCTGAGATATTTCAGTAGAGAATTCAATGGTACATACTACATACAGTTTGAGCAAACACTGTTTCAAACTTCAAAGGAAGATTCAATTTATATTCCGATGACAAAGGCATTCTTTGTCATTAATATTGAAGAGATACGGAGCATTTTAAAGTAGTTACCTTACCTAGTTAATATCAGGGTTTGAGCTTTGACGGCATGGAGACAAGAATTAGCATTGGTACAAGCATTTTGAAGCAACTCCATCTTCCACAGGAACGTACTTCTGGGCAGAATATCAGCAATCACCTGTAAATTCCTTTTCGCGTCATATTTTAGCGGACTGACAGCATCAACAAAACATATTAATTTGGAAATACCTGTGAGTCAATACACACCACCAAATAATTTTAAGAAAAAGATCGGAAAAGAATTCCTTGTCAACATGAACTCTAGCAAAGTGAACGCATTCACTAAGATACAAGAACACCGACATGCACAAAAAATTCATTGTATTGTTTGGGTTGGGGCTGCCTGCAGGTGAACCAATGGCAGAGTTCCTTACAACTGAATCTACAAACACACAGTTTTCCAGTTCCTCACCAACAAAACTTTACGGTAAAAGAAAAGAACGAAAAAAATCTAATAAAGTACAGCTACAACCTAAGAGACATATATATCAAGACAACATCAATAGTATCATTGCATTATAGTGACACTTTACGTCATTTGGATGTTACACCAGATACCAGATTGAGCATAAAGACATTCAAGGGGTAATATAAATCCAATAGCCAAATGTCGAGATTAAAAAATAACAGACACCCCCCCCCCCGGCGGAATGTGAGAAGCAAATCGTTCAATTGATGTTTTCTAAGATTTGAAAAATGCACAGAACAGACCCTAATCACAGATCTTCCTCTGACCCAAGAAACAGTGATTTTCATCCTTATTCCCCAAACCCTAATGTGACAGGCCATTCCCTAATGTCATTGATTTTTGTCTCTTGCTCTTCACATTTTCTGGTTGCTGGTTTGGCTCCCATAAAAGTTCACACTATATTATCGATGGACTAATTTAAATATTTCAAAAAAATGAAGGAAAAGTTGTGTAATTAATCAAACCTTCAGAAAGTTAGTTAGCCTCTCAAATCTCACTCCTATTGCAATAATACATCCAAAGCACATTAGCAACATCAATTTGCAGTATTGGTATTGTTGTATTAATGTTAAATGTCACAAAAAACTCAGTTGGTCAGTCATTGGGTCTTAGTTTCTATTAGCTGATCTCAGATATATCAGGTGTGTATGAAAAACCAGAATCTGCATCCCATGTTCAGAAGATAAAGGTGATAAAGCTTAGCTATAACGGTGACAGCTAAGTATCGGTATAATCTGTAAACTTATGTGACCACCCTTTTCAATGTCAGGCCTCTTCCTAAGCCACCAAAAGGGGAAAGGCAACACTAAGGCATCTTAAGGGACATGACAAACTCGGCATTTAGTATAATATGAGCGGAAGCTTACAGAATAATGTAATGACAGTGAGCGAAGACCATCAAATAAGTCTTTGGCAGCTTGCGTCTGTCCAAGACCTTTCTCCATCGCATCCACCAAATGCCTCACAGAATCACCTAATATGAATAGAAGAAACTTCTAAGCTTGAGTCCAGGATATCAGTTGACATACAGATGGAGTAAGGACGTACTAAATCTTTCATGCACCAGACAAATTCGTTCCAACTTTACCCTAGCCATCTCCACAACAGAATTTTGAAAGTTCAAGGTTTGAAGACTAGCGGTTCATGACACTGGCCTTGCAGGAATAATAGTTACTAACCTCTGGATGGACTGAGAGGAAAAGGGATAGTAGGAAAAGGTTGACTTGGCATGGATTCCCACAAGGATACAAGCAGCTGCAGTTGTGACGTGCTAAACAGCTGCAATGGGGATTTGCTGAAAGAGGTAGCTGGCAACGGAAACAACAGTATTTACTTAACGAAAGCACTGGAAGAAACAAAATCCTCCCTCCAAAGAACCCAACAACTTTTACATTAAGCACTAGGCCACTAGTGACTGAAAAATATTGAGAATATCAAAGCCAAATCACTTAAAGTCTAATAAGATTGACGTTTTAAAAACTCTTGACACTTTCATGAGGAGATGACATATTGACATCATACCTGGATTTGCCAAAACTAGCACAAGATCAATATCAGGATTGCGGGCAGCAACAGCTAGTGCAAGGCATCCTCCAACAGATTCTCCGACAAGATATATGGGCCTCTTCGGTGAGCAGCTGTATTCTGACCTAATGATGCCTTCAACCAACTTCACCAGTTCTGCAGTCAGGAAGTAAAAATTAACCTTAAACACTAACTAATCGAATAAGTCATTCTAACAACAAGGTGAAAAATAGCATGTTGACTTCCAACCAAAAGCAATTCAAACTTCCATGACTTGACATAGGCATTGCCTTTAATCTCGAAATAGATAAATGTGAGCCAGCAACTAGGAATGAAGCAACAAGCAAGTCATAGAAAAGACCATGTTACCCAATTCCATATTAGAGAAACCAATTGCTTCGAAATATATATATATAACAACAAGAACAGCCCCTGCCACCACCACCTAGTGAGGATACGCATCAAAGAAAGATAAGCACTAGATGTTTAAGGGACATATGAGAAAATGAAATTCATACAAGAGAAGAAATAAATACCTGCAAAGGATGTTTGATCCATAACTGGAATATGGAGGCACCATACTTCAAAAACCCTATAGTGAAAGGGGAAGGGAAAAAGTATGAATTATTTAATACATAAAGGTCCCAGTATGGTGAAACTACCATATGATATATTGTCTTGCTGAGTAATCCTAGATGAAGATAAAGAAACAACAATCCCATGAGGATAATACTGAAGGTAACCTCATCCCTGAGCACCTAATGAGATGCTGATAAAGTGGTGGCACAATAATGATCTCCATCTCATTCAAGAATGTAATCAAAGTCAAGAAAAGAGGAGCAGAATTGAATGTCCACTCACTTACCTCCCAAGTTGTCGATGTTGCCTCACAAGTCCAAGTCCAACGCCATCAATTCCTAGTAATGTCAAACAACAGTCAATCACATTTGTCCATTTATACTCCCCTGATTAAGATAAAATTGAAAAGAGCAATCTGTACTCTGTAGCACCTAGAGAAAAAATAAGCTACTAAAGGAGTAGTTAACTAAACATGTTGAAAGGTAGTCTTTTCTCAAGAGATCGGACTGACTTCATTACAGGTTACATTTGCTACGAAGTGTGAAGCATTGTAACTGAAGCTATGCTGTGGCTGTCAAATGAAGTACTCATGTATTTGGAGAACTATTTTGAAAAACTGCCATGGGTATACATAAGATTACAATAATAGACCCATACATTCAATAGTTACAACTTTATAATTTTTTGCAGTGGTTGGGTTTTTTCGAAGGGGATGGAATCTCACCCTGGAATTACACTGGTTAATATAGGCAAGCAAAGGCATAAGAAGATCAGGAGATGTGCACTTACAATTTACAACCACGGTCTATGAAATTTGGCTTGAATGTAATGGCAGAATTCTTGATACATTGTACAGAAAAGAGGTGCAAATAGTGTGGGAGATCCAGTTTGCTGTAAGTGTTAGGATTTTTCCTAGTTTTCATAATGAGGATGTTTCTGTTTCGATAATAATAATAAATAAATAAATAAATAAATAAATAAAGTAATTGTGGGGGGAGGGGGTATAGCTTGCTGCTTGTATTATCTTTTACCCCCTAAAAATTAAAAAATAGAGTAATACTAATAATAAAAATAAATAAATAAATTATTCATATTTATTTGTATAAGGGTAATAAGGCTCTTGTATTCATCAGCTAAGATGCCATCCAGGAATGGTACCAGATTGATAGGTGTTTTAATTGAAAATGCTTTCTAGGCCTATTATAAAACACTTTACAAAGTTTTCACAAATTTGCACACCACTGTAAAATGTTGCCAAAACCACTTTGGCTTCATTTGATGTTCTTACTCATGGCACCATTGTAGGTGAAAAAGGGAATGTATCATAATTTGTCCAAGTTCTTTGAGAGAAGTCGTTCCAAAATAAAAGTATATATAAATAAAAATAAAAATAAAAATAAAAATATGAGAGAAGTGAGGCGGAGGAGTGAGAAATTACTTAAGACATCCAAATTGCCATGGTTGGAGATGCGCTACGGCCTACGAGCATGCACAATGGTGTCTTGGTGACTAATTTTTTCAGTCATGACTAGAAAAAGGACAACTTGACAGTTTTTTTGGTGCCCACTATGATGACTAAATTGGATTTGTGCCATGGAAAAATGAGATTTTAGTCGTCTTGCGACCATTTTCGTGACTGAATTTTTCGGGGCTCACACGGCGGGTAGTCCCAGGTGAAATGCATTTTTTTGGTCTTCCGAAAATGAGAGGCCATTTTTCAATATTTAAAAAACATAAAAATAAAAAGAAAAAAGCATGATTCATAAGTATATTACTGTAAGTCCATGACTCATGACCAACTTTTTAAATTACCATGGTGGGAAGGGAATTGCCGAGTTGGAGAGTTTCATGAAATTAGAGGGAGTGAGTCAGTTGGCCAACGGAGGAGAGAAAAAAAATTGGTCATTACCAACGTACGAATATTTTTTAGTCATCACTGTGCATGCTCTAAGAATAATTTCGTGGTAACCGTAAACCAAGTCATGCTCGCAAAGACTTGTATAGGACGATTTGTATAACAGCTTCTTATCACTATTCACTAACATTGCACAACTAGTGAATTAGTGATAGTACTATTTTTTGGGGGTACCAAGGTTACTAACTTTGCACAGATACTATAGCCAATTAGTCTTTTGTAAGACCATTCTACGATGGGACAGAGTTATTTTTATGAAGAAACAATGATCCGTTCTTAGTTTACAAGTCACCCTCGTTCTTCCCAAAAGTCACACATCACACCGTCGGCTGATCTTATACAAGTTTTTGTGCGCTCTATAATGACCAAATTTTCTACTTTTATAAACAAAATTTTAGACAGCCATTAGATAAAAAAAAAAATGAAAGTCAATTGATAATCGGTAATTTTTTATTTTTTTTGGTAAAGTGGAAGGCAAAGCGCCCATTGATAATCGGTAATTTAAAAATAAAAACAAAAAACAGCCAGATAAGACAAACGAGAGAGAGGAGCCAACCTGGGAGATAAAGCAGTAGAGGAACGCCAGTCAAACGTGGGCCGCCACACTCAACCGGAGAAAACCACCGCGGTCCAGCCCCATCGTCGCCGGTCGATTTCACAAGAACCGCTGCTTGTTCAAAGTAATCATTCACAGAATTCTCACTTACCCCAGCTTCACCTTCGTGATCAAGTCCCGGCCCGAACCGGCTTACCTCCACTGAAGCCCCGGTCCGAACCGGACAGTCCGAAACAGAGCTTTGCTGAGCCGACCGGCGGCTCAGAGACGCGATTCTCTTATAGGGTTTTGGGATGCAGGTGGTAAATGGAGATAAAACGACCGCGAACGGGTTTGCTCCGATGACCGCCATTTTTACCTTTTCTGTTTAGAGTATTTGATTTTGAGAGAGAGAGAAAGTGAAGTGTGCTAATTGCTATGCGCACCTTATATTTGTCAAATATTGTTGTCGTCCCTTATTTGTTATTTGTCAAATATTGTTGTCGTATTGGCATTTACTCTTCGTGAATTGACCCGATACAAACATAATTAGTGTTGATTTAAAAAATTTAAGAAAATCTGTGATTAAACCAAAAATATATATTGTCACACGTCTCTCCAATTCCCTCCCTCTTTATAAGTTATAATCCCCCTTTTATGAGTAGCGATAGTAATTTGGTACACTGGTTCAGTTGTGAACCTTGTCATAGTGGGTCATGTTGAGAGTGATACTTGCCTTCTCAGCAATAGTTTGATGTCACCATCGTCAAAAGTTTAAGACATTGTTATACTAAAATATAGGTGGTTTCAGGTACACTTAATTCAGTTATTCCTTATGTAAAAGTATTATAGATTCGATTTTTATAAATGGTGATGTACCGATACTACTTGTTGGATGCATATTATTGCTTTCTACACTGATTGGTGTGAACAAAATTAGTGTTTATAAATAATAAAATGGATGCATAAATTTGCATATTACAATAATAATACTAGTAATAAATATAAATAAGGAGAGCAGATCTTCTACGGTTGGAAAAATAACACCAAGAGTGATGTTCTTCAAAAATACATCATTAAATTAGAGTGGGTGATTGTTTACCCTTAGATAGAGGGAGTGAGTTTTTCAAATTTAAAAATTTAGAGGAGGGAGAAGATGACAGCCGAGCAAACAAATAAGTAGTTGAGTAGTTTGTTCAAAAATTGTTTGCTAATGGTAAGCCCCAATTCTTTTTGTTTCATTGTTTTGCTCTGTTTTTTAGTTTTAGTATGTCGAATAATATCAGTCTCTCCATCTGTGAGAGTTAGTTTGTCCCATTTATTGGGTTCAGCTGTCTCTCACTTTTTGAGAGTATTGTTAGTTTTTTGTTTTATTGTTCGTATGGTACTTTGGCGGATCTATTCTATCAAGAAGTGGTCTACGATGTCGGATTGGAGCATTCAAAGCTATTGCAGAGTCTTCAGCGAAGAGGCTGTAATATGGAAAACAGCGATTAAATGGAAGTCGATCGAAATTGTTGAATCTCTAGTGCTACATAGCTTTTTCATTCGAATGTATTCTGATGTTTTAGATCTATTTCTTGTTGAATTCAATCCTTCTTGTAAGTGCCGTATGGCTTTCAATTAATGGAATTTCATTTCCCCTCAAAAAGAAAAAAAAAAAAGTAGTTGAGTGGTGTTCTTGAAAAACTATCAAAATCAGTTTTTCACACACAACTAGCTTCCTTTTGAATATGAGGGGTGCTATTGCAGCCTTACTCTGGGTGCAAATTGCATCCTCAGAGTAAAATTGCACATAGCATCCCTCTTCAAATACAGTATATTCGATCACCTCCCTAAATATATAGATGTACCCTCCATCAAATCAATAAATATTTAAATGAGTACATTACAGGATGGAATGGTTGACCTTGAAGCGTGTGATCTTCCACACTTTGGTGGAGTGAAAACTGAATACTCTACATGACAAGAAATAGAAAATCGGGTCTCTTCTTTAATTGACAAAGGCACAAAGCAGTTCTTTGACCAAAAACGTGTATTCTAAGCCACCACTAGTCCATTAGAATCACGCGTTCGGCAATTCATGGCACCATAATAAGCTACGTGCACTTCTAGTGTTCTAGTTCAAAAATGTCCATACAATTCTAGGGATACCGATCGGAACTTAATATATACTTGTATACCAAATGAGTGTTGAGGCTTAACAGGATACTCCTGAGTCCCTGAGTGTTAGCTAGCACAACAATCATACGAGTATGGTTAGTATTTTGGTTAATTTTGCTATTTTTTGAATCTTGAATGTTACATGTTACCACAGTAAACAAGACACTTAATTTCTTTATTTTGTATTAATATCAATGCAATACCACCTTGGCCAGCTGTCCCACCCTTTGAGGTGCCTACAAGCCAGCGCGGGGGATAGTCACTGTGATCGACGGTGGATACCCTTGGTCGTGAACCAAAAAAAAAAAAAAAAAAATAATGCAGTACCAATAGAAGAACGGTGCATTGTACGGGTTTTAAAAAAAATCTAGTAAGATTTATAAAAAACATTTTCACCACTACAACAAACATTGGTAGAACTTCCTCTCGAAAAAAACCAAACATTGGTAGAAAGAAAAAGTAACTAGGAGATTCTAAAGATCCTATAAATTAAAAATTATCAAAAAAAAAAGATCCTATAAATTAAAGGGAAGAGATTGTTTCACAACGATGTAGTTTCTTCGAGTTCCTAGAATGGATTCATAACCTTCATGAGAGTTACCTTGCAACAAAGGTCTTGAACATGAATCACAAACATCTAGATTTACTATTTAGTAACCTACAGCAAGACATGACATTCTCAGTTTCGCATATCGCTGTGGACTGTGGACAAAGCAATCACAGGAAGTGAAACTGAAACCCTATGAACAAGAGCGAGCTCCTTACCCCAAAGGAAAAGCTTAGAGTTGAAACATTTAGATGACAACGCAACAACAAACCACATTACTTCCAAGAGCAGGTAGCTAGTGCTTCCAGAGCTGAGAAAGAGGCTTTCCATTTTCACAGCTCATGACACAGTCCATCACGGATTCTGTCAGCTGTTTATAAACTTCTTCCATTGGTAAGCTGGCATCAATTATCTGTTGTCATTTTCAGAGTTCGTGAGCCTGATGGGTGGTCTATTAGATATTGATAATGACTGAAAATATAAACTAGCAACAAAAGGATAAAGCAGCAAGCAAGAGTAAGCACATAAATCACTAAGAAAGCACCACCCCATATCCTGAAGACCTGAACACTAGACAATGGACCAGTTTTTAACTAAAGATGCCATTGGTTAACCCTACTATTGAGCCAAAAACAGAATTTCTAGTTTTCTAAGTTGTATGGCTGGTAGAAATGTTTTTTACTGATAGCTCAAATATTATAGATAGGGAGCTGGGCAGACAAACAGAGTAGCAGACAATTATCTGACTACACCTTATCTACAGCATTGGAAGTAAGCAGGGCTAAAATCCCTAACAATTTTGCTTCTGTATCCTTGTATCCATAATGACCGTTCTGTATGAAGCAGTTCGTAGTATAGTGGAAATAAAACATGTCCTAGGAGAGAAGAAGAAAACAACATAGAGAGGGAGGACATTACCTTCCACGAGGGATCATGAAGAGCCTGATATTTCTCTCCAACCTTCTTCTGAAAATCAAGATGCTCATATCTTTCACCTCCATAACCTCCTCTTTCTGCAGCTTTCTGTAGTTGGATACATATATATATCATAGTAATATATTTGGTTTCATTGTAAGAGAAAAGAATTTGATATGTTTCTAGCTTTTATACTCTACGGAAACATTTGCCCTATCATCATTTATGTACATAAATCACTCAAATCAGTAGTTCAAAACAAATAAAGCTGGAAAATGACTACAACACAAGAAACTTGAAACATAGAGCCCCATCTTTTTATTTGAGCAAGCTACAAGATCAATCAAACTCATTCACTCTGCTCAGATGCCTTCAAAATAAAGAAACAGGTTATACCAGAAAATATGAGTATGCAAGAACCCTGCATTACAAAGTTCGAGTGCACATAGCAAGCCGCACAAGAGGTAGATGATCTAAATTTCCTATAAGACATTTATTTTGTAAACTTGACTATTATATGTCATGGAAATATTGGAAATTGAAACAAACTTTAATTTTTAAAGTAAAGTTTCATCAAAATAAAAAATAAAAAAATGAACTACCTCTGGTGGTATGTCAAGGTAGAAAACTATATCTGGAGCCAGCAATCCCATCTCTGGTGCCTGCACACAAAAGAAATGATGCCCCCAGTCAGATTGCCATGCTTGCTAAGTTGCTATGAGGTTAAACTTTCAGACAAACTGGTGACTGGTCATTTAACAAGTTATCACAAGTCATAAGAAGGCTAGCTGAGGCTGGTTCTCTATGTCATCTCATCTCCTCATAGCTTGTTATCACCAATGGATTTGTGGGTAATCGTTTGCCTCTCCATATGAAGGGCGAAACCTGAGAACATGATACCTTTATAATTCTCATTTCTCAGTCGGAAGTTGGTACTGTAAGGGGCTCAAAGTTCTATTGTTGAGGATTTAACAGATCCCTTGAAGTACTCAAATCAGTTAAAAAAAATTAAGGGGTTTACATTTTTTTTTATCTCTTATATTCCTCTTCTGCCTGACATTTTTTTCCAGAGTCATGACAGTTATCCCTCCAAATCATATGGACTATCAAAATGCGTCTTGCATCCCTCACCGATTCCCCCTTATTCCACATTAGGCGTAGCTCTTTCTTGCCAACTCTTAAGATACTCTACAGTCTAGGCACAGTAATCATTCCAAAAGACCCTGTTTTTGTGCTCAAGATTTTGAAGCACAAGCTAAATAGGGAAAAACACCAACACTCTACATGTCTGTCTATGAGGAACTTACAGTGATGAACCAGAGTAACTAGTTCATATGGTAGTTTGACATATGGTACAATTCATACCATTGAGTTTCCACAACTAGTTCCATAAAAGATCTAATCATCGCACACAACAAAGGTCAACAGTCAATTTACCTTGCACCAGTCAAAATGTAGGCCTTTGGCAGAGGAGAATGCCACCCCAGAGTATGAATAACGATCAACAATGAGAGTGGTCCCAGCTTTCAGCTTATCTTCCATCAATGATCTATCCATGTAAAACACAAAGCGTAAATATTATGGATTATAATTTATAAGTTTCAGGACATCCACATCCCCATATCCAAAAATCCTTAGCCATGGCTGTCATGGCCTTCTTTAAACATACATATAAGCTAGTGAGTTACTCCACCTATTGCAATTAATCTTTCGAATAAAACTTAACTAGGCTTACTTGCAGTCGATTGATTTAGGCCTAGATGAATACAAAAATTTATCATCAAGTGAGCCGCACATACCCATAAGGCCATAATTCGCTGACCAGGCTCAAATAAATGAGTATATGTCATGAGACTCGTCACATCAAGTTACTGACTACAATGACCAAGCCAACAAATACTACTGCTCCTACGTATATAGGATGAAATTGTATATACTACCCTTAACAAAACTAATAAGCCAAATTGAAAAAACAAAACAAAAAGTGAACATAAGGAAGACTGCAATGCTGGTGTAAACTTGCATTTAGAGAAGATGAAGCATTAAAAAATGACCCCATAACCACATACAATCCCAGAAGGTAAAACACAAGCACCAGAGCAGAAAAATTCACCTAAGCATTTATACAAACACATGGTGGGCAAAAAAATAAACTTGACAATTACCAACAATTTTATGCCAACCTTTTCTCCCATCGATTAGCACTGAACAAGAGATGTATTGTATGATCATCTAACTGGGATTGATTAGTAAGATACGAAGATATCATCTGCCCAACACTTGTATTTCGATCAGGAAACCGCCATAATTCGGCAGATAAACCACGACCCTCCAAATAGGAAAGCAATTTACATGATTGTGAGCTTTTCCCACTTCGATCTAACCCTTCTAAAACAATCAAAGCACCTCTTGAACCTTTTGCTTTCTTCTCTTGTCTCTCACTCTCCATCTTAATTGAACAATTCCGGAAAATTTTCAGATTATAATTGGATGATCGTCGTGCTGGTGCTCCTACGTATCTGAAGAAATTACCCAGAAAAATTGATTTATGACATAAATTAGTAAAGTTTTGAGAAGATTTAAAGCGTAAATTGAAATGGGTTTGTGGAGAGAGAGACTAACAAGGGTTTGGTTAGTGGAAAAGAGCGAAGCATCTCCTGATTAATTGAAAAAAGAAAAAAAAAATTGTGGTTTGAAGTTAAAATAGAGCCCGCCAAATCTTGTAGATTTTGGAATTTGGGCGGGAACACTGCCGTGCGGCGGTTTCTCAGGTCCAGTTCCGCAATGACAATTGACAAGTAGGCAAGCAACAGTCAGCTTGCTTTTGTTCGGACGGACATTGTCAAAAGTTTTTTTTAAAGTAGGTGATTACACAACAATTTGTATTAGACGGTATTATGATGAGATATGGGTCACCTTTTATAGAAGTAGGAGTTTTATAACAAATGACCCATGTATCAAAAACAATATATACTAGAGCTCGTAAAAACTGACTCGACCCGATGATTGACTCGAATCCGACCTGTCACAGATCCGACCGAAATCCGACCCGAAAATATTCAAACTCGAAGTGAACTGACCCGTTTTGACCCGAGACCAAAACGACCTAACCCGAAACCCGACCCAAACCTGAAAGTTGTGAGACAATATTTGTCAAACCCATTGGGTAACCCGAAACCGAACCCGTATTTGACCCGATGTATCTGACCCGTATTTGACCCAACTCAAACCCGACCTGACCGACCCGTTTGCCAGGTCTAATATATACTCCCTTCATTCCATAAAATTCCGAACGTTTACTTTTTTGCGGTCTTTAAGACACCATTTTGACCGTAAATAACTACAGTTATATAAGTATAAAAATTATAAAAATTTGATTTTGTGAAAGTACTTTTAAAAATGAATCTAACAAAAGTATTTTCATATTGTGAATTTTTACATATTTTCATAAATTAATGGTCAAAGTTTGTTAAGTTTGACTTTCAAAAAACAAATATTTAAGATTTTATAGAACGGAGGGAGTATATATCTATACTCACGGTAAGTTGTTCTTCTATACGAGCATAATCTTTTTTAGAATGACTACCATTTTTATTTGAAACACAACATTTCTCTCTTAACTTCTTTAGCATATCTTTCATCATACTTATCATTTAGGATTGAATAATTATAATTTATGTGGTTTCAGTATGGGAAGGAGGTGAGATGGGATGGTATTTTATATTTATATTGATGACCGTTTAGGATCAATATGTTGCGTTTTCTTTTGGACAAGACACAAGAATAGTGTGTTGCGTAAGTCATATTATTATTAAAGTATACAAATTAAATTAGAGTCTTATAGAATAGTAACTTGGTATAGGATTTACTGTGAGACAACTCTTACAATTTGAACAAAAATTGTTAACTTGATTTTAAACGCGTGTAGACGTCTAGAAAAAAAATATTACTTTTCAAACATAAAAATATTACATATTGATTAGAAGAATCATTTTCTAGTGTCTTACACCATAAAACAGTTCTACACACAAACGACTGGCATCACAGTATATTTCCTAATGGATTCACAAATGTAATCGCAATCTTCATCCTATTGGTTCACATTAAACAGATTCATGAACCTAAAGGATGAAAACCAAATATACACAAACAGAACAGTAGCAGGAATGAAAAACGAAAGAATTTAAAGAAACAAATCAAAGGAATGACTAGTTCTTTTTGCTAATCAAATGAATGACTAGCTACGTACATGTTAATTAGCTTGTTGAGCTCTTTTGAAGGCCAAGATTGTGAGAACAAAGAGGCAAGCGAAAGCCAAATATGATAAGGCTAAAGAAAGCATCACAAAATCGCAGAATTTCTTGACGTTGTCACAAATCTTTGTCCACCCTGTTTCGTCCTGCCCGTATCGCCCTACGTATCCTATTGCAGTCCCCGCCGCACACGCAGACATCATCAATGTCATTGCAATCTGCAAGGATTATAGAATTAACACCATCTTTAAAGTATTTTTCTCAATCATTTTGACAATATCATGGAATATACTAAATCAATATAAAAATAAGGGTAATTTAAATGATAGTTTTTTAACAGTTGGGATCCTCTTCAATTATCTAAATGGTGGGATAAATCTCCTTCTAACCAAAATTAAGATCACAAAAACCTCTATAAAACAGTGAGACGGTGTCACTTTTCCATAAAATAAGCGTCACTGCCCAATATAAAGAAAATAGATATTCAGACTCATTTTTCAAGCCTCCGATTGAAAAAAATAATAATAATAATAATAAATAAACGAAACTAACATTGAAATCGGGCGATGGAGGAATCGGAACACCATACAGTTATACTTCATGTAGTAATAAAGTTGGATTCAATAAGTTGATACCCTTTTTTACTTCATGATTCAATGAAATAGTTTCTAGTACGAAGTAACTTACAAATACTAATCCTGAACAAAAGATAGTTTTTTTTTTCTTACCACATCATGAATAAATACGGAGAAGTAGCAGTTGGAGTTGGATTTTGGCCCATAGAAAGCACATATGCTGATTAATGAAATAACTGAGAACACACATATGGCTATATCCACACCAACCACAAACCTGCATAATGTAACAAAGTAATTTTAAAAGAATGACAAAATTTGTTTGGAATGGATGAAGAAATTAGCATTAGTTTTACTTATAAGGAGTAGCATTAAGTAAATCATACCTAAAGGCAGCAGAGTAGGTGTACCGAGCCAGAAACTCGATACCGAACACGGTGGTGGATTGGCCACTCTTGATCATCACCAGAACAGCAGCTAATGCAAGCATTCCTGCTAAGCTCCTAAGCATAATCTGGGCTACAAAGAAGCATTTACTTGTCGTGTTCGTCGCGGATTTGGTCTCAACCCCATATGAACCACCATTAGACGCCATTGAACTCGGCTGATTTTTTGTTAAAGAAAGAAAGACAGTGAGAAATAGAGTTAGCTACAAGTATGCAAGTTTGAAAGGTTTAGCCAATTAGCCTAAACTTATATAGAGAGGCCATTGAAATTATAATAATAATAATTTATATTATGTTAAGGAGGGTTTTCATGTGCTTGCTAGGCTGGGTTATCCATAGCAAATAAAATGCTTAAGCTTCAATTCCCACTTTGGTGTATCGTATTAATTAATCAAGGTCATCATCCTTGTTGGACCCCCTCCCTGCCCCTAAAATAAATAAATAAAAGAAAAGAAGGATTAAGTTTTTGATCAATTTATATGATATTCTTATTAATATTTGATCCGTTTGGTGTACTCGATCGATCCAATATGGTTCATGCATTTAGTTGGGCAGAAGCCCTTTAATTCGTATACCATTGTATAATATTGAGTATGTTTTGTGTAAGACCAACTTATAAAAGAATAGGTGAGTCATGATCCTTATTGCATTAAAAAGTTACTCTCATCTTACCAAAAAGTACAGTAGACTATCTTAAGCAAGATTTTGTGTTGTATAATTACTCCCTCCGTTCCGTTCAAACGCTCCCATTTGCTTTTGGCACAAAAAACAAGGAAAATTTATTTTGCCATCTACTTTCCCCATATACCCTCAACATTAACATGGGTGGAGAGAGACTTGAGGAGAGAGAAAGAAGAGGGTGGGGCTTGGGTTTTAATGGGGGTAATATTGTAAATGACTAGTAAATTCCTTACCAACTAAAGAAATGGGAGTGTTTGTATGAAACATCCATTTTAGGCAAATGGGAGCGTTTGAACGGAACGGAGGTAGTATTAATTAAGGGGCGTGTGTTTGGGAAGAAATTAAAGGTGCTATACATTTGTAACATGACATGTTATCAAATGACGATCATCTGTTTGGTTTGGTGTTTACATATATTTACATATATTTGGAAAGGGGGATTTAAACTTGAGACCTACTAATGTATCTTAGTACGTACCACAAACCGTTTATTTATTTCATCATGGTAGTAGCACAGTAATCGAGCAATGATTCAATCATGATCTTAAGAGTTGGAATCTCTCTACTCTTTCTCCCATTCATCTTCCTTTCGTTCTCCTTTCTCACCGGTCTCTCTCCTCTCCCTCCCCTACTTGGTCACTTATACACCTAATGTCACCTTATACTCCTAATCATGAAAGTAGACAAGAATTTGTGATAATCGAGGTTGTATCTTTTCGATCTCTTCATAATGATTTGGTTGACTTATCATGAACCAAAATCATGACATAATCTGCAAGGCTTGCATTAATTACATTCTATCTATGCCAAGTTGCCAACCCTAAATTAAAAGGCACAAAGGGATCAATCGGAGATGAAATATGAATAGAGAACCTAAGACTCGCATTTTACGCCATTTCTGAAGGGCGACCAGCAAATTACAGCTTCACATAATCTGTGTATATGATATACAAACCAAATCTTTAGGATTGGATTATAAGGCAGCACTTCCTAGCTATCATTCTATTTTATATTTCGATTATTTCTGCCCTATTCTATTTTTTCAAAGATGACTTCTGTCTTATAAAATGTTAGCAATATTAACTGAGTGGGGACCAATGTCTCACGTCGAAAAATTTGAGGGAGAAATATCAATATATAAGTCAAGTGGGCTACTCTCCTATTGCCAACAAGGGCGTATCTAACCCGGGGCACCGGCACCCAGTATTTTTGAAATTTTTTGCTAAAATACCTTACTTTTTGGATTTTTTTTTTGAAAATTATTATTAAATACCCTAACAATTTAGTTTTTTTGACACCCTTATTATATAATAAATTAGTTTTGGCACCCATATAATTAGTTTCCTAAATCCATCACTGATTGCCAATTAATTTTAGGATGAACCTTAATTACATCACTTGTGTCATTGTATGCGATTCTCATTTACAATATGAGCATATGCCTTTTTCTTTAACATGTGTCATTATCTTCCTTTGCTTTTTTTTTTTTTGATCTCATCATCCTTTGTTTTTAAAGGATTAAGGACCTTATTTCAGTGGCGGATGCATAAGGGAATATAGGTATGCAAGTGCATACCCAGTTATATATAAAACATCTGCAGTTTACTATAAAATCATTGAGGTAGCGCAGCTGGTTAGGTAGCTTAATGCTGAGCCATTAGGTCGCGTGTTCAACTCCTGCTAAGGAGCCTATTAGTGTAAGCCTGTAATGCACGCATATTTTGCTATCAGCCCATTTCCCCTCTTTCTGTGATCTACTCTATTGGACTTCTCTATCATTTAAAAAAACCAATATAGAGACTAATAAGCATCTTTCTTTTTTTTTTTTAAATCCGCATTTTATAGTTCCCCTTCAGAAATATTTTTATTTACTTTAATTGTATAAACTTTATGTATTATCTAACACTATATAGCTTTTAAATTTTTTTTTATAGCCATTCTTTTCATATAATTGTGCATACCCTATTAATAAATCCTGAATCCGTCATTGCCTTATTCTCAAGGGCAAAAACTCTCTTATGAGCTAGGCCGCCTTATGCACGTGAATAATCCCGAGCTTGAGTGAACATACAAAAATAATCTTTCACTTTCGAAATTATTACTATTACCCCTACTCATACCCTATCTGTTGATAATGCAATGACTCACCAGTTTCACTAAAATATGGCAGGAATTATTTTTTTCTTTTTGAAAAAGTAATTTCTGCCCATTTAAATCCAAAATAATTCTTATATGTATAAAAATAATCTACAGTTAAGTTTCTCCTACAATAATACCTTTTCTCCAAAAAAAATTCAAAATAAGTTCAAATACTTTTTCAGATTATTTTAGAAATATAAGGAAAATAATTTTAATTATTTAAATGAGAAAATGATATTTTCAGCAAGAAAATAAAAAAAACAATTCTCGCCACATCTCTAGTGAAATACGATGAGTCGATTGTCATTTTTATTAGACGAGGTATCAGTTAAGGGTACTAGTGTCTATTTTGAAAATTGAGATTGTTTCTGCTTGTTCACTCAATGTTAGGATTACTCACGCTAAAAATTGAGGGAGAATAAAGTGAATATTTAGACGAATCTTATTTTCTCAAAATTTATATCTACCCAAAAGATTGTATTAATTTCAGAAATCATAGATCATATTAATTCCAGAAGAAACTCGATCGTAAGTAAATAAAGTCTTTCTTAAATGGTTTTGAATATTGTGAAATAAATTATGAGAAAAAGGTGCATAAATTCCTCTATTCCTATTGTATCAATAATTTCATCATTGCCAAAATTTAAAATTAAGCAAATAAATTTACAAAAAAATAATAATAATATTTATAGTATTTTATTTATTTTATTTCATTCTTTTTTATTTTGGTCACACTCTTGTTCGGAGTCGAAGACCCTACGAGCTACGACAAGGAGGTTCTACCACCACCGTTTCCTAACCTACAAATAATATGGAAATCATTGGCATAAATCATAATCCCGTTAATTAGGACTCCAAGAGCTAATAACACAATCACCTCCTTACCTCCCACAAATTCTTACCTCATTTTTTTTTTTTGATATTTAATAATCCTAATTTTTTTTTTTTATAGCAATCCTAATCCTTTTCAAACTCCCATGTGCCCCTATATAAACATGCTCCATAAATTACTTTCTATCGTCCACTCAATCTCGTTAATTCCCCTGCCTTTGCATTGTTTACAAGTCCAAAAACAACTAAATTAGCAACCATGGAGGTTACTCGTAAGCAATCCGACCCCGAACCCGAACGTGGACCATTATTTTCTTCTCCATTCTTCATCGCCCAAGTTGTGCTTAGGGCTCTGATTGTTTTGGCAACCATAGCTGCGATTTGGGCTATGGCTACTAGTGGTGAATCCATCACGGTTTTTTTGGTCAAGTTCTCCGTAAAGTATAGCTACTCTCCTGCCTTCAGGTAAAACTAACTCCTTTGTATAAACACCAAACTTAAACTTATTAGTTAGTTTTATCTATATCTAATTGTACATTGTATTGTAATCATATGGTTTTAACTGTTTGCCTAATATTATTGTAGGTTCCTGATGGATGTAGATGTAGTTGTATGCGTTCTTGCTCTCATGTCAATAATTGGTGTTTACTTTCTCCAACAGAGAAAATCCAGCGCCAATCAGTGGTTTTTTGTGTTCTTGCATGATCTGGTAAGAACCCAAATACTGCTTTCTTTTCCTTTTCTTTTGGAGTACTTGTTAGATTTTCAATCTAAGATTTGGTAAACTAAATAACTTTTTTTTTTTTATTATTATAATCTGTTTCAGGTTCTCATGGTGTTGATGACATCTGCCTGTGGAGCAGCAACTGCAATTGGATATGTTGGACTTAAAGGGCAGAACTCAACTGCATGGTTTCCGATTTGTGATCGCGTAGAGAAATTCTGCAGAAAGAACGGGGTTTCAGTTGGCTTGTCTTATGTTGCGCTCGTTTGCCTCTTTGCCCTCACTATAACGTCTGCTTACAAGTTCAAGTCTCGGGTTGCCTCTTCATGATCGGACATAAGAAAACAGTCACTAAAGAAAATCTATACAGTTCTCTGTTTAGTTTATTTATTGGATGTATTCAGTTCTTTCAAGAAACTACTTCTAGTGCCAAGCAAAAAAAAAAGAAACTACTTCTAGTATTTTTATTTGAATTTGTTTTTTTGATGGAATAAATATTTTTACTTGAATATGAATATGCTTTTGGTTTTCAATGAACACAGGCTTTGTGGTCAATTTATACAGTAAGAACAACTGATCAAACTATCAAAGTAGTACAAGACTGAAAAACAAGCTTATAAAAGTTCTTATGGTTTTTAGTTTTTACTATATCATACTATATATATAATACTGTAATGAAGATGTACAAAAACGCCTTGAATACACTTTGGATATTAGTATATATTTGGATGAGCAAAACTGAAGGATGTCTATTCGAGTTAATACACAGGGGGATTAGTAAGCTTAATCAAGTTTCTACCTCGTCTTCATCCTCCGAGTCCTGTAAGTGCTCTTTAAGGGGCTGCCCGGGAATGTTCCATTTTCCCCTAGTACTCCAGGATGGGTCAATTTCAGGCAAGTCATAATCATCTGGCCTCAATGATAACTGGAACTCGGGGAGCTCAGGTGGTGGTTGCAGGCCTCTGCAAGTACCAAATCAAACCCGACATTTTTATGTCAACGGAGGTCCAAAGGGGGGAAAAACAAACAAACAAACAAACAAAAGACGGGAAAAGAAAAAACTAAGAAGATAGTTAACATACTTTTCTTGATCTAGCAAGTATCCATACATCTGGGACTTCTTAGAAGCGATTTCTGGAATTTTTTGGTGGAAGTACTTCATTGCACCCCACAAAGGAGGAGCTCTAGATGGGAAAACAGGAAAAGAGTAAACATTACTGTAGTAAATCATCTAGTAACTTCAGAATTTTAAAAACAGTACATTTAGAGGGCTTTCTATAATAGGCCTAAATCTAGGCTGCTTTAGATAAAAACATAACAATGTTTGTCATGTAAGTCCTTTTACCTGCTCACTGGTGCACCCAAACAATAGCTTAAACAGGCCTTCTTACTCTCCAAGAGAAGTTCTTCAGCAGCATGAAAGCAGCAGATTCCGTTGGTATGGGAGAATGCTTCGTTGCTTTTGTCAAGGATCAGACCATGGTAGTAGAAAGCTGCAGCCTAACGATATTCATATTTCTCTATTCATGAGTTCAGGAAAATACTGACTACTAATATGATGGTCGTCACTCCTCAGTTCATAAAACCGATAAAAAGTATAATTTCTAGAGCCAGAAGCAAGTACCTTGGCTTCAAGGAATTTGTATCTGATGAATAACAATTGCTTCCCGACGTCAATTTCTTTGCCTCCTGACAACAAGTAGTGAGCCTGAGCGAGAATGTCATGCAACATTATAGTTAGTTTATCAATCAGAGATATTTGTTTTGCTGTTCCTCTACTGAAAGTGAAACTATATGTTGGCAAATTTTATGCACAATGCAACTTAGTACTAAATTCTGTACCTGAGTGAAATAGGTCAGTTGCTCGCATGCTAGCCTCCTCTTGACCGACAATGTGGCCTTTTGGTTCTCAATTGCCAAACCAAGCTGCAATTCTGTTCCCTGGATAGTACATGGAGAGATGAGTATAAATGGATCTCACAACCTGCCTTTTGAGTAAAGCTGAAGAGCCTAATGACTTCTTGACAGTCTAAAATATCTAGCTTTTAACTTAACACATAAGGCATCAGTAAATGGTAGTAAAGATGAAAAGTGTTGGGAGTTTCTTCTGTGTGAGAATTTACTTTCTATATCTTTAGCAATCAGCCAATTTATGGACTGAATCTACTAAATCCATCAAAGATACTCTGCATTGACAACTCTACTTCTAGCTAGTGACAAAAATCCATCATTTATGCCTAACAAGCACCACATTCTAGACGTAGCATCGCACAAATTTATGGAAGAAAAAAAGTACCTGTCCCAGTGCTTGTAGAGAAAGTGCCTCTAGTGCAACCTCATGCATATCTTTGGGCAACTTGTTCCTTGACCAAAAAATAAAAAGTTCTATGGTTTAGACAGAACAGCTGGGCTGAAGATGGTCTCAGCATGATTCTAAGTAACAAATATGAAATGCTTCACATACTTGATTTCGGGGGCTAATTGAGGTAGAATGCTCTTGATGCAGAAATCCAAATTTCCTGATGCCTTCAGTAGCAAATCAATCGCGTCCCTCTGACAATCTGGTAGGATAATCAAAGCACAATTAACATTTAAACTTTTTTGCTTTTCTGTAGTTGTAAATCACAAGTTCTGAACTTTCAGTACAAAGAGATGCACCTGTGGAGACTATCCTATCAGAGGAACCAGTGTACTGCATAGGTATCAGCAATGTATTGGCTTCGACCAATGTCAAATTACCAAGCATGTAAACAACCGATAACAATTCGAACCAGGAGCTTGATATACATGTCTCCTGTTCAACCAATTTAAGATCTCACTTTTACCAATTGAGCTATAATCAAACAGACCAAAAGACTAGTAAAATTAACATATCAACCCTTTTCAATCATTTTCTTACTTGTCTTCCATCATCAAGACTTCTCCATTTGAATTGCACTGTTTCCTGTGCACCATTTTCTGTTACAAACAATTGGAAAAAGATAAAAAGGGTATTAATTTATAGCTATGAAACAAAAAAGGAAATAATATAAAAAGAATGAGTTATTTGAGACCTTTCTTAGTGAGTCCGAGCAGTATAGGCAAGTACTCCTCAAGAGCCTGCTTTATTTCTGGTATAGCAGAAACTTCTGCAATGACAATAAGAGTAGAACATTAACTACAGAAAGCTGTGCAATTACAATAAGTTGATTAACTTTTGGAGATCAAATTAAAATCATTCATAAAAAGCATACAACAGAAACAAAGTATGTGCATACCAGTATCTTCTGACAGCAGAATGAGGCGATTTCGAAGAGCAACTAGGCGCTCAAGGAGTTCCTTAGGAACCAGTCCTTTAAGTCCCTTTTGAAGGTCAGATGGTACAGGAATTTGCATTGTAGGGACGAAGACAACGACCTCGGAAATGGTCATCTTCTTCCTTCTCCCCCCACCAGCTTGGAGTAAAGAAGATGTGCACCCCATTCTGTATTTTCAATAGGGGGGGGACTTGTATCCACCATACCCAACTACATTTTTTTCAGGATATGGTTAAAAAAATTGCACAAACACATCATATACCTATCAAAATTGTTCTTGAATGGTTCAAAGGACTATAGACTTGTGAAGAGGAGAATAATTGAACAATCACGAAATGGAGCATGATTTCTTAATTTAAGCTAAATGTAGCTATCAAGAAATACTACAGGGATAAGCCTATAACAGATGTCAGAATTAAATGGAACAATGTTAACATCTACAGAATTTAGTTTTGATAAACAAGTATGAGCTGTTTTATGGACAAAATAAACATTAAACAAAAGCACCATACTACAAAAAGGTGTGCATCAAGAGATTTATGCAACAAAAAAAATCGCCACAACATTACTATGATTAGTTCATAGGGCAGATTCAACGGTCACCATACAGTCTAACTTTCGACAAGTAGAAATGTTGTTTCTGAAAGATCATCTAGGATAAAAAAAAAACAAAACAAAAGTTGATAAAACTCCTAAGACATTAAATTGAATAGTACACTTAAAAGGGTTTACCCAAAGGGAAGATGGAAGAAGGTGATTGAGAAGTTTGGAGCAGTTTAATTTGCTGGGTTTTGATATCAAAAGTCTCCATAAGAATAAGAAAGAGAAAGAAGAAAGAGAATCTGGGAGGAATAGTTAGAGATCGAAGGGCTCCTGGACCAAGACAGAACTCACATGGCAAAGACGTAGGAAATGAAGAATTAGATCGCCATACAATGTTTGATTAATTAATTAGCCAGCTTTTATTTTTATTGGTTGGATCAAAATCTTTGTAATTGTTTAATTGCAAGCTGTAGTATAAAATGTAACGTGTCACATGATGATAAATTATTGGTCCATTATAGGACTATGCAAACTAGTACACTACTGTAAGTGACATCAATTATATATATATTGTGGACTTTGGGTATACTGCCAATAACATCCAGCCATAAGGTCAGTTTTCTGTAGGTAAAGTCGGTTTTGTCATTGCCGTATTGCTGAGGGCAACTAGCCAAACTGTTAGGTGTCTTGGACAAATTAGGTGCACAGGATGGTACAGAGGATTCAGATTGGATTAATTAGGACCATCGCTACTATATGTGAAAGACTACTTCATATGTAAGTGTAGGTTTAACTAACACCGGCTAAACGGCCGGCAAGGTCCACCATGTCAGCTGGATACTCCACTAGTCCACTATATGATTTTAGTATACAAATTAAGGAAATTAAACTAGCTACTAGTTGGGACTTAACCCATCAAAAGTTTATTTCGAATCATGGAATCCTCACTTATTCTCATAGTAAAAATCACTTATTCTCATAGTAAAAAGTATAAACGAATTTTTGGATCATTCGTACCTCAACCACAACGAAAAATCTCAATTGATTAGTATATCACGGACAATAATAGTCCTAATCAATATCCATTTTCATTTAGAAAGCCATATGAATATACATGCTTTCTCGATAAGCAATGTATAAAATGACTGAAACTTTATCAGTATAGATGAGTTCCTAATAGAGTGGCATAATAGTTACCTAACTTTTACATCAAGTAGCTAGAAGCAACAACATTTAGTAAATTCCTAAAATAAAATGATTTTGTTTAATTGAGGAATATTTATGAATGACTTGGCCTTGGTACTTTTATATCTTTTGTTTGTTTCGTTGTTTCTTTAGCGCCAAATTTGTTTTCTAATTTGTTAAACAAATAAATCATCAATTACTTGGCGCAAGTTACTTTAACCAACTAGATCAATATCATGTATCAAAAAAAAAAAACAAAAAAAAAAACTAGATCAATATCAAGAGTGGTATAGTGGAACTACATTGTGGATATCCATTACATTGTATTATATATGTTTCACATGTACATTGAAACTAGTCACACTAGTTGGCCATATTTTTCCGTTGTCTTCAATCTTTATGTTGTATTTCGTTATGATATGTGTTGTATATCAGACTGCATATTTTTATCACACATTCGGTTCCATTATGTGCACAATTCATCATTTCGGCATGTTCAATTATAAAGCTAATAATAGTTATTAAAAAAAAAAAAAGAAGCTAAGAATAGGACCTTAGAAGTATAAGTTCATATGTACATAGTATATTAATCCGTGCAAATGGATGAAAAAGAAATAAACTACTTTGGAAATAATCTTTGTAACCTACCTGGAAAAAGGCTAGTGGTAATAATGGGATTGACGTGCTGATGAATTTCAAAAATGATGTTACTATCTCCTAACAGTATATCGATTAGATCTCAATCTCATCAGGAACTAAAGAGATTTTGTTGAAGTCATGTACATGCATTATTAGCCCTTCTTAGTTTTATTTCCAAGCTAAGGTTGACTTGTAAAGAAGAAACCTCTGTCAATAAAGAATGAGCTAAATCAAAGATATAATAAGAAAAGGACGCATCCAAAAACAAAAAGGCATTTTAATAACAAACATGTACATGTGAAGCATATATACTCAAGAGTTTAAAACTGACAAAGAGAAGATTATAATTTAATTATTTAAGGTGCAAGTGATGAAGAATATCTGTTTATAACTTCGAAAGGAAGAGTATGTGAGTCTTATGTGGGACCAACTTACAAACAAAATGGGGTCACTATATAGAAATGTAGGAATTTGTTAAATTTATGATTGTGAATTGTTCTCCTTTATTGATAACACAAGAGTTTGACATAGATATAGAATCCTAATACATGTTATACTAGGAGACTAAATTAAATTTAGACTAAGGAAAATGGAAAATAGTCCTTAATTAAGAAATAACTAAAATAAATCCATAGTCTTAATAGAATTACTTATTATGAGTGGTGGCCTTTATTTTACTAAAAAGTAAAAAGTAATCCTAATCTCACCAAGACTATCTCAAACAAATTTTTATGATACCTTTTACAAGTTTTATTTATTTCCTTGTATTGTACGAAAATTTTGCTTTTGGTCCTATTCTTATCTTCATCGCCTTTGGGGTGGTTATTGGCTTATTGCAATTGTTTGTGGGTTACGTTCCCAGCTCCCTCCCTTTCTCCTTAACCTCTAATTTGGACCCTATATAAAGCTGGACTAGAGGACATCTCAATTCATGACCTCAATAAATAAAAAAAAAGAAGTTACTAGATGATAGCATAGATAATTTTGTACGATATAAAATTGTGGTCTTTTTTATTAAACTAAACTGATAAATTGAATAGTAATTGTGGTCTTTTTCATTGAACTAAGGGTCTATTCGGCAATATTTAGTTGTAGCTATAGTCTTAGCTGTTTTACTAGTGGTTAACGGTTGAACTAGCTATTAGCTGTCATAAGCGGTACGTAACTGTTAGATGTTTACTTGGTTGATTGTTCGGTAAAGTTAGCGGTTTGGTTAGCTGATTGATGTAAAATGACATAAAAGGACATATTATTATTAAAAATAAAGGGATATAATCGGGATCAAATGCCTAAATAATTCCAACGGCTAGCCTTTGGAGTTGAAAGGCTAATTTTATTAGCTTTTGTAAAACACTACTCTAACAGCTAATACCTAATATTAGAGGCTGGTTACCGAACATATTAAATTAGGATAGGTAATAATTTGACTAGTTCAAACCACTAACAACTACCCAAATTAGTTACCGAACACATCATAAATTGATCAATTGAATAGTAAATCATTAAAATGAATTAAGGTTACTAAATAAGTGAAAAAAAACCATTTAAGTCTATGTTAATCGTGGCATCAAACAATTAAGGTTAATCAATGGGCCACCATGTGAAATTTGAGGAACCCATAATTTCTTTCAGTTGTTTTTGGATAATGTGCAAGTGCAATATATGGACATTGGGGAAAAATGGATCCATGGATGATGGACCACCAGACAGCTTTAAGTAAAAACTAAAAAGGGTGTCATGCACGGGCGCTTGTTTAGCGGGAATAGGAGGTGGAGATAGGAGTTAGAAAATTAAAATTGTAAAATCTCATGTTTGGTATAAGGGATGAGATTAGAAATGAGTAGGGATAAGGCTAAAAAGGTCTCTAATCCTATAGGGGGGCTAGTAATTGGAGGTGGGATAAGAGTTTTTAAAGTTAAGTTACTATCGTCTCCTTTAAAAATGATCCATTTCTCAAACGCCCAGACTCATATGAAGTTTTTTATTTATTTATTTTGTAAGGTGAGGAGGATCACTCCTAGACTGGCTCATCTCGTGATAAGGCCCAAAAGCTAATGGCGAATCATTTGGAGGGAGGGGGATAAAGGAGAAAGGGGACCTCAAATGCCCTTGGTGGAATTTAAACCCTAATGGTGAAAGAAGAACACCAAGGTACAAACCACTAATCCAACTTGTGTTGGTTTATGAAGTTATCATAGTTGTATATCTGATTTTTCTCCCATGAAATCCCATCAACTCACAGTTTTTTTTTCGTTGGATGGGTCTTTTTTAGTTCTACGTTTCAGATGAAAACTATGTGAAGGTGGACTAGGTACACAGCATGTACAATCTAGGATTATTAACAACATTTTGAATCATTGCAAAAAAAAAAACAACATTTTGAAGGACAATGATACTCATACAATGGTTGTACATTACAATTTTTTTTTTTTTTTTTTTATGTGAGAGGAGTGATAAAATTGCCCTTACTACTTGAAATTTCAGGGAATATTCGTGATAGAGTGAAAAATGAGAGAGAAAAGAGATAGACACATAAAAATAATTTTAATGTACAATCATTGTACAAGATTCATTTTCCCATTTTAAATCACCAATTCACCAAGCACATGCACAGAGATGGCGCTTGTCATTTATTATGATTAGGACTTGAAGCTATGACGCTGGTGGACCGGTGGTTCTGTCAATTGATAATGCTGGTCCTAAAATATAAGTCAAGACATGGTATTGGTATATGCCTACATCTTAAGATGTCCCAAGCCAGATCCCCTACTATCCCTTCCCCACTTTTGCCCTTTGCTGGCACAGGAAAGTTGGAGGTGTAGTGATATGATCATATGAACACTTACAGTTTCAAGTTAGAAGAAGCATCCAAAAGAAAAGCGAAAAAACGTAGAAATATGTACACTTTGAATAGGTATTGGTGTCATGTCCAGTGTCCAATACGCAAACACGCGTGTTAGAATATATGGCTTTTCGCCCTCAATAAAATGGTGCTTCTCTATATCCATCGTCCGTGCAGTGTAGGTCCTAATAATGAAATGTGCCGAAAAATCAAAACAGTTGTAGCACTGAATCTCAGTAACAACATTCTTATTCAGAAACCATGTAGGTACTGATTATGGAATGAAATTTCCCATTTCCAATCAGAGCTATCCTCTCAGAACACTATTACTAGAAGCAATCTGATATAAGTTAGTATAACAGAACATCAAGAAACAATATGCTCGGTAGAGCGGACTTTTCTGGTAAACAGAGAATTGCTGCACCAGAAAGAAGATATTTACAAGGGCTAACCCGGAGTAGTTATTGATGATATGGTACAGGTTGAAGCGAAATCCATCAGCTGTGACCTTTTATGCCAGGGTTATCACCTGCCTTGACAAATCGGCCCTTCACTCGCTTTCTGGTATCAGCTCTAGCCTTCCTTGATTCATATCGGACATGTTTGTCATACCTGTTGGATAAATTTAAGCCAAATCGAACAAATAAGAACAGCAAAGTGTTTGACATGTTGATGTGTATGTGAGGAATTCAGCCAGAAGAAAGAAATTGGAAAGAGCAAAGGGATATTACCTTCGCATTTTCTTCTTCTCCTTGTAGCACAGCATAGCTTTGCCTCGATTCTCTGCAAGCTGTTCCATGTCAGTCTTACTCATGGGTTGTCTCCAGTATGGCCATTCCATGACCTGGAACCCATTCTCTCCATCCAATGTTTCAGATTTTATTACTTTTGGTTCAGATGATAGTCCCACGTTAGGCACACTGCAGTTTTCTACATCTAAAAAACATTGATCATCCAATATCTGATTGCTGCAATCCTGCAAGTTTGTTGAATCAAGCCCAAAACAGTTCAGCTGATGCTAAGGGATTTTTAGGAACTGATATTTTGAATGGAAAGGCACAGATTGGTTGTCACGTTACAACAAATAGAAAGTTGAGGATAGTTTACAATATCCAAGCTGGAAAAAGATCTTCTCTAACAACAAAAATGTCCCTTCATGCTTGGAGAGATTATAAACCAAGAGTTATGGGTTCACTTGCTGAAAAAAACTGTCGTGTCCTTAACCCCCCCCCCCTCCCTCTCTCTCTCTTTCTAAAGCATATGGGATCTCCAACTGATATAGGAAGTGATGCTCTTTCACCACACATAAGATACTCGGGTCTGCTATAGTAAAATGTCGACGAGAGATGAGGACTTTCCCAAGCCTAGTGTCTCTTGATACCAGTTTAGACCTCTTGTGTTTAGAAATTAGGAAGTCTTTCTACTTCCTAGAAGTCCCTCGTAGAAGTTCAGTGCATTGTGCAGCCCTTTTCAGAAACAAACTTGCACATACAAAAGTACAAAGGAAGCAAGGAGAAATATTTTACCAAATTGAGAAAGTTTCTAGATCACATTAAAATGTCATTAAATCCTTTCATTTCTTCAATTTCTTGTTCTTCCTACTTTGTAATTGATATCTGATCTCGTTTATACCCATGAAAAAATCAATGGACAGGCATGCCCGCATGGTTATATCCGAAGAATCCAAGTACTATAGTAACTGTACCTGATGAAGAAGGTTCTAGGCACAAACACCTCGCTTCAAGTCATTGAAAATACGGATTATCAAAAAATAAAAATAAAAATAAATAAATCACTGAAAATGCGGTTTGACAAGCCAGCACACAAGAAACACAGATATTATATTTGCCTTGCATTGTCCTGCACCTATCTCACATAGTGCTGCAACACAGATACACTACAGCCCCCATGATTGTACACAATTCAGTAGCTATCATTACTCATTAGTCATTAGTGATTGTTGGACCAATCAATCAACAAACCAACCAAACCTTTTTTCATCTATATGGGGCCGCTCCTGCAGATACTACTATGTACTAAGTATCTCATTTCAGTGGCCATCATTAGTGTATTGTTGGGCCAACTGACCAACCAACCAACCAGATCTTTATAGGCCTATATAATCGTGTAAAAATAACATAGGCATATGGCACATACCCCAAATGAACATGGATATCATTTTAAAGTGATTTAATCACTTACATTTCTTGATTGAGAGGCCTTGTAAAGTCCTGAGCATTCCATCTCACACACATCTTCTGACACCCTTGTTGACGTGCATGAAGAATCTTCAATCTCCAGTGATCTTCCCCAGGAACAATCCCATACCTTATCCACAGACAATAGGCAAAACATTAGCAACATTCTTATCTGAGAGTATGTTCACTAACAGAGATCAGAACACTCCATTGTCTGGTTCTGTTGTCTTGTGACGGTTGATTAAGGTGAATTAGCAAGAAACATGAGCATCAACAGAAAACTAGTAACACAGATGAGTTCTTCCAATGGACCAGTGAACATAAAAGAATCTGCAGAAACTGAGGCCATAGCTTTAGCTAATCAACTGACAAGATTCAAGTAATTTGTTATAGCTTATAGGTAAGAAGCTCAGCCAGTTGGTATCTCAAGCAAGAATTTAGTGACTTAGGAATCAAAAGTTCATGACTACATTTTACTACATGTACACCTTTCTCTCGTCCACGGGCTCCATCATCGTCATCTCATCGACTCATCACACAGTTGTGTTAGTTAGTATTCATTAGCACCTCTCTTCACCATGGAGTAACCTTTCACGGCGAAACCAAGGGAAAAGAAAACACAAACTGAAGAGTACTCATCCAAGCCATTTTCCATATAATACCGACAAGAGCTACACGCCTACGCCACTTAAGGACAATACAAAACTAGGGTAAACAAGAACGGAGGATGGCCAGAATGAAACCTTACTTAGACACAGCTACCCCATAGAATAAAAAAGATACTTCAAACCACAAATCGAAAAGGAGCAAATCATGTCCTCACATCAATAGATCATGTAGTAAGAGGTTTTCCTATAAACCATGGTAGCAATTTGATAAATTAAGCTATATTTAGCAACAGTTGACATATAAAAACAAGAGTTTTGGTCCTTCAAATTACTTATCAAACAATAAGAACACAGCCTATTACCTTAAACAAATCTTTTCAAATATAACTATCATAAAATCAAATACTGTTATAATGACAGACTAAAATCAACTTTTAGCAAAAAGATCCGACAAGACCAAACTACTTATCCATTAAGCAAAAAGTTAGTACTTGATATTAATTGAAAATTTCAGGCCGGTTCAAACCTCCAATCAAATTTCATCACCAACATGGCAACATACTCCTATTATATCGATCTCTAATACAGTAGAGTTTATAAACAAGTCCCATCGTTTCAAGTTAAGATTATAATAATGGGACATTAACCAGTCCCATATAAAAAGGAAAGAATTAATAAAAATTAACAAACAAAAAGGAGTTAGTATTATAATAATAACCTGATCTGAAGACGCTTGATAAGCAGGATCAAAATCCCACAATTGTTCACCATCACTCAAAAAATTACTCTTCCCTTCTTCATCAACAGCAGCGTCCATCATAAGCAACGAAGTTAACGGCATATCGGGCCGGATCATTAGCTCGGACCCATCACCATCACCACCACCAGACCTAAGCCCAATTTCAGGCCCATCAACATTCCCACATAACCGGCCCTGTGTTTCAGGCCCAAACTCTGAATTTTCTCTCTCCTCCAAATCCCACTTCCCTAACCTCACCAGCTGCCCGTACACGTCATTCTCTGACCTCGCTTCGCCCAAATCGGAGATACCCAGCAACCGGGCAAGGTCAGCAGCTGACGGGCAGCCCGAGAACCCGTTACTTGTTTGGGGTTCGGGTTTGGGGAGATGGGTCAGGGCCCGGAAGTGTTTGAGAGAGAGAGCATTAGCTGAGTGAACCACCCTGTCACATAAAAGACAGAGGGTAGCGCTATCAGCTGCGAGTACAAAACGGCGGCGTTGATGTCGCAGTAGTGGCATTTCGGGCCGAGTTCGGGCTTGTGTTCCATGAAAAGAGGAGAGAGAGAGAGGGGGAGGAGATTATATCAAAGATGGGTTGGAGAGAGAAAGTGATGAAATTGAAAAGGGCACATGATAGGAATGGGAATTGATGGAAGGTAAAGGTAATGAAGAGAGAGAGACGTGAAAATGGAAATCGGGTAAGGGAGGGAGAGGGGACAATTACATGGGGAATTGATGTCTTGATGAAATCAACTTGAAAGATGAAAGGAGGTGTAGATATTTTTTGGTTTGGGTTGGTTTTTGTTTAAATAATGTACACGTTTTGCCTACGTGGCACTACGAAAGTGTAAGTGGAGGCCTATGTGGAAGGTTGACAATTGACTTTTTCTTCTTCTTCCTCTCTTTTCTTGATTTATTAATGTTTTCTTTTTGTTTTTCGTAAATGCTAAATTACTAAATGTAAATATTTTTACCATAAAATTTTCTGAACTACCCTTTTCATTTGAGATGCAATTGTACCCATTTTCTCTCTCATCTTGTTGCTTTGTTTGCGTAGCAAAAAAAATCTCGTTGCTTTGTTCATCCATTACCAAAACTAAACTATAGCACGAGTAATTTGATTCAAGCTACTTTCACAATTTGATCATCCAATTTCTTTTCAATTTGGATTTCTATTTCTATTTCCCTTTTTTTTAATTTAGTAAAAAAAGGGTTTCTAGGTGGTGCATCGTGGCCGATTCGGTGGGAGCGACTGGGTTTCGGTGTGTGTGAGTGTTGGTGGTCGGCTGGGCGTTGGAGATCGCCTGAGCAGTAGTTACACCAGTCGGCTAGAGACGGATGACGGAATCAAGCCAGCGTGTGTCGATTTCGTCGTCCCTCCACCCTCTCATTGTCCTTCACTCTCGTCGGCGACATCACCGGATTTTCGTGACCCTCCCCCGGGTGTTGGTCCTTCCCATCCAAGATCTACCCCACTGAATTCCCTTTTGTACGCCAAAGCAAGACCATTGCCCCTGTTAGGGACACATGCCCTTCCAATCTGACATTAACGCATAGAAACTTAGAGAGAGAAAGAGGGAAGGAGGCAGAGGGGGAGACAGAGAGGAGAGCGGTGATAGTGTTAAGGGTAATTTAGGAAAATAAATTTGCATTCATTAATTAATGTCTTTACGTTTAGCAATCCCCTTGTTTTTTTGTTGTGAAGAATGAAGATTTGCTTGGGATATTTATTCTTGAGTGACAAGGAGATGAGATATTTATGCCTAGAAGAGGGTTTGTTGCCCAAAATAATGTGCAAGTTGGTAGAGGTATGGCTCAAGTAAACTCCAAAAGATCGGTTTTTTTGGGGTTTGGAGGTGCTCATTGCCTTGTGGGCATATTTGATAATAGTTCTTGGCTACACTTTGCTGTGCTATCCCTAGGCAATCCACCTAATTTATTTTTTTAATTTTATTTCTTTTAAATTATCTATGAAAAATTAATTTTCAATCTTTAATTTTTCCGTCCAAATGTAATCAGCATCATTATTATTAAACCTATAACTACTTCAATCAACCTACAGGCTACAACTTCACAAAAAGACATAGATGGACCGAAGTCGAATCCGAACTGTTTAAGACCCAACCGAAACCCCCTTAAAAAGTCGACCTGTTAATTACCCGACCTACTAATGAGCCGAACCCGAAACTATTCAATCTGAGACCCAAAAGTTGTGAGACCGACCCAAAATGGACCCGCTAAAGACCCAACATGACCGACCAGATAATGACCCGATTTGCTGATACCTCATACCTAACTCGACCTGTTTACCATGTCTAGATATAGCCAAATTAGCTAATCCTAAGTGTAACTAAGAATTTGCTAGAGACTACAACACATTGAATCAAGGAAAAATCAGAGGTATTATTTGGTAAATTTATGTTGAAGTTGTTCAAGATGGTCTTTTTCCAATTAATCCAGACAAAGTGAGCCAAACCATAATGTTGTTATTATCTTTTTTGGATGGTTGGTCCAAACAAACTGCCTTCAAAGCTTGTTATCAAACATCACTCTTGTGTGATTGGATTGTAAAAAGATATAACAATCTAAATAATCCCTAAAAATTGGCTTAGTCAATTTTTATTTTATTTTATTACGTATTCAAAATGCAACGATTGTTTCAAATCGAAATTGTCTTTTCGAATTTAAATGCGATGTTTTGGTTACACAATAAAGTCACAAAAACTCATAGTATGAAATAAGGTGATGGATTAGTAATTATGAATTTTTTAAATTTAGAAGAAAAACACAAAAAAAAATAAAATAAAATAAAATAAAATGGGTGTATACAAGATCACAAAAATTTATATAAGACGTTTTTTTTGTAATTTTTTGTGAGATGGAAGGAGTCGCTTTTCAATGAAACAAGGGTCAGTTCTTAGTATACCCTTACAATTCCAAATAGTAACCCCATTTTTATGTGAGTTGGTCTCACACATGATTTACGGAAGCAAGATTACAAGTTGAATTCTCGTTCTGATCCAAAAAAAAAAAAAAAAAAAAAAAGTTTGACTTCACGTCGGTTCTAGAAATTTACCCCTCTTAGATAAATACTCCGATAGATAGAAGAGGAGACCGGGTTAGTACAAGATATGCAAATGCAACTCGTCTTCAACAAGAGTGCAACCAATAAGGAGGCCACCATCAGAGTGACATAAATCAATTGAAGAGAGCTCATCTATCTCTCTTGCTTTCCCTTTACAATGACCACTTTCAATTTCTCTTCATTCCATCATCTTCACCACTCACCAGGTACACAATCTCTCTCTCCTCATTTAACTCTTTTTTCGCGCTCTTGGGTTTACAACGAACCCTAATCACCCTAACCCAGCTGAACTTTGAACAAATTGGATGTCTTTTTAAGTCAAATTCTAGTCTTTTGCTGTAATTGGAAGCTGGATTACATTCATTGTATGGAATTTGATCTGGACAACCGAGCTCAGTAATGGGTTGAATTACTTGAAGGAGATATCAAATTATTGGGGGTTTCCTTTTGACAATTTGTGTGTGAAAATAGAGGAAGAGGAAGCGGAGAAATCTAATGAACAGAAAGCAAAGCCGAGTCTGCTTGAATTGAAGAAGGATGTTCCTGAAGTCAGCCCTACCGAGCAAATTGTGCAACAAGAGAAGGAGATGATCGAGCATCTTTCTGACAGGAAAACCCTCATGTCAGTCCGTGAGTTAGCCAAGGGCATTACATACACAGATCCCCTTTGGACGGGATGAAAACCTCCCTTGGCCATTAGGAAGATGTCCAAGAAGCAGTGCGACACGATCCGGAAGCAGTGGCATATTATTGTTAATGGTGATGATGCCCCACCTCTTTTCAAGAATTGCAGGGAAATGAGGTTTCCTGAGCCTATTTTGAGGATGTTGAAGGAGAAGGGCATCGTCCAACCGACACCCATCCAAGTCCAGGGGCTCCCTGTCTATTATCTGGTAGGGACATGATTGGAATTGCATTTACCGGGTTCCGGGAAGACATTGGTTTTTGTCCTTCCGCTCATCATGGTGGCCTTACAGGAGGAGGTGATGATGCCTATTGCTTCTGGGGAAGGGCCCTTTGGGTTGATTGTATGCCCATCTAGAGAGCTCGCTAGGCAAACATACGAGGTTTTGGAGCAGTTCTTGACCCCACTTAGGGAGGCTGGTTATCCAGAGCGGAGGCCGTTGCTTTGCATTGGTGGGATCGACATGCGATCACAAGTTGAGGTTGTCAAGAAGAGTGTACATATAGTTGTTGCCACTCCAGGCAGGCTTAAGGATATGCTTGCCAAAAAGAAAATGAATCTTGACAATTGCAGGTAAACGCTACAAATTCTGAATTAAGATACCTCCCCAAATATTTGTTATGTGCATGCGGTGATGCTATTCCCACCACCCTTGACCCTTGTCCATCCTTTCTTCTCCTAGTGAATTATGCTGTTGTAGGATGACCTAATAAATGTTTCTTTTAATTTGTACTCAAGAAGCTAGGGATGCTTAAAAGGGAAACTCGTTTATAATAATGCATGTCATTTGGTGCGTGGCGGGGGAAGGGGTTATTATATTGTTAAATCAGTATTCAAATAGTTAGCTTCAAATTGGAGGATGTTTTTCAGGGTTTACAAGTGTTGTTAGGGCAGGTTGAGGCTTCTGTTTCTTCTCTTAAGTCTTCCGTTGTATATTTTGTTTGTTTCCTACGTATCATAAGTTACCTTGTAAATCTGCAATGCATTATAAATTGGTGAATAACAATGTGACTACTCACTAGCCCGTTGGCGGTGTTGATTGAAGTTTTATTTTGTATTCTCCCTCTCTAGTTTGTGAATGACAAGACAAGGTTTTTCCCTTTGTCATCCACTGAATTGTTGTTTATATCATTTTGCTTTCCATGACTTTGATGCTGAAGGTTTTAGATAGACTGTAGCAAGTGGGAGAGATGTTAATTGCTAAATACCTTAGGCCCTATGCGGGCCCTCTTATTTTATTTGTGCTGATGCTTGTAGTTTCTATCAGTTAAGGTTGAGTGGGTAGTTGACTGTGGTTAGGGCACAAATGTTGTTCTCGTCCTGGACTGCTAGAAATGGAATACATCTTTGGGAGTTACCTAAGCTATTTGGATTGCTGGAGTTCATGCCTTTCTTTGTGTGCTAGTTCTTTGTGTACTCCCTCGTAATAAGTAATCGAAACAAAGCACCTGCTCTTGCTTTTTTGTTTCATGACCATTTGCTATCGTGTTCTTTTATCTGCAATTTTGTGCAAAGGCCGGTTAATAATTTTTTTAGATAAAGAAAAAGTATATATTAATATTGATCGATATACAGCAAAATAGAGGATAAGAAATCCTCTATGATAAAGCATTTACAGATAAGTGGTCATTGTCTGCTTTCAGTTCTTTTAGGCACAAGTGGTCATTGTCTCCTGGGCTAGCTTTATGCCAGTCATTGTTGATAGCATCTTGATGTATCTATACTTTTAAAGGGTGTGAAAAGAGAGACTTATCCCATTTGTAGTTGTAAACTTGTAATTATGATACGTGGCTGTCTTATGTTATCTGCTTTAAACATCATGAGCTGATATTCTTTGATTTCATGTCCATTATTCCCTTTTACATTCAAATTCAAGTACTTACAGTATTTTCCTTCTTTCAGGTATTTATGCTTAGATGAGGCAGATCGATTGGTTGATTTAGGATTTGAGGATGACATCAGAGAAGCTTTTTTATCATTTCAAAGCTCAGAGGCCACTATGCCAATGAAGATTCAGAACTTTGCTAGAAGTGCACTGGTTAAGCCTATTATTGTCAATGTTTGTAGAGCAGGAGCCACAAACCTTGATGTTATCCAAGAAGTGGAGTATGTTAAGCAGGAGGCCAAAATTGTTTACCTCCTAGAATGTCTGCAAAAGACCCCACCTCCTGTTTTAATATTTTGTGAGAACAAGGCTGATGTCGATTGCATCCATGAGTACCTCCTTCTAAAAGGTGTTGAAGCGGTTGCCGTTCACGGGGGCAAAGATCAGGAGGAGAGAGAATATGCAATAAAATCCTTTAAAGCCGGAAAGAAAGACGTCCTAGTTGCCACAGACGTTGCCTCGAAGGGACTGGATGTCCCCGACATCCAGCATGTCATTAACTATGACATGCCTGCTGAGATTGAGAATTATGTCCATCGTATTGGGCGGACAGGTAGGTGTGGGAAGACAGGAATTGCAACAACATTCATAAATAGAAACCAGAGTGAGACGAGGTTGCTCGATTTGAAGCACCTTCTACAAGAAGCCAAGCAGAGAATACCACCAGTATTAGCCGAGCTTGATGATCCAATGGAAGAGGCAGAGGCCATTGCCAGTGCCAGTGGAGTCAAAGGATGCGCTTATTGTGGAGGTCTCGGACATAGGATCCAGAATTGCCCCAAGTTGGAGACCCAGAAGACACAGGCACTTGTCAACTCTAGAAGAGACTATTTTGGAGGTGGTGGATACAGAGGAGAAATATAAGTTTCTTGTGGCTGATGGTTCTTTCTGCTATCTTGTACTCCGTATTTGCCAATATGGGATAGCCTTACAGTTGCAGCCCCTTTGTTCTGTGCTCTAGAACAACTTCTCTGTTAAAAGTTGAGTGCTAGGTAGGTTTTCGTTATACATCTGGATGCTTAAAGATGCACATAGTATATCAGAACATGTTTAGACCGGGGGGTCGTAGATGAGGAGAAGTTTTCTGCTATGACCATTGACCACTCAGAAATCAGAATGGTATGTCAAGATTGCTGCTTTCTTGATTATAGCCGCCACAAGAAGATCAAACGATAGCTTCCGAGTATCTTTTCGTCTCGTGAAGATCCGTTTGATCAGTGTTATGTGTTGCAAAATGTAACAGTATCTTCGGGTGTCTCTGTTCTGTATGGTGCAAACTAGGCTTCAAAGATCTGTGGAAAATCATACTAAGATATTGGGTGTAGCTTGCAAGAAATAGGTACGAGCGTTAGATGTGTGATTCTACTAAGAAAGTTAAATTCAAAACTAGAACTATTACGGATAAGGTGAGAATGAGTTTTATATGAATATCATGAGAGGAGGCACTTGACGTACCCAAATTGAAATTACGCTTAAACCTTGTGGATGGATTCCAAAAGAATCAAAAGGACGTCCAAAAAAAATCATTGTATGTATTATCACACTTGAGGACCGTAGGATAACGGTTCTTCAAAAAACCATGATAATTTGTGCATTTACGTTGATATATTTAACTTGCATCTCTCTCTCTCTCTCTCCTTATCAAAATTATTGTGTTCGAAGTGATGATAAAATAATTTTCCAGCAACGAAAATGATGTTTTTTTTTTTGTTTTTTTTTTTCACATACAATAGCTCGCAAATCATATGCGCTGGGTAAACCAACCCATCTATAATGGGTTGACGGACTCAAACAGAGAGAAAAACCCTTCCTACAAGACCACTTGGTTATAAGGGTGGGGCTCTTACCACTTGAGCTCCCACCTCATCCTCAGGAACGAAAACGATTACACCAAGGAAAACAAAAGACGAAACAGAAATCAGATGAGGCCCAGCCCGAACAAGGGCAGCGTTTTTCCAGCCCATTCGACACTTTCTTTCACGTGAGGCCCAACTTGAACTCTTAAATGATCAGCTCCAATATTAATGTGAATTGCTAAATACCGCCCCAAATTACTACCTACCGCCCCCCCAAATTCCAATTTTGCCCTCACTCACTCTCACTCACTCATCTTTCCTCTCTTCCTCACTCACTCTCACTCATCCTTCCTCTCTTCCTCACTCATCCTCACCACCACACCATTACACCGGCAACCACCACCACTCACGGCACCACCACCACCACCACCATCACAATGGAATGTCAGGGGCTAGCGGCAGCGGCAGAGGATTCGACGGCGAGGGAGGCGGCGACCGACCGCATCGCGGGGGGGTAACTTTTCGAAATTTTTTTTGCCTTGAATTGAATTTTTTTTGCCTTGAATTGAATTTTTTTTGCCTTGAATTGAATCGCGAACTTATAAATTGAAGTTGTGTTGAATTTTTTTTTTTTTGTGTGTGTCGATCGTCTGCCGATCTCGACTAACCCTTGGGTGAGTCGTCTGCGACCGACGACTCACCCTTGGTGAGTCGAGATCGGCCGACGACTCACCCAAAGGTGAGTCGCCGATCGCAGACGACTCACCCAACGGTGACTCGAGATCGGCCGACCGACACAAATTTTTTTTTTATTATTATTTATTATTATTATTATTATTATTATTATTATTATTATTATTTATTATTATTATTATTATTATTATTATTATTATTATTATTATTATTATTATTATTTATCGTTATTATTATTATTATTATTATTATTATTATTATTGATTATTGATTATTGTTTAATTAATTAAAAATGTGAAATGATAGATGGGAGGAGCCGGTAAATCGGTGCCGAGGTTATTTAGTGAACTAGCTGGTTCAGGACCGCGTCACACGAGGAGGCGCGAGATTGATGCCTCTGTACGGAGACAGAGAGAGGCAGTTCGGATGAGGAAGATGACTGCTGAGCAAGACGATTACGAAACTAGCGAGTTCTACTCCAGGGATCAGTCCATGGACGATGATCAGATTGGCGTCGAATCATCCTCAGATTGGCGGGTGGTGAAGGGCAGAGGCGGTAGGTTTGTTAGTACTGGGTCGTCCAGTACTAGCAAACGATCTAGAGCGGAGGACGACAGTACGTGGCTTGTTACAGAGCCTGTGCCCGGTGGGCCGGCGGATGATAGTGTCATACCGAGCTTCCTGGGCCACGTAGCGTCTCGTATGTGGAATGGAGAGACGAGGGGTCTCTTGAAGTGTCAGAACCGATTCAGTGTCTGTCAGCGGCTGAGTCAGTGGCGAGCGGAGATGTCGGCCGAGATGAGGGCCCAGATCGAGGGGACTGGGTTATCACACCTGGCAGACATTATGTTCAGACATATTGACTTTCCCCTGATATCTGCATTCGTTGAAAGGTGGCAGCCGGATACGAACTCGTTCCACATGCCGTTCGGAGAGATGACGATCATGTTGCACGATGTATGACATATTCTTCGGATTCCTGTAGACGGACAGCTCGTTTCCAATGAGGGACGGTATGGGCAGCTGCAGATGGCGGCCATGGAGGTTCTCGGGGTCACCCGAGATGAACTGATGTGTAGCCACTGGCAGGGCGGTGCGGTCCTCACGGAGTCGATTTTTGAGTTTTACCGTGAGCAAGTGGAGGACAACCAGGTGACAGCTTGGATGTGGTTATTTATTGGATCCACCTTGTTTGTCGACAAGAGTGGTAACCGTATTAGACCCTCCTGCGTGATGGAGGTGATGGACGACGGTGTCGAAACGGTGCATGACTTCTCTTGGGGATCTGCTGCCCTCGCCTTCCTATATCGTCAGCTCGGTATAGCTAGTCGGGGGGATTCTCAGGGCATCTGCGGATGCCTAACTCTCCTCCAGGCATGGATATACGAGTACTTTCCCTGCTTCCGACCTCATCGGGAGCGGATGGTTGTCGGGGACAACGAGACTCCCCGTGCGTGCGTATGGAGTGCCCAGGCTGAGGGCAAGGACGTGGGTCGACTGTGCTCCTTACGTAGACGCTTGGATCAGCTGCGAGCGTCAGAGGTACGTCATGCAGTTATCGGTGTTCATGATTTATTTCGTCGTTTGCTATGTTTTTTTTACTTCACTGTAACTTGAACATTTCTACGTAGGTGGTGTGGCTGCCGTACGGTTCTGACCCGGCAGTATCTGTACCGAGGACTGTATTCATGGGGTGGCTACGGTATCGGGATATTATCGAACCGTACATGCCTGGTCGTTGTTTACGACAAATCGGGTACGTACAGAGTATCCCTTTCCCGATCATTAGGCCAGAGAAAGCGATCAGGTCATGGAGCAGTCGTTCGTACAAGGTTGTCTACCCCGAACGGATGTCATCTGATGCTTGGCGTATGTTCCCGGGATTTTACATTCTTGGTCTCCATGGGTTTCAGGCATCCACGTCAGATCCCACAGCATGTACGGATGACTACCTCGCATGGTACTACCGTCACTCCCACCCTCGGCTGATACGTGACGCTGCAGCACCTGTGATTCCTCCACGATCCAACAGCGATTATGTAAGTGATTAACTAAAATATATATTTTTTTACGTATTACATATCTCTGAACTCACACTCATTGTTACTTTTTTGCAGTGGGTGAATCGTCTAGCCGTCTTACATGAGCAGGCCATTACTTTGATTCCTCCGGAGCAAGCGGAAGGTTCTCGATCCCAAATGGAGGAGTATATGAGAGATTGGCGGGCTGCCAAATGATGTATTGACCCTAGATGAATTTGTTATATATTTATATAAGAGTTTCATTGTTATTGTTATTTATTTGTGTTATTGTAATTTGTTGTTTCTTATTTACATTTTTTGTTTTATTGTAATTTGTTGTTTTATTTACCTCCAATAATCACGACCACTCTCCACATGCAAAATATAACAATCACACAAAAATGTGACAATGATATAAGTATAACAATCACGCAAAACATTCAATTACGTCGACCTCGCTAAACGATCCCAATGTGCTCTTCGCCTAACATACATTTGCTCCCAACCAGCGACACTATCAGAACGGGAAGTAAACCATGCTGCGCATATCGGAGGAACAGGGAAATCTGAGGCTAAATCCAGACGGATATAATGCATGTACGAATTACCTAAATGACATATGACAATTTCCCTACTTGGACGTGTAGCAGTCGAAGGTGCTTGCAACGGTAGCACTGTGTAACAAGCATATAACCCCCTTCCACTGCCGTATCCGAATAACATAATCGCTGCATTGAAGAGGTTGGCAATCGGGAACAAATCCTCAAGTACTATCATCCAGTGATCATCGTTACACGCACCTCCGTCCCACATAATACGGCGGTAACCAGCGTCGACCCCCCCAACGTATATGTTTTCGTACAATGCTCGGTTAGCTAAGAGTTCGTTTGCAATGCAAACTCTCGTCAATCGCCATTGCTCTTGGTCTCCGAAAACGTAGTCCGCAATGACACGGAAACCGCAATTACCATCCCCAAGCACATCGAGATATCCTTCAATGAAAGGTATGATGATTCCCGGAATTTTGTTAACATGATAGAGTGGATCTCAATACACAACCGCAACAATCAAATACTTGGTGGCTCAATTCTCTCATCCTCTTCAGCTCATTCGATAATATTTCTAAGCAGTAATGGGAAACATACCCGGTCAGATAGTTGAATGGGAAACCCGAGTACATCACACTTCTTCGTCTTCTGCACTCTTCAAGTGTGTACTTGATCTCAGTTATTTGTGACTCGATTGACTTGTTGACCTTGTTCCAAACATTGTCCAAAGCTCCAGTTGAGGAGTTCAACCACTGTTTTAGCGCGGCATGTGCACTCTCCACCCTGCAAGTCGTAGTGTTGCCAAGGTGTAGCACCTTATTCGTCCACGCAGCCACAAACATCTCTTTGTATCTCAGCCAGGTCTCCTCTACATAGGATATCACGTGAGGGTAATTCCTCCAACTACCCTTCATCATACGCACTGCTCTATCGTACGCAGCTTCTGTGGAAGCTTCCATGATAATTTTCCACCTCCCGTTCTTGAACCTCTCCGCGACAAGCTTATCTTTTCCACAAAGTCTATACACTTTGTCTTCAACGACTTTGTTAATGTGCCATGTATAGAGCAAATGGGCACTCTCGGGAAATATCTCTCTAATAGGTGTCATCAACCCTAGCTCACGATCGGTCACAATTGCTGTTGGGTGTACATCATTTCCAATAAGCATCCTCAACTTATCTAAGACCCACGCATAGCTTGCCTGAGTCTCATCCTTCATAATGGCATAAGCTATGAGGAAGTTCTTATTGGTTGGAGTCATCCCCACTATCTCAAGAAACGGCATCTTATACTTGTTTGTTTTGTACGTGGAATCTAAGCCAATCAACCAACGAAAAGACCGAAGTAACTGAATTGATGTAGGGTGTGCCATGAACACGTGAGTTACCTCATTAGTAGCTGGGTCGGCTCTTATCCAATGTACGTACTTATTCTCCACAGCTAAATGATGAAACTGACCAATGACATCTCTCTCTTCAAAATCAAGTTTCCTTATACGATCTCTGTGGTTGTACACATGCCGTCTAGTTGCATTGTCCTCGGGAAATTTTTCCTTAATAGCGGCCAAGATAGCACATGGCTTTGTTTGTGCCGAAGTCATGTCACGAACGAGTTTCTTTGACCCAGGACTAAGACCACTCATCTGACGATATCCCTCAGGAAACACAGCAAAGTCATGGTTGTGCGTACCCCTAATCCCAGGCAATGTGACAATCATCCAACTACTGGACCCATACACTTGCCGAGCTCTTAACTGGAGCGTACATTTACAAGCCTTTGTTTTCGATTTCTTCCGAGTAGCAGTATCTAAGTCTCTTAATTCCCCTCTGTAGCGTTCACCTCGATTGCATCTTAACAATTTTACGCTTCCATTCTTCTTGTGTGGCGAAATTATCAACTCAAACCCGATAGTAAGGGCAATTTGTTTTGCCCAATTAATTGCATTTGTATCACTATCAAATAACTCATCAGTGACGAAATGCGTACTGTAATCAACACCATCACCACCGAACCGCTCCAAAGGAACCTAACGAAAACAATGTAAGCTTAATCTTAAATTCAAACGTCTATCAAAACCGACTGAACCAAGGGACAGGCGTCTCAAATTTCCGTTTGGACCATGGAAGAAACAATATTAATAATAACAATAAATAATAATAATAATAATAATAATAATAATAATAATAATAATAATAATAATAATAATAATAATAATAATAATAATAGTAATAACAATAAATAATAATAATAATAATAATAATAAATAATAATAATTTTTTTTTTGTTTCGGTCGTCTGCCGATCTCGACTCACCCTTGGGTGAGTCGTCTGCGACACGGCGACCCACCCAAGGGTGAGTCGTCTGTCGATCTCGACTCGCCCAAGGGTGAGTCGCCTGTAGCAGACGACTCACCCTTGGGGAGTCGAGATCGACAGACGACTCACCTAAGGGTGAGTCGGAAATTTCAGACGCCCGTGCAAAAAAAAATGCGCAAAAAAAAAAATTTACCTCCACCACCGTCGACGGCACTTCCTGGTCACCGGCAGACATCCGCGGCCGTTGCTTGAGTGAATGTTGATGAAGGTTGGGTATGAGAGTGGGTGGTAGAGTGGGTGGTAGAGAGGGAGAATTGGTGTGAGAGTTAGAGAGGGAGAGGATGAGTGAAAATTTAAAAAAGGACAAAATTGGAATTTGGGGAGGCGGTAGGTAATAATTTAGGGGCGGTATTTAGTAACACCCATATTAATCCATATGAATTACCCGTACGTACATGTTGTACATGTTAAGCCAAACTGTAGAGTCCGTGGTACTTCCACTTTTTTCTTTGGGGAGTGGTCCAATGCTACTTCCACTTTTGATGTTTAGTTACTTGGTTGTTGGTGGTATATTACCTAGGATTAGAGCTCGTAAAAACTGACTCGATCCGATGACCGACCCGTCACAGACCCGATCCGACAAGATTCCAATTCGAAATGACCCGACCCGTTTTGACCCGAGATCGAAATGATCCGACCCGAACCCGAATGTTGTGAGACAATATTTGTCAAACCCGTTGGGTAATCCAAAACCGAATCCGTATTTGACCCGATGTATTCAACCCATATTTAACCCGACCCGTATTTGACCGATCGAAACCCGACCCAATCAACCCGTTTGCCAGGTCTAGGTAGGATGCACTATCAACGATTGAACACCAAACATTCCATTGGGATGATAAATTGCATTTTTGAATTAATTGTTGCATCTTTGTACCAAATTCTATAATTTATTTGTCTAATTTCCGTGTCATCTGTTATTTCACCTCTTTATATATTTCACATATAGTAGATTTAAATTTTGTTTTATTATTAGATCAAGAAATATGACAAAAATTACATATGATGTGGATATGATTGGGATAGGTATAAATGGGACAAAGATCTCAATTGGTTAGGTTTTAGAAAACACTACTTCTTTGTTACACTTGTACAAATATGACGCATGCGATAATGACATGTACATTAAGTCAATAATGCACACCCAAGGACCAATTGAAAGAAGGCATGGATGTTTATTACTCCCTCCGTCCCAAGTTAATTTTTATATTGGATTACAAACTTTGACCACTTATTTGTAAAAATTTACAAAGTTTTACAATGTCAAAATAGTATTACTAGATTCATTTCAAATAGTATTTTCAAAATATCATCTTATTATAAGTTCTATAATTATGAAATCATAAATATTTATGGTCAAAATAGTATTTTAGTCCAATATAAAGATTAACTTGGGACGGAGGGAGTACCAAAGTACGAAGACGGCAACCCCCATGGGCCATGGCCCATGTAGTAGTGCTTACGGGATGATGTGAAAATGATAAAGTTTATCCTCATATTGGATTCAAAGCCATTAAGATCGAGCTACGATTACATTTTCTTTATGTCAAGTCAACAATGCACAAATTAAACAAGAACCAATGGAATACAGCCACGATTCTTACTACCAACCCGACAAACCCATGCATTGCTAATGTGATGTGCGTGACAATGATAAAGTTTACCCTCAAATTGGATGAAATTCCAAAAGGAGTTGTTTATAATTTGCTTAAGACTGTGGTTTCTTACATTTAACTGAAATGAAATGAATACAACTGATCTGAGTAGTAAATTAGTAATAGGTGAAGAAAAAATATGTCACTAAACTGAATTGAACTCCATTATATTAAAATGAACTGAATTGAACCAATTTTAATATAGATGAAAAAGAACGCACCAAAATTCATTACAATTTGGTTTAATTATAGAATAATTTAGTTAAATTCAATTTATTACAAATTGTTTGTTCTCCCACACACTACAATCAATTCAAATTTAATACAATTCAGATCAGTTAATAAAATTCAGAACAATTCAAAATACCAATATCAACAATAGAAAAAACTGATTAATAAAAGAAGACATGTAGGCTTTACATATAGCAAAACCATGAATAAACGAACAATGGCATCACATCGTCACGTACCTGACGATAATAATATAATGAAATGTGAGCACTTAAAGTGATAACACTTAGCTAGCTAATTGTTAAGAAACATTACGTAATTATGAATTAATTTACTTTCTTAATTCTGTAGGCTTAAAGGAGTCCACACAATTATCCATATCTAGATATAAAATTCAATTACTTACAACCCCCAAAGGATATTTTTTTATTTTTTTAATTTATCTTTGATTTAAATTCTAAGAGGCTATCCAAAAGCCAAGGTACATCCTCTCTAGTCTTTATAATGCGAACATGATTGATACGTAGCCTAATAATTAACTTATTTGGGATGGCACCTGACCTGATAATTGCACACATCACTAATTAATAATGCCTAATGACAAAGATAAATACATTGGGGATGACTCATTACCTAACTGATTAGTAGTTGACGAGCCATTTTTAATCAACAAAAATGATTGCTTATCAGAAACGGTTATCAATTTGTGGTTAGGGGAATTGGATTTTGACGTTTTCATTCCCAAACAAAACCAGCTCAATCTAACGTGTTCATAACATTTGACTCTCATTTGAATAGTGTATCGTGTTTCGTGACGTTGCCCTTTCGCCGCATCGTATAAACCCACTTCACCTATTAAATACAGACATGTACCCTAAATTCAAATCTCCATCCACTAAATAAACACTACAAACCTCAAACCTCTCTCTAAACACAACAAATCTCCAAACATTTCCAAAATTATGCCAGAAAAACATTTCTCAGGCAAATACAAGCTAATTAAGCTCTTAAGCAACGGCCCATTTTCAAAAGTGTACCACGCGCGTAACACACGCTCCGGTGAGAGCGTGGCAATTAAGGTAATTGACCACGATAAACGAGCAGAAAACCTTAACCTTGTCGAAATTAAAGCATTAACACTTCTGGCCCATCGCCACGTCACCAAGCTGGTCGAGTTTTTCGCCGCTGAAGCTGGGCCTGTTTTTATTGTAACGGAATTCGCTGAATGCGGTGATTTATACGAGCAAGTCGCGGCGCGTGGGAGGTTGAATGAAGATCTCAGCCGTCTATTCTTCCAGCAGTTAATCTCTGCCGTTAAACATTGCCACGCGCGTGGGGTGTTTCACCGTGATATAAAGCCCGAGAATTTACTACTCGACGACAAATGGGCCCTCAAGCTCTCCGATTTTGGGCTTTGCGCAGTTGGGCCTGGGTCTGGGCCAAGCCCAATACTCAACGATGCTTGCGGGACCCACGAGTACGCAGCCCCCGAGGTTTTGGCTGGGAGGGGATACGATGGAGCTAAGGCGGATGTATGGTCATGCGGCGTCGTATTGTATGTTATTAGCGCGGGTTTCTTGCCGTTTGATGGTGGTAACGTGGCGGAGATATGGCGTAAAATGAAAAAAGGGGAGTTTGCTTTGCCAAAATGGATGTCGCCCGGTTTGAAATGGTTGTTATTGCGGATCTTGGATCCGAACCCGGAAACTCGGATCACGATTGATGAGATTATAGAGGATGGTTGGTTCAGGAAAGGATATAATAATAATGATGAAGAACAAAAAGATGATTTAGATGATTGCGCAACATTTTCTTGCTGATCCATTATGTGTTTGTGTACATAAAATGACAACTTTTTTGAGCTCTTTTTTTTCTCGCAAAAAATTAGGATAAGATTTTTCTTTTTCTTTTTCTTTTTCTTTTTCTTTTTTTTATGGGGGATCGGAATAATCCTTCTTGTCGAACTAATTAGTGTTACAGTTTTGTTTTACTGAAAACAGAATCAAATTTTGGTTGTAGCATATTCGAAGTTTCGAACAGTGTAAAAACACATGTCTTCAACTCTTGATTGTCTTATATTGTAATATGAATAACGTTGTCTTCTATTTATCACTTTACACTCCCTCATCATGAATCTATAAGCAACCCATAGTTGAAGTAGATACCTGGCAATGACAAATCATTTGTTAATATAATTAATTAATCTTGTGGGTGATATGATAAGAAGTGGAATTGTCAAGTTTTTTATATAATAATTTCGATAATGTAGTGTTTGACATCTTTTTGTATAATTCAATATTGGTAGAATTGTGATTACCTCTTCATTACTTTCTATAGCTCATAGTCTCAATGTCAAAGAATATCTTAAGGCAATGATTTTATTTTTATTTTTTTAATGATGACTATTCTTTTTTTTGCTCGTTAATGATGACTATTCAAAGAGACACAAAAATGGGGAAATTTTCAAACCTAAGTCTCACTTGATGATACTACTTAAAGATTCGTCTGCCTTTACATAGGTACTACTTCCGTAAAGATATGAGTTTAAAGAGAGAGAATGCGAGAATATCAGTAGTGATTTGGTAATCTAACATTAAAGCCAAAGTATATATTCACAACACAATTTACTATAGTCGGAAATTCTCCAATAGATCCATACAAGGGGACACTAAAGTTCAAAAGGGGAACACCTAATTATCTAGTACTCCCTAAATTACAAGGAAATTGTAGAATGCTCATCAATAATTTGGGTGTTACAACACAATCATAGCTCAACTCGAGGTCAGATCAAAATCAAGTTTAAGTCAAATTGAGCCAGCTCGAATGCTTTCCGATTCAAGTTCGGCCAAACGCAAGTCCTGTTATTTTGCTCGCCGAGTTTCAAGTAAACATGGCTTGTGTAATTGTGTTCGACTTGGCTTAATTACACTCTAGAGTGTGAGTGATATTTATAGGTTTATGGGTGGTTGAGTAAGATGTGGGTTATGTTTGGGCCCAAATGCCCAATACATGGGTCGAGTGGATGATTATGAGTGGGTAGATAGAGATAATTAATGTATGGTACGTAAGTGGGGATAATCAGGGGCGGAACTTTTCTAGGGCGGAAGAGTGTTTGGTCCTTGGGCCATTTCCTAAGTTATTAAATATATGTAAGCTGATATATATAAAATACACAAGAAGTACTTGGGCATAGAGGCCAACGGGTTAATCATTGGTCCCCTCAACTTTTTGCTCCAAGTTCCGTCGCTGGGAGTAATATAGACGTTTTGCTCACAAAGGTACATGAAAGAGCTTCACTGTAGAATTTTAGTGCAAAACTGAAAGTTAATTTTTTAAAGTACCCTTAAAAAACCGTTCGGGATGGTTTTAACTTTTAAGTTTTTAGTTTTTTCGAAAACTAAAAATAGTTTTTAGAAACCACAGTTGTGATTTCTAGTTTTCAGTTGTCACTTTCGAAAATAAAGTAGACAACTATAAGAGGTAAAAATTCCAACTCCAATAAATATTTCTATAAGGAAATAAAAAAATTTAAAAACCGAAAACTTGCAACTCGCAACCACTCCGAACAGACCCGTTTAGTTATTTTGGGAGGAAATTTTGGTTTAGTTTACTTTTTTTTGTTTTGATAATGCAAGACAATTGGGATTAGTCGCCTATTACAATAGGGGAATGGGAAAGGCCCATAAGGCGTAGGCCCACAACACAACTACCACCCATAATAGTTGATTAGCTGGATAAACAGTTGGGCTTTTTGTCCTAGTAACACTTGTATGTCGTATCAAAAAGAAAAAAACGTGTACTGTACAAGTACAAGGTAAGCAAGCAAATTTAGGCATGAGCTATCGATGTCAATCTTTCTAGAACTCCGCCAATTACTATCCATTAGACAATAAACAACATTCTCTGCCCATGATAATGCGCAGGCCGCAGAACATGAAACTGAAATGGAACGTTCTAAATGTGCATAGTTGTGGAGTAACAATATTGAACTGAAATGAGGAAATTGAAATGGATAAATATAATCAAGATAGGTTGGTGTAGTAGTTCACTACTTCATCTTTTAAACAAGTGGTTGGGGGTTCGAATCCCAACTCTTGCGAATGAAAAAAATCCCTTGGCCAACCCCTTACCACTTAGTGCGCTGACAGTTAGGGCGAGAGGATTAGTCAGTGTGGCCAACGATAGAATACCCTTGACAAAGACCAAAAAAAATGGATAAATATATATATAAAGATTAGGTGTAGAAGGCATTTTAGCATCTACAATTAAATCGATTCGCACGTGTTAGTTTTGAGTGGGAACGGGCGGCAACACTAAGGCGGCTGGTTAGCGTATCCTTGGCCCACCAATTAAGACATCAAGCCAGAAATACGCATATGTCAAACAGTAATATTCCCCTTATAAATCATTAAATAAGCACGAGTCAAGCATTAGGATATTGACCATTCCCCTTCAATTAGCTCCAGTCCAGAAGAAAAAAAGAAGCTGCCAGCCCCCCCACAGGTACTATAAATTAACCAAAATTTGGTCAGACTTCAAATATCTCAATCCCAATCACGAGTGCATTGTTTCAAATTGTATTCTCCCTTCAACAGAAACATAGCTAGCTCTGAAACTGAAACTGAAACATGGTATCATTTACTACAGGAGAGATGAAGCAGCAGAACAACCGATTATCTGATCAATACGATCTCCACTCCGTCCACAAGTCTACAGCTTCGAGAATCAATAAACCAGTAGCAGCTTCAGGTCCTCAGCAACCCAAGGTGTACAAGGTGAAGCCAATTCATTTCCGAGAGCTCGTTCAGAAGCTGACTGGTGCACCCCTTCAGCAGCATCAGTCAGACCCTCAATCTCGACGTACCCTTCAGAGCATAGCCCCGCCCCCTCTGCCACTCCATCCTCATCAACTTCGTTTCCATAATCAAACTCTTAAACAAGAGGTACCATATAAGGTAGAACAAGTACTACCAGCTGCGCCTGTGGAGGAGAAATCATTGCTGGATAAGATGGAAGGAGGTGACGATTTAACTGAACTTACCCTGTCCCCAAATTTCCGGTCCTGGTTTTCTTTTGCCATGTTGAGTCCGGGACCAGCTACTGTATCTCAGCTGGAGCAAAGATCAGTTGTGTGACATAGCTGTATTTATGTTAGCTTGTACTGTAATTTTGGTTTTTCAAAGGTTTTTAGGTCCATACTAAAGGTTGGAACATGTAATTTTCTCAAAGACATGATATAGTTTACCCCAGTGTTCTGTCAATCCTTCATTTTTATTTGACCAATTCCCCCTATGAATCATTTACATTATAAGTTCTAACCAGATCGGCTGAGTCAAATATCAGAGTTCAAAACAAAGACTACCTATGTCAAAAATTGCAGACTCCCCTCTCTGATATGCCCAAAGAAGGAGGAAAAAGGAGCACACCCAAGCTGATAGCAGCTGTTCCATGATAGCGATTTTGATAGTTTTATTTTCTTCCTAATATATAAGTAGCAAATGGGTAACTAAAAACCAAAGGCACGTCAGTGATGACTAATTAGAGATGATATCGTCTCCAACTAAAGACCCTAGATTTATGAGCTAGATCCTTTTCAGAGCAAATGTAGATGTGCTCTGGGACAGGTCAACAGTGCACATTCATTGCCAGTTGGGGCACCTAGACTGCTTATCTAACATAGAAACACTTTACATTCCGAGCCTAATCCATTGTATGGTACTAGCAACAAACAGACCAGTCAACCTCATCTTGCATTTCAAATGCAGAAACAGGATAGGATCACACTATCTAGTCGCACTGTGGCACATCTATGAAAAAGTCACTGACCATCACAGTTGCCATAGGTTCAGGACACGGAATTTCTTAGGGCCCGTTTGGCCTAGCCCCCACAAATTCAACTTCTCCTTCCAAATTTGTTATTGTTTACCCCCTTTTTATCCCCTCCTCCTCCATTTCCAACTTCTAAGAAGTTAAAATAATGCTAGAAGTGGAAGGAGAAGGAGAAGCTACAATTTGTAACTTCTCCTTCTAGTCCAATTGTAGCTTTATTTCAACTTCTTAGAAGTTGGAAATGGAGGGGGGAGTTGATAAAAAGGGCGTGAGCAAGAACAAATTTGGGAGGAGAAGGAGAAGTTGGTAGAAGGTAGGCCAAACGGTACTCCCTTTTTCCTTCTCCCTCTACCCTCCCTCAGTTACCTACAAAACTTTTTTCCCCCACAAGTTCATTAACTAAGGGGCCGTTTGGTTGGGGGTAATAATTAAGGGGGTAATGGAATGGATTTTTAGGCTTAAATGGAAGGTATGTGAGGTAGTGGGGATTAGATTTTGTGAGAAGAAAGGTAATGATTACCCCCATTTGAGGGATAATTGAAACCCACCTCCCCATAGGGTAATGATATTCCCCCATTTTCCTTCATTTTCTCCATTACCCCCTCTTAATCATTACCCTTATCACCACTTCACATTACTATTTTACCCTAAAAAACCATTCCATTACCCCCTTAATCATTACCCCCAATCAAACGGCCCTTAAATATTCAGGATGAATCCAAAGTCAAGAAGTTTCAATAACCGGCAAAGTTTTTATGTACATATAAAATCATAGAAAGAACATCAGAATCATAAAGAGGAGAACTTTTTAAAAAAAAAAAAATTATTTTCTATCACTTCAGTTCACTACTACTCCTACTAGGGAAGTTGACGAGAAACAAATACCAGATCAAAGCCATAGATCTCCACTCAAAAGAGTCTGCATCCTCGATAACTTTATCCTCTGTTCTGGTGCAAACCTTTTGATGCAGAAGCATGCAAATGAGAAGACGTCTTCTGCAATATTTTTCGCGACAAAATGTTCTCCAAATTGTATAACAGAAAATCTCTCCATCACAGACAAATCTGAGGTCTTCTCAAGCTCTATGACATGACATAAAGCATGCAAATTGTCATCTAGTTGTCCCAATAGTTTCTTAGTTGTGACATATGAAGAAGAAGTTCATCTCTGCCTAGGCCAGTGACACTGCTAGTCATGATCCATGGGGGTTGTTGCTTGTAGTTTTGTCTGATCAGCTCGAGAAAACTACTGACATTCTCATCAGGCCTTGTTCCTTTTCCCCCCTTCACCTTGTCGCACTTCGTGAAGACAAAGGTTATTGGTATCTGAATGCACAACAAAAACAGCAAAGAATGAAAAATCAATGGCCTATTTGAGCTTGTGCCAAGTGATGGTAAAATTGCAAATGATAATCAACAAAGTGCCAGCCTAAGTGTTGAAACAGTTAAATACATTGTTGCGTCCAAGCCAATTAGCACAATCAAGATCTATTTTCTGTGCAGGAACACTTGCATCGATCAGCAGCAGCACGGCAACAAGAGTGTCTCTGTTCATGAAGTAACCTTTTGTGAATGAGGACCAATCCATTCGAGCAGATTCAGAGGCCTTGGCAAACCTAGGGAAGAAAACAAGTACATTCATTTAGATTTTAGACCCAGAACATATAGCCATTGTTACGAATATCAGATACAAACCAACTAAGGAACAGCAGCATTGGCTGCATAGGTATTCACAGGGGGCAAAAACAGAAGCACATCCCAGCCCGTTACTGGCATCTGAATGTACTTATTGCATTATAGGTAGCCTAACCATGTCTTTTATATTTACCAATCAGGTAGATTCAGCTAAATTAATATCTTGCCACCAATCAGATCAGATAAGTGCATTTCCGGCTAAATTTAGGACATCTACTCCCTAATGTTAAAAAACTGTTAATTAGAGATTAGAGATCATGGTGTTTTCTTTCTTTTTTTTTCTTTTTTTTTTAAATTATTTTCTGAGAAGTAGTAGTGATCAATTGGTCATAGTTAAAAGCTCTGCTCTATTACTGAAGCAAAAAGTAAAGATTATTAAGAGCTCTGCCTTCATCCAACAGCGCTCAGTGCCAACGTCGCTCAGATAACAAATACACAGCATTCATAAATATGTGTTTTATCTTAATCACATATCACGCAGTTTAGGCACAACAAGTATGAATCAATAGATTGACTCATAATTATTAACAACTATAGTTTCATTGGGAATAGCTAGTGGACTACTAATTACAAATTCATGTGATAATAGATACACAAAATCGTCAGATATGCAGCATTATAACTTAAGCAACACCCACATGTTCACATTGCCTGTAAAACAAAACTAGAATCCAGTGCTAATCACTCACCCATATCCAGGTAAATCCACAATATACCAGCTCTTGTTCACCAAAAAATGATTAATAAGCTGAGTCTTCCCTGCAAATATAAGAGCAATTCTGAGTGAGTAACTAAAACAAACACCTGGTGTGCACGTCAAATCAAATGAAATACTACACCTGGTTTCTTAGATGTTAATGCAATCTCTTTCTTCCTCACAAGAGCATTGATGAGAGAAGACTTGCCAACATTAGAGCGACCCAAAATGGCGAACTCGGGCAGCTCATCTTTAGGGCAGTCCTTGGGCCGACTACTGCTCTTGATGAACTGGACCTCCTTGATTTGGGCATGGCCCGCATAAGGCCCAATCACGATATTCGAATTGGGTAGGATGATGTCATCGCGTATGTCTTCGGGTTCGATTCCCGGTGGGATAAAGAGCACGGCTCGGGTGGATTTGGTGGCGGCGGAGGGTGGTGGTGGGGGGGCTGTGGAGGATGAGGAAATGGCATGGTGGCGGAGAGAGGAGAGAGAAAAAGGGGTGAAAAGAGGGAGGGAGAGGGGGTTGTGGAGAGGTTTAGAGAAGGGTAATAGAGATGAAGCAATTTGAGGGATGAAGGGACGAGCTCTGAGTAGCATTGTGTTTGATTGTTTGTGTATCTACCCGCCAATTTTGGTGTTAGCCTTTTTCTCCAGCTGACCTCATAACTCATAAGCGACGAGGGAAAGTAGCCTCGTTAATCGTTATGGCTGGGAACGACGCCGTAATGCTTGAGTATTTAGTTTTATTTTTCTTTATGGTACCGGTTTTTTCGTTAACATTAACATGATTAACTAGACAAATTGTTGAAGTGGGTTAATGTCCCACATGGAAAGATTAAAGGGTCTTGAGCATACATATAAGGAAGTGGGTTACTCCACCCATTGCCAATTGGTTTTGGGTTGGAACCTCACTTGTCTTGTATGTGTGCTCACTTTGTTAAGGCCCAATTATTAAAATTTATCATGGTATCAGAGCGGGCTTGGTCCTGCCTTTATGACCCCCTTGTTGGCCCACGCGCGTGTGACTGGCCCATAGAGTAGGCTTTGATTGGTCCACGCTTCAGCCCATGATGGGTCTTTGCGTGAGGTGGGGTGTTGAAGTGGGTTAATGTCCCACATGGAAAGATTAAAGGGTCTTGAGCATACATATAAGGAAGTGGGTTACTCCACCCATTGCCAATTGGTTTTGGGTTGGAACCTCACTTGTCTTGTATGTGTGCTCACTTTGTTAAGGCCCAATTATTAAAATTCATATAGATCTCTGGGGTCCCTATCACACAACAACTCATGATGGTCATAGTTATTTTCTTACCATTGTAGATGACTACAGTAGGACTACTTGGATTCACCTTCTTCACTATGAAAGCAATGCTCTAGAGTTGATAAAAGCCTTTTCTACAATGGTTCATACTCAGTTTAATGCAAAAATACAAAATGTAAGGTCAGATAATGCCTTGGAGCTAGGCTTGAGCAAAGAGGCAACTGCTTATTTCATCTCTCAGGGCATCATTCACCAGACTAGTTGTGTGAATACACCTCAACAAAATGGAGTTGTTGAAAGAAAACACAAACACCTTTTAGAAACTGCTAGGGCTCTTCTTTTTCAATCCAATGTCCCACTCAAGTATTGGGGTGAATGCATCTTAACTGCAACCTATCTCATTAATAGGTTTCCTTCTAGAATTCTCAAAAATATCACTCCTTTTGAACTTCTTTTTGGTCAGGTTCCCTCATATACTCACCTAAAATCATTTGGTTGTCTTTGTTATGCATCCACCTTGAAAAGACATAGAGATAAATTTATGCCCAGAGCTTCTCCTTGTGCATTTTTGGGTTATCCATTTGGTAAGAAGGCTTATAAGGTCCTCAACCTTGATACTTTTCAGATTTTCCATTCAAGAGATGTTGTTTTCCATGAACAAATTTTTCCCTTTCACAAAACCATTCATTCATCTTTATTTTTTCCTTCTCACACAAATTCTACAGATTTCTTTTCTGACTTTCCTGATTCTCCACCACCACCAGATTCTCCCTCTCCTTCATCTTTTCCTTCTTCCATCCCTTCTCCTCCTCTCACAAATTCTCCACCACAAATATTTTCCTCTCCTGAGCAGGACATTATCTCACCAGTGGCACCAAGAAGGGGAACCAGGGTTCATCAGAAGCCTTCATATTTGTCTGATTATATGTGTAATCTCTCTCAAGTGAATTCTCATTTTTGTGCTCACACCATTACTTCTACATGTCCTACACCCAAGACAATTTGTTCCTCTTCCCTTACCCCTGCAAACCAGCAGCTTTTACACACATTAGATCATATACATGTGCCTAAATGTTATTCTGAAGCAGTTGATGTACCTGCTTGGCAGCAAGCTATGAGCAAAGAATTTGAAGCTTTATTAGCTAATCAAACTTGGGAGTTAGTTTCTTTACCTGCAGGAAAGAAGCCAATATCATGCAAATGGGTATATACTGTAAAATACAGGTCAGATGGCACCATAGAAAGATTTAAGGCCAGGCTTGTTATTAGAGGTTTTACACAAAAGGCAGGGGTGGACTTTACAGAAACCTTTTCTCCTGTGGTCAAGATAACCACTATAAGATGTCTACTTGCAACTGCAGTTAAAAAGGGTTGGAAGCTACATCAACTTGATGTTAATAATGCCTTTTTACATGGTGATTTAGATGAGGAGATATATATGATCCCTCCTCCTGGTCTTTCTCATTCCCAGAATCATGTTTGCAAGCTTAAGAAGTCCCTTTATGGTCTTAAGCAGGCTTCACGCCAATGGTATGCAAAACTGTCTCAAGCATTACACAGCCAAGGTTATCATAGCTCGAAAAATGATTACTCCCTCTTTACTAAGAAGACAGGTTCCCTCACTGTTCTAGTAGCAGTGTATGTGGATGATATAGTGGTTACAGGAGATGATGAGGCTGAAATTAATCATTTGAAAGGATTTCTAGATTCAACATTCAAAATTAAGGATCTTGGCTTCCTTAATTATTTTTTGGGCATGGAAGTTTATCAAGACAATTCTGGTTTGATCTTAACACAGAGGAACTTTGCCACAAATCTTCTTGCTGAATTTGGTGTTAAAAACACACAGTCAGTGACTAGTCCCCTTGAAGCTAATCTTCGGTTGAGATCTGATTCTGGAGCTCTCCTACCTGATCCTACTTCATACAGGATCCTTGTAGGCAAGTTGAATTACCTTACTAATACTAGACCTGACTTACCATTCTCTGTTCAGTTTCTAAGTCAATTCATGCAACATCCTAGGGAGCCTCACCTAGCAGCAGCTCTACACACACTCAGGTATCTCAGTGCCTCTCCATCTCAAGGATTGTTATTCAATTCTTCTTCTTCTTTCTCTCTGCAAGCTTATTGTGATTCAGATTGGGCTGCATGCCCCTCTACTAGAAGATCAGTGAGTGGCTTCTATATTACTCTTGGGGGTTCACCTATTTCTTGGAAATCCAAGAAACAACCTACAGTTTCTTTATCATCAGCAGAAGCTGAATACAGATCAATGAGGAAAGTTACAGCAGAATTATCTTGGCTCACGAGATTGCTTGCTGAGCTCACTGTCTCTTCCATTATCCCAGTTCCATTACATTGTGACAGTCAATCAGCTATTTATATAGCTCGTAACCCTGTTTATCACGAGCGTACAAAGCACATTGATCTAGATTGTCACTTTGTCCGGGAGAAGTTACAGGAAGGATTGATCACTCTATCCTATGTCAAGACCACTGAACAGCTTGCTGATTTGTTTACCAAGAGCCTCACTGGCAAGCAGCACCATTACCTTCTTTCCAAGTTGGGGGTGTCCAGTGCTTCCCACCCTCCAACTTGCGGGGGGGTGGGGTGGGGTGTAGAGATTATGCTAATAATAATCTGTTTTGTAAATAAGCTTGAGTTTGTTAGAGTTGCCAGCTCAGCATTAAGTTGACAGCTACTGTATATAAAAGACACAAGTGTGCTGTAATATTCATTCGATCATTTTTTCATTCAATACAACAGTTCTTCTTCTCTCTACTTTTCTCTCATCCAAGTTCACACAAATTGCTCCACAAACAAACATTTATGCATCTTTACGAAATGGGGTTTGGGGGAGTATATGAACATTTTCGAGAGTCGTCCTAATTTAACAAGCATACAATAAATAAGTCGAATTATAAAGAATTAATCGACCGAAAAGTTATTAACCTAAATGTCTATATCTAACTAACTATCCGCGATTTGATTACTATCTCGATAATGTATCTAGCTTGTACTTCTTTCCATTGTTGGATCTGACATCAAACATCTTCAACTAAGGGGTACTTTTGTATCGTTTTTGGACATGAAACCTATTATTTTTTTTACCTTTTGATAAATAGGGATGAAAATTTTTACCTACAGATACAAATTTCGCTTCAGCAGACACAAATAAATGGGTTATAGTGAATCGAAATTCTAACCCCATACCACAAAGCCCAAACATTACCTTCTTCCATTTCCTTCTTTCAACTTCACTATTATTTCTCGACATGCTAACCAATCTATTCTTTTTTTAATTCGATTATATCTCTCTAGTAGCACGCTACAATATGAGAGGTCAAGAGCATGTCATATTCTTCTTTTGTTCCCTTTTGATAGAGTATTAATCAGAGACACATTAAGCCACTTCGCTTGTCGGCGATAACAACTCGCCTATAATACTTCCACAATCCCCCATCATCACACCTTTTCTCTTTCTCTCTCTTACTTTCCCTAACAAAATGTCATGGCTAGTGAGCTCCATCGCAAATTCTCTCAAGCTCGACGACGATGACGAAAACGACGACGATCTCCAATCCAAACCAACCACCAGTCAAGCTCAAAACCCTAACAATGGCAACGAATACGATCAACAAAGCCCTAACTCCAATCAAACCACTCCTCCACGAGGCGTAAAAGAGGACCTATCCGAGATCTCGAAAACCCTAACTCGTCAATTTTGGGGCGTGGCCTCGTTTCTCGCTCCTCCACCTGAAATCGCCGATCGAGATCGACAACCCGATGATTCTGTCTTGAATACTGATGATCCGGTCGGAATCACGGGGATCCGAAACGACTTGTCGGAGATTGGGGGTAAGTTTCGGACTGGGATTTCGAAGCTGTCGAGTAACAAGGCGGTTTCGGAGTTCACCAAGATTGCCACCAATTTATTGCAGTTTGGATCAGAGGAAGGTTTGTCGATCGAGGAATATGCTCAGCGAGGTGTTGTTGGTGTCACTGAAGAGGTTGTTGTTTTTGCTAGGGATGTCGCTTTGCATCCTGAGACTTGGCTTGATTTTCCTTTGCCTGATGATGATGATGATCAAGGTACATTTTATTAATCTTTATTGGTTATTTAACATTTTATTGTGGTTTGAGTTTGGTTACTTAGAGATTATTTGTTTCTTTGATGAATATATCTAATGTCAGGGTGAACTTAGAGCTTGTGTAACTTTTATATTAGGGTGAACTACACTAATTGATTCCTGCATTGATAGGTTATTAGCTGAATACTATGGTGACTAGTTTTGATGCCAATGGTCTAATAGTTGCAGAAATGGCGTGCTTAAGCGGAAAAAAAAAAGCACTGAGGCTTGTTTTCATACAAGTGAATATGATTGCAATGTAACCTATAGATATACTGGGAGGTAGAGGAGTGATGTGAGAAGAGTATAATCATGGAGCCAATGTAATTACAATTGTTCAAGTTTACCTAACGTATGTAGTCTGGGGTTTGGTTTTAAGATTCTTGCATCCGGAACAGCACAATTAGTTTCGTTAGTACTGATTGGCATCTTTGCCATCATGATAATAAACTTTTTGTTCAGTTTATTGAGACTATTTTGAGCTTATAACTAGTTTCTTTGCTGTCTTCATTCATTCTAGGCTTAATTGCTTGATTTCTTTCCCATCTGCTCTTTGCATGAGTTCTACTGAGCATTGGATTTCTGACATTTGCATAATTCAGTATATCAGAGGCATCTCACCAAGTTTTATTTTCAGATTTTGACTTGTCTGATGCCCAACAAGAACATGCATTGGCTGTTGAACGTCTTGCACCAGAACTGGCTGCCCTTAGAACTGAACTTTGCTTGGGTTACATGAGTGAGGCCTGCTTTTGGAAAATCTATTTCGTGCTTGTGCACCCTAGACTTAGTAGACGTGATGCTGAAATCTTGTCTACGCCTAAGGTGAGTTACTTCAATCTGATCTCAACAACCTTAGTTGGCCACTTCTTTTGCTTTGTATGCTTGTATTCCTCAATGAGTGCTCCCTCAAGTTTTATTACCTGACAATCAGTAGGTTAGTGCTCACATCAATTTGTAGGGTATCGGACAGAGATATCTAGGAATGCAGGAGCTGAAAGAAATAATGATATAATGTTGTGATATTGGATAGTGCAACCAGTTAGTTGTGATACTTCTATATGGAATGTGAGGGCTGGAAGAAAAAAAAAATTAAGGAATTAAATGTGGACTGAACATAAAGTTTGGCTATCTTAGGGCCGTTAAATACTTAAATGAGAGGCTCATAGAGTCGGTGTTTCTTTCAAATTTACTGATTCTCAGCCCCTATATTTGAGGCTCATAGTGTCAGTTGAATTTGTAGAATTTGTATTCATGAAGCAAAACAAGTAATGTTACGACTCATGATTTTGTTCTATTTCCGTGGCTTCTTCATTTGCTCAGATATTCTCTTTTATTGTGCAAACTTGATCAGATGGATGACAAATGACACCCATTATAACAGTTTACCAGACATATTTCCCTATATTGTCTTGTGCTTTAGGAGCGATGATTATGCCAGAATCATCAGCTTGGCCGAAAGCTATGTATCAGTCTAAAAGTTCAGGCACATCACTTCTACAGATATAAGGAAAGGAAAGGTGCTTCACTGATAATTTTTTTCCCAGATTGCTGATTGCCTCATCTTCCATAGACAGTCACAACTTGGGGAATTCACAAAAATAATCCCAAATTTTACTCCACACAAAACTAGTTTAATGAAGGACGGTGTTTATCCCTGTGAAGGCTCATACTACATGGCACTGTTACTTCGTGTGTTGGCTTTAAATTTTGCTAGGATTGCAAAATTTAGCGGCAACAACTGGTTTGGGTTAAGGAAAAATATTGAAATGGAATCACTTCCTTCCCAGCTGCCGTCTCTGTACATTTACTCCCCCAAAACAACTCTCACCCAAATAAAATCTCACTATATCTAGAAAATTCATCAACATGTTCAATGCAACTTCCTACATTAAATCACATTATAACCTGCAAGGACCCTTATCTTCTTTTGTTTGCTTATTGACAGTTGCAGACAATCGCACCTCAAGTCCAGTATTCTCTTCTTGACCTTGTTTCAAATAAAGTTTCTTGACATTCAATTTGCCTATCTTTTGCTCCAGGATCAGCTTCTCTTCATTGAGCTGCCGTACTTTAGAGATAAAACTTTCACTGTCATTTGTACCACCACCACCTACTATTTTTCCCTTCTTCAACATGGAGCTTCTCTTGGATTTTGTTTATCAACTTATCTCTTTCTTCATCCTTCACTTTTTTTCCCTCAAACAAAGAAGCCACTTCCAAGCCTATAAATTTGGAAAAACTACACAAACCTAATGAGGGATAGATTAGAGAAAGTGACACAATTAAGGGGAAAGTTAGATAGCTGAAATTTTAAACTACTTAGACCGCTCAAAGCCTCAAAGAATGAATTTACAAGCCATTTAGGGCAACCATAGAACATGTGCCCCAAATGTTCCTTCTTGTATATCTGAGATCTTGCTGGCAAACCATGGTGGCACACAATATCCACAACATGGCTCAAGTCTTTATAGAAGATTACAATTCTTTGCCTCATTGACGCATTACTCTCTATGTCTCTCCGAAGCTCTCGTATTTCTTTGTATAATAGAAGAAGGGAGGTTGTTCTTAATGTAGTCGTGGGTGTTCTATCTTTTGCCAGCTAAACAACTAGCAGAGGGGGTAGCTCAATTGGTGAGGCCTTTGAGATTTGTTCCAGAGGTCCCAGGTTTGAGACTGCGAGGTTTTCATGCTCGTTAACTTCAGGGCCCATTGGATTAGTTGAACAAAAGTCAGAATCCATGTAATCTAAAAAAAAGGAACTAGCACTGCCACGTTGGATGTGTCGTTTTGGGTACGTGGCTCTTTTTGAAGCTGACTGAAGGATATGACCCATGAATATTGGTTACTAGACTTGCTTTTAACATGTCACTCGTTTTTTGGGACCATATCTGACGTTAGTAGAGATGTCGGAAATTTGATTTCTGTTTTCTTTGTGATTGAAAATTTCAATATCATACCATTAATTTTGTTTTCGGATAACATCAATATCAAACCATTATTTATTGACTTACTATGTAATCGTGTACAATTCTTCGATTATGATTTCAAATATGGACCTTCTTTAAGATATAACGCGGTATATCATAAAACTAGTCTTGTGTGATGGAATACAACTTGAAAAAAGGTCTTTAATTTTTTTTGGTTTTGTGGTGCATTTTCCATGTTGGAATTATTTGTGGAAGACAGTAATCTTGCGAATGTTTATCTTAAATTTTCTTTTAGTATAAGATTTTTTGGCCAGAAATTACTTTAAGTTTTCTACTTTATTGTGGGAAAGCACGTTGAAAATTATTTTTCTGTTTTTTCGTTGTCAAAAATTACCTTTTATCAAACTTTTCTTGTTGAAAGGAACCAGACAACAGTTTTTGTTAAGTTTGGCTTGGAGTTGCCCTTTATGCCCCTGGGTTATTTTTGTACACATGTTAGGTCAAGCAAAACCCTCCTCCCCCTTTGATTTTTCATTCCCTTCCCTCTCTAATTCATTCCCTTGCTTCATTTTGAGAAATTACCAATTTGTCCCCAATTTGAATTAGAATTAGAATTACTCCTCATTGTCATCCTAGTTTTGTTATGGTACTTATTGACCTTTTCCGTTTCTCTGGTAATGGAGTCCAAGTAACTTTCTCCTTTAGTCTTCTTTTCTGATGGTATTGGAATCATGATCCTTTTCATCAGCATTTTCTTCTTCTGCTTGGGTTTTTGATTGTGCTGGTTTGATTCTTTGTACAAGAAGCGATATAGATCTGTGTCATTTGAGCTTGGTGGAACCTGTTACCACCTAGAGGGTGGAGCAAGAGAATTGATGGTTGGAGAAGAGAGTGAACTGTGTGAGGTGCGTGGAGACTTGGAGAGTGAAGGGGGTTTTGTTTTGTGGGGTTGATGGGGAGCAGAGAATTAATTATGGAGGCACTAAGAGATGGGATGGATTCTGGGTAGATTTAAACATTCTTTTTTTCTGGAATTAATGCTGGCAGTGAGGGGGAAATAAGTTTTGGAGGGTTGGGAATGAAAATTCAAAGGGAATGGGAATGAAAACCGAAGCCAAATTTGACAGACTCTCATTGGTCCCTTTCAAGAATAGCTGGATAAAAGGTATTTTGACAATTACAAATTTATAAGGTGTTTTCCCACAAAATGTGAGAAAGTTAAGGTACTACCTCCTGGCCAAAAATTCTCTAAATAAAGTAAAAACATCTGGAAATGGCTGGTTGACACTGCTTCGTCATTTTGGCTCCAATCATTAGAGGATGAAGAGATTTTGCTCTCTCCAGCCAAAAATTATTTGAGGAAGTCAATCAATCTTACTAGTGCCTGTAAGCCTGTAATGTATTTGGAAACAAATTCATGTAGATGAGTGGTTTATTAGCCAAAGTTAGAAGTTCTGCAATGTAAGCTTTGTAACAGAGGAGTAGCTATTCACCAGGTAGGCCGTGTTCATATTTATTATTGTAGTGATGCGAGATGTCTGTGAGCCATTGAAGACCCTTCAGTGGAAGTATCTTTCTACCGGTATTAGTTTATATGAACAGAAGACAGCTATGTAGTCGCTTTCACGTATCTAAATCTAACACAGAAACAATTATAACTACCAGTCTACCACTTTGTAAGTATCATATGCCAACCTTTGAACCTTAGCCTTGGAGAAACAAGACTTACATTGCAGTAGAAAGATGTCTATGAGCCATTAAAGACCCTTCAAATGCCAATGTTAACTTTTTTGTTGTTTTTTTTTTTTTGGGGGGGGGGGGGTTTGGTCCTACTTTTCTTGTATGATATTCTATTGCTTCCTTTACTTACTGTTCTTGATGGTTAATGGGATACTGATACTTCATTCTCATATTGCAGATTGTGCGAGCCAGAGCAATGTTAGCCCACGAGCTGCACAGCGGTGGTAAATCAAAGCCATATGAAGCCGGAACTGGCAATGCCTGCACTGATGCCACCAAATTGTCACATGAAAATCAACTCTCAGTTCCAGTAATTGATCAGTCTGAATCTGTACCAGTTGAAATATCAGCTGTTGAGCCAGCCTTGTCTGTTGAGGCAGCCTCGTCTGTTGAGGCTGATTTCGAAACAGATAAGCATCCAGTTACAAGTACTGAAATTCCAGTTATTGATAAGACAGTTGTCGAGGAAGTTCCAATGAAGCAATCAAGCGTTGAGAAGCCGACACCCAGCACCTCCAAAAGTGTAGTCCAAGATGATGACAATGATGCGGATGATTGGTTGGATGAGGAAAATACTGAAACAACTGCATTCAAAGGAGCCTCATATCCCCTAGGAAACGATGATGATGATATATCATTTAGTGATCTTGAGGATGATGAAGATGTGCCTACAAGTTCGAAAAAGACCGGCCACCCTAACGACAAGGTGAGTAGTGAAACCCTGAAGAAAAAGGAATCTAATGACTGGCTTGATGTTGAAGATATTGATATCGCATGATGTCAGTTGGCATCCAACAGTTTTATTAATGGGCACTGTATGCTATATCCTCCATTCATATCTATTGTGTTTGTGTCTTATGTACATATGATTTCAATTCAAATTAAAGTTAAACAAGAATAATGCTTTCATAAGCTGTATCATCCAATGAATCAATGTGTCAATACAACGCCCTGTATAGCTTTCACATCACACCCTTTTGAGTGTTGATTGACCTCTGTGTCAATGATTTGTGAGCTTGAGAGGTCTATATTCAAGATATTTGTGAAAATACTCTGAAGATAATTCAGTATTCGTGGCAAGTTGATATGTTGATAAACTATCAGTGCTTGTCATGGATAAAATTATGAAATGAAGAGCAGAGATACTTCGGAAGATGCAAATAACTTTTCTCATCTATATATTTCCATTTATGTACAGGTACCTATTAAGAGATCATATCCCCCGGAGATTATTACACCTCATCTTAGTGGTCTATTGTTAGTATTTACAGATATAGAGTAGTCGCTTGAGAGAACCCTATTTACAACCTCACAGATCCGAAATTGCTTGAAATCTGCTCAAGCCGAGACCATAGCAAGCTTCCTAGGGACTGCAAACCCGACCTGTCATCTATTTTACTGCTTTTGCTGGATGTCTTTCCGTTGATCGGTGAAGATAGAGCTAAAATGTTTGGAGGTTGATCATACACTCGGACAGTCCCGTCAATCTCTCTCTTCAATGCCTTCACTGTTTCTGGACTTATCTTAAGTCCTGCAGCACCAGTGACGTAAAATGTCCCATTCGCTCTCTCCCCTCTGGTGCTTATCTCAGCCCTTGATACTGATAGCCCATACTCCCGGAAAACCCTTGTGACATCTGATAGAAGCCCCATCCTGTCCTTGGCAGTGATGTCTAACCTCAAACCCTAAACACAATCAGAGTGAGTTTATTACTTGCTATGCAAATGAAGACCTACTCCACAGTGTGGACAAGGTAAGGGGAACATACCTGTGAGTCTCTCCTTTCTACAGCAGCAATCAAGCATTGCGTAACCTTGTGCCTTTCAATTTCTGTGTCCAATGTGCATCCATCTTTGCGCCTTACGTAATATTCCTGAGATTAGCATTAGTCTATCAACTGTCTGTCTCTATGAAGATGTATTTCCGCTCTGAGACAGTAGAGAAGAGGGAGAGAGGGAGGTGACCTGAACTGCGATAGAGCAATTTGAGGTAATGGTTGCATGGAATACCATGTATTGCATGTCTGTGAGCGCACAAACAGTGTCGAAGAGCAATTTGGGACGGTCTTTACTCCTAATATTCACCACAGAATAACCCTTCTCTTTCCAACTCTCTATTGACACATGAGTACACCTGCAGTTCATAGCATGGTTCCATTTGTTGTTAATTCCTTCCCTATCTACATTGCCACCACAACTACTGCAAGTCTTGTAATCTTCATCAGCCAACATGAGCTGGTGGAGCCTCCGCTCGGTGTGGGTCTGGGGTGTGGCAGGAGCAGTCAGCCTTACACTCTGCTTCTCACCGTTCTTGTGGTGAGCCTCCACGACGATTTGCAGCTGCTCTTGAATGTGCAACAGGCGGCTCTGATCTGTAATTGGACTGTGCATCTCCTGGTCATCCATGTAGATTATGCACGCAGCCCGATGGTTGTGGGTCCATGCGACCGCAGCGCTGACATGGCACCCTAGTTCTGCCAGCACAAGCGAAATCTCTGACAGTAGACCCGGTTGGTCAGTCACTGTCATCTCTAGAGCCGTGTGCTCCGTGGACACATGTCGGGGTATTATTTCCCTCCCTATGTATACTTGCGCTTCTTTCGAGTTTCTTTTTGTACATATGGCCTTCAAAATCAATCCACAGTTTTAATACTATCAGTTATTCTTGGTCGGTAAATAAATTATTAACAGTTTATACCAGTATACGATTTCTGAAAAAATAGAGGAGACTGGAGAGAGAGAATACCTGCTGAATGTAGTGAATGCGGGTGTCGTCAGTGATCTTGTTGCCAAATTGGTCTGTCACGTGGAAGACTGAAGACCATGGAAATCAGAACAAATTCACATGTTTTCAGCTCAAAGTAATCTTTGTGATAGTGGTTGATAGGTAGCTAGATTATAATTTTAAGAAGCAGCTCATACTTCATTACTTGCTTTGTTTGGTTGTTTTTGGTTATGAAAGTTGGTACACTAATGACAGATTATGATGTTGAACGAATTAAGATGGAAATAATACTGACCGTCCATAGACCATCCACCATCTGAGCAGATGTATGATTTAGAGATGTGTAGGTCGAGATCCGTCAAGATTTGCACCACTTCTAGCAGAATCCCATGCTTGTTCGCGCTATCAATCTGTGTTTCGCTTTCACATCAGTGAGTATTTCATAAATAAAGTATAACCCCTTTTAAGTTTTGGTTGTCTCAACAAAAAAAAAAAAAAAACAACCATTCACATCAGCACATGGCCTTCCATTCCCATTCCACATGGAAGTTACTCGTATTTCACCTTATTGTGAACTGTTTCTAGCACGCAACTAGGTAAAGTAATACTCCCTCTGTGCCTCGGCCAATGGCCGATAATCTTTTTTTATCTCTAATACAACAAACTATTGACAAATCATTTTTATAAAGAGAAAATTCGTTATAAATAATCTCAGGTTTCGACGTGTGCCCAAAATAATCCCAAGTGAAAAAACCCCCTTAATCCCTAGGAGTAAAGTGACATGTTAAAACATCAAGATTAAAGTGATAGTGTGAAACCTCCTTAACATACGATCCTTATTAAGTTGGATCGCCATGTCTAAGTAGCATTCTAAATTATTAACAAGCAAAAACTCGACGCTCATGTATATTATATACCCATCGGAGATCACCAAAAACTTAGAAGGTTGTTAGGCTGACAATAATTAATTTATTGGATAGTGAAACATTTGTCTTAATGGAGTTTAGGAATGAAAATCATTTAGGATTTTAGAATTTAGTTCAATTCATGTGTAAACCTAACGACTCCTTTTTGGCTGTTTCCACATCTATGAATGGATGGAAAAATGGAATGCAAAATCCATGTAAATGGCGACCCACAAAATGAAAGCCTAATATAATATAAAAACATAATTAAACTAACCTAACACTTAACTAAATAAAACAACATTGGATATTTATTTGATAGTGATTCTGAAATGTCTAACCTTAACAAGGGTACAGTTTTCAGAAGCGTCGTTGTCAATACAAACCCTGTATCAATCAATTGGAAAACAGAAAATAACAAAAACAAAACACAAGATAAGCAATCAATGGCTGAAAATTTTGAGCACATTATATGCTAATCGAAAAAGATTAAATAATAATATGGAGATTCAAGAAAACCTTGGAGGGTTTATGCGTTCGATTAAGGCTTCGAACTCAGGATCAACGTAAGAACTGTAATAGCAAGATCCTTCCATCTATCCCTGTGTTTCAGCAGAACTGGCTCTGAGAATTTGCACAATTCGGAAAGAAAAAAAACTCAAAAAAGGAATGAACAATAAAATTTCCCAATGGCATTAATTGAGAGAATTAGGAATGAACAAGAAATACAATAAATTTTGGATTATGCATTGATGTAATTGTATAGAGTATAGTTATTAGATTATGATAAAGAGCTTAAAGAGTCACCTTTTCTATTTTTTGTGGTGTTTTTTACAAGAGAATTTCTATGAAGTCTGTGAGAGATTGTTTGAGGGGTGGAGGGGTTCGGTTATCTTGGTAAACGGGAAAGGACAGAGGTAGAGAAGAGGAGAGAGAAAAACGCACGCAGGTGAATAGGCAGATGTGGTGATTTATAAAGAGAGAGATGAGAAAATCCGAAACTGAAGGCGAGTCCAGTCATTTTCATACATGAGATGAAATTACAGTGCTAGTCTATCCTTTCTCAAACTCTGTTTTTTTCTTGTTTTTCTTTCATTTTTTTCTTTTTCGGGAAATCTAGGGGGAAAAAGTCTAGTAATAACTAATAATGTCTCACCAACAAGGGTGATGGTCTAGTGGTTCCAAGTTTACTCTCAAGTGGTTTGGTAAGGCAAGGTCATGGGTTCGAATCCCCATTCCCCTCCATGCCTTGTGTCTGTTGGCTTCTAGGAACTATACTAGCCCCTTGTTGGTACTACGTTGACGGGGTCAGTGCTTGCGCTGGTTGTTCAGCTAGTCTGACATGTTCGCTATTGAACACGAGAGTCCGAACATGATGTAGCAGGAGGTGCCTCGAGCGCCATTCACTTGCACCATCTTTTAGACGAGAAAAAAAAACTAGTTCTTTTCTTTGTTATCATTTTGCAATATGTTTCCAAAATTGTTCTAGTCTACCAAAAAGATTAGGTTCTTACTCCTAATCGATTTTCAATTTTATGGATTTCTAATTCTCCATTTTAGAACTCTCTCTCTCTCTCTAGAACTCTCAGGTGAAAACCCCGAGAACTCCGAGCTCTCTCTCTCTATCTCTTCTCTCTCTCTCTCTCTCTCTCTCTCTCTCCCTCTCGACCTCTCTCAAAGGCCGGTGATCGTCGACCGCCATACAAAGGTCGGTGACCGCTGACCTCAGTAGAGGCAGAGCAGACCTCAGATCATTCGTCGGAGGCTTCAATTGTGCACCGGCGACACTTCATCGCCGGCGAAACAAGGTAAAGTACTAGATCTCGCACTTTCTCTCTCTAGCGAACGGCTCTCGAGTGCTCGATCTCTCCTCTCTCTCTCTCTCTCTCTCTCTCTCTCTCTCTCTCTCTCTCTCTCTCTCTCTCTCTCTCGCCCTCTCTCCAAGGTCGGGTCGCTGACCCAGAACCAGCCCGACCCACTAGAGGCTATTAGACCTCCGATCATTCGTCGGAGGCTTCATTTTGTGCACAGGCGAAACTTCATCGCCGGGGAGCAACAGTGGCGAGTGGCTGGGAACAGGTCTGAGATCGCGAGCCCGACGACCTCGACTTCTGGATCTGGAAGTCAAGCTCGACGATACAAACAACAGCCCACGCAGCCGTGGGAGGAGAAGCGTCCAGCATTCTGTTGGGCCATCGTCCGCTGTCCGGTTCAAACCCCGCCGGAAACAGGTAGTAGCGCCGTGGTAAGCACCGGCGTACCCCTAACCACCAGTCAGAACCTCACTCTGTTATTTATTTTCGGTCAGACCCCCTTTTGTGCTCTGGTTTGACCCTCACTCTGTTATTTATTTATGCTTGTTGTTGACTTCGCTGATCCAAGCACGTGAAGTTGGTTACTTGGTATTGCTTTTCGGAAACTATTTCTTTAAGAGGAACCCAGTAACATTTATATTTGTTTCTGTTTGTGTCGTTGGTATTGGTATTGGTACTGCTATTTATTTATACTTGGTATTGCTTTTGTGTCGTTGTTTGTATCTATAGCATATTTAGTATCATTTTTATCACTATTATTAGTAAGGGTTGTTAGTGTTAGTATCACTATAAAAGTAGTAGTAGTATTATTTAACCAATAGTGTTGCTACTACTAGTATTAAGTTAGTGGTACAACTGTTTTCGGTTGTATTTATAAGTAGTACTATTAGTGTTTGTTTGTTGCAGCTGTGTGGTATTTGTCAGTATTACTATTACTATTATTATTAGTATTATTATTATTAGTGTTATTACTAAAATTATTATTACTATTGTAATTATTATTCTATTATTAGTATTGTCAGTGCTAGTACAATTACTACTATTGTTAGTAAACTTTGCTTGCACGCATAGAATTTGTTGCTAAATAGCTACGTTTTGCGTTACCTAACCTTTGGGTGTGCTAGTACTTACTTAGTTTCATGGCTTTTCAAATTTTTATTCTGAGTTAACTGCTTGATCCTCCCTCTTGGTCGGTGTGGCATCTGTGACGTCTATTGGTAGAGTTAGGGCCAGTCCTCCGGTGAGCTCTGGGTCGCAGAGGGGGGAGAGTTGGGGCAAATAGATTGAGGTTTGGCACATGGAATGTAGGGACACTCACGGGAAGAACTCTAGAGTTAGTGGAGGTTTTAGAAAAATATAAGGTTAATATCGTGTGTGTTCAGGAGACGAGGTGGTCAGGGGCCAAGGCAAAGGAGATCAATGGATTCAAAATTTGGTATTCAAGGTGTGCGAGTCAACGGAATGGGGTCGGGATCTTAGTTGATAAGGACCTTAAACAACATGTTGTAGAGGTTAAGAGAACCAATGATAGGATTATGTCTATCAAGGTGGTGGGGAAGGAGGAGACCTTCAATGTCATTTGTGCTTATGCACCGCAAGCAGGGTTGGATATGCAACTTAGGCATCGCTTCTGGGAGGAGTTAGATGAGGTTATTCAGCAAGTTCCTCCTAGTGAGAAACTCCTTGTAGGAGGAGACTTCAATGGACACATAGGGGCCACGTCGGATGGGTATGCTGGTGCTCATGGAGGTTTCGGGTATGGAGTTAGGAACGATGGTGGCACGTCGGTCTTAGATTTTTCGACTGCGTATGACCTAATGGTAACCAACTCCTTCTACAACAAAAGAGAGGAGCACCTAGTTACTTTTAGAAACAGCACCGCTAAGACCCAAATAGATTACATTCTTGTTAGACGTGGCGACCGAGGTTTGTGCATGGATTGCAAGGTTTTACCAGGTGCGTGTGTGTCGACCCAACATAGGATGGTCGTTTTGGACCTTAAGATGAAGGGGTGGAAGAGGAAGAGAAGTGCACACAATGGCACCAAAATCAAGTGGTGGAATCTTAGAAGAATTGTGGGGAGTCAATTTAAGGCAAAGGTTGAGTCGGATAGCATCTGGAGAAGAGAAGGCAACGCGAGTCAAATGTGGGCAGGGGTGGCGGATCTCATTAGGAATGCGGCAAAGGAGACTTTAGGAAGTAGCAAGAAGGAATCCTGGTGGTGGAGTGAGGACATTCAAAACAGGGTGAAGGCTAAGAAGGTTGCCTATAAAGCCCTAATGGATAGCACTATAGATGAGGAAAGGGTGGAGAAGCGGGAAGTCTACAGAGCGGCAAAGAAGGAGGCAAAGAAATCAGTAGCAGAAGCCAAAAGTAAAGCATATGAGAGCTTGTACCAAAAATTGGCCACTAAGGAGGGAGAACAGGACGTGTACAGGTTGGCGAGAGTTAGGGAGAGGAAGACTAGAGACCTGGATCAAGTTCGTTGTATTAAGGATGAGGCGGGAAGAGTTCTTGTGGACGACGCGAACATCAAGAGGAGGTGGCATGAGTATTTCAATGAGCTCTTTAACAATGTTGGAGACGTAGCCATTTCGTTGGGAGACCTTACCACAACCGAGCAACACCGCAACTACAGCTTTTGTCGTCGCATTACGAAGGAAGAAATCAAAGGGGCCATGCGGACGATGAAGAGTGGGAAGACAGTAGGACCAGATGAGATACCCATAGAGGTATGGAAGAGTTTGGGGGAAGAAGGTCTATTGTGGTTAGTTAGGCTTTTCAACGTGATCCTCAAATCCGCAAGGATGCCGGAGGAGTGGCGACTCAGCACATTGATTCCTCTATACAAGAACAAAGGAGATATCCAAAGCTGCAATAACTATAGGGGTATTAAGCTACTCAGTCACACCATGAAGCTATGGGAGAGAGTGATTGAGAAGAGACTAAGAAAGAGTACTCTAATCTCGGAGAACCAATTCGGTTTCATGCCAGGGAGGTCAACAACGGAAGCGATTCATCTGATTAGACGTTCTATGGAGTACTACAGAGAGAGACAAAGGGACTTGCACATGGTTTTCATTGATTTGGAGAAGGCGTATGACAGGGTACCCAGAGAAGTTCTGTGGAGGTGCTTGGAATCCAAGGGGGTTCCAGTCGCCTATATCCGAGTGATTAAGGATATGTATGAAGGAGTGAGGACTAGGGTCAGGACTACAGGAGGGGAAATTGAGCAATTTTCTATAGATATTGGGTTACATCAAGGGTCATCGTTGAGTCCCTTCTTATTCGCAACCGTTATGGATGAGCTCACTAAGACTATCCAGGGGGATGTGCCTTGGTGTATGTTGTTTGCCGACGACATTGTTCTGATAGACGAGACTAGAGAAGGTGTTAACGCCAAATTGGAACTTTGGCGGGACACACTAGAGGCAAAGGGATTCAAGCTAAGTAGGACAAAGACCGAGTACTTGGAAGGCAAATTCACAAGAGATAGGGTTGCCTCGGATATGGAGATTAAGATTGGTACGGAGGTGGTACTGAAGAGGGATTGTTTCAAATATCTCGGTTCAATCATACAGGGCAACGGCGAGATTGACGATGACGTAACTCATCGTATCAGAACAGGGTGGCTAAAGTGGAGGAGTGCAACGGGAGTTCTATGTGACAGAAAAATTCCACTAAAACTTAAAGGTAAATTTTATTGTACAGCCATCAGGCCAGCTATGCTATATGGGGCGGAGTGTTGGCCGGTGAGGCAGGTGCATGTGCAGAAGATGCGGGTGACCGAGATGAGGATGCTTCGTTGGATGTGCAACTCTACAAGAAGAGATAGAATTAGGAACGAAGTGTTGAGAGGCAAGGTGGGAGTGACCGATATCGACAACAAGATGCGAGAAACAAGGCTTAGATGGCTAGGGCATGTGAGGAGGAGACATCGTGATGCACCGGTGAGAAGGTGTGAGAGAATTACACTTAGAGATTGTAAGCGAAGAAGAGGACGCCCGAAGAAGACTTGGGGAGAGGTAATCAGGCAGGATTTGACCCGTCTAGATCTTACCGAGGACTTGGTCCTTGATAGGAGATTATGGCGTAGCAGGATCCGTGCAGAGGATCCGCGTTAGATTAGGGTTGTGCATTGGCTAGTACTAGAGGTTGATTCATTTTGTTTATAGCCTGTAGCGTCTCCTTCACTTTATGTTGCTTAGTAAGTAGAATCTTGTGTTAGTATGTTTACTGATTTACTTTCCTTGCCCTTTTGATCATTCTTCACTGCTTTAAAAAAAAAAAAAACGTTTTGAAATGCATTTTAAAAATTAAAAAAAAAAAGGTTTTTGTGGGTCTTTCGAAAACAGTCTCTCTTCTAGGCAACTAGTCAGGGGTAAGACTGCGTACATCTGGACCTCCCCAGACCCCGCCCTAGGCGGGACACTTACTGGGTTGTTGTTGTTGTTGTTGTTGTTATGGGTTTTTTCACTAAAGATTTCAAAATAGAGGACCTCAATGTTTGATATTGTGGATAATAAAAAAGTGAGTTATTGCACATTGAAAGATTGAGTAATTTTCAGTATGCATATAAGTTAGTAAGTTACTCTATCATTGTCAATTGATTTTTAGTTGGAACCTCACTTATTTTATAGATACTCACTTGGATTAAGGCACATATATTAGACCTTAGTATGGATAGCATATTAGTTCATCCCTCACTCCTCTCCACAAAAATACAAGATAGATTTCATTATCCTCAAAACGGGTGTTTTTTTTTACAATTTCAAACGAAAAGAAGTTTTGACAAGTAAATTATGTATTTGGTTTCCTTATCTAACTACGAGTTTGAAAAGTAATAGAATGACATTAAGTTAACAATCCTCAAAGAGTTGCTTTCTTACCATTTCAAACAAAAAAAAGGTTTGACAACTAAACTATTGACTCCAAAATATAATGACATTGAGTTAACAACCCTTTTGCCATTATGATAAAGATTTTAAATCACTCCTGGATCCGTATTTATTATATATTTATTTATTTTCTATATTTTATCGCGAAGACTTGTTTAAAATATTCTTACCAAAATTTTTGTTGGGACAAAAATAATTAACCCCTACAATTCTACATAGTATGACCCCATTTTATTATGAATGGTCTCACATCATCGTAGGTGCACTTTACAAACCAATAACTATCTTAATTATTATGATGACTTGAGACTTGTGAGTGTGACGATAGTGTATCCCATCCAAAAGAAGAAAGTAAATATCTTCCATATATAGTACTCTAGTATAGTACGAGTACTATTTAATTTGTAGCTTTCTTGTTCATTATGTTTTTCTTTTTGGTAATCTTCTTGTTCATTATGTTAAGTGATTATATTGATTATAGGAGTACTTAATAATGGGTGAGTCATGTCATAGAACATAGTAGTAGCATGGAGGCAAATGGAGATCGAGCGTCGTAGAAATTTCATACTAGATGATTAGTTAATGGTCAAAGGGGGAGATGGTCAAATGAACAGTTGCCACGTATAGTTTTACATATACCAGGTGGGGAACCACTAGATAGACTAAATTTCCCAACCTGTATTTTGCGAGGCAACTCGCGGTTGCTACTATTAACACGTGGCGTGTAACAGTGTAAAGTGTAAACTAAGCTTAGCTTGAGCATCAATATTTCGGCCACCATTGTATCAACCTCGTTATATATCTCTACATATGAGTATGAGTATGAGAATGGAGTATGAGTATGACATGAATCACGTAATGGGTGTGGCCTTTGTGGCTTCAAGAAAACACAACATGTAGATAGGAGTATAAACAAACCAAGTTCATCATAATAAGAAAAGGACGTGGTTACAGGATCTCCCGACATTATCTTGCTATTTATATCATTATTTTTCTAGTTAATTAATTAACCGTTTTAACAAGTTTTTGTGGTTAATAATTCGCAGCTCTCTACTTTTTCTCATTTATATTATATAAACACTTGTATAACACATTAGTCATTCGCTGTTACTATTAGGCTCCGTTTGATTCATCTGGATAAAGCTGATCTGAACTGAACTGATCTGAACTGAATTGATTTTTTGAACTTGACCGTTAACCATTTAAAATTCGTCCAAACATAGTCAATATTGGACTCATTTGAAAGTATGCTTTGAGATCTTTCCGATGACATAATTTTCATCATGAAATTATTTCGGAATGAAAAGTTATATGACTAATAAAGTTACAAATGAACTGAACTGGACTGAACTGAACTGAATTTAAGTAAAATTAAGGTGAATCAAACAGAGTCTTAATTTCAATGAGAACTGGAAGGTGGAGACGCGGAAGCGAAAACCAATGTCTTTGGGTTGTTGCAGTTAGCCTCAACGTATGAGGTTATTGATGTTGTGGTTTGAACTGATAATAGCTGTGTGTTTAATGTTCTGAATAAATTGTCGTCTGGTAGTAGTCCTTTTTTCCTTGATTATTGAAGATGCCTTAGATTTTGGTGATCGTTTTAAGAGTTTGTCGTAGTCTTTTGTTTGGAAAAGTGATAATAGTGTCGCCTATGAGTTAGCACATGTACAACCATAGATAATAATGAATCGATTTTGGGAAGGAATTTCTCCTTCGAACGTTAATGTAGCTATTTTGTCCGGTTTGGAAAAATTAATGGAAGTAAACTGATTATTTTGATTCAGTTTACCGATATTTCACAATTTTATTTTATTTTATTTTTAATTGCTACTCGACCCATTTGTCTTTTGCTCCCTCTCATACTAATTTTTTTAAATGAGTTAATATGTTTTATCTAAAAGTATGACCCATTTCATGCCCTTTATGAATTGGTAACTGCCAAAGTAAATGCAAAAGGAGGATCTGGGGATGTGATCTGAATCTATGCATTGATTGATCATCACCGTTGCATAAATGGAAAATTTATTATTACACCCAACACAAGCAACTATCTTTCCTATCTCAATCAGATTTTTTCCATCCAGAAAATATTTTTTATTTCCTCTTTTTATAAATTTATAATTAAATATAATAATATATTGCTTCTGCCTCCTGCAGTTTTGGCTTAGATGAGAGCTTGGGCTTCTTTTCCACACAACTCGGGTATTCTCATCTTTGTGACGGCTCTGCAATTCTTGTTCATTCTTCAACCGTTTTCTCGTCACCACCTTATCTCAATTATCAGGTTTTCATTCTCTTTATATCTCTATCTTGTTAGTATGTTCTTTGTTTGTCAAGCTATTGAGTATTGATTGATATACGAATGTTTCAAGATTATACTGATTTCGCCAAATTCATAGATATTGCCCCTTTGAAAACCTCAAAACCCTAGCTTTTTTTTTTGTGGGTATTTTTTATTTTAATTACCATTATGGATTTGCAATTGGTGAATAAGGGTTTGGAATTTACCCGGAAAAAGAAGAAGTGGGTTCTTCTTTTAGCAGCTTTTGGGGTCACTGGATATGGTGCTTATAAGGTTTACAATTTACCATCTGTTGCAAGAAAGAGGAAGAGGGTTTTTAAATTATTGAGTGCCCTTGTTTCTCTTGCTGAGGTTGTGTCTGATTCTGCTGAGACTGTTGGGATTATTTCCAAAGATTTGAGGGAGTTTTTACAATCTGATTCTGATGAAATTCCTAATAGCTTGAAGCAGATTTCCAAAATTACCCAGTCTAAGGAATTTTCAGATTCTGTTGTTAGGGTTACAACCGCTTTGGCTAGGGGGGTTTTGAGGGGATGTCAGGTAGAATCCAGGGAGGCTGGTGATGGGGTTGATTCAAGTTCTGACTTTTATGATAAGTTTGCTGATAAGCTTTTCTCAAAAGCTGGCTGTGGCTTTGCTTCTGTGGTCGTTGGTAGTTTTGCAAGAAATTTGGTCATGGCATTTTATGCCAATGATGAATCCAATGGACAGTTGAATTCGGGTAAGAAGATGGATGTTGGTGGTCCGGCCTCAAGTGATGCCACGTTGCCTAAATGGGTTGATGTGATGTGTAATGATCGATGCAGGGAGCTTATTGGTGATTCTATTCAATCGTTTGTTAGTACTGCTGTCGCCGTTTATCTTGACAAAACTATGAATGTTAACACCTATGATGAGTTTTTTGCTGGGTTGACGAATCCTAAGCATGAGAAACAAGTGAAAGATATCTTAGTGTCACTGTGCAATGGTTCGATCGAAACTTTGGTCAAGACATCTCACCAGGTTATGACAAAGTCAGATTCAGGTGGTAAGTCAGGTTCAGAGTCTTCGGATATGTCTCGCTTTGTAGTGACACGTTCCAATTCAGATGTAGTGTCGAAGAATTTTTATCCGGCGATCAATGATGTGCACAATGTAATTACAGTTAAACATAATGGAGGAGGAGCGTTCTTCAACTTGGGGGAAGCTAAAAATTCATCCAGTGAGAGTGGAAAGAGCGGTTGGATATCAACAATGTCATCTACCTTGGCTGTTTCAAGCAATAGGAAATTGGTCCTCGATGTGACAGGAAGGGTGACATTTGTAACCGTGAGGTCGTTTCTGGAGTTTTTGCTTGAGAAAGTGTATGCCAGCGTCAAAAGAAGTGTCTGTGTCGTTAATGAGACCATTGTTGATGGAGGTCTAGCAGTCGTAAGATATGTCACAGCAAAAGCTTCTGTGATTGCAACCATATGTCTCTCCCTGTGCTTGCATGTGTTAGGTGACAATTGGGCTTTGATGCCTGCTTGACTGATTTGAGTCTCTTCTTGGATTGCTGCTATGGAATTCATCTTTTGCTCAGAAGATCTGGGTTACCTGAATGCTTTGTAGAGGGGATGCTGATGTACTATAATTTGTTTGTAAATGTTGAGATAGAATCCTGTTAATGATCCAAAGCTTATGAATGTAACTCATTCTTTTCAACAGATCAATCCATGGGTCAGTATTACCCTCCATACTAAGTCAAGTCTTCTGTTTCTTTATGCAACATTGTAGTGTAACGGTTAGTAGATAAATTGATCTTCATTTTGCACTATCTTAGACAAATATGTGAATCAGACAAGCTGAAGCTGAAGAAACATATGCTGATTAGTCAAAAAGTTACTTGTAAATCTCATATATCCTGGGTTCACATGAAGTTGTTTCGTACAGATATCCTGGCTCCTGGGTCAGTTACAGATCTTCAGCTGTCCATTGTCTATAGTAGTGATAGTGCATATTTCAATTATAGTAGCAATTTTCTGGTGATGGTCATGAATTCATTTTCATATAATGATGTCGAATGAAGTGTTGTAGTTGGAATTAGATAGTGAATTTTGAGGAGGCAGGGGACTGTTTTTCACGGAGTCGATTGAGCTCAGGCAAGGGCAACTATTCATCAAAGCGAAAACTGAACAAATATGCAGAGTGGTTCCATCTTTGGTACTTGACTCTTGGTGGATGTGGCGATGGCGGAATTGATTTGCTGCCATACATTTATGGTCTTGCTCTGGACATCCAAGACATTGATTCGTAGTAGTGTGAGTTCCTGATATGATCAATTGAAACTTAATCTGCTAAGCCTCCTACTGTTGCAAGTTGCAAGTCGGTCATAGCAGACGAACGACAGCGCTGAGTATTTGGGCTGTAGAGTCCTTAATGCTTAGCTATGTTGGGCTCAAGGCGTTAAGAGGTCTAGCTCCGTTTAGCCCTTTTATTCTCCATCGATCATCAACCCTGTTGAGTAAATGAGTACAGAACTATTGGTGGAGTGAAAACAACCTAATATAACTTGTATTTTAAGCCCAATAACTTGTATTTATTGGGACAAGGCCTTTCGCATTTTCCCCTCTCCTCTTTCCCACTCTTACGGTGTTCCTACCGGACAAGTTTGGGTTCAGACCGGACTTTCCGGTCCGAGTTGGTCTTTGTACCAGATGTCAAGATGTGATTGGTCCGGTCTCCGTTGTTTTGTTTTTTTTAGTTGTCGGCCTCCGGTCATTGCCAGTTTGACCGAACAGATTTGGATTTGGACCGCTGAATAACCTATCTACGCCTTATGGAATAGATCCGCTCTACGGCCCCACACCGAACAATTGTAATTAAGTAATTAAGCAATTGACCCTAATTGAAACAGTAGTCAACCAATCATTGGCCTTTAGATACTTTGCTTTGTGAGTTGTGACCGACTATATCAATGGTGGGGACTCCATTTCTTTACCTTTTGCTTTTTCCCATCAGCTTGCATGGTGTTGGGCCCTTTTTCAATCCCTTTCATTGTTCTTTTTTTAAAAAAATTTATAGAAAAATTGTTCAATTATTTATTTATTTATTACGACTATTACTATTTTGTTATTATAATCTTCAAATTAATTTTCGCCCCTAGCTCACCCCCTAGATCAATGAAGGCTTATGTTGTACTTTCCACATCCTAATACTCCCTCCGTTTCTGTCAAACACTATCATTTGCCTAAAATAAATGTTACATACAAACACTCCCATTTCTTTACTTGGTAAACATATTACTATTCATTTACAATATTACCCTCTATTAAAAGCCAAGCCCCCACCCTCTTCTTTCTCTCTCCTCAAGTCCTTATCCACCAATCTAAATGTGACTTATGTTGAGGGTAGAAGGGAAAAGCACATGATAAAATAAAGTTTTCTTGGTCTTTGTGCCAAAAGCAAATAATAGCATTTGACAGGAACGGAGGGAGTAGATGTTAATTTAAGATTGGTCATATTTGATTTAAGCTACTATAATAAAAGTTATATACTTGTAATATTCTGATTGAAAGTTCTGTAGTATATATATGCATTATGAGCATGTCGCTTGCCGTAGAATTGATGGGGCATTGTTAGGTAACGAAAGCAACTAGTAGCAGGTTAGACCACGCACTTTATAATTGCGTTTGAACGTAATTAATCAGAAATTGGGATTAATACAAGAAAACAAAAAAAAAATTAAAAAGAAAAGAAGAAGCAAATGTACGAATGTGAACCAAGCTTTAGCTACATTAGCATTTTAGCACGCGAGACCGAAAGTTTTCACTCATTATAGCCAAATATCAACCAAGATGGGTTGGTGTAGTGGTTCAGCATTTCATCCCTTAAACAAGTGGTTGGGGTTTTAATTCCAACTCTTGTGAATGGAAAAAATCTCTTGACCAGCCCCCTATCACTTAGTGCGCTGACAGTTGGGGCGAAAGGGTTAGTCACTGTGATAGACGGTGGATACTCTTAACAAAGACCAAAAAAAAAAAATAACAGCTCTCAAAAATTACTTGAAAACTGCGGGGGATAAAAAATAAAAATAAAAAAAAACCTCCAATCCATAATAACAAAGGATCTCTTGGAGAAAATTGAAAGAAAAACCCACCCAAAATCTTCCCTAACATTTACATATAATAGAATAGAGAGATATTAATTGCCTAGCATCTAGTTTATAAACTCGTTCAATTTTAATTATTCAGACTAATAGTCCTTAATTTCTCAATTATTCTTTTGTACGATGATTATTGATGATATAGCCGAGAGTCAATTATTGCATGGTGATGCATGTTGGTGATTGATGATGAATGGTTTTGTAACTTTTGTTGAAGCTGCTGAAGTTGCAAAATTCGGCTAAATTCCATTAATCTCCTTTGTAGGATCACAGACTCAGTCATGAGTTGTTCATTCTCTCTCCTTACTAGGTGGATATGATGGGTTACAAATCGCAAACGGTTGGTTCCATCCCTGTTTTCCAATTTTAATCGATTCACCTGGTTCCTTAAATTTTCTACGTGTCTTTGTTTCCGCACCCTGGACCGCCTGGCTGATTCACGGTTCGATATCATGCGCCTTCGCTTTCTTTCGTCCATCATGATGGATGTTTTTGGGTTCGGCTCGTCTGAACCCGAACCGGCAGAGTTTCGATTCGTGTCATTTGGACATGAACCGAAATTAAAACCGGCAGAGATTCGGCTTGGTTCGTGCATATTTTGGTTCGGATCATGATCAGGGCCATGCAAAATATGGTCCTGGTCATCCGAGCCTGAATCCGAACCAATGTGGTACCGACTTAACTCAGGACTAGAATTGGGTTTATTATCAACCTCCCTCGAATCGGGGCTAGGAGATTGATCAAAGGGAGAAAAGAAAGGCTCTAGATTTTCCCATGGCGTAAAACCGCCTTGAAAAGCCATCAAGGGGTTTCCGAGCAGCGGTTCGGCGGGGAAAATGGCTGAGATGGTGGACAACATGGCGGAAGGAGAGCTTATAGGTAGGGGGTAGAAGGGAGAAAGAGGAAAAGGGGAGAAAGTAAGTGTATGGGTGCAATATTTATGGGCAAAACCAAACCTGAATTAGTTGGTGGGTTCCACATGATGAGCAAAGCAGAAGGGTAATTTAGTCAAAAACCAACTAGCTTTTGAGTCAGGCGGCACTTAAGTTGGTTGATTTGGCTTTTAAAAAGGAGATTTCGTTTCGTTTTAATTAGCTTAGTCACGAAGAAAGATGAGGAGTCAGGGGCCCCTGTGAAGACACGTGTCAATGGGGAATAGGATGGTCGTGTGAGAAGCCAATTTGTTTGGAAAGTTGCTTATGTGGATACACCTGTATCAGCTCGCCGGCTTATGTTGGTGTGGCTTGGCTGATATTAATCAGCTTACACTATTGCTGCATAAAATTAACTTTTGGCGGCTAGCTTTGAGGCTTGAGCTAGTCATAATTAACTTTTTGGTTTGAGGCTATTCGACTTTGCGTATTTCCACAAACTTGGCGCCCTTAATTTTGGCTTTTGGTTTCAATTTCACTTGTTCATCTTTTCTTTTGGTGCTATTACATTTATTTTTTTTAATACAAAAGGGTCAAGGGTGTCATTAGTTTAATTATTCAAGTTGTAACTTTAATTCGTAAATGTCTCTATCTTTATTTCTTAATTCCATGAAATTGTGACATAAGTGATCATACTCCCAAGGGCTAAAGAGCCAAATAATCTAATCAAATTTTTTAGTAGGTCATAGAAAAAGTTAGATTACATACCAAACCATACTCTTCAAATTTTATTGTTCAAAAATGCTCATTACCAATCCGACATGATATATAAATTGCGCCGCTAGTATTTCTAGTAATTTTGGACTAAAAATAAATATGCATCATTGTCAACCAAAAAGGAAAGAGAAATATGTCATGGCAGACATTATTCACGTGAATAAATAGAGATGTAGATTTAATTTAAGAATATATGTAGGTTTGTATATCCGGACAATGTTTTATTTAGCTAGTATCCTAGGAGGCCGTTTGGTTGGGGGTAATGATTTAATTGTTTATCTCATGCATGAGTGAAATCTATCCTGCATCATGCATGAGACATGTTGGGTTTTTAATTTATGTTCACTCCCCTCATTTCAAATTTCACAAAAACTTGTATAAAATGATCTTATCGTAACTTTTGGTGAAACGAGGGTCAATTTTTAGTGAAATAAGAATCAACGCTCATTATAAGTGGCCCTTACATTTTTATAAAAAGCGACCCTAATATTTTGTGAGTTTGTCTCACACGTCTTAGGGTTTGTTCTTCCCAACTTATTTCTGTTTATTTCAACAAATTTCAACAAAGTTAAATAAAGTTAAACAAACCAATATACAAAACCAGTTATAAAAAACACTTGAAAATCAACAAGATTTAACAAAAATAAACAAAGCTCAATAAAATTCAACAACAATCAACAAAGTTCCACAAAAATAAAAATCAAACAATAACGAAAATGAGTTGTGGAGAACGGACCTTTACTAAATTCAATTCTAATCAAATTAAAATCAGTGATGCAACCGTATATTATGATTTTAATGGGCCCATTTTGCCAATAGTAGTATCCCTCCAACTCCGAACCGGCCCAGGCCTGTTAAAAAAGAGGAAACTAAACTGATTGCTTTTGTTGCTTGGACTCGGCATCCTTAAACGCATATCTCGAGTGGCAGACAGAATATTGGGTTGCTTAGTTTGGGCCTTGGTTTAGAAAGTCCAAAGTTGCTCCACCTTATCTAAGTTGTTCCTTGTTACTCGTATGGGACTGTTGACCCTTTCATTGTTCGCCACTGGCCCACTAGCCAGCAACAAACGAGTAAATGCCGAAGAGGCGACGGTTGCCTACGTTTCGAAAAATAAGTAGACAACTATAAGAAAAATCAAGAATTTGCAACCACTCAGACCGGAACCTTGGCGGCTGAATCGGATTTCTCCCATGTTTGAACTGCGAAAAAAAAAAAATTAAGGTAGACAACTCATTGCTTGAAGTGTTGGATTTTCCACGTAGAAAGTTTATTTCGTTACTATTTGATTCTCTTATTTATGCCACTGTATTCCTAATAATTAAGGGTTCAGCTTGAAATTGATTACTTATGGCTCAAAAACATTTCCTCTCAAAAGGGGCAAGCACTTATATAGCTGGCCATAAATTTGTTTATGTGGTTTAATTTGCTTCTTCCATGTGATTGATGTTGATAATACCTAATACACAATGAGAGAAGGTGTGGCCATTATCTTTTTAGATTAATAAGTGTCCTAGGTTTATTGCCCTTATTGTTGAGTACTTGAAGTGAAGTTCAATAAATTGGATTAGTATCTCACATACAGTCAAAAAGATATTCAGTAGTTACCTATTCATATAAGTCTGATTCTATTTTGAAATCGGTCGTTAGTGAATTAACTACAACTTAATTAATATTTCCTTTTTGATAATCAAAAAATACCTTAAACACCTAGTTACCTACAGGCTACAAATCATTGTAAAATTTTAAATTTTCATTTTTAGTTTTCAAATATTTTCCTCTGAGAAACTAAATGAACACCAATTAAGGTGATGGAGGATAACAGAGCTTAATACAAATTCCTCAAATGACACTAGACTAGTATTGATGAATGAGGAGATGCCTGTTTGTCAGTTTGTGTTCATATTGATTCCACAAAAAAGAATCGTTTCTTTTTGACAAATCAATCTCAATAATTGATAATTCAAAGACATTCCATCAAAACTGTACGTGTTTTGTTATCTATGTTGATTAATTGCCTAACTGTATTGGTTTGCTCCCTCGTGATGCTGATTAATGGGCCATCATTTCATCAGGACTTTTGGAAATTTGACCATCTTTTGACAATTTCTCTCTCTTTCTTCTGTACTGTCTTTGTCAGACACATGAAAAACACACCACCCTAATGAGGGAGGGCAAATTGAAACAGACAGCCTTAAAACGCAGAGCTTCATGCAAGCTAATTAAGCAGCTGATCTGATAGCTACAATTTCAAACGTACTGGTGGCCGTGCCAGATCTAACAGTGGCTACCTGTATCGATGTCTCTGTATTGACAAAGCTATAACCTTGTTGTACATCAGATCCTGTCTGATCCCGTCTTATACAACAGGGCACTTCTACATCATTATTTCAGCCGTGGAAGATCTAAGACGGTTTTACTATAACTTTTGGCAAGGCAATGGTCATTTTTTCGTAGAACGAGGTCACTACTCATAATAAGTGACCCCTAGGTGCTATAGTTCTGAATAGTGATCCCATTTTTCTATGAATTGGTCTCACATAAAACTCACATTTCTTATTAGAAGGTTTGTTCAGCCAAAAAGATTTCATTTAACTACCCGAAATCGTTTTGTTTCAGAGGTTAGCGGAAAAAGTTTGAGGCAATAAAAAATGAAGGAGGATTTCTACATAGCTAAGAACTTTCCGTTGGAAAAGGGTTTTTGTAAGTTATGCCATTCACATAAGCGAACCTAAACTACTTGAAAAATAAAATTTTCGCCGAAAGAATTTGGCTGAGATCTAACTTTTGTACTTGATTCTAACGGATTTATGGGATTCAAAGTTCTGGTCAAAGCGGGTTAAGAAGGAGAACTTCAATCCAAGCTTATTACATTGATGGTTCTTTATTTCTCCTCCTAAAGCTCCTAATTGTCAACTAGTTGAACGAATAATTTTCTAAAGAGATCAATTAGAAACAGGGCATAATTGACTGACTATTATAGTGAATCCTGGTCGTGACATGTAGATTTGTAACTCGTCTTGTGTGACTTGGTCAATTATGAACCAATGATACTAATGTAAATATTTTGAAATATAAAGAATGTTTTAATAATTTAGTCTATCGTTTGTAGATGTCGTATGACATATAATTAATGTAATTCCTAACTTTTCCCTAAAAAAAACTAAAAAGAAATATCAAGTTTACACAGTTGCTTTTATTTAGATTTGTGGGGATGCGTTTGATTTCATCGTTTAAATCCCCCTGTATATACAAGCATGAATCGTTGAGGGAGGCCCGACCATTAGAAAACAGTTGCTAGGTATACTGTCGAAGAGATTTTTCAATCAATTAAATGCATATAGTAATATAATGTCAAATGATTGACTGATCATCCACGTCTAAGACTAAGACCACCAACAATATGATGCCACATTGTATGTAAATCTATGTGCTGCTTGGGAGATAAAGAAGCCAACTGACAGATTGAGGCCCCAGTTGGAATGGAAGCAGAATGACACGTTCACCTAAGGGCAATTGACAGCTGAAAAATTTAAGGTAGCAAGCCCGTTAATTTGAGCTCACTGTTATTAATAATGTACAGTTACTAACATGACACGCTTAGGAATAGCCAAGGCATACCGCACACATGATGTGGTCTAAACTGAATCTTTTCCAAAATCTCAAATGATGCGGCTTCATGGTAAGGCCTCTCATACAAGCATGATGTTATGTTTGTACGTATATAGAGGTAGTCTCACCTTGAAACAGCGTCCTACAAAACTTATTAAAAACAATTTCAGCGTTGGTGATTTGTGTAGTTAAAAGTTCAATCAACAATGTTTTATATGACCTTTGTTCAGGTATAAAGCAGCTAGTACGTATTAATTTAAGGATATTAAGACATTGAAACCAAACCAATCAAATATAAGATTATTTAAGATAAGATTAAGTTTGATGAGATAGAGTTTTTTTTTAATTAATATTCAAAACTAGTACTCTTAAGTTTTGTTTTTTTCAAGTGAAAAGACCTTCATAGTTACGAATTTGAATTGAATTAAAAATTTAACGGGACACATAAAAATAACATTCCTTAAGATAAGTTTTCTCCCCAAGTCAACCATGCATCTATAATTTTCCCTATAAAAACATAAATGATGGCCCCCTTATGGATAAAGGAATTATCAAAGAGGATTTTCATTTTCACACCCATGCACATCTTATTAAGAAAGATTAGATTCGATGATATCTACTTGTCCAAAGAGGAAGGAAATCAACCCTAATTATAAAATTAACGCCGCTAACTTTTCCCTTTGCTAATTAATGAGTAATTAATTGCGGAAATTCTAGATTCTCATTTTTGTCTTCTTGAAGTTCACACCAACCACCTGTTCTGCTACTAGTCATATCCCCCTCTTATATGGCTCTATATATATCACCATCTCTCTTCCCTAGCTTACCATTGTAACTTCAATTCTCTCTCTCTCTCTCTCTCTCTCTCTCTCTCTCTCTCTCTCTCTCTCTCTCTCCCCTACAAACTCAAATACTACTGCGAAAATGGCCAAACTCATCACCACCTTGCTCATCATAGCTCTTCTCGTTTGCTCCACCACTCTTATCTCCGCAGCTCGCCCCAACCCAGCTTCTCATCATCACGAGGTATGACGACGCTACAGTACCACTTTAATTTATTGTCTTTTTTCTTAGTATAAAGATGCTAATAAATTTGATCAAAATTGAAAATATTAGAAGCTTCTGTTTCAAAACACGTAACGAATTTGAAATGGAACTTCATCTGGCCACCTGGCCGTTGTCTCGTGTAATTGGTTTTGTATCCGTTGAAGTGGGTTATTTTGTCTCACATGAAAAGGTTTCGTAATCTTGAAAATACATATAAATAAGTGGATTACTATACCTATTGCCAATTACTTTTGGGCTATAACCTCACTTATTTTATACGCTTACTCGCTTGTTAAAGCTCATTTATTAATAGAAAGAAATTATTATCCCAGGCACCACACTCCCGCTACCCAAAAACCTAAAACTAATTCTGTTTGTTTTGTAAATATTTGTGGGGTTAAGTATGAAGCTAATTAAGTGAGTACATTGTTTTGAAACAGGTGCAGGAAAAGGAAACAGAACATGTGGAGATAGAGGATGAAAATAATGAGGGATGTAAAGGGCTAAACGACGAAGAGTGCTTAATGAGAAGGACTCTTGTGGCTCATACTGATTATATCTACACTCAACACCATAATAACCCTTGAATAATATCTAGTCTTCCTGTTATCAGTTCCATCCATATAATAATTAGTACAAATTGATGATAATCTTTTCTTTTCTTTTTTTTTTTAATTAGACTAATTAATAACCTTTTCGCAGTTTTTTCGTTCTGTGCTTGTTATTACTTGTTACTAATCGATGATCTAGCTAGCTAGTAGCTGTATTGAGATTGATTATTATAATACATATGTAAGTGATGATAATTTAGTAAGTGAGTGAAAATTTAACAGGAACCAATTCGTGTATGTATGTGGTATTCTTGCACCGGATTATACAAATAAAGAATATTATTATGACCTATTATTCGTGATGTATGTTGCAATTTGTATCAGTCTGAATTGCATAAAGATTCTGGCCATAGTTGCGTAATTTTTCCAATTTCCCTTTGACTCTTTATTCCATTCCTTACTTTATTGTCACGTGACATGCCTATGCAAGCTAAGGAGAAATAGGGATGAGAAAACGCTCAATATGTATCTAACCCAGTATCCATTTAGGAAATAGACCAACAAAGATGTTGGTCTAGTGGTTCTAATTAAGGTCATTCCTAAGTAATTTGGTAAGGTAACAAAGTTATGGTCGGTTCGAATCTCCATTTTCCCATGCCTTGTTCTAATGGCTACTAGAAATTATACTAGCTCCTTATTGGTGCTATGTTGAGTTATGTTGACGGGGCTAGTACTTGCGTTGGTTGTTCAGCTAGTCTCTTATGTTCACTGTTGAATACGAGATTCCGAACATGACGTAACTGGGGTACCTCAACTGCTATTCACTTAGCCTCTTTTTAACGAGCAATTAAATCTATTTAAAAAATAGATCAGAGGTAAAAAAAATGAAAAAGATCCTAACTCCGATGAATTTGATCATTTATTAAATGGCCAGCCAAACTCCAGATTAATTATAAACTTTTTTTAATTTGCTCGATCAGTAAATGTCCGATTTGAAGATATGGTGTAAATTTTGCGGGACCAGATTATGAGCTTTTATTCCAGCAACTTTATTAAATGAACACGAATTTTAGAAGCTTCGTGATAGTATAGCTAGTGCGTGTAGCTGCAGCTTACATGCTATAGCAACATGGTCTTCTCCAATCCTCTTCTGCTTTTCCAATTACTGGTTATCCATCCATGTAATGTCTTGGAATGAATATATAACGGCAAAAAAAGCTCCACATATCTCCGAATTGATCCAATTTATGGAAGTAGGAGTAGCTAGCAATGCAACTTGGTGGTATTGGTCATAAATGTCTCAACCAAATGAGATTCTAAGAGCTCTATCTTACTTAAATATGCTTGTTGGGTTGACATTTGAAAAATATAAAAAGTGTTACTTTGTGGGAAGTGCGAATTTGCCATTTATTTTGTTGACAAAAAAACATAGAAAGCTACTTCAGGAAGTGACTTCTCCTACACTGAAGGAAGTTGTTTACTAAGCCCCCTTAGATAAATATCACTTTACACATCAATTCACATGAATTTGTAATTCCTTTGTTCAAACAAACAAGATTGAACAGTGCTTTTCACGAATTTGTATTTCCCATAAATTTTCATAATAGTTTTGAAAAATTTCATTAATTAGTTACTTGCATGTTGATACTTTGATTGTATATATAATATGTAATTACCTAAAGGATTAGCTTGCTACCCTCTAAAAACATTGCTGGAAACGAGTGAAGGATGTACCTACCACTGCGCTATTCAGTATTCACCCAAATTTATTATTCAAACTACTTGCATGACCACTAAAATTTCCTCATTTTAAACAAGAATATATAGTAAAAGATAGTACTATAGTACAAAGATGCATGGTAATAGTAAAAGGAGGACCATAGATAAGGACGAATAATATAAAATGATGCATGGCATATACTCTGTTCTCACATAGTATTGAGTGGACTGAATTCTGCGTTCATCTATGATCTATCTGAAGTGGAGCTAGCTAAGCTAGAAATTAAAGTTCACGAGCCGATATATGTGAAGTCCTGGCCTTAATTGGTGAGTAGTCAGTAGTCTCAGTACTATTAGTAATTCATTAACACTCGTATTCATTCGTAGTTGTGGGCTACTCCTGTACTCCAGGCCATTCCATATCTCATGCGCATATGCATGCATGGGCCTCACAAACATCAATTCCTTCTGACTTTATCCAACCTTTACTTAATTACTCTACTGTACTGTATCATAAATTCGGCTTTTATTTGACCATGCATTCACACTAGTCCTCCTGAGGGAGAGGCGAAATAAATAATCTTAAACAACGGCAGACGTGACTTTAGCAAATCGACATATAATAATTCTTAGCGCAATTTGGTTAAAACCACCTGAAATGTTTCAAAATTTGTCCAGTATCCCCTGAATCGTTGCTATTTGGTGAGTACCACCTTAAATCTTTATTCCGCCGTACAAGTCACACCTTAATTGATTTTCCGGGCAAATCCTTAATTTTACTGACCGTTATACCCTCACGTGTGCCTCACATGACAACTTAAATGAACAATTTTTTTAATTTTATTTTAATTTTACTATCCTATTTGACCAATTAATTAAATTGCTCTCTTTCCTTTCTTCCTCTCCATTCTCTCTATCTGCCATTGTCGGGCATACCTTTTTCACCCATCCTCTCCTTCCTTCTCCCTCTTCCCTTTCTTTTTCCTTGTCTCCCTCCTCTCCTTCCTCCTCACTCTCTCCTTCTCTCTTTTCCACAAAAACAAGCGCCTCCCAGTGTTCTCTCTCTCCTCCCTTTCTCAATCGCAGCTCAGACTTCTATTCTTCAAGTCCCTCATCCTCGTCGTCGTCTTCCTTCTTCGCTTTCAGGCCCTCCGCTATTGTGGAACTGCTGCCATGATCCTTGCTGAATTGTCAGGTAACGTTGCCTTTCGGTTCTGGAAGGACCAGGATCGGGATCAAGATGGGGGTTCCAAGGTTCGTGGGTTCTTTGCTTTATTTGTCGGGTTGCTTTTAAAAAAAAAGTTGATTGAGACTATGATTTAATCCATTATAACCCAATGCTGAACTATTGACCAATTATTCTTGGTTGCTTTTGTATGACGAGAGAGAGAGAGATGACAGGAGAAAGAGAGAGAAATGACGAGAGAGATGGCAAAGATGGAGATACAGAGTGCAAAGGAAGAAGATAGTAAAATTAAAATGAAAAAAAAAATTTGTTTATTTAAGTTGTCATGTGAGGCACACGTGAGGGTATAACGGTCAGTAAAGTTAAGGATTTGCCCGGAAAATCAATTAAGGTATGACTTGTACGGCGGAATAAAGATTTAAGGTGGTACTCACCAAATAGCAACGATTCAGGGGATACTGGGCAAATTTTGAAACGTTTTAGGTGGTTTTAACCAAATTGCGCTAATTCTTAAGTAAAAATTTTTGTGTAAGACTGTTTCATAATAAATATTTTTTTAAAATACTTTTTAGTTTAAAAGTAACACTTTTTATACAAAATATAATAGTTATTCTATATAGTACGTCTTGTATTGAATTTTGTTTAGTCCCAAACAATATGAAGTTAACGTCCTCTTTGAAATATTATCCGAGCATTTGCTTTGCTCGTAGTCCTTTACTCCATTATGGTGTCTTAATGACATCTCCATAAAAAGAAGGCAATTGTTAGAGCATGTCCTCTAATTAATGCCAAAGACTACGACATCTTAAACTTAGACTTTGTCACATCAGTTGCTATTTACGTTTTCTAATCAACTCAAAATTCAGACTCAAAACTCAACTTTTTTTGTCCAACCCAAAGCTAACACTCAATCCATAAAAATGACTCCGAGTAATATTTTGGAGCCTTTTTTTTATTTAGGAAAAGTCCGTTGGAGCTTTGATACTAGTATAGACTCCAGCCCCGAGTAAACAGTTGGAGAGTCAATAACAAGCCAAGGGAAATGGGTTGACTATAAATCCCCTTTTCATCCCTTTTCCATTTCCTTCCAACTACTAAAAAATTAAAATAAAATCATAATTTCAAATTCTAGAAGTTGAATGTGAAAGGAGAGACTAAGGCCCTTTTCTTTTCGTTGTCACCATGCTGAATTCTCGTTCCGTTCTGCATTCTGTACTTTATTTTGTTTAATTATCCGATTCGCACTGTTACGTTCCGTTTCATTCCGTTCTTTTTTTTTACCGTACTTCCTGCACTATTCTATTCAACAAAATGGTACAGGGCGGAACGGAACGACGCGGTTAATGAAACAAAATCTGAGACAAAATGAAATATAGGATACAGAACAAAACAACGCGGAACGAAATAAAACGGAAAGGATTGGAAAAAGAACGGAATGCAACATGATGACGACGAAAAGAATGGGGCTAAATAAAAATGGCGTGAGTGGAGGAGAAATTAAAAGTTGTTTAAGTTAGATCAAGCGGACCCTTAACCTCAGCCCAACCAACTTTCGTGGTTGGGTCTTGGGTGTGGAAACTAGAAAGTTGTACTCGTACTTAATTGGAGTTGGGGTGGAAGTGTGCAACCCAAATCCAGGGTGCACAAACAAACCACATCTGTGGCAGTGTGGGCTTAGCTACTCCAACGAATCGCAAGGGCTCCTTGCGTCACAGATCCACGAGCGCTTTAAAAAAAAAAAAAAAATTCAAGAGGAGAGAGAAAATAAGTAAAATTAGGAACCCTAAATTAGGTAGGGTAGGTGTCCCTGAGAAAGCTTAGAATTTACAACTAAAAATCATGTTCTTCCGTGGGAGGTTATCGCTACCTATGGTTGTTGGTGCAGTCCTGTAAGCCTCTTTCCTCCTATCATTTCCTCCCTTTTTATTTGCAATTTTGTAACTTGCTATTGCCCTTGATCAAGAAAAGAAAACAAATTTATTGTCTAAAATTGTGATTGAATTTGCTGTTGAAATGCTTTACTTCTCAATTTGGCTGTTCCATCACTTCCATCGTATGTTGAATTCGCTAAGAATTTCCATTAGTAACTCTTATGATGAGCTTTCAGTTATAAAAGATGGCTTGATATATAGTGTTGTTTATTTTGTTAGAGGGAAAAAGGAGGGATTCCCATTTCAGTCAGCTGTAATTGGGTGATTTAGTAACATTCATAATTTGGAGTATTAAATTTAGTGAGGTGGGTTTGTTTTCAATATATTGATGCTGTGGGGTTTTGAGATGGTTTGAGGAAGATGATGATATTGGTTGTAATAAGTAAACCATTTGAATGTGCAAAGGATCAAGGGATAGTCTTAGGCTTAGGCAGTACATGTTTGTCAAACTTGCTGCAAAAACGCTATAGCTGAATTCACAGCTAGTCAGGCAGCTGTCTAGTAATGAAATTGGGTTGTACAGTGTAGAGAGGGGATGGAATTCATGCTGAATTAGTGATCGGAGGGGTGGAGGGTAGGCAATTTGTTGTCGACTACTCGATTTTATTTACCTTGTGGAGGATGAGGGGAACTCTTTACAAGTTGAGAAGAAAAGTTAGGGGTTATGTACTATAGCTTGAAGGATGAACTAGGCAATCAAAGGCCCTTATATTTTGATCCTCACTGCTAGGTTTTCTTTCTTACAAGTGATAAATGATAATTGGTGTTGGAGAAATTTGGAGTTGGTATCCACATGAAGAGTGACTTTGGTCAATACTTTACTGCAACGGATATAAATCAAATGGTTCATCGCAAGTAATTTGAAAATTGGAGTTGGTATTCAGAGGAAAGTCACTCTGGTCATATATTACTGCAATGAATATAACATATTAATCAAATGGTTCAACTTAAGCAATTTATGCGTCTCATTTATTCTGAAGTAGAAAGCAGTGGATGCTTTTTCAATCAGGGGTCAAACTGAAACAGCCTCTTTGCAACCTCTGGGTTAAAAGCCTAAAATTGGGCACATCTAATCCCTTACCCCTCCCCCCTCATAAGAGGTACTACACTAATAGCATGATATAGGTAATATGGAGAGCTGAAAAGCACAAACATTATAATGGTTATGTAAGTTGTCACTCAAGTTCATACTTGTGTCATTGTAGTTACTGGCAAGTTTATCAATTTGGATATGGTAGACTGCCAATGAAACAGTTTAACCTCCAAGGCCCCAGCTGTACTGCGATCGTCTGGGATCTTTTGTTGTAGCCATATTTCTTGACTTGCTGGTTCTTGATGTTCAACTGAATACTTTAATTTTGAATTAAACTTTATATGTTTCAGAATGGAATAGATTTACCACAGGCTAACTTTTGCAGGGTTGGAGTTGTCTCTGGCAATGCAATATTTGGGCCCCCATTAGAGGAGTACTGGAAGAAAAAACTTCAAGAGGAGGCAACTGCTAAACAGAGTGATACAAAGTCCAGCTAGCAAATACTAGCTACTTGTTTGGTAATTTCTTCTGCTATTTTAGAAAAGAATCACCGAACAAGGTCCATTTGTTGTGATTATTTTACTTCCAGTTGTTGTAAGCAAAGGCTTCAATATAGCAGGCTGTTAATCTTGAACTTGAAGCCATGTTCTTGTCGAGGCATAACCTCATAAATTGCTCGTAACTTTACTAAACTTAACTTCAGAATTATGGAGGTTATGATGCAAGCTTTGTGTTATACAGAACTGTGCATCGCATGGAAATTTTGATGTACGAATGGTAGTGTACTTCACATTACACATTGTAATTTGTACCGTTACCAACTAATATCGTTAATTTGTTTCTTCAGTCATTGCAGCTTTAAACTGAGCTCTCATTCCATTGAAAGCTACTCAGTTTCTTGGAAAGGCTAAACAACCATAGATACATTATAATGCTAGATATAATATAACATTTCATTTGAATATTTATTTATAGAATTTGCTTTTGGTGATGGTGGCTTTTGTTCTTTAGGGCTATTTTTCTTCTGTGTGGATTGGGATAAATAGATTTGATCTTTGTATATCTGAGTGACTTTCTGCTTCCAAGTAATTATGGCATGTGAAAATTTCTCTAGTTGGAGAGATGTGCATGTATCAACATCTCTAAGTGACGTGATTTGCTTTATATGTTTGGAGCCGAAGATGATGCTGACTCTATCAGTTTGTGGGAGACATTTCATCTTACTACTATCTAGAGATGATAAATTTAGGCAGTGCATAGATTTTACGAATGATAATATTTTTCAGTCATGTGAGGTTTTTTAAGTTAATGATTAGGTAAAAAGGGGATGTAGTACTCCTAAACTGGTTGATGATCTCCAGCAAGTTTTTGTTTTTCGACACTATTGTCCTATTGTGCCTCATTTTTTGAGTGAGTGTACTAATGAACAGTGAGGGCTGATCGTGGCGGGTGTGGATTGTGTGACTTCTGTCCCTGTAGTGGCTAGTAAATATATCATTTCCTGAATTGCAAGTTTCTGCAGACTGATGGCATATTCACCGCAAGTGACCTGCTGCTTTCTGTTTTGTGCATTTCTCTTATCCATTTGTATATGCTTATTGGAAGCTTTATTGGACAATCTTAAATCTATAACAATTAGTAGTGACATCTGGAACCATGTTCTTAATTAATATTGTGGTCTTTCGTATGATGACTGATGAGAATCTATTCACTTGCCTGATCCCTACTTGCATAAATCTATGTTGTTAATATTGCTCCTTATGATCTGATCTGGGCAAATTTGGTCGACTTGGTTTGCTATAGTCGATATCGGTGCTGAATTGAAAAAAAATCAAATCTCTCGTTTTAGTGGTGAGTTTTAACTTCCCCTCCCACCAGCACTTTTTCCATGCTGTTTAGCTAATGAAATACTTATTTCTTTGGATCTTACATGTTTTCAATATCTTTCAAGAAAAGAACTTCACCTATTAACTCACCTGGGCACTAGGTAAGTTATTTTCTTTTGCTTGTCTGGCACTTGGTAAGTTGGTTTGTAGTTATGTACCCCAGGTATGTATCAGCTGTCCCTTGAACTTGTTGGCCTGCAGAGCTAGTAACTCGAGCATACTGCACAATACTACTTGTATTTGTATGGGTTTTTTTGAACCTTCTTGCCTAGGGTTTTGAACTCTTTGCTTTATACAGTAATACTTGTGTCGTGTGTGTTCTTAGTCGTCACCAAGAGTAGTGCCATTCTCTTTGGCCTCTTAACTGGGGATTGTCTAATTCGTTTGAATTGGTTCTCTGCCATGATTCACAACCACTAGATCTTTGATACCAATTCCCCACCATTCACAGGTACACCATTTTATATTGCGTACCTTGTTGGCAGTTTGGCAGCTTCACTTTGCCATGGAGTATAACAGAACTTTTGAGTAATGATTGGGCATGATTGACCCCGGAGAATGGTCATGTACAATTTGTGGTTGAAGTTTTCACTCTTGGAGACTGTTAAACATTGTATGCTGAAGAGAAGCCAGACGATGGTTTCTGACGAGAGTTTGCTGTCATCTATTCATCTTGCTGCTTGTTTGGTTGACCAGGGAAAGTAAGTTGTTGTGGGAATTTTAATTAATGCGAATAAAAATTATGGAAATCGACAAACTTGTTTGGCTTCACAAAGGAACTTTAAGTTCATAGAAAGTGTGAGAAATACTACTTATCTAGGGAGGTTTGATAAGTAACTTCTTCCATGTGGGGAAGCTACTTCCTAGAAGTTAATTCAAATGTGTTTTTTTTTGTCAACCAAACATTTTTCTTTTTTTTTTTTCTTTCTTTGTTTTTCTTTTTTTTACTGTACCCCTAAATTCTAACTAATAGTGTATCTCTTGATTCCTTAGGCAATTATACTTTTAGCTCCTGTTCTACAAAAAGTTCTACTCATTTTGTTTAGACTTCGATATAATTCATTACACGTAGGGTTGTAAGAAGTGTACTTGCTAGCTGTTCACTAACATAATTAGTTCAATTTTGCTCGATTATAAACAAGTTGCGCACACAAGTACTAGCAGTATTAAGATACTCAATTAATAAATGAGTCTAGTACGAGTACCTGGATACTCGGCTAGTTAGTAACTTTACAAGTTCTAGCCTTTTACAAAATCTCAGATAGATTAAACAGGAGTTAAGCACGGACACTAAATTAGATACTCATACAATGCCCACTTGGATACTCGGCTCATCTTAGTCTCTTTACCACCCTAGTATACACACTAAGTTAGCATAGATAGGCACATGTAGTATCTATATTTCCCATTTTGTGACCTCGTTCTGGTCAGAAGCACACATACAAAGAAGTATATAACAGAATAGAAAAACAAAAAAGGAAAAAGAAGATATTCCTTGCACTTAAATTGTTCATTATCAAATTCACTTTAAAATGATCATGACTTTTCAGCATTTGATTATATGCCATTGCCCACAACCAATTCAAAGTTTGGTATTTTCATTGTCTGTTTGAGATGTATGGGGGTGGGGGGGGGGTGGGGGGGGGGGGGAGGGGGGGGGTGATCAGGTGATGGGAATGGAATTGGTTTATGAATGATGATAAAGGGACAAAAAAAGATGTACCTTCAAACAGGTATGGGTTGTTATCCAATAAGTAGGGATTTTATGGAGTATTAAAGTACTCCTTGGTGAGCTAGGAGGCCCAGGTGACGTTTGGTTACTCATTTTAGCATGGCTTGCAATTTCATACATCTTGAACCTTATCTTAGAAGCTGTAGAAAATTAGAAATGGCAGAGAAGCATCTTTCAAATGAATTTCTATATCCTCCCCCTCACTCCATCCCAAATTTACCCCAAACTCTTCCGACTTATTCTTGATCTTTCTCTCTCCCCATAACATTATCTTTTAAGGGAAATATTATTGGGCTCAAATAAACCATCGAAAATTGCTACACCTTCTCTGCCCTTTATCCTTATATGTCTTGACTTAGTTTAGGTGTCCGAAACTAGAATTTGAGATCGGTTAAGTAGTAGACTATAGACACAAGTAATGAAAATCGAGCACGAAAAGGAAAAGAAAAGGATACTATTAACTATAAGAAAAGAAAACTTAGCACTAATCGTACTTACTGATGTGGTTACTGCTTATAAGGGGATCGTAATTGATATATATTGAATATCTCGTATAATTATTTTCAGTCCATGAGTAACCCAAGTAATTAGAGGAGTACACCGATTTTAGTTAAATATATTTAAGAGACAACTCTGTAAGTTTTAGGAGATAATAAAAATATGATAGGTTAGGTATATGAAACACGTTACTTTCCCTTACTAGTAGTAGAATAGTAACAAAATACTGTAACAGTCTAACAAGTAGCGTAGTATAAATAAGGAATGGCAATTAAAGATGAAGGGATGGGAAGGAGTTGGGAGTTCCCGTATCCGAGACAGGAGGCAACAATGAAACCTGTTGATCCGACAAGGGCTTTCAACCCCACCCACTGATATTTCTGTATCTGCATTTGAAGCTCGATAATGACTGATGGGGCCCTTTTGCCTTTATTAATTGCCATTGGCCATGTCCTTTTTATTCAGGCTTTGGACAATTTTGGACTAATTCAACAAATAAAGTAGACAATATTTATTTCCTTTCTTTTCTTTTCTTTTATAGAACCCCATTCAGTGCGTGGTCCACACCATTCGTCCAAAATGCACCTTATACACTACTGTACAGTGTACACCCCGCTCCTTTCCTTTAATTCCTTACATGGAGTTCTTTCTCAATTCTTTTAGATGAGGTAGAAGTACCATTACAACATGGAGTAATTTAAGATACATGAAAGAGGGAAGGGAGAAATCAGATCAGAGTCTAATGTATGCAACACCTCAGTCTTAACCTTTGTTCTTGCTCAATTGTGTAACAAGGCCTAAACATAAACTACTAATTTAATATCACCAGATATGAACTCTCAAACTCCACTAAGAAGCTATATCGGATCAAGTGTTGCTCGTTTACAAAACACCTTTTTTCTTATATGGAATTGCTAATGTCAACAGAAATCAAACATATGATAGTTGAAGTTCAATTTATTCTCTTGAACAATTTGCATTCAAAGATGCATAGTTTTTGGTCAACTCCAATTCAACCTCCAGGGAAGGGGGAATGATGGAAAGGATCACCAAATAGGTACAAATGAAACATAATAATGTACTTGAATCAGTTGAACTGATTGTCACAACTCACAACCACAAATAAGGTTGAGTTATCAACAATTCAACACCTATCAGTTTTGAACCTCCCACCAGTTCTTTAACCGTTTGGGAAAAACCTAAGCGTAATAAACAGATAAACATATATGAGATGTTAATCCCTACAAAGAAAACTTCCTTTCCAAGAAGATTTTCACAATCTGAAAACGCCGCATACCCTTTTCTCCCTCACATTGGCCTGATCTTCCAACTGCGCAACTAAAACTTACATGGAAGGGATGGATGAAGAACTAGCATGAGCTGCTGAGGCAAGCAGATCATCACATAGACTGGCACCCTCTTGGGTCTTCTTGTTGTTCTCCCCCCTTGGACTGCCACCAGAACTACTGTTTGAAAGAGAAACAAAGGTAGACTTCTGCAAGACACCAGTGGGGGAAGCTCCAAGCTGAGGGCTTTCTTCCCACCCTTCGCCCTTGAGATTCAGGGCTGAGTTCTTGCAGGCTCCTAAGCCGTTACCTGTGTTGTTCAAGACTTCCCCCAAAGGACCTCCCATTGAATTTCCCCAAGCAACTGGTATCCAGGTATTTTGCTTGGTCCCGGTCTCACCCACAATGGTTCCAACCCCCAAACCCATCTGGGATGGGTCAAGCTCACGGGACAACCTCAATGGTGAAATTGTGATCTTCTCTTGGTGAGGCGAAGAGGAGGAAAAGCCAGTTGACATGGGGATCGACATTGACAGCTGGGTCCAATCAGATTTCAGTTCTTCAGGCCAGGGAATGGCTGAATGGTTGGACTGGTCCTTAGGCCATTCGTCTATGAAATCTCTGAGAGAATTCTGGTCTTGAGTTTGCTGAGAATTGAACTCCAAGAAAGAATTGTAGCTCTTACCGCCCAAATAGGAATTCTTATGTGAAGGATTGAGGAGAGCATCAGTAGAGACAAGTCCAAACTCTAATTGCGAAGATTCATCCAATGAGATGTGTTGTTTTGGAATGGAAAATGGAGAGTCCTTAGATTTCAGATTGATGGATGGAGGCAACACAGTGAGACCCTGCTGATCATGGAGTCTGTCAATACACACAATTAGTATAATATCAAAGTCCATGCCAAAAAGATTATGACAGAAAGCTATCTGATAATGAGCAATACTGTTATCCACCATAAGCTATAAAAGATAAAGTTTTTCAAATCTGTTTCAAGTATAAATCCTAGAGGGGAATCTTAATAGCACCCTTATTCTAAGACTAGTCACTTTCCTGGAAAGTAGAAATGGGATATTTGGGTCTACTTAAAAGTGAAAGTAAAAGGTAACAACAAAGCCAGGAGTATATCCACTAAGAAATCCAGATCATCAATATCATGGCGCGCGAGATTTCTCACCGGTTTGGATCCGTAGAACCATTGGTGGCACCAGCAGACTGCAAGCCCTTGATCTGGTGCTGTGCAATATCAACGCTGTTGGTGGCTCCGCCACTGGATGTTACCAACGATGAAATGGATGCAGCCATCGTTGGGACCACTTTGGTGCTGGTGGGTCCAGCAGCAGCTTGGCCAGTGTGGCCTTCCACAGGCTTTCTTGAACGGTGACGGCCCCTGTTTATGTGCCTTTCACAATACTTTTGGTCAGGAACAGCATCCCTGGAGCACCGCCATTTCTTTCCATCCGTGCGACGACACCTCCCGGGTTCAGGATCAGTGCTGCCGGAGAATCCTAGATGAAAAGAACCCCATCCATCTACATTCTCATAGTAATGGAAAGGTAACATGAGAAGACAAAGTTAGAACAGAAGTGATGTTGTAATGATCATACTTTCAAACATTTCATTTTGAGTGTGTAATCCTTGTGTCTGAACTTTATGACATTACAACGCTCCATCACTGAAAAGACTCGGAAAACTTCAACTCTAAGGAGAGCTAAATCAGCTAAGCATATTCCAAAATTCATATTAGAGACCTCAATTTCACTAAACCAACTCCTCTAGAAGCTTAAGCATGTCCATAGCAGTCTGGCCAAATGCCAATGGTTTATTTGATTACAGAGAGCATGTGAACTACGCATTCTACGTCAACAACTTAAGCTTGTGATGCAAAGGTCCAATACAAGATGTTGTATAGTAAATATGATTTGACTCTGCTGAATGAATAGGGAAATGGAGTAAGCTTACATGAATGGGTAGGATAAGATCCAACAGAGAAGCCAGGAAACCCAGAAGAGCTGAGGGCTTTTCTTATTGGAATAAGCAGTTGAGCTGGAACAGGCACATTTGCAGTAAAGTACTTGTAGATCATGGCCTGATGTTCCAGTTCAACCCATTGAGCTGGAGTAAATGGTCCTTTGATTCCTGTAAAAGACCCATGCATGCCCCCATTCAAGTTTCCTGAACCAAACCCTGGGATAACACATTGCTTGCATATTAACTACAGAAATTGGACCAAGCATAATTATTCAACCAGAAAGAAAAACAGAAAAATCAGGACAAATTTTTGATATGGGGACCAGAATCTAGAGAGATGCATTATCGGTTCAACAAAAATCCATCAATGCAACAAGAGCAGAAAGATAAAGATAATAACGGCAGATAAAGAGAAAAAAGAAAATAAAAGCAACTAGAGCTGAAAGTAATTGCCAGATACATTTAAGGTCGGTGCAGCCAATATCGTCAAAATTTGCAATTTTTGCCAGAAAGGAGGGAACACAACTTGAGGGAGTGAGAGAGTAGGAGATAAAAACAGATGGCAGAGGCGAAATCTATTTCAAGTATTTTGCTTCTACTAACCCTAGAACTCCCTCTAATCTGAAAACCCCTTTTTTCTTCCCTTTGTCACCAATGGGAAGAACACCAAACAAGATAAAAGAAAATTTAAAAAAAGGATCACAAATACCCGGTTATCAGGGAGCTTAAAAAAACATATTCAATCACTTGTCTCTTGACAAGACAAAAGCCAAAATCCCCTCATTTTGATGGAACACCACTCCCACCCCCAAAATAATGAAACTAAAATGACAATATTAACACCAATGCAAACTTAAGAAAAGAGAAAAGAAAAAAAATCAACGCTTTTTAACATTTTCTGAGAGAACCCATCTCAAAAAATCAAGATCAAAACAAAACCCAGAAATCAAAAAAAGCTAATTTGATTTTGATTATCATTTGCAGGTGAGGAAAAACATACCAGCAAAAGTTCTGGAGTAAGCAGCAGATTGCTGTTGATAATAAGACAAGCTAGCAAGGGTTTGTGCATCTTTGCCACTGAGAAAGTTAACAACTTCAGGCTTATTATTTGAAGAAGAAAAGCTCAGCATTTGTTGTTTAGGAAGGCCATTGTCATTAGATCTCAACCCCAAATCATCAGCTCTTTTTAGCACTTTAGAAAGCCGGGTACCCTCATCTTCAAATGGGTCGGATCTTTCTTGCTTGATTGAGCCAGATCCATTACACTTTGGTTTCCCTTCAAACACTTGTTGGTGTTGCTGCTCTGAAGAATGAGAAAAAAGAGCAGCAGTACCAGAACCAATTTGACCCACCACCAAACCCTCTACACCCACCAACCCAAAATCCATTTAAAAAAAGAGGAAAACAAAAGGGCAAAGAAAGAAACTTGAGTACACAGAGGTTGAGCTCATGAGAATGAAGATATAGAAGAGAAAAAAATAAGCTTTTTTTATGGAGGAGAGAGAATGGAGAGGATGAGGATGAGGATGAGGATGAGGAGGAGAGAGAATGGGAGGCGCATCTTAAGGCCAAGGGTGCGGGGAGAAAGGGAAAGAGGGGTTTGTTTTGTTTGCCCAAGAGAGGTTTTTGTTTTTTTTAAAAAAAAAAGCAGTGGTTTTTTTGAGGAAGACGGCAAAAATGCTAGTTGGGAAGAAAGTGATTAGAAAGAGAAAGTGAAGGGAGAGAGAGAGAGTGTTGGTGTTGAAACTGAGGAATTGGACAAGGTAGTACCCAAAAGACTATTCCAGGTTTTCTTGGTCTATCTCTCCTCTCAAATATGGCACTTGCAGAGTTGCAGCTCCAAAAAATCTTACTAGAGTATTGGAGAGTACTCATCTAATTTTTTTGGTAAGCAATAAAAAAAGGATTAATTATACTTCACCATTTGACTTAGATCTAAATATAACTGCTCTCTTTTTTCATTATTGGGTGTTTACTTTTTAGTGCATGCTTAATGTTGTGATTTGCCACTTTGGGAAACTTGTCAATTTTTGATTAAACATGCAAACCCTATGGGGTTTCCCCAAGTGGAGTTTAATGTTTGATCCACCTAAGCATAAGAACGAACTCTTGTAATTCCAATGATGACCGCAATATTACTACTTTACTAGTTTAATGGTACTATAATTCTTGCCGACTTTTATTTCAGCTATAAAAATAAAATAAAATTAAATTAAATTAAAGTAATTTAAATCAATATGAAATTAGTTTACACTGCCGGGTGCATTTTTGTCTACTCTTATAATAATATAGGTGTTTCGGGTTTGATTTTGGTGTATAGTTTTTCAGAATTTTCTCGACTAATTTAGTTTACACGTTTTGACCCACTATATTTATTCATGTGGATCATTTCATTGCCTTCAGGCTTCAATATATGCTCTCATTATCTTGGCCTATCTTGTTCTTTTCTACAGTATTAATTTTGTTCTACATCAACGTTAAGGAGATGGGGGAGATGGGCTTAGCTTGCAACCCCAAATAAGTGGGGACCACCATAATGCAACTATAATTTGACAAAATTAGCTTGTATAGTTGTATATGATTCGTCATTGATAATAACAAGTTTATTAGGAGTAATAATAATGATGATGATGGGTAGCTGATGGAAATCATCTACGGAGTTATTTGTATATGTTGTAGCTCGTTTGAAAGCAAGCAAATTTCTTTTTTTTTTTTTTTTTTTTTTTTTTGACAAGTCAAGTAACATTAACAGAAATGTAAACAAATCATCAAACAAAAAACACTATGCATTAGTGGAAGTTACATGCATGCCCTTTAGATGTGAAACAAAAAAGGAAACCAAAGAAAAACAAAACGAAAATTTCCAAAGAATCGCAAAGTATCAAACTGCACGATCATCCCATAAAAATGTTAGATTGGGAGGCTATTATCGCATCTGGCAAGATTGCAAACTTTCAATGATCAAATATCTCAGGACATAAGGCAATCCCAATTCCCAAATGCAGACAAAAGGGCATTAACGTCACTTTAATAGGCCACTACATTAGTGTCTCTCGCTCATTTGCCTGTAATCACAATTGTCCTCGCAATCACATTAGCTCTACCTGAGTTACTACGTACCCTCCAGGCCTCGAGAGTCCAGACCACAATCAAGCGCGGTTTAACAAATTTGGGTTGGGGAGCATCAAACATGTATTGTCATGTCATGTGTGTTAGCACTTATTAGCACGCACACAAAATAAAGCACGTGTGTGAAGTTTGTGGTATTAAATGAATTAACAAAGGGTGGGTTTGTTAGAGGTTACACACACGGTCAGTTTAATTCAAGTGTCAATTCGGTGATTTTAAATTCAGTTAAATGATGTTCAGTTTAGTTCAGTGGTGCTCGGTTCAGAAACATACTTTTTGTCTCACATATCAAGTTGTGTCAATTCAATTCAGTTTTGTTTAGTTCAGTTCCGTAGTGTCCAGTTTAAGGATATTGAATTCAGTTCAGTTCTAGTAATTAAGGTCAGCTCTAACAAACGTACCCTAACTATGAGTGTGTTCTTTAGGATGCCTTCTTTAAGGATGAATTGTACTGAACTAGACTGAACTGAGTTTAACATCACTGAATTGAAATGAACAAAACTCCACTGAAATAAACACCACATAATTGGGAACCCCACTTTCTATGTGAAACAAAATGTATATTTCTAAACTGAACACCACTGGAGTGAATTGAACATTGCTAAACTGAACTCAAATCACTGACACGAGATCACTCCTGAGTTGACCGAATAAGCTCTAAAGAACACACCCTTATAGCTTATCCCATTAGTTAAGTTTAGGTGTGGTTTCATGTTAGTTCAATGGTTATAGTTCAGTTCAATTTCATTTACTAATGTTCAGTTTAAAAATATACTTTTTGTCTTTATAAACTCAATTCAGTGATGTTGGATTCATTTATTAAATTCAGCTTAACCCTAAAAAAGGCAACTGAATTATGAATTTCATAGATGGAAGTACTCCTCCTAACCACCATGAGTCCACGGACCACGCAGTCACGCACGACGCTTCCCCCACGTGATTCCCTACGACTCCTCTCTTCACCATGCAATACTCCACTCGTCTTGAACCAATTGACAATTCTTTTTTTTCTTTTTTTATTTATTTATTAACTTTGACAATATAAATAAAAACTACTCTACAGAAAAATAAATATATAATGTAATGATAGGACAAGTAGTGGTACTTTGAACTTTTAAACTTGCACTCCATTTGTCCCTTAAAGATAGGTTTATCTTTTTTGGACGTTTTATCACCTTCCAAATCATACTTTGACCTATATTGTATGAAATAGTACAACTTTTTCAGCAAGTTAATTAATTGTCAAACATAATAAACATTGACTTTTATGTGGACATTTTATTTTGCATTTTTGTTTCCACTTTTAATTTAATAGTCTTTGTTTCTGATATTCACGATGATTTGATTCAGAAAAAATTATCAAAGGGGCACTATTTTCCATTAAAGTAATGTCAGAATTGTATAAATAAGATCCAGGTTGCAAACTATTACGGAGAGCTAATGAAAGAGAGAGTCTAATGACTTTTAGCTTATTCAACTAAGCATAAACGTCTTTATTTTCCTGACTTGGCCTTCAATCATTTATAATTCGTCAAAATTAAATTGAATTAGCCTACAAATTTTTTTTTTGATACTTGGGTGGTCTACCAAGACCAAAAGTTACTTGGCTGGTCTAGCAAGATCTTTTGTGTCACTTAAGTGCCCTAACAAAACTTTAGTATGAGATAAGATTATCGTTACTTTTAATGAGAGGAGGGTAATTCTTTAGTGAGAAAAAAGTTACTACTCATAATAAGAGTGTAATCTTTTTCACTAAACTGACTAGATCGGACTAAAGTGAATTGAACTTCACACAATTTCACATAATTAAGCTGAAGTGTAATAAGTGAAAGAAAAACTAGATTTTTTTTGCTCATGAAAGAAAAACTAGATGAATGAACTGAATTGAACTAAATCGAACCAATTACCTAGTAAGTGGAAAAGAATACACCCTAAATGACCACAACCTTTCTAAACCGTGACCCTATTTTAGTTTATTATGAGATGGTCTTACACAAAACTTTTTCTAAAAGTAATCAACATGTATGTTTATACCACTTAAACATTGAACTTGAACTCCATAGTTCATGAGCTCAAACTCTATAGTTCATGTTCGAGCCCAACTGAGCTCAAAATTATGGTTTGAATCAAACTCAAAACTCTAAAATATCTAAACGAAATGGATCCCCATCCTCAATAAGGTAATATTTCAACATATTGGTATATGTGAGCTTGTGCATAATCCATATTTCAAAACCAATGAAAAACTACCTTGAAGGGATAGTAGAAAATGAAAAAATATTTTTAGATTCTACTTACTTTATAACTAGGGGTTGTTTACTCGTAGAATCGTACTAATATATATAATTTTTTCTTCTCATTTTCTTATTTTTTTGGTTCAATCACGAAAATTCATATGAGGTAGACTCATGCTTAAGGAGTGACAATTGTGATACATATGGGCAAAAAAGTGATATTTCATACATGACTCATGATACTATCTCATAAAAGAATTTTAGTGGTCCAATTCAAGAGCTAGTCCTTCTTTTTTTTTTTTTTTTTTTTTTGTTGTTGTTGTTGTTTCTAATCAACGGCTAGTCTTTCAAACACGTGTTTGTTTGTGCAAAACTCCTTTTCTTTACACATCCATCACCATTCGCTGTATCACTGCATTGTGGTTTCGTTAAAAAGGTGAAACTATCACTCTTTTAGCAAAACATAAAAGACAACCCAAACAAATCCCCACAGAAAAAGAAAAAAGGAAACCGAAACCAAAAAAAATGGGTGTAATATCCGTGGCGGCAACAACAGCAATAACGGGGCAATTTCTGCGACCCGTTCCGGCTTGTCATCCACCAATATCATCACTTCTTCCACCCAAACCCCAACCCACATCAGTGTCAGTTTCTCTCTCATCGCCGAGTTGGATAACTCGCTCGAGTTCACCCAGAGTTGTTACCACCAGAGCTTCTGCATCCACTGATTCCGAAATCGCCAGCGAAATTCTCGGCGATGTCACCATTTTTAAGGCCACCGGTGAATCCGTCGCGTTTAAGGATCTTTGGGACCAAAACGAGGTTCTTTTCTCTCTCCTCATTCTCAATTTCCATTTTATTCATCCAAATTATGATGAAGGTGCCGATGAATTGATCACCGTAATTTTAAGCCCTACTATTTCTGACTTGATACAAATTGAGAAAGTTTTGGTTACTGTTTTTGTTTGTTGGTTCAAAAGGAGCTAGGTAGGGTGATGAACACAAATTTTGTAACCCTAGGTTTTGGAATTTAGTAGAGTAATTTTTACCTTGGTCAGAGCAGTTGACAAATCGAAACACGAGAATGACATCCTTACAAAATGATCTTAATTAGAGGTAATTTACATTTACCGTCCAAAAAAAAAAACATTTGCAAAATCTAACCATTTAACCAGGCTTATTTCTCTTAATTTTTGTTAATTTCAACAAAAATCAACAAAGTTTGACAAAATTCACAAAAAAAACCAAATTCAACAAAAAATAAATAATCAACAATATAAACAAAAATAAGTTGAAGAGAACAATCCCTAAGGCTAGCAACACATTAGGTAACTCGGTGGAATCTAGCTTAATTAATTATTGTTTTGCATGAATGGTTTTAATCCTACTAATATTTAATTAAACTTGGTGTTCCTGATATGGTCTCTTGATACTAATTGATAATGAGGTTGAGTTATTGACTTATTGTTAGTTGTACCAATACAAAGGGGAATTGATATATCCACTCCTAAGTTGCATGCTTCTTGAGAGGTGCAAAAAACTCGTCAAATAAGATAGAAGACCACTGTGTCATGAACTGTTATGCAAAGTAGTTTGGTTTCTTGATTTCAACGAGCTGATGAAAGCGTCTAGAAGAGTAAGCAATTTGCCTGTAATGCTTTCTTTTGTAGTAATTGGAGAAGGTATTGTTGACACCTACAATGCAACGGGTCGAAAGAGAACACACCTTCCCGAAAAAGGTGTACTTAATTGGGTTAGAGAATTGATGCAAAAGGGGTAGTCTAGAATTCACATTTGTAAAAAATTTCCGATAATTCAACGAGAACTACTTTACTAATATACATCTGCTTCCACTATGTGGCTTTTAAATTGTAATGTATTTTACTCCTTCAGGAAATATGGACCAATGGTGCACAACAAATGTGATCAACTGATATAATTCTGATTTTCCGTGCAGGGAATAGCAGTAGTTGCGCTTCTGAGGCACTTTGGGTGTCCTTGCTGGTAAATGGTGGCTTAATCAAACATGCAGTTGAGCTTTTATAAGATTGATCTGCTTGCATGCATACTGACGTGGAATTTCATTTGTCCTATAAAGCTGGGAGCTTGCATCAACTCTAAAAGAGTCAATAGCGAGATTTGATTCTGCTGGAGTTAAACTCATTGCAGTTGGTGTCGGGACTGCTAGCAAAGCCCGCATCCTTGCTGAACGGGTATCTTTTTTGCTCTTGCTCTTTCCCTGTTTAATACATCAATCATAGCCAAATTTGCTAACGCATCAGGAAGTTCATTCCCTTCCCTAAATACTTGGATGCTCTTCTGCCCCAAGCTCATTATCAGTCCCCCGTACTCCAAAACAATTTTGGCCAGATGCCCCTTGTTAGCATGATTCTGAGTGAGAAATTGATATGTTTAAGTGAGTCACTGCAAAGAATAATGTGGTCCCATCTGGTTTACTTGATGATCTTTAGTGCTTCTCTAATTGCCATCAACTCAGCTGTAAGAACACTGTGAGCTCCGATCTTCATTTTTTTAATAGATAACATGGGTATCCAAGCTTTTGGCTTGACTGATCCTATGGGCCCTGAAGTTAACGAACATGAAAACCTTCGGCACCTCCGGCTTGAGTGGCCCTGAGGGGACTCGAACTTGGGACCTCGAGAATAGATCTCAGAGGTCTGACCAACTTAGCAGCGTTAAGCTCCAATCTTCACATGCTAATCTTGTTTCCAATCTGCGTCCAATAGATGCTATCAGACTTTGGCCTTATTCACTTTAGTCCATCCTGGAGGAGGAGATTCCCATGAGACAAAGATCTTTTCTTTTTCCTCTTGATTTTTCTTGCTTGATAAAAAGCCCAGAATTTCCATGCTTGGAAGAGTGGTGTTAGTGTGTTACCAATAGGTACGCCATTCTTTTGTTTCCAAAGGAGCCAAACAAGGAAGAGGAAATTTTCCCAAAACCACCCCTTTAGCTTTATGTGTTACGAAAAATACCCCGTTAGAAAAATTTCGCACAAACCCCCTTTAAAGTCTAAATGCCTTGGCCATGACCCCCATCCACTGTAGCTCTTTCCGGTCACTTTACACCTTATATCCGTAAATTACCCCCACTTATAAATCACATACCTAGCACATGACCTAATATAAACCCTCCCCCTTTAACCCTTCAATATTTTACCCAATTAATTTCCCTCCTCTATTCTTCAATTTCTGTCCGTTTCATCATTGTATTTTTTATTTTCATGGTGCTTGGATTTGTCAAAAGCAATAATTGTGTGTGTATACTGCCTGAATTTCATTTTTGCGTTGGATACTCTTGTATGGTTTTTTTTTTGTGTATTTTCGTTGTGGTCTCGTCATTGGTTAATACAAGATGCATTTGCTTAGATTAAGGAAAAAAGAGAGTGAATTGGGCTGGTAGTGAATCCTGTTCACACATGTTTTCCTTCCTTCTAACTTGGCGCGATGTCTCTGGTAAGCTTTTTGGTGTTCTGGAGAGAGTTGGGTGTGTCAGCTACTATCTTGGAGTTGTTGTAGGTGCGATTTGTCTGATTTGGGAGAGATAAAGATAAAGGAGAAGAAGATGCTTTGGCGTAATGCTTTTTTGGCAATCTTGTGGTGTATTTGGTTGCAACAAAATGTGACGGTTTTCTCGGGGAGTATTTTGCCACCTGATCTTGTTTGGGATAGAGTCACCTACTTAGCTTCTTTGTTGGCTAAGGCGGGAGGAGCGTTTGGGACTTACCTTATTGTTGATGTCTTGCGTAACTCGGCAAATTCGTAACCGCAACTCTTAGTAAGAACATCGTGTCCTCTCCTTTTCTGATTTAATACAATTTTCTTTCATCTGGGAAAAAGAAAGATGGTGCTGAACTGCTGATGAAGCTTGTTCATTTCCTGTTAAAGATGGCAAGACATCAGCATCTCCATGACTAACCTTTAGATGCTGGATTTGAGATCCATCCAAAAGATCAGTACAAGGATATTGCAAAGTAAGAGACAACAAATTAAGTGACAACAAACAATGGGACAAACATGCTCTTGTATAACGAGAATACCGAAATCATGGGTAAATACGAAGTTCGGAGGCAAGGATGGCCTATCGGGGGTCCTATTGGGTCACAAAGTCACAATAGACCCCAGGGAAATTCGTGCAATAATCACATCGGGTCTCAAGAAGCTGAAAATTGAAGGGTCCATGTTTTTGGGGCTTCCAAAAGGCTTCGGAACGACTGTAATTATTTTTGCACCATTTAACAAAGGAGGCCCCCTACGGGACATGGGAGGCCTCCACGTTCGTTAATCAGGTGCCTATTAGGCTTGGACGACCATTTCACTCGACACCCATTTTAGACGCCGAAAGCCTGGAATACCGAAATCACGGGGGAGTAAGGATCCGAATTACTTTCTCGGGGCACCGTGGGTCCTATTCGGTCACAATGGACCCCTCGGAGAAGTTTGGGTAAAAATCTCAACTGGGCGTCAGGAAGCCGAAAATTGAAGGCTATAATCCACGTTCTTGGGCTCCAGGATAATCCTAGAACTAAAGTTGTTATTTTCGCACCATATTGCATGAGGCACCCCTAAGGGACATGGGAGGCCTCTAGAGTCGTTCATCGGGTGCCTAGTAGACTTGGACATTCATTTTATTTGACACCCACTCTAAAGGCTGAAACACAGAATTCATATGTGAACACGGAATTCGGGGACCCGAATGACCCTCCTGAGGTATCTGGGGTCCTCTTGGGTCACAATGAAACCCCCCCCCCTCGAGAAGTTTGGGCAAAAATTTCAATTGGGTTTGGGAAGGTGAAAATTGAAGGTTATAATCAACCACATTTTTGGCTTCTGGAAGGCCCTAAACGAGAGTTGTTATTTTCAAACCATATTGCATGGGACACCCCTAAAGGACATGGAAGGTCCCCGGAGTCGGTTATTAGGTGACTATTAGGCTTGGACGACCAATTTACTTGGCAGCCAATCTAAAGGCCGGAACACGAAAATCATGGGTGAACAGGACCCGGATAACCTTCCTGAAGTTTTAGGGGTCCTCTTGGGTCACAATGGAACCCCCAGAGAAGTTGGGTCAAAATTTTCAACCGGGTCTCTGGAAGCCGAAAATTGAAGGCTATATATCCACCACATTTTTGTGCATCTGGAAGGCCCCTACACAAGAGTTGTTATTTTCACACCATATCGCACGAGACAACCCTAGAGGACATGGAAGTCCCCCAGAGTCGGTTATCGGGTGATTATTTGGGCTTGGGCGACCAATTTACTTGACACCCATTCTAAAGGCCGGATCACGCAAACCATGGGTGAACAGACAGAACACGGTGTTAAGGGACCCGGATAACCTTCTCGAGGCAGTGGGAGTCCTCTTGGGTTACAATGGACCCCCCCGGGAGAAGTTTAGGCAAAAATCTAAACCGGGACCGAGAAGTCCTTTTTGGGCTTGGAAGGCCCCACAAAGTTGTTACTTTCGCACAATATGACATGGGACATCCCTAGGGGACACGAGACTGTGAGGAACCCGAGGTTAGTTATCGGGGGTCTCTGTTAGGTTTGGACGACCGTTTTACGAGACACCCACTCTAAGTGGTCGGAACATCGAAATTGTTGGTGAGTACAAAGTTCAGAGTCCTGGAATTCCTTTCTTTGGGCGCCAAGGGTGCTCTCGCTTCACAATGGACTCCAGAGAAGTTTGGGCAAAAATCACATCCACGTTTTTTGGGTTTCCAAAAGGTCCCCGAATGAAAGTTTTCAATTTCGTACTATATCGCACGGGACACCCCTGTGGGACATGGGAGGGCCCCGTAGTCAGTTAAGGGGTCTCTACTAGGCTTTGACGACTGATTTTCTGGACCCCACTTTAAAGGGCCAAACACCGAATTACAAGATTGATCAGACAAATTGGAGGGTTAAAGGGGGGCATTAACAAGGTAAAAATTGAAAGGTTAAAGGAGAGGGTGTTAGATTAGGTCATATGCTAGGCATGTGAGTTATAACTGGGAATAGTTTAGGGATATAGGATCTAAAGTGACTGGAAAGAATCCGACTTTGGAGGATGGGGGTCATGGCCGAGGCATTTGGGCATAGGGGTAGGGGGGGGGAGGGTTGCCAGGGAGGGTTAGCAGCAGTTTTGTGAGAGGTGAGGTTGTTATGGAGCCAAGTCTTAAGATATCTAAGAAGAAGGTATAGACACTTCAAAGTTTGCCATGGACTAGTTGCTGCTTTGGTGTCACAGTTTTGTGTGCGAAATCTTACAATTTTGCCCTTGGTATCAGCAGTCTAAATGTGACTAGCCTTAGACTGCTGAAATGAAAATGGTGTTTGCTAGGGTATTCCAAAGATTATTCTCACATTTACAAATGACAATGTAGTCTGAAAAAGTATCCAGATTTCTCCTTTAAGCAGTAGCAGTAGCAGTAGCGTTTGTGGTTTGAGGCATGAAGGAATTTGGATGCCTCTTCTGGGCTATAGTCCACTTGTTGGTTATAATAGTGGATGTTGACTACCGCCATTTTGGTTCTCATTTTGAAACTAAGTCTGTTTTCTTTGGTGTAGTTTTACAGAATAGTGATGGAAACATTCTTCTTCTGTCACAACCAGCTAAAAACTAATCCTACCGAAACAAATATCGCAGTGTCCATTTCACGAATTTTTGAATATTTTCCGGGCTTTATAATTTACATTTTATTTATTTCTTTGTCATTTTTCCTTGTTTCCCTTTACTCTCCTGAAATGCCTTCGCCATTCACTGGGGAGACAATTCTTATACATAGAAAGTAGTAGATTTATCTTGGGAGTATCAGCAACCACTGTGTGATATACCAATAAGTAGAAATGTGATGCAATTTTATTATAATGAGCAGAATGTCATGTCTTCTTTGTTGGTTCCTGGGCTGCTGAATGTTGTATATGTTATTTCACACTCACACAGCAAAACTTGCTAATGAATTTAACTCTTACACATGCTAAACCTAACAAGATTGCATAGTCTTGTTTTTGCTTTTGTTTCTGTAAAGGGATATTTTTCTCTTTTCACCATCTTCCATCCCTCGTGGTTATCTTATCACTCTCATATATTTTGGTCTTGGATCTTCCTGTGATTTAATGATGCCTCGTATCCTCTGGCCTCATTCTCTATCATCTTTTGTGCAGTTACCATTTCCTCTGGAGTACCTTTATGCTGATCCTGAACGCAAGGTAATCATGTTTTTTCCAACATTTGCATTTTGTTCAAGTTATGTTGCTTTGTTGTGATACTTATTGAAAGTATTGCTACTACAGGCGTATGATGTTTTGGGGTTGTACTATGGTCTTGGTCGCACATTCTTCAACCCTGCCAGTGTAATTTTCTGACCTGTTTTTAGAAGTTCTCCTAATAAAATGCCTATTACCTATCATAATCTAATTCATTTCCTACCCCCCCCCCCCCCCCTAATCCGACAGGTGAAGGTTCTCTCAAGGTTTGACTCATTGCAAAAGGCTGTGAAGAATTATACTATTGAAGCCACACCTGATGACAGAAGTGGGGTATTGCAACAGGTTGAATCTCGTTATTTTTGTTTCAAAGTTAAGGATGAATCTCAGTGTAACCTGTATATGAACCATCTACTGTGTAGTCTAACCTGTTCTTTTTGCCAGGGAGGAATGTTTGTATTCAGAGGGAAGCAATTGTTGTATGCTCGAAAGGATGAAGGGACAGGTGATCATGCCCCATTAGATGATGTGTTCAATATTTGCTGCAAAATTCCTGTTGCATGAAGTTCAGGTATGTTGAAGTTATGGACTTGGATGGGAGGTTCATGCATGATGCAGGCCAAGTATATATTTTTTTTATCCCGTTCCTTGAAAATGACATAATTATAGGAGTGTGCAACTTTGTTGCTGAATTATTTGTTGGTGTACTGTGATAAATCTGTTCAGAGCAAAAGTGCAAGACGAGAGTAGATGATTGAGGTATATATTTATATCAATTTAAAGACCCAGTTTTGGGGTCATTATGGAAAGCTTATTCTAGGAAATCGATTACATTTGTAATTTGGAAGAGTGTGGATAACCTCAAGTCTTCAACACCCAAGTACGAAACTTCTGATAACCGGACGGCCTACCTGGCCAGTGAATGGTGTCAGACTTAATCCTCCAGCTCCTTTATGTAAAGATGGTATATTCCAGCAACCTCAACATGGCTTTCCTTGCTGCTCTATGAAAACCGTTTTCATATTGGTGGTGGAGTTGCTGGGTTACCATTTCTCTAAATGCCTCCTCAAACATGGTGCTGCTGTTAATTGTCTTTGTGATTGATGGGACTGCATGCACCATATAAAACAGAAAATGTAGATTCCCATTTTGTTAAATGGGAGATGAAGCAACTAATTTAGAAAATCTAGGAAAGCTCAATCATTTAAACTAAAAGGGTAGCAAAAATAGAAAGAGAAAAAATACACAGAGAGCTGAAAATAGTTGCTTACAGGGCCCAAAGCCCAAATCATAGTTTAATCCTTGCTTGTATAGTGTGTGCAAAGCAAGCCCACAATGGGGCAGAACTTAGAAGACTAGCTTTATGTGTAAGACATGCAATTTGGTTAGTTTGTACTAAAGAGATAGGCTTAGGGCATATTCTTTTGAACTTCGCAGTCTAGGAATTCTGTTCAGGTCAAGTCTGGAACGTGAACCTCTCTCATGTATTATTATTCCGTTAAGTGGAGGTTAGTTAAGTTCCAATTCAATTTAGTCAGGTTAGTTCAGTATTATTTAGCTGAAATGAACATCAACTTAGATTGTGTTTTGCGGTTTTGCCCAGTCCAAGGAACCCTTGCGTATTTCAGTCTAGTACATGAGTTCATTGGCTATGATCTTAGGCACCTGGCCCGCTGGTCAGACACAAAAAAGTCCGAATATCAATTTTGGCTGTTTATTGTTGGCGGGGAAATATTTTCCATGTTGGAGGATTCCCAAACTTCTTTCCGTTAAGTTTGTAAAAGATGGGTGGAATTTCGAATTTTTTTTTTTAGATAAGAGAAAATTTTATTAATCAAATGGTAAAGAATATAAAAAGGTGGAGGATAAGGTATCTTCAATATAAAAGAAAGAACTATCTACACATCACGCCAATGGCGTTGAACTAAGGTCAGCGGGACACCCTTAAGGCCCCCCGCCGCCTTATCCCAGAGAGAAGCCAAATAGACTACGTGATCCCAAACATAATCAATTGTCTTCTCAGTCTCGGAAAAGATCTTGGCGTTCCTCTCCAACCAAATACACACCAAAGTAATCCCATACAAGCACATAGCCACAACAATCTCCCCTCCTTACTCCTCCTCATCGCAGCAAATCGTAACTGTAAGAATCCGCCCACCGTACTCGGTACTCCTCGGTTTTTCTCTCCCCCACCCTTCCCATATTTCATTGATTCATCTTCTGTCCATCTCTTTCTGATATTTGCTTTTGTGCCCCCAGATTCATTTTTGTCTCTCATCTAATTCTCTCTCTTATCCCTCATCTCCTTCATCTGTTGGTCATTGATTCATCTTGGAACCTTGGCCTTAAAGCGTGAGACTTGCTAGCTTAGCCACACTTCAAGTTTTTACTGAGATTCAAAAGCAACTTTCACTCCAAGTCCTACTTTGAGCAACATGTGTTGGGCTTGAATTTTGATGCTTTTGAGTGGGCCTCCATGAAGCCCAGAGCCCACTTTAGCCCAGTATTGTAGTAGTAGTACCTAGTCTCTTTTGGTGGGCCTTGCTATCAATCACAAATTGCTTCATATCTTGTGTAATTATTTTGAATATTTTAGCTCTTTTAAGAGGGGAGTTTATCTGGACGATTCGACCTGATTATACAGATTTTTTGACAGTAGAAATGGCGATCAGAGTAATGCAAGAAGAAGGAAGGGGGGAAAGTGAAAGCAATAGAAAGTGTACGATTTTGATCAACTTAGGGCATCCTTATTGCATTGCTTACAAGGTAGCTTAAATGAGTTTCTCTTGTTTCTTTGGGATAAGGATGTTTTTTGGGGTGTGCTTAAATAAGCAAGTGTGCTTATTTAAGCACACCTTGAGGAAGCAAAGAAAAAAGGGAAAATAAAAGGAGAAGAGGGTTGCGGAGGAGAGAGAGTATATGGGTGGGGCCATTTAAGCAATTTAGAGATAATTGACTGATGCTTATTTTGGAAGAGATGGGCTTAAAAGTGAGGTGGCACTATTAATAGTGTTTTAAGCAACATTGAAGGTGGCTAGGGTTAATGATGCTCTTAGTAGTCCAAATACCTCAACTTGACATTGCTTTGGGATGATTGAGCTAAAGCTGCTAAACACGTATGGTTGTCTCAACATTCTTGGAACACTAATTAGCTCATGAGACTTTGGTTCGTAGGTCATTGTTGCTTTACATAACCTTAGGATAATTGAGCCTAGAATAGTATGATCATTAGTCAACATTCATTGGAGTAAACTAGTTAGCCAATGAGACCTTGGTTTGTAGGTTGATGTTGAGATTTCAGACTAGGATAGATTTTGCGTACAAATTTCTCCATTTACAAACCCATGTTAACGGAAAGGGGTCAGGGTGGGACAAAGTAGTTGATTTCGTGCCTTAAGCAGCTCACGGGTAAAATTACTGGCAAGAAATTAGAAAAAGAGTAGTGCCTCAAATCTTAACTAATCCCACTTATAGCATCAACATATTATTAATGTTGATGGATTAGGCAGTTAACATTGTCTGCCTGTGCTAATTAGGAAAACATTTTAGCCAAATTTCCTGTCGGTAGAAGAGCTAGAAGAAATTAAAGGATTCATGATAAACTCCTTTTAGGTGAAACAGAGACCAGGAATTTTAAGACCTGCTGTTATCTACTACAAATGGGGTTAAATCAATTCTGTGGGGCTGAAGCTGAAGGGGTCTTTTTCAACAAATTCTGAAGTCAAATTTGTCTTGGTGAGTAGAAAATCCCATAAATAAACACCTTTTCTTAGTTGTATTCCCTATCTAATTAGAGAGATAAAGATAGAGAGAGGGCAAAAAGACTATGGATGGGGGGGGGAATATGAATTATTAACTACTCCTACATAAATGAAAATAAAAGAAATTTTCTGATAGTGGAAAATGGTACTAGAAGACATGAATGAAAGGAAAGGCACATCTTTGTTGCCACTGCTGGTAATCGGAGTTGTTCTTTTGAAAGCAACCCTACCAATCAACCACTTTGGCAGATGTGAATCAATTATATAATTTCTCACTCTGTGATTACTATTTTAGATTTCTCCTTTGTTTCCATTCTATTCTCTTTCTGGAATATACACAAGGTCCTGAACTCCTAATAAGAGTATGGGTGTGCTTCTCTGCTTTGCTTTGGATGGCTCAGTGTGTTAGTCATAAATTATAGAGTAGTACTTAATTTCCAGTTAAAATGTTCGACACGACAAATCTATATTTGAGTGGATTCCTTGGGTTACCATTAGAGCTTGATGAATAGAAGTAACTTCTTTCTTTTGATAATTAAGCTTGATAAATAGCTTATTTACCTATACGAAATAATTTCTAAATAATCTATTTCTGCATTTTTCACCCGGGGGTTTGTTTTTTCTTCCCTTTCCAGATATATGACTTTAGAATTGTAGTGGTGGATGGTGATCAAGGATGAGGTAACTCTCAGACTCAGAAAAGTCCAACCTGTTTAGCTCTGGAAATAATACAGATATAGGAGTACATAATTGTGTATACACATTGGTCAGTTTATGTGGACTAAAAATCAAGTTGGTACCTGTTGGACTAACCAAATTATTTTATCTGCTGTAGTATAGAGTATAGAGTGCGGAAGTTTGAAGTTTGTGTTCCTTTACTAGTAAAAAATATACATGGGAGCAGTTTCCCTAGATAGAGATGAATAGCCCTTGGTTAGATCCCATATTTTTCTTTTCATTTGCTTAGGGAAAGAGGGGGTGCAGTGTGGTGAAGCTTTTATGAATGCAGGAATTGAAGGCATGGCAGTTTCTCAAAATGTGAAAAGAAAATCCAAGGATGAAGCATATAGCTTAGCTAGTACTGTACAGCTAGTCTGACCATTTGGCTATAAGAAAAGCCAAAGAAGATAGATTAAGTGGAGAGAAAGAGATGACCTTTTGTTCTTCATCTCCTCTCATCAATCTCTCTCCTCTCCTCTTTTCTTTTCTTTCTTTCTTTTTCTGTCTCTGTATGCATGTAGCTACTAGCTAGTACTAGTATGTATAAGGCATGTTAGAAACCAAAAAGGAAGTAATTACGAGTGCTGATAAAATGGAAGAGAGAGAATCTAAGACTGAATGTGACATGACCCGCGTTTTGCCCTTAGCGGCTTAGCCCCTTCAGATTTTGACGTATCACAATTCACAGATAGAGAAGGAGAGAGAGAAACAGAGAGAATTGTGTAAATCTGATCTACAAACCAGGGTAGAAGCAGCAGCTTTAATATGAGCAGAGCAGGCCAAAACTCTAAATTCAGAGTGAGGAGAGACTTTTATGCTCAAATGCACGCAGAGTTGCATTAATAGGAGGAGGGACTACTTGCCCCTGACTAATCCCAACTCCACCCTCTCTGTTTCTCTCTCTTGTCGCTCTCAATCTCTCTATTTTCTGGACTACTCTTTTGAGTAATTTATTTGAAGCTTTCTTCTTTTAATCTTTTTTTGTGTCTTTTATTGTCATCTTTGTGCCTGCTGTGCTCTTTGTTTTGACCCTCCGGATCTTTCTTTAGATTTTGTCTTGGATCTTCTGCCTTCCTTCACCTGCTCATTTCAATTACCGCGACTCCTCCCTAGGGGGACTTCAAACCTCTTTCTCACCTTTTTCTAGGTAAATATACAAACTCGTAACATATTTTAATTGAACGTAGTTCTATACCGTTACTTAACAATATAGAACGTAGTTCTATATATATATATATATATATATATATATATATATATATATATATATATATATATATATTTGGCCTCTGCGAGCAGTTCGAGGTTTTGATGTTTTAGTTTAGTTTGATAAGGTTATCTATATGTTTGTGGGAATAGTTCTACCCTTTTACATGAGACTTTTGGTCCCTTCTGATGTGAGAGTTCTATGATTTTGCAAAAATAAAAATTCAGAAATTGGGAGACTTCAGGAACCTATACTAGCAGTAGAGATCTCCGCCATGAAAGATTATAGTTAATTGATTATGATTTTGGAGCCGAGTATGAGTAGCGAAATTAGTGAGTTAAATGCAAAATGAAGAATGAAGGGAAAAATAGTTACTATGGAGTAAATAAATAGGCTTAAAAAAGAAAAGAAAAAAAGAAGGGAAGGATGAAGACTAGCTATCATTCTTTCAATATAATACTTGATCATCTATCCTCCTATGAGCTGTGAAATGGAACCATGAGGCTAGCTAGGCAAGTTTCCAGGCTAAGGCAGAATGCTCAGATTCAGAGTGATTACTGATTAAAATCGGCATGACGTGGGGTCTGGCCGTCTGGGCATTGCATCAGTAATGTTCTACCCTGAGACAAAAAAAAGGTACGGTGTTGCTACTAATGTCAAGACGTGTGAGCTGACCCTATTTCCTAATTCAAGCCATCCCCATTCATACCTAATGTTATTTTACGCCGTATGTATTAACTATATCCCTTGTCCTCCTTGGTTCAATTCAACTTAGGAGCTCAGTGATCTATGTTTTCTTTTAGAGATTAATATTCAGTTCAAATAAGTCAAGTTCTATCTAGTTCAGTTCAGTGGAAAAAAAAAACGCTCCGTTATATATGTGTTTTATATAGTTACTTGGTTAGTAGTTAGGGTGTTTCATTTTAATTACATCAACTTACCAGGTCAAAATAGACCGGTATTGAGTGACCAGTGATCTATTTTAATATACTAGCTATTGAATCAATAATACTTGTAGCATCTAATTGATTGATATTTGTTACAATGTATATTTATCTGTTTATATAGTAAGGTCTACTTATAAGTTGCATTTATTGACTAAGGGTGTATTCTTTTCCACTTATTTCTACTGATTTTCATTGATTGGGTAAGATCATGTCACTTATTTCTACTGATTCGGTGAGATCATGTCACTTATTTCTACTGATTCGGTAAGATCATGTTTTATTTCTACTGATTTGGTAATGTCCTTATATTGGATCACTCTTTTAATAAGATCCCGTCACTGATTCTGTGGGTAGAAATGTGGGTCTTGCCACTGATTTTACTGATTGGGTAAGTTTCTGCTACTAATTCCCATTGATTGGGTAAGGTCTTTCCACTGATTGGGTAAGGTCCAACAAGTAAAAAAGAACACACCCTAATAAATAATTTTATTAAGTTGTATTGATTCTATAATATCCAATAAGTAGAAAAGAACACACTTGGATAGTCGGATATGAGTATATGACTAGTGAATGTAGTGATTATGTGATCTTTCATTTTAGATGAGGAGAAACAATCGAAAAACAGTAAAGAGAGAATGAGAGGAAATTCCAATTTCCCATCTGCTCCCCACCAGAGAAAGAGGTGGAGTGGTGAAAGTGAAAGCGAGTGGGCTAGTATGACTAATGTAATCTGGGCAAAGCAACCGCACCATTTGTAAATGTAGGACCTTTACACTAATTCACTCGAGAAAATTGGCTCCCCAAAATGTTTCCGTTTAGAATAGAATGACTAGACAGGATGGGCATTGCCGTTGTTGTTTGTTGTAGTGGCTTGGTGCTAACTGCTAGCTAGCAGCTTATGATTACCACAATCAAAAGTGGTCTCCTCCCTTCACTTTTGGACCCCCATCAATAACAGAGTTTTTGCTCATTATTTCCCCTCTCTTCAACTCTTTCTTGTCTCCTTTTTCAAATTAAAATCATTGCCATGAGAAAATCTGTCTCCATGCCCGTACCTCACTCATGCAAATTTTGCATGCAAATTACCACCTCTTGGAGTTTTCACATCTCCTATAACTTCACTATCGTAAGGGCTTGGATCCACTGCGGGACCGCAGAGGTCATGTTCTCTATTTACTGGGTAAATAAGGGGTTCAAGGGAATTTGGAAGTTGGGAAGAGAGAGAAAGGGAGAAGAAAGGGGACAATACCAAAACCTCAACAGCAGAGGATCTAGCTCTGTTATGAATATGTGTATGATCAAATTAGGTTTTAATTTCCATTGCACTTTTAATAAATAATTATGCATATTGAAGAACACTCTTGGCACGCAAGTCAGTATCCTGGTGATAATGATTAAAACATTTACATGCTAAATAGAATAGAGTACTATTTATCTAACATTTGTCAAATTAAGGTGAAATGTATAGCTTGTTAATAAATAGTAATCCTTCTACGCTATCAGATAGCGAATGTAGTTCAATTTAGTTTTTTTTTTTTCAGTTTAGTGATCTACTTTTTTTTTTTTTACCGATTACTATTCAATTCGTAATTGATGGAGTTTAGTTCATTTCAGTTTGATGGAGTTCAGTTCAATTCAGTGAAGTTTAGTTTAATACTTCAATTCAATTCAGTAAAAAAGAACACATTAATAGATGTGCACATACATTAGAGAAGAAGACATTTACATGGGAAGAGGGAGAAGAGAGGGGAGTAATGAAGACATACCTGTGAAATATATGAGTGAATGAGTCTATGGCTATACTAATGTTCAGCTTTCTACCATGCAAGTTTTGACCATCTGGGTTAAAGAAATTATTGTACGCATAACATAGAGTAAAATTTTCGAACTTTTAAACAAAAGTACTAGTCCTAAATCCTAATAATGGAGTATAATAAAGCTTTTATCTTTGCTGTCTAGCTATAAAGCCGTATATTCTCTCATCGAAGCTCGGATTACTCATCCGTGTACATTATCGCCAATTAACGCCAAAATCTCCTACTACTACAGTACGGAGTATTAATTATGATGAGCTCCGTTTTATGTAATCAAAATCAGAGCCGTATAAAATAAACAAATACTGTAGACTGTAATACAATTTTAGAGAACTAATAATAAGCAATAATTTTGAAATGATGGACTTAATTGTAGGCTGTAGCCGCATGTTTGACCACCAGGTGATTTATAGCAAACAGTGCACTGAACAATGTCACAAAGCAAGAATTATTCATATGCGACCTGGATATGCAGCTTATATATATTACTAATTTATTTATTACTCGGACAAAATCAAATTAAGAGACTTCTCTTTTATGTTTTATATAAACATTAACCGAATTGAATTTGCAGGAATTCAGCAATGACGTCAGCATGACATTTTACTTGTATAAGTTGCCTCACTTTGAGGTCATCTCATACGAGTTTTTTGGAACGAATAATAGAAAGTTTTGCACAATACTAAATTCATTTTGTGCAAAAAGTATTAGAAAAACTTGTATTATTCTATTTAAAAAATAGCTTATGTGATTAATAGTGCATGACACCACAACTTTTTACTCCAAAGATAATCGGTGGCATATGAAAAATTGAATATAGGTGCGTACAAATTAGATGTAAATGAAGTGGTGGACTTTAGCTGGGTATGAAATGACAGGGGTAAAATGACCGGCGGGGAGTGGACAGTTTATATCATACAGTATATGACTTATTAATCTAACCCGTGAATTTTAACTAAGACCCTCAGGGTCAGCAGCTACTAATACAACAAGCCTTAAAGCTAAAGCTAAAAAAAGACCTGCATAAAGCTGCCTATCTTGCTAGCTAGCAAACGTCAGTAAATTTTGGTTGGAACTTGAAATTTTACCATATCACCCAGCTATGAAATTTCCATTGCCGGCAAAGGCATCCGCTCATAAAGCTTTTCACAATCTTATCACATTCACACATTTGTAGATAGGGATGGCAGTGGGGCAGATACAGGTGAATATCGCCCCTGCATCCGCCCCAGTTGGGGCGGGGATGGGGGAGTGCTAGGTGGGGATGGGGCGGGGATGGTTTTGATAAAGCAAAATCGCCGTAGGGATGGGGCAGGTGGTGGTTTGCCTTCTTCACCCAATGGATACCCGTTGGAGCCCCGCCCCACCTTATACCCGCTTACTCGCCCCGCCTCATACCCACATAATAATAAAAAATATAAATATATAAATATATAAAATCTTATTTTACCAAATATATAAAATTTTCTACTGCTATTGCTTATCAAAAAGTTCAAATTTTTTCGTGCAAATTATCTTGGGTGAATTTGATGTAGATTCAGATGTGGGTTTCGTTTCTTTTCGGGCGGGTATAAAGCGGATATGGATATGCTCCCGATAAATGGAGCGGAGGTGGATACCCGGCGGGTAAGTGGGGGGTGGATATGAGATCTCCGACCCGTGGTGGGGATGGGGCGGGTGACGGAATCGAAATATCTATGTGGGTGTGGGGATGGATCTACCTATATCTACTACCGCTCCGCCTCATTGTCATCCCTATTTGTAGACCAAGTTTAATTATGTGTAATTCAGTGGAAAAGAATACATTCTTAAGCAACCAAGTAGTGATGTGATCTAATGTACGCAAGTTCAATTTGCCAACTTGGATACACGTACACGCGGTACACCCCAACGCTATAATTTGACAACTGTTGTGCTATTTTCCACTTACTTACTGGGTCAATAATTCAGTTCATTTTAGTGTTGTTTAGTTCAGCATATCCAATTCTATACTAGTATATCCATGTTTATTTACACCATGCTTGGTCCAAGTAGGAAGTAGAGGGGCTAGTGAGCATGGGTACCCAATAGAATGGGCATTGTGATCCCTAAGGAGAGACATTAATATACTTTGTAGAAGATGAACTCAATCTAAAGCAAGTTACATTTATACAAAGACAGTTGTTCCAAAAGTCTTACTAGTAGTACTTCAAAAATTAAAGTGCCACCTATAAATATAGTTAGCATGGAGACCATTGGGAGACAATGGAAGCATGATAATATGTACCATAACCGAACATCGTAGTTGCCTCTAAAATCAAATTATCTAAACCTAAGACAATGAGAAGTCAGTAGCACGAACCTTATATTGATGACTAGATAACAAGAAAAAGGAACAAAAAGAGATCTAAGCATGGATTTGGAAAAAGAGAAAAAAGGGGTCATTTTCTAGCTGTTGTTGATATATGTAATAAATTCAAAGACAAAATCAAATTCATTTGGTACACGCCATACAGTTTAAATTTATAGTAGCACTTAATATTCTTTTGAGCCAATTTAGTTATTTCTAGTAAAAGTTACAGGCAAACCCAGCAGGTTTCATAAAAATGAAAGCTTATTATTAATAGTAAGAGAGAAAAGAAAAAGGGTAAGGGAAAGGGAAAGGGTATTGATGAAGGGATAAAGCCAAAGTTGAAAGAAAGAAAGAAAGAAAGAAAGAGGGGAGAAGTGGTGTCTTTCTCATACACAGATCCCTATATGGTCTTGTAAGGGTTAACCCAGCACATATATTTGCTTCTCTCTTCTTGTTTTATACAAACTCCTCATTCTTTTTGCTTAGTTTAAAGCTTCTTCTTTCTCTTTCTCTCTCTCTCTAGATCTCTTTGTCTTTCTCTTTCTCTTGGGATTATCCATTGGATATTTTGTAAGCTTTCATTTAGCTGATCTGATTTGCTGCTACAAAACAAAAACACAAAGCAACCATCATATTAGTCATATATATCAGCTCCAAAATCCCTAGAGAAAGAAGAAAAAAAAGAAAAGAGAGATGGGAAAATCATTAGTTTATTTGTAGCCAATGATTGAGGAAATTTGACAAGATTTACCCAAGGCAATACCACATTATATGATCATAATCATCTTTGTAAGTTGTTGCTCTTGAAAAGCTGTTTTCAAACTATGAAGTCAATGAGCAATAATGATGATGGTAGCTGTAATAACACAAACAACAGCAACACTAACAATGGGTGGTTACTAGGCTTCTCTCTCTCTCAACTCAACAACATGAACAACAACAACAGCATGGAACATCAGCAGGTTTCTTCAGAACCCCATCATCTTCGTCATTCTCAACAATCAAACCCCACCACCACAGCTTCTGCTACCACTTCACTTCCAACTGTAGCAAACAGTTTCTTCCCTTTTCATAACTTCTCTCTCCAAAACAACAATAACATCTATTACTATGGAGGTTCACTTGATGCTGATCAGCAACAACATGGGGGTAATAATGGCTTCTTATACTCTCATCCCTTTTCTGTTATGCCTCTCAAGTCTGATGGCTCTCTTTGCCTCCCTCAAGGTATCCCCTCGCTCTCTCTTGAATTTCAATATCCTTTTGTTAAAATCATGCCTTGTGTATAAACATTAAAATTATCGTACTCTGGTAACATTGTTTACGTGGTGTTATCTATGCATTGTTCGTGATCACATCTACATAAATGTTATTTTATTTTACAAAATGTATTTTTTGCTTTTTTAAATGCAAGTATAAATTGTGTTTTTGGAAAAAGAAATGATGTGTTGGGGATTGTTTTGACTTTGAATGTGAAAAGGAATGGTGCAAGCAGCAGCAGCAAGCTCTACTACTAGTACTAGTACTGCTGGTGCAACCCCCAAGTTAGAGGACTTCTTTGGTATTGGTATTGGTATTGATGATCATCATCATCATCACCAAACAATGGGAGCTGCAGGAAATGGGACCCACCATTATGATCATCATCAAAATCAAGATTATAATCCCATTCATCATCAACAAGAAGTTCAACAATACCCATTTTACCCTCCACTGTTTAGCACCCAAGCAGGTACACTGGAAGCTAAGGAACACCATGTTGTAGATAATAATAATAATCAGCTCCCAACAATTGGAGAAGGTAGTGAGATATCTGCTGGGGTGAGGAATTGGGTGCAACGCAGCTACATTGGAGGAATTGGGATCGGTGATCATCATCATCAACAACAACAAATCAACGGTGGAGATCATCATCAGTCAGCTGGTAGTGGTTGTGGGACCATGGGTGGTACAATGGGTTACAATGATCTACAGTCAATAAGCTTGTCAATGAGCCCTGGGTCCCAGTCTAGCTGTGTGACTGTGTCACACCAGATCGCACCCTCTTCCATTGGGTCTAATGCTGAGTGTGTAGGGATTGAGAGTAGTACTAGGAAGAGGATAGGAGAGAGTAGTACTAAGCAAATTGTTCATAGGAAGTCTTTGGACACTTTTGGTCAGAGAACTTCACAATATAGAGGTGTTACAAGGTCTGATTTTTTTCCTTTTTTTTATGGGATTTTTATTTTTTTTAATTTTTTTAATTTTTTGTTGGTGTTTTGTAAACCAAATGTTTTTGTGTTGATGGAACAGGCATAGATGGACAGGTCGATATGAAGCTCATTTGTGGGATAATAGCTGCAAGAAAGAAGGCCAAAGCAGGAAAGGGAGGCAATGTTAGTTTAGTAATTTATCCTTTTTAATTTCTTGCCATTTTCTAAAATTTCATTTAATTTTATCATGTCTAATGATTAGTTACTTATCATATGAAATGAACTAACTTTGATTTTGTGTTAATGCTTGCTGGGGATTACAATATTTGACACATGAACATGAAATTGCAGTTTATCTAGGTAATTTTTATAACCCATTTATGTATAAATCATTAATTAATGATATCATTTTCTGAGGGTATAAAATAAAACTCATTATGTTTTTTTTTTTGTTTCATTTTAATTTTAAATGATAATAGGAGGGTATGATACAGAGGAGAAAGCAGCAAGGGCATACGATATGGCAGCACTCAAATATTGGGGACCCTCAACTCACATCAATTTCCCAGTAATGATTTCACCCTCATTTGCTTCTTCGATCTACTCGTTTATTTTTACAGAGTATTCTGTTCGTTTGCAGAAGAATTTCTAACTGCCAACTCTTTTTTTTTTAACAGCTAGAGAATTACCAACAACAATTAGAAGATATGAAGAACATGACTAGGCAAGAATTTGTTGCTCACCTTAGAAGGTATTTTTTTCTTTTTTGTTTGGCAATTATAGTATTTTGCTGCTGCTTTTTTTTTTGGAAATACTCAAACTAGGATTAATTGATTGATGCAGGAAAAGCAGTGGGTTTTCAAGGGGTGCATCAATCTACAGAGGAGTTACCAGGTCATTAATTATGCTCCTTAATTTTGTTAAAGATAATGAAAAATTGCTACCATGAATTGGTTCAAATGAATAACTTTTTCACTCTCCTAGCAGACACCATCAACATGGAAGATGGCAAGCTAGAATTGGACGAGTTGCAGGCAACAAGGATCTTTATCTGGGCACATTCAGTAAGTTTCTTCATTTACTCTAATTATAACTTTAAATCACCAAGCAAAACCTTATTTTCACGTGTTAGTTAGTATATGAATAGCTTATGATCAACATATATTAAAGTAGTTCTTTATGATCCTGAAAAGACCCTCCTTTAAAACGACATCCTCTATTGTACCATCTTTTTGGACATTGGTGACTTATTCTAGTAGTTGGCATGGTGGGTTTAGTACGTACTGTTACTAAGGCTGCTGTTTGAAGAATATCTTTTGAACACTAGCTAGTCCCTTTATTGTTCCCTTCTCAACATTCTCTTACTTTGATGTCCAAAAAGTAAAAGATAGATCATCATAGAATTAAGTCCCATCCATCCTCTTTGCTCTTCCTTTAATTTCTTTTCTTAGAAAACAATACCTTTAATACTACTATAATCTTTTTCCTAATGGATGAACTGATCAACATGATTATTGTGATTCTTAGGCACACAGGAAGAGGCAGCCGAGGCCTATGATGTTGCCGCGATCAAGTTTCGTGGGGTTAGTGCTGTGACCAATTTCGATATAGTGAGATATGATGTGGACCGCATCATGGCGAGTAGCACCCTTTTAGCCGGTGAGTTAGCGAGGCGAACTAAGGAGCTACCGGCGCCAGTGAAGAATGTGGATGAGGAGGAAAGAGAAAAATCAGAGTGGAAGATTGCCCTCTACCATTCATCTCAACAGCAAGAACAAGTATCCCACCAACAACAGGTTGATCAGGGCACAATGGGGACAATGGGAGGCAATAATGATAACAATAACAACCACAAGGCCCAACAATTCTCCAACATGGCCCAAAACCATGATTTGGTTAAGAGGGGGATGATATTGGGCTCAGCCCACCCCAGCTAGAGATAGAGGATTCTACTACTAAGATGTGTGAAGCCCATTTCTCTAACCCATCATCTTTGGTGACTGGCTTGAGCAGCTCAAGAGAGGGCAGCCCTGACAAAAACACCAACAGCTTGCCTTTGGCCTTCACAGTGCCACCCTCAGCCACCGCCAAACTCTTTGCTAATCAGGCAGCGAGTATTAGCCCTTGGATTAACCAACCAGTTCAGCTTAGGACCCCTTCCATTGCCCTGCCCCAACTGCCCGTTTTCGCTGCTTGGGCTGATTTACATTGAATTTGATAACTCGAAATCTTCCAATCACATCCAACCCCTCTTTTTGTTGTAGGTTCTTTTGAACATTACAGATTTGGGGTTGTTAATTAGTAGCTAAGTAGTACTATATTAGTTAATTAAGCTAAGTAAAGGGGTTCAGCCTCATCATCATTTGCATTGTAAGTTCATCTGATCAAGAACTTTTTGGTTAATTGGAAGTAACAGTTAGTGAAAGAAGGAAACTTTTCTAGCCTTTTACAGGTGATGATTGAAATTCAATGGAATGATTTTTGACAATTGGCCTTAGTATTCATCATTTCTTGCTAAGTACATGATCCTGCCAGCTCAAAATTATGCAGAAAATGTGTTTTTTTTACTCAATTTTTGTAACACATTTTTGACTAAAGAGCAAATCTGATTCCCATCAAAAATTTAGTTCCCCTTCTTTTTCCCCCTGGTTTACTTGGACAAAATCATTACCCTCTTTACCTTTAGTCCTTTACCCTTTGCTTTCTTCAAAGGTAACAGACATGTCATTCCCTATGATTCAAAAGGGATGAAAATAAGATTCCCAGATGACCAATTTCTGATTAGATGTTCTGCATCTGGCAGGGCCTGTCAATATCGTTTTATCTTAGCAATCTTGGGAACTAACATTTATGCCATTCATAGAAATTTTCTCATCAAATCCCACATCATTGTAAGACCTTTGGATGGAAGGGAAATGACAAAAGTTTAGACCTAATCGGAACCCCAATTATAAACTCGACTAAAATGCTGAACGGGTAAGTGGAAAAGAACGCACCCTTATTAGCGAGTATGATAAACATAAATCCATATGAATCATGAAGATTTATGAGAGGAGACTTGTTGCTTACTTTCGAAAGATAAATTAACAAACATGCAAAAAGAGGTGGAGCGAATTTATTGTCTGAACTCTGAAGTTCAATAGGCTTTTAGATGGGGTTGATAGCAACAAAACAAACAGGCCCTTGGCAGCATTTACTGATGAAAAAGCTAAGGAGACAAACAGAACATGATAAAAGGACAATTGGATCAGCGAAGAAAACGTTCCAAAGTGAAAACTTGCTTATGAGAAATGTAGCAAGCCTTTAATAAAGAAATTTGCAAAAGAAAAAGTATAGGAGCTCCAGAAAAGGTTTGGGTGTGGTTGGCAATAAGGTCTTGATTGCTCATTGCTAGTTAAAATTTTAAGACATTGTTTATGGATTTATTATGTTTTAAGTTATTCCCTCTTGGGGTCATATATTATGTACATGCAATATATTGTATCGGTCATTGTATTTCTATAGATCAAAATAGTTTGTATATCTTGAAAGGATGTACAAAGATAAGATAAAAATCAATCAAAAGCCTCTTATGAAGCTACTTTTTATAAGACTTTAACTAAGACATGACGTTATAATACTGACACGAGTGATTCTATACGAATTTTTGTGAAAAACCAAATCCACAACAATAAAAAGTTTTTATTCTTTCCTTACCCCTGAGGCCCGTTTGAATGAAATGTTGGAGTTTGTTAGCAGAAAAAAGACCCAGCCAACAACCTGGAAGTTGGAGCCCAATGAACAAGGAAGCATTGAACATTGGGCCGTGATCAGCTTAAACATGGACAGAAATGATGTTGCTAAGTCACAGAGCCCACTTATGAACTTGCAGATCTTGTGGTACAAAACAAGCCCAAAAGCTATGCAACAGGGCCAGTGCTGGACTTTCATGTGATGTCTTTATGACATACTGTACTCCATTAACATTACTAATCCAATAAAGAGCGACATTGCAAAAAGACTTCAATTTGGTCGCAGATCTCTGGGAACACATTAGAAAACTTGATGCTCAAAGCATGATGTGTAGTCTGTAGGAGTACAAGTGATAAATGTCCTACTCCTCATTGTGTGCCGAATAGTTGAATGTTGAATCCTTAATTATCTATTTGGGTAAAATAAATTATCATATTATATTGTTTGAAAAATATTTTATTTACTCAGTACGTTGGTCACCCACTATCCTATTGTGCATATATCTCTCCTTAGAGGTGGCCATGGGCCGTACCGTGCCGTAGCTGGGCCGGACTCTCAGATGGGTCGGGTTTCCTCGGAGGGAGGCACTATTTTGGCACTATCAGCACCGTGACATGCCGTGCCTGGGCCCCGGGCCTAGCTAGGTGAAGCACGCGGTTGGACCGCCATAAAGAGAGAGAGAGAGAGAGAGAGAGAGAGAGAGAGAGAGAGAGAGAGCAGTCATTGAAGGGAGAGTGAAAGCTAGAGGAGAGAGAGAAAGCTAGATGGAAGAGAGAAAGCAGCAACAACCATTGAAGGAGGGGAGAGAGAAAGCCAGAGGAGAGACACGGGCTATAAGACGGGTCGGGCTTCCTCAGAGGGAGGCACTGCTTTGGCACCGCCAACAACGTGCCGTGCCTGGGCCTGGGCCTGGGCTCTCTCCTCGCCGGCACAGCTTGGATCCTCGGCGTTCCGGTCAGGGTGGGCTTGGGCCTAGCCCGGCCCACTGGCCACCTCTAGACTCTCCTACTTTAATTATTTCTTTTTGAAAATAGAGGAGAGAAATTGTGAGAATAGAGGAGAGAGAGACACAATAGGTTGTAGGTGAGTTGCCAACCCAATAAGTGAATGTATCATTCTCCTTATATTTATGCTATTGTCCAATATTATACCCACAAAATACTGATATGGGAGATTGGAAGTAATAATGTCTGAGAAACCAATCTGTAGATATACATATATTTGCTATCATAGGAGAAATTACGCCATTTGTATTGCTGATAAATACTTCCTCCGTCCCGTGTTTACCTTGGTAGTTTCCTTTTTGGTACGTCCCTTATTTACCTTGGGATTTCCTAAAGTGGAATGGTTTTATTAACAAAAGTACTCAATTACCCTTCCTTCCTCAATCTATTTTTTGAATCAGCCATTTCCTTTTCCCCCTCACTGTCTTTCGTGCCATCCAAACCACCACCGGGGAGGCTCGCCGGTGGCCGGAAAATGACACACTCTCTCTCTTTCTCTTTCTCTTTCTCTTTCTCCTCTCTCTCATTCTCCTCTCACTTGGTTGCGGCGGTTTGAGGTGGTGGGGTGAGATAGAGAGAGAAAATTCGGTTTGATTGTGGTGGAGTTGGGTTGAGATGGTGGTGGGCCGTAGATCTGAAAGGTGGGGTTGCGTTAGTGGGTTCGTGTTTGTGGTGGCGGGTTTCGTGGGTGGTGGTTGTGGCCTTGTATGTTTCGTGGGTGGGGTTTCGTGGGGTGGGGTGGTCGTGGGTGGTGGTTGTGGGTTTCGTGGGGTGGTCGTGGGTGGTGGTTGTGGGTTGCGTGGTGGGTGGTTGGTGGTGGTGGTGGTGGTGGTGGTGGTGGTGGTGGTGGGTGGGTGGAACCGTGGAAGGGGAAGAGGAGAAAGATATGGAGGGAAGAGAGAGAAGGGGAGGAAGAGAGAGAAATTTCTGAAATATATTGAGAGATAGGGAGGGAAGAGAGAGAAGGAGGTTGGTGGTGGATGGGTGGAAGGGAAGGAGGAGAGAGAACAGAAAGGGTAAGGGTTAAGGGCATAATGGGAAAATTGAGGTGAAGTTTACTTTTCTTAAAATTTGTGCCATTTAATACTACCAAGGTAAACATGGAATGGAGGGAATACTACTCAGGTTGTTTCAGTTACTAATGCTCCATTTTTGCGCGATTTTACAACTCCCATTTTAATAATAATAAAAAAAAAATAAAAATTCCTCAATACAAAACATTATTGATCCTTTTATATTACTCGTTGTAAGCGAATGAAGACACTCACGATCATGATTTCATGATTCTATCCACAATAATCAACTATAAATTCCTCACAAAAAAAAATTAAAAATCCCATTTCTTGTTGGCATAAATATAATCACGTATTCACCTTCCATTGTATGAGGTGATTACTGATTAGGTATGACATCCTATATTATGATCCAATGCAATTCATGAATTGACCCCATTTGGTGCGCGGCAACGTCGATCATGTTTTTTTGACTACAACTCACAAAGGCACCTAAATTAATATGATTAGGATAAACCCCACCAACGAATATTGAAATGCCTTTTTAAGCTTGATCCTATTCATAAAAGAGGCCAGGTGTATTAATTAATTTTTTAATTTGCCTGACTTGCGGGCGGCGATTGCTGGAAATCAAAGGCAAATAAATATTGGCATTAAGCACGCCTATGTCCACATGCTTTGAGCTATGATGTCGTCCTCTCAACGTTGCAAATAAAAGTTTGTACCGTGGAACCCTACCTTTAGGCTAAACAAATAGTCCTCTGGTATTCAGAAGTTTAAGACTTCATTTAATACCATTGGGAAAATTACGAGACCTCACTATAATTGTAAAGAGTGCTTAGGAGTAAGTTTAGTGGCACGGGTTGGTGGGGATCTATGCTCAATCGATATTCAAAAGTCGTGGAGTAGACACGCCCGGTGCATAAATTTCATAATGTTAGGCGCTTCATCATGCCGCGTCACTTGCCTTCTTTCGCCCACAAGCCTCTCTCAAACAACTACTGGCTAAAGAGTCTTATAAGATTTAGTAGTTTTAACAGGAGTAGACATGACCATTACATAATTTTCATAGCTTTTGAAAGTTTGGAGAATTATTTTCCAAAAGTTTCACCTCAAACATTTCAGGTATATTATTAATTTATGAAAAAATATTTTTTGTTTCCACAAATTGTAGCTATTTAATTTAATTTTTAAATAAAAAATATGCTGAACGATAGAAATAATAGAAAAAAAATTAGAAATAACTTCAAACAAATTAGGAAGAACTAGGACTTTACCCGTGCTACGCACGGGCGACCAAATTATCACTATATTTTTATGTTTCAATAAATTTTTGTATTTTTTAAATTATATATAGGTATGTAAACAATAATGAAAAATAGTGATTGGCCGAAATTTTACACGTCATACCACTCATAAGTCTCCTATTTAAAAAATAAAATAATATCAGTCACTTATCACTTCACTTGCAATTGTACATCATATGTATACCTTAATAAAATGTCACTCAATGATGTGACCCATGTCAATTTATTTAAGCTTATCCTTATAACTTTGTGTCTAACCTGTGTTTGTACCCTTAAATAGTAAACGTAATTAAATATTTAAAGCTTGTCATATTAACAACAATTATGATCCTCGCAAATAATAGACAATTTCCACGTAGCCTACTCTTATACCAGCTAATATAAAATTTGTTATTAAACAATTGTGAGTTTGATCAGATTTTCCCTTAATATGTATTTCACTAATTGGAATCTAAAAGTTAAAAGACTAACCTTCTTTCAATTGGAAAAAATAGCGACAACTCACCATCTAGAAAAAGAGGAAAATGTATGTAATTTATTAAAATGTACGTGACACTTGACTACGCTTATACCCACAACTATATAAACCTTATTATATTTTGTGCACATATTTCCCCAAATATTCACCATCTGATTTATACCCAGAGTTTTTATTGTGTTCAAAATATTAAAACTGGACATTAATGCCATTTTACATGGTATCAACATATTCTAACTAAAAATAAATAAAGAATATGAATAGGTTATATCAATTACTCACCAAAATAAAAACAAAAATAATAATAAATGACCAATCAAATTGTGACACTTGTCATGTTATCTGCGACCTTACCCAAAATTATATACATACCTACACTTATTCCCCAAATATCAGTCACATATTAATTATCACATAAGTTGCGTTTTTTCCCGCAAATATTAGTCAAATATCACCTACCATGTAATACCCACAACTATATATTATAACTTGAAAATGGCTTTATGTGACCATTGTCACATTACATATGCTTATCCCCGTAAATTAGGCAAGTAAATATTAGCAGTCACATATTGATTGTCATATAACCTACGCTTATCACCGCAAAATATTAGTCAAATGTCACCTACTACGTAGTACCCACAATATAATGTTTAATAAAAATGATGAGTCTATATGTGACCAGTGACCCTCATCACATTACACGCGCTTATCCCTTAAAATTAGGCAAATATATTTTATCACGTCAAAATACTTATTTTTGCCCACAATTATGAAACTCACAATTATAAAACTGAATAAAAGTAGTGTTACAAAGTGCTCTAGTACTTACAAATATAAAACATAATAAGATTGATGACCCAAAATAGTATTTAATTAAGAAATAATAAAGTATTAAATAGATAGTTTTAATAAAATATTAAATACATTAACTTAAATATCATCATAAAAGCCATAATGACAAAAAGAAAAGAAAAAAGAAAAAATGTAATAACCAATAAGAAGGTGACAAATGTCACATCACCAGCGCTTTTACCCATATATATATATATATATATATATATATATATATATATATATATATATATATATATATATATATATATATATTAGATTAGATTATAAGATCACACTATAATAGTAGAGAGGGCTTGGAAGTAGGTTTGGTAGCACGAGATGGTAAGGAGCGATGCTCCTGCTCGGCACTCGAAAACTGTGGATTAGCCTATGATGTCCAGTAAGAGGTCTTTCCAATACTAATCAAGGAGCCAATAACCTACCCTGGGGCCTCCCAAGTCTCCTAGGGTTGTCCCGTGTGATGTGGTGCGAAAATATCCACCTTCGTTCCGGGGCCTCTTGGAAGCTCAAAAAACGTGGATTATATATAACCTTATTCGTTTTCGGCTTTTCGGGGCTCGGATGTCAATTTTGCCCAAATTTCTACGAATGGTCTATCATGACCCTGGAGGACCCTCGGTGCTCCTGGAGTGTCATCTGGATCCCCGAACTTTGATATCACTCATGTCTTTGGTATTTCGACTTACATACACCAGTGTCCCGTAAAACGCCCTTCCAAACCTATCAGGGACTAGAATAGCAATCCTGGGGGCCTCCCATGTCTTCTTGGGTTGTCCCGTGCAATGTGGTGCGAAAATATCCACCTTCGTTTTGGGGCCGCCCGAAACCCAAAAAACGTGGATTATATCCTTCGTTTTCGGTTTACCGGAGCCCGAATATCATTTTTGCCCCAAATTCTCCGGGTGGTACACCATGACCCTAGAGGAAACTCGGTGCCCCGAGAGTGTCATATGAATCCCCGAACTTCGATATCACTCATGTCTTCGGTGTTCCGACTTTTACATCGGTGTCCCGTAAAATGCCCTTCCAAACCTATCAGAGACCAGATAAGCAAACACGGGGACGTCCCATGTCCCATAGGGCTATTCCGTGTGCTATTGTGCAAAAATATCAACCTTCATTTTGGGACCTCCCGGAAGTCCAAAAAACGTGGATTATAGCCTTCGTTTTCGGCTTCCCCAAGCTCGGGTGTCATTTTTGCCAAAACTTCTCCGGGGTCCTATCATGACCCTAGAGGACCCTCGGTGCCCCGGGAGAGTCATGCTAATCCCCGAACTTCGATATCGCCCATGCGTTTGGTGTTTCGACCCTTACATTGGGGTCCCGTAAAACGCCCTTCCAAACCTATTAGGGACCCGATAACGGACCCCGTCGGCCTCTTATGTTCCCTAAGGATGTCCTGTGCGTTGTGGTATGAAAATATAAACCTTCATTCCGGGGCCTCCCGGAAGCCAAAAACGTGGATTATAACCTTTATTTTTCGGCTTTATGGGGCCAAGTTTTCATTTTTGCCCAAACTTCTCCAGGAGGTTTATCGTCACCCTAGAGGAACTACGATGCCTCAGGACGGTTATCCAGGACCCCGAACTTAGATTTCACCTATGGGATATGGTCGTTATGACTGGGACATGGCGCTCACTAGGCGCTGGGACATGGGCCACCCAGATTTTGTTTCAATAAATTTTTGATGTACTTAGTTCATTTTGATCCATTGTCTACTATGATTATAACTTTAGTAGAAGAATTGCATAACAGAGTATTTTTCAAGTTTGTTAATAAAAAGCTATTAATCTTTTCCTAAGCACTCAGTCAAATATATATCACAGTTTACAATATGACTAATCATAATAAGTAGAAATAAAATACAACAAACAACGATATTTAGGAGTAAATTCCTCTAACTTTTATAAAGACACCAGAAAACAATGAATGACATTTTTTTGTTGCAATAAAGTTAGAAACAACAAGCAATGCAATTCATTAAAAAACATTAAATTAAAAAAGAGAAACAAAAAAAATTGAAAAATCCGTACATTACACAAACTTGCACTCTAATTTGTATTCAAAATTCCGATTTACAAATTTGAAAAGGTCGTAGTCGCAGTCGGGTTAATGACTTCATGCAATTCAAGTTGGGGGTATTTAATGAACCAAATTGTATCATTCCTAGTCATGAAAGTCACTGACTACCCGCCTTCAATATGGCAGTGGCCTCCTCTGCACCTGTTTATCAAATTATATAAATGAGACACATTTTGGTCTCTCCTTTAATTTTTTTCCTCCACAAGAACAAACATCATGATTCATGACACATCACATTTTCTTAGTAAAGGGCTAATGGAGTAATGGGTTGTGGAGATCCTTTTTACCACTATATCTTCTCCATCTAGGTAGGAGATGATCCTTTTGAAAACATTGCACTAATATTGGTATTGATGATATTTTTTTTAATAAGGTAAAAGATGATCCTTTTGAGGAGCGTCTTCTCTCGAGGATAGTTCCCAATCTATTCGCAAGTAGAATTTGGTCAAGCTTTGTGAAAAACGACTAATTCTAGCTAAGCTGGTCTTTAAAAACATGTTCGATATTCATCATCTAATTGGGTGCTCTACTCCCTTTTCTAAAAGTGTTGATGTTATAGTTGACAAATGTTTTGCCCAACATTAATTAGAAGTGCTTAATTTATTAAGTAGTTATACTTAGACCCGATTTCATTCGCACTAATTTTGTTGAGCCCACAAATCCCCTCACCCGGTCACCCCTATCACCCAAACTCCATTTCCCCCACGAACGCGCTCTCTCTCTCTCTCTCACTCTCCTCTCTCTCTCTCCCTCTCTCACTCTCACAAACTCAACAATTCTCAAACCCCCTACACAAAACCAGCTCATCTGTCAATTTCAACTTCAATTTCACTACCAATTCCAAATTCCCCCCAAACAAAAAACACCAAAAACTAACCCAGTTTGTTCCTCTTAACATAACAAAACCAACGAGCTTGTTTGTTCATATAGAAATGAGCTCGCTTATTTTCATCCTTTTGTTACTATCCCTTCACCAAACCACTTCAGATCCGAATGACGAAGCTTGCTTAACTCACCTCTATTCCTCTTTCCAAAACCCAACCCCCAGTCTCAAAAATTGGACCACCCCAAACTTCGTCTCCCCATGCGACGGTTTCAACTCCCATCTCCAAGGCGCAACTTGTAACAACGGTCGCATCTACCGTCTTTCTCTCTCCTCGCTCTCTCTCCACGGCACTCTTTCTCCTCTCCTCTCTCGTTGCACAAACCTCCAAACCCTCGACCTTTCCTCCAACTATCTCTCCGGCGAGATCCCACCGGAGCTCAAAGACCTCGCTAACCTCGCCGTTCTCAACCTCTCCGGCAACCGTTTTTCCGGCCAGATCCCGCCAACTCTTTACTTATGCGCTTACCTCAACGTCATCGATTTGCACAACAATCAGCTCGTGGGCCCCATCCCTCAACAGCTTGGTCTACTTGTACGGTTGAATACTTTCGATGTTTCGTATAACAAGTTGTCTGGTTTGATTCCGCCGTCGATTGGGAATCGAAGTGGGAATTTGCCGAGGTTTAACACGACGTCGTTTGAAGGGAATAAGGATTTGTATGGGTACCCACTTGAGCCGTATAAAAATAAAGGGTTATCGGTTATGGCGATTGTTCTTATTGGGCTTGGTAGTGGGTTGTTGAGTTTGATTGTTAGTTTTACGGTGGTTTGTGTTTGGTTAAAGGTTTCTGAGCACAAGATGGCTGCTGTTGAAGAAGGCAAAGTTAGCCAGTTCATGCCTGATTATTGTGTTTCATCATCACCAGGTACTAACACGAGACGCTACATTAATTTTGGAGAGAGAAAATAGAGTGTGTGAAGGAATTTAGGTTAGGTTTTTGTATGTTTATTTTACTGATGATGTTAATTTGGGGGAACTTGAGAATTGAATTGAGATTGATTGACTAAATTTGTTTTTCTTTTTTTCTTTTTTGGGTTGATTGAGTGAGTGAGATGTTTATTTTAGAAAGAAGCTGGAAGGTTTGTCCAGAAACAGAAATTGTACAAAATGGATGGATACCCAATTGAACATTTGTGAGATTCTTGTTTAGTGGAGTATAATTACATAGATTATTGGTATTAATTACATAGATTATGACTACTCGTTGTTGTTGGTAACACTTCAAAGCCTTGGGGTATTGATTTTTGGAAATCGTTATTCTCCTACCTTCACATTTTATATGATTCCACATTTAGACTACAAGGTCAGAATAATCTGAATCAGCACTTTTTAAAGTTTTCTCTGAGTGTTCAATTTTTCAAAATTAATCGTCACAAACAAAATAACATTTGATACCAATTACTTAAACTACGGGCGGAAATTGAAACAATGTTAGAAATAAATAGTTATAATTAGTCATATATATATTTTTTTCAATAGGTCTTATATGAAGCCGTTTCAACATGAGATTATCTTTACCTTGTTTCCGGTATTTCTTGTTAAGGCGGCGTTATATAAGAATTTTATAAGAATTTGTGGTTTTATTTTTTTATTTTCAAGAATGCTTAAAATATAAGAGTGGATATTGTTTTTGAATGAAATAATCGTATGTAACACGAGAGTATACTTTTGTCCAATGCCCACTGAATTACACTAACCTAATTTTAGAGAAAATAAAACATCCCAACTTTTTAATTTATTTATTAGTGTAGTCAGTAGTGGGTTGATTTGGGTTGGCGTGGCAAGGAGGCACTTCTTAATTAGTAGACTACCAAACGAAGAAAAATTATACACGGCATTAGCGGCTAGAGGAGAAACAGTCTGATTTGTAATTATTGGTAGATCGAATTAATTAGTGGTTGCACAGTAATCATGTTTGATTAATACAGTATTAATCCGGTATATCTTGGAATTTGGTGGTGTCTAAATTTTAGTATTACCGTCTGGGTAGCTTATTGGTTTTGTTAATGGTTGTGTCGGGGTGGTGGGAGACCAATACCTGTGGCTGTATGTATGTGGAGACACATATAGTATATGTCTTGCTACCTGAAGATTCCATGGTTTAACCAGAAACATTCTGAGGAGCATGTTGCAGGCATATATATAGTTATTTACGAGTTAGTTGTCTTGTTTTTGCCAAATAAGGCCCTAAAAAAAAAGTATTCGTAGTCCTCGCATTTTATACCACAGATCTAATGTGTGTTGAATTTTGGGTGAGTTTTTGAGTAGCACTAACTCATGTGTCCCCACCACTCGTTCTCGAGAAAGATTTAGGTATGAGCCTCAAAGTGTGTTTATTTCTACCGAACTTTATTTACTACTTACTACTAGAAAAAGAATACATGACTCATTTTTCTCAAAGAGGCGGATCGCTTTCCTTAATTCTTACTACACGTGTAAAAGATATGGTTGAACTTTAATTTTTTTTTAGGTTGTTATTGAAGGTAATGTTGCGGTTAATTAAGTAAACTATTTGACCAAACCAAACCACAAATATGTTGAGTACTGACTAACTCTATATACAAGCTTAACGTCGGCATAACATCATGTTTGTATGAGAAGGTCTCATCTTGAAGTCGTCTCACACGAGATTTTGTGCTGATCATTTTGGCCTGCCTTTATCACTAGTAGTAGTCACTACTATTGTATTCATGCATGAACTTTCATGAAACGTTATTCCGTCTCAGAAACACAAAGGTTTTATTAAATGAAAGATGCTCTAGTACATACTACACTACAAGTCTACAACGCAGCTCCAAGTGGTACGCTTTGGTGTAGAAACAGATAATTGATAAATACGGAATTAATCAAAGTGATTGTGGGGCATGTGATGTTCTGTGAATCAATATGGATCATGATGGCCCCGTGCTCTTTCTGGTCCAGAGTATTATTTGGTATTTTTATTTTATTTTTTTGCTAGAAATATGATTCGTATTGGTATTCAAAGGCCTCCAGCATCATTAAACCTTTTAACGCCATATTCTTCAGTTTGGTGGGATGATCAAATATCCATTTACATAATATTTGAGGTCCATGAATTATAAGTTTACATGCGTGTTTTAGAATTGGTTCAATTTAATTTAATGATAATTAGTTAAGTGACATACTTTTTTTCTCACATATTACCATTTACTTTTTTTCTCACATTTTACCATTCATCACTTCAGTTTAGTGAAAAAGAGCACACCGATTACTATCACATTTTTCAAAACAAAAAAAAAAATTGCAAAATTTTATAATTACGAATATAGCATTTGTAATCTTATAATGGTCATGGTTAACAAAATTAGTTAAATATGCAGTCATGAAATATTAAAAGCGAAAATAAATCAGTTGAAAGTTCTTATGATGAAAGTCAAGTGTATGTTCTTTTTCAACGAATCAAAACTAATTGGACTGGACTAAATGATTTATGTGAGAGAAATTAAACTCCACACTAAAATGAAGTGAACTACACTAAATTATTGAGTAAGTGGAAAAAAACACATTGTAAGGTGAGGAGGGTCATGTTTGGGCTGATCTATCTCGGAATAAGGCACAAGAGCTAGTGGCCGAACATTTTAAAGCGAAAGGATAAGAGAAATATCAAATGTCCTTAACAGAATTCGAATCTTGATTGTGATGGAATAATACAAGGAAGAATACCACTAAACCAACCTAACTGATTAAGTGGAAAAGAACAAATGATTGTGCCTAACTTTAGCCTTAATCTTCATTTCCTTTCTCATAAAATGGATACGGAAGGACTCAGAGTCACAGAACATTGGTTTATCATGGGGGTCTCCCAGCTCCCACTAGGATATACGATTACGATCCAAAAAAGAAAGGAAGAAAAATAGAATTCGAGGCCTAACGTCAACATCGTGTACGTGTATAGCCTTGCGGTGGCGTCACGTCAACATCGTATGTTTAGTAGTATACGACTATAGGAGTCGAGTATTAGAATTTAGAAGTTAGTGCTTTAAAGCCTATCCACTTTTTTGAGTTTTAAGGTTACGCTGGGTTTCAATCTTCCCGTAAATCTCTCCGATTCCTCGCTCTTCGCAAATGGAGAATCAAAAGTTAGATACTACTCCACATAAGCTTCGTTTTGATAAATTAAAAAAAATAAAATAAAAAAAAGAAAAGAAAAAGAAAAAACAGATATATACCATTATGCCAGTAGGCTTCAATTGCAGAAACTTAAGGGGTTGGGCTTAGGACTTGGGGTAGCACTGATTAGAACTATGGGCCATTTACTGGGCCGATCTATCAAGCAATGCAAGACACGAAACGCATACGATAGACCCAACGGCCAGGTTGCTTGTCGTGGATTGCCATAACTTGTGCACAAAAATTTGTGTGGACTTAGTCCATGGTGGACCAATATTTGGAGTCACCCTTTACTTCACCTGGAGCCACCCCTACTTTCCTTAGAGTCACCCCTCAAATTTATATTTAGCACCACCTCTACTTCACTTGGAGCCACCCCCTACTTTACTTGGAGTCATCCCTTACTTCACTTGGAGTCACCTCTTAAAATTGCTCAAAATTACTTCAACTGAAGCTACCCCTCTACTTTACCTAGGGGGTCCCCTTACTTCACCTGGAGTCACCCTTAAAATTACTCAAAACTACTTCACCTGGAGTCACTCCCCTACTTTACCTGAAGCCACCCCCTACTTCACCTGGAGCCACCCCTCAAAATTACTTGGTCCACGGTGGACTAACTCCACACAAAACATGCTGAAAATACCTTTTATATCCCTAAAAGATTTGGACTATATACTTAATTCATCATTTGGTCCACGGTGGACTAAGTCCACACAAGACGAGTTGATTATCCCTTGAAAAAAGTTAACAAAAACATTGCAATTCAAATTGAAAGTGTGACTTGGAAAAATGAAGTATCTCATTTTTACTTTTTAGTCGTTTTTTTTTTGGAGCATAATGTTATTGAATTCACATATCTATCTACTTTTTTCCAATAAATCTCAAACATATCCGGTTTCTATATCTGTAGACAAAAAACACTTTTAATTGTCGACAATTAAATTAGGTTTTTGAGTCCTATGAAACTTTTCTAGTACGAAACAGAAAATTCAAATCCTTTGGGGCTTCAGCTCAACATCACGAGTCACGACCATATATTCCTTCTAATAACTGCACTTCAATTTATATGCAGTTTGCAAACAAGCGGGGAGCGGAAAGTCTTTTACGTCGATCACTAATTAAGCATGTAAGGAATTCCAAATCTTTATCCCAATGTCAGGAACAACGTCAAAAAATAAATTGTGACAAATTAAGGGACGAGTTTGATAATAGAACTTTCCTAATAATTGTATATTTTTGTGGGTCAAATAGTATAATTTCTTAAATCTAATTGCACTAGAGAATAAATAATAAAGATTATCGTGAGAAACAACCTATGGCATACCTTTTTCATATTTAAGAAATAAAAAAAATGCAATAATATATTTTTTTCCCACCTTTTTAAATCATGAAATTGTTGTACAAGTGCCCTGGAAACATAGAAACAGTAGTAGTTACACAAAGGAGTTAAATTGGTCGTGCTCGTGCAAAGGTGCCGAAAGCAGGATTAGTAATAGTAAAGCCACCATCAACAGCAAGGTTATGACCACTCACATACTTGGATTCATCACTGGCGATATAAACCAGTGCTTCGGCAACATCTCTGGGCTGTAAATACTGACCACAAAGATTGGTGTACGCAGAGGAGTAGTCGCTCTTGTCTTTGAAGTTGAACAAGTTGAGTGTCATTGGAGTCGGAGTGAAATAAGGGGAGACACAATTCACCCGAATACCATGTTGTCCAAGCTCCACGGCGAGGTTCTTAGTGAGGCCGATGATTGCATGCTTTGAGCTTGTATAGGCATGAGGTGCAATCCCTCCCACACTTGAACACACACTGCCAACACTGATTATACTGCCTTTATGATTGGGGATCATTACTCGAGCGCGTGTTTTGAACACAAGAATACTCCTGCATTCCATTTTATTAATTAGCTCCAACAATCCAACCATATAATACAATTAGGAAGGATTGGGTTGGACAAGGGTGGTGGTCTAGTGGTTCCAAGCTTACTCCCAAGTGGTTTGGTAAGGCAAGGTCATGGGTTCGAATCCCCATTCCCCCCATGCCTTGTGTCTGCTGGCTTCTAGGAACTATACGTTGATGGGGCCAGTGCTTGCACTGGTTGTTCAGCTAGTCTGATATGTTCGCTATTGAACACGAGAGTCCGAACATGATGTAGCAGGGAGTGCCTCGGTCGCCATTCACTTGCACCCTCTTTTTGCGTAGCAAAAAAAAAGGAAGGATTGGGTTGAAAGGATCTCCAATTATTTTGACCAAGAAAAATGAGTTATCAATTAACACATGTTTCTATCCACAGAACCACTAGTGGGTCAACATATATTAGCTAGCAATTTGATGAAGCCAAAACAAAGACTCTTCTTTTTATTTCAGAGGAGGCCTAAAGACGGGCAAATTCTTGGCTACACTTAGACTTAGTACTCTATTGGGGTGCAAAAGAATTACTAGGTGGGCATTTAAAAGAAATATGAATCTGGCCCGTGTATTTTTAAACTTAGGGAACACCTGGGTGAATGCACTCAGTAACATCATATTAACGGATCCAAAATATTGCCAAAGACTGATATAAATTGAACTGCATCTACCAAAAAATCACTTGATTACATATGAAATTACTCTTAGGTGTTTAGAAAGCTTGTGGATCACACTGGCTAGTATCGCCGAACAGAGTAATCCTTTCAATATATACTACTCTTAGACACAGGGAAAAGATCACTAACATCAAATTAACGGATCGAAACATTATTAGACAAGTGAGTGTCAACCATGCTGGCTCATTACTTACTTTATAGTTATATGAGTATATGACTGATGTTTACTGTATAGCACAGTAATTGATAAATCAAATATGACAGCACAATATGTATAAGTATATAAGTACATACCTGTGAGATTGATGCTAATAACTTTCTCAAAGTCGGCGATATCATTGTCAACAACACTAAGCTTAGCCTCTTCCGTGATGGCAGCATTGCTGATCATTACGTCGAGCTTGCCAAACATGTTGACGGCCATGTCCACGGCTTCTTTGACATCGGATTCTTTGGAGACATCGCAGTGAGTGAATGCAACTATGTCCGTGCCACCGATGTTGTTACAGACCAACTTTGCCAATTCGTCTTCTATGTCCGCGATCAGTACTTTGGCACCATGCTTGCTAAATAGTCTTGCTGTCTCCTCGCCTATCCCTCTCGCACCACCGGTAATCAGTGCCACCATTCCTTCTAGCCTGACACATATATATTAAGACAAATATTTTTACATAATACTAATACTCTAATTTGGTGTGTTACTATATAATCATCCTTATTGATTTAGTTTGCTATAAATGGAGTACTGCTTGCATCTCTATAAAATTTTGTTATTCTTCGTTTAGCTTGAGGGTTAATAAAATCAACTACTTGTAAAATAGGGGAAAAAAAATTTCCACAAAGTTATGGCAAGCTGCCAAGCTGGACAAAGGTATGGCAAGCTGGCTCCGAAATCCCATAGTATATATCTGAGGCAGCATCTTCGTAAACTTAATTACTATGACAAAATAAAATCTATCAATCAAATGAATGACATATAGAGGAAAGAAGTCAAAGAAAAAGTTGATGGTGAAAGACTGAAAGTGCTTTTAACAAATCTTAAACTTATTGTGGCCTGAAAGGCATCATGCAGAAACAGAAGGACATTAACATAGGTACCTTCTTGCCAATGCTGGTGAAGCTGGGGTGTTTGCCATTTTAAGAAGGGTGTAACTTTTGTACTCTATATATATTACGCTGAACTATTTGCTCTTCTTCGTTTACAGCCCTCTGCAATCCATGAACTCTCGAACGCTCTATAGAGACGTAAACAGAACAATCGAACAAAACAATGACAAAGTAATAAACAAACTGCCATTAATTGAATATATTTGAACAAAGACTAGCGAAGTCGACCATTAGCAAGTTCCGATTCTTCAATGAAAAATCGCTATTGTTAATTTGTTAGTTTCGAGTCATCAGTGAATATTTTTTGATGAAATATGTCAAAGTTGCCGGTTACTGGCATTATGCCATCATCAGCAATTTGATGTTATTCTTTTCTTCTTTCCACAGTTAGTGCAATTAACTATTGTTAGTTTACTAAGCTGCAGTCTGCACTATTATTTAAGCAATGATTGTCTTGTAGCCTGTACACTCAATGTGGGGATTATTTTCCTCCTTTCACATCGAGCGCCCTCTGCACCTGCACGGGAAATAACAATAAAATATTATTATTAGTAATTACAATTTTACCTTTTTTTTGCCTCTAGACTATCTAATGAAGTTCTAAATACACCTCAAAAGAGAAGGGGTATTCTATGGGCGCACGGCAACTTGGTGTGGACGGTGGTGGTGTGGATAGTGGCATCCCTGGCTCAGAAAGACCCATCATCAAGCTAGTCAAGCTACTTCTGCAGGTTGAGGAGCACTATAAGTTTGAGCAACACCAAAGCTCGATATATTAATCAATCGCCAATAACTATAGCCACATAGCAAGCAAAATTATGCAGATATATTAGATCCTAAAAGGTAGAAGCCAAAGTTGGATGGCTCTAATGTGAATACATGAACAAAATAAAAGGGATAGTCAAAGGGATTGGCCTTTAGACCTCTCCATCAGTCCGTCGGATTAAATCCTGAGAGCCACAGGTTATTTGGAGACACTTACTACTCCATGTGGCCATGAACATGATTTATATGATAAAATTCAGACTGAACATCCAAGTAGCACACAAGATATTCTGGACTGGAGCATTCATTTCACCAGCAACGCAAATTCTGACTCCATAACTACAAGCAGATGTTATTTAAGGACAAAGGTTTGGCACTTGGTTATCGACAATTATGCATTTATGCTGTTGGTCAGTAAAATCATTGTAGAAAAAACAAAAAGAAGATAATTCGTCTGTATTCAAAAAAGAACTAGAGAGAAGGGAAACTGATATGGTATAAAATTAGACTCTTAGTATTTTCGGCCTGTTCTGATTATTTAAGTGCAGGGGTATATGGTACCTTTTCCCAGAATTCAGCATTTAAAAAAAATCCTCATTCATCTTTCTGGTTCCAGAAGTGCAAGGGTATATGGTCCCTATTAGAATAATCTAGAAAAATCATATCTAAGCTTAGTGCCTAGAAAGATCTAGATTAATACCTACCTAGACGCATCTAGAATAATGTCTACCTAGAAATATCTAGAATAATAGTCTAGGATAATTATGAAGAAGACTCTAGACATAGAAAGATCTAGAGAATTGTCTACCACCCTACACCACTATAAATAGGGGTGATGTAAAGCATTTTGAGTATCAAGCAATACAATCATCTTTCTACATCTCTCTTAGCATTCATCTCTCTTCCTCCAACATACAATTACCTAGCCTAATATCCTACATCAAAAACCTAACAGTTCCAACACTCTATCTTTCTGCTTCCTCTCTCTTTCTGTAATTTCCTCTCAGTTTATTCTCTCTTTCCAAGGCTTCTGTGTCTGTAGCTAGCTTTAGATCACAGAAAGCAGGATGATTCTTTTTATTGAACCACGCAGAAAAAGATGGAACTGGGCGACTTAAAGAAAAGTGACACTGGTTGAACACTGAAGCCAAGACCCCAAAACAAACTATCAAGAAAAAACACCCAACAGTCGCCTTTCAAGTGAATGTTCAAGAAAAAGAGCAAAAATCCAACAGTCCGGACTCAATCTGGTAGCTTGCTAACAATGCCATGTCCATGGCTAAAGGAATTAAACAGCTATAGACTCTGAGCACCAGATTGAGAGAGCAAGAGAGATTCTCTGTAAATGGGTAACAAACTCAAACATAAAAACAAAAGACCAAACTTTGGAGAGAAAAACAACTAATAATTTTCATCTAATAAACCTGAAAACTCACCAATATTGACTTCTTGAATCTCTCTTACGAATCTGTAAACAAATTGATAAGAAACAATAAGTTATTAGGTATTAAACCCGAAATCAAACATTAGACGGTTCAACTCAACCAAAAAAAGACACAGGTATAGCCAAAAAATTTCACTAAATTTCGTGAACCCTAATTTGTATCATAGCAAAATACAACAAGCTTCAATCATTGAAAGTAGCAAATAATTAACGCAAATCGAGTTCTTACTGAGTTCAGTCTTCCCTTCGTCTATCTTTAGGTATTGAACCAAACAATTGTTAAAATCAGAGAAAACACACAGAATTCGCTTCTGTTAGGCAAAACTGAAACGAAAATCAAACAATAAATAATAGATAATCAGGAATGTATCTAATTTCGACAAACTCTAGCTAAAAATGAGAAATTCAAGCTCTAACGCCTGATTGCCGCACAAAAGTTGACAGAAAATCGTCGAATATCACAATTGATTGAAAAAAACTAGTGAGAAACCACAAATTCAAACTAGGTGAGAGAGATAAGATTTTTGCTCAAACCCTAACTTCGAAGATTAGCCAGAATTTCGACCGGAGTTTTTCGAAATTTGTAAATCAACAGCAAAATTGAAGCGCATCAGAGATTGAGATAGATAGAGAGAGAGAGAGATGAAGAGAGTGTACCGAAGACATGGGAACTCTGATTTGGGCTATCGCTACTGGAGCTAGGTTGAAGACGATTATGGCTGTGAAAAGAAGAGAGAGAAAGGAGTTTTGAACGTTCACTGAGAGAGACACAAATTGAAGAGAAAATGACTACAGGGAATAGAGAGAAAATGATTTGTTTCAATAACTGAACCGCGTTGTAAAGCCCGCGCGATTTAGAAATGGGCTATTGTGGGCCGTGGCATTTGTTGGGTTAGGTCACCAAATCATTTTTTTTCTTGTCCAAGTGGTTGACTAGTTGTGTAATTGTATTCAAGTAGCCCAAAAACAAACATATAACATAATGGCCACAAGTGGTAGAGAACTCCTCGGGGCCTAAAGAGCCCTCAAAATTAGAGGAAGCCGTTCAAGCTGTAAAAGAGTGAGCCAATAAATTGTTCAGTCTAGGTACATATAGCAATTCAAAAGTGTGAGCCAATGACCATATCATATTATTCATCATACCTATAGCCATCATAATTATTGAAACTTTACACTTATGGATAATGTTGGTGGAATACTCAGCTATACCCTATAGTGCTCCATCATCTCTGTTTTTAAAATGGAGTATGTCATTCAAAAACGGACGTCTTTTGTTCGTAGTATGTATATTTCCTACAAAAGCAGTAAAATATACTACACAAGTCAATTTATTCAAATGTCATAAACTCAACAAAGGAAGATGAAAAAAGATTGATGTAATGTGTAGAATGTAACGTATCGGACATCAATGTGAGCCTTATAAGGAACAATCGTCATCTTATTAGAACAACAATGAAGCATGCATTTGATATATCGGTGAGTCAATTTTCTTTCTTTGAGCCTTGAAGTATAACTTAGTCTTAATGTGTAATTATTTGATGTGGCTTTTATTATGTGAAAAAAGTTATCGTTATAGAATCACTTTTCAAAAAAATGTCATGAAAGAGAAGGAAGTTATTTTCAAGAAACGACATAAATAATTGCTGATTTCCAACTAGATACCACCCCGTCTTTGAGCAGGTGTTGAATGTGCGATTACACAAGGCCTCTAAAATAAGGCCCCAATTTGCTTTGAAAAGTCTCTTAGTCTAGGGCCCAAAGGTCGCTTAACAAATTCGGAACCCATACAGTAATTGGACCAAGGACATTTTATTGGAAATGAGAATCTTCTTAATTCATTTCCACCTTACAGAAAGGTGTAAATCGTGCAATTATTCATTTCCATCCCAGAGAATAGTTAAGACACAGAGAGCCACACTAATTAAGTTGGTTGTGCCCGTGCAAAGGTGCCAAAAGCAGGATTAGTAATAGCAAAGCCGCCATCAACAGCAAGATTATGACCACTCACATACTTGGACTTGTCATTGGCAATGTTTTTTTCGGTCTTTGCCAAGGGTATCTACCATCGATCACAGTGACTAACCCTCTCGCCCCAACTGTCAGCGCACTAAGCGGTAGGGGGCTGGCCAAGGGATTTTTTCCATTCGCAAGAGTTGAGATTCGGACCCCCAACCACTCGTTTAAGGGATGAAGTGCTGAACCACTACACCAACCCATCTTAGTTACTGGCAATGTAAACCATAGCTTCAGCAACATCTTCGTGCTGTAAATACTGACCACGAAGGTTAGTGTACACCGAGGCGTAGTCGCTCTTGTCTTTGTAGTTGAACAAGTTGAGTGTCAAAGGAGTGGGAATAAAATAGGGGGAGACACAATTCAGCCGAATACCGTGCTGCCCAAGCTCAACCGCGAGGTTTTTAGTAAGTCCGATGATTGCATGCTTTGAGCTTGTATAGGCGTGAGGTGCAATCCCTCCCACACGCGAACATACACTGCCAACGCTAATTATGCTCCCTTTTTTATTGGGGATCATCACTCTAGCTGCATGCTTTGAGCACAAGTATACACCTGCATTTGTAATAAAGGTATGTTCTTATTCATTAGCTCCAACAATTAAAATTAAACCAAGGTCGTCCTTTTAATTGATGGTTATTATTAATAAAATGAATTACTATACATATTATGTATGATGATACATATATTTACCTGTGAGATTAGTGCTAATAACTTTCTCAAAGGCAGCAATGTCATTGTCAACAATGCTAAGCTTGGCGTCTTCGGCAATGGCAGCATTGCTGATCATGACATCAAGCTTGCCAAACATGTTGACGGCCATGTCCACGGCAGCTTTGACATCTGATTCTTTGGAAACGTCGCAGTGAGTAAAAGCAGCCACATCTGGGCCACCGATGTTGTTACAGACCAATTTTCCCAATTTGTCTTCTAAATCCGCAATCAGTACTTTGGCACCGTGTTTGGTAAATAATTTTGCTGTCTGCTCGCCTATCCCTCTTGCTCCACCAGTAATCAATGCCACCTTTCCTTCTAGCCTATCATCATATCCATATACAAATTCAATTAAATAGTCTAGGACGACATACAGTTTTACCTTAGTTTAGTGTCTTGAATTATTCTGTTATCCTAGATTGCATGGAGCGACATAGCTCGGGATTTTTAACCCGGTGATGTATGAATTGGTGATTGGTTGGGATTTGAAGTTGTATGTTCTAAACTAAAAATAGTTTATTTGAGTCCTAATATATAATTGTACAAGCTTATTTTTCTTATCCAAATCCCATAGAGAGCTACCCGGTAGATAGATAAAGCATTTTTCGGGACATATAATGGGGGATCCGGAATTTTTTTACAAGTTTGTCTTCTTTTTTTTCCCTTTTCTTTTTGTTTTGTTGAGGGAAATAAATTTATCTACTTAACTCATTCTCCGGGCTCCATACAAAATATGTAAGGTTGACAAACTAAAACTAATGTACGTTATCCCGAAGGAGAATGATACATCCACCCACTGGGTTAGCAACCCATCTCTCTTTGTATCTATCTCTCTCTTCTATTTTCAGATTCTTTCTCCTCTATTTCCAAGAAATTGCATTTAAGGTAGGAAATAAATCCATTCATAGAGAATGTGGGTTGTCCACCCTATGAGTCAACCAAACATTTTCCTATCCCGAAATCTAATTTCCACTTCCCACTATTGAAAATGAGGAAATTTATGGAAGGAGTTAACAATTTGAATTATTAGTTTTCCAGTTTTAATGTGGCATCATACTTTAATAATTAAGTTTCTTGTCTTTCAGTATACTATAGAACTACAAGTGTACGTAGATTTGACAAATGACAAAAATATTGTTCGATCTTAAATTTCAGGATATCATCATAAAAATGACATACGGCCTAATAAAAGTTGAAAATTCCACAAGGACCACAACCATTAACTCAAGCTTTGGACTTTATGGCACGGAATTCAACAACTCTATCTACAGCACTAAAAAATGGCTCAAACCAAAGCCGTCCTTTCAACATAAACATGAAGTCTTCATAAGAAAAAAGTTGTTACTTAAATGGAATAACGTACAATGAAGAAGCATTTCACAAAAAATAAATAATTGATAATGAAAGCCTTTTATCACAATTCACATTTGAAACTCGTTGTGTGAGTTGTGAACTAAAATGTAATCGTATAAATTAGTAGGGCATTAAATCAGGTACCTTTTCGCTAAGGTTGAAGTAGCCGAAATGCCTGCCATTTTAAGAAGGGTATAACTTTTTTTTGGTGTGTTGAAAATGTAGAACTTTGATATTTCTATGTGTTGGATATTTAGTATATAGTACAAGTTGGTTTTCTACTAAATTAGAAACTAATATGTAAACATAATACTAAATTTAAAGTTGAGTGGAAGAATAATTAGACTAACAATAAGTTATTTACTAAGAACAAGTATAGGAAATTTAAGCTTCTACTAGCTTGAACTTGTTACTTGCTGATACATGGAGTTGATCTCCTTATATAGGCAATGCCTTGGTAACAATACAAAAGAGCATTAAATGCTATGAAATAAAAATAATTCACTATTACTAGTAGGTATCAAAAATAACTTTCACACGCATGAACATAAGCATATCCACATGTTAATTGTTGAAATCAATATTTGTACTGGTACATGCATCTAAGCTAAGAATTCTACATTTTTCCCGGCAATTATTGTACTACCCTTGTTTTTTTATCAATTATTGTGGAAGGGTGTCTTATCTCATCATTCTTCCTTGACGATTTTCTAACTTATTCCAAGCATGTCATGTAGATGTTTGAACTGGGCTTCGATAGTACATTTGTGAATATGTCAGCAGTTTTATCATTAGTGTTGCAATAAACAAGTTTAATTTTACCTAAACTGTTTGTTTTTCGGACGAATTGATATTTTCTCTTGATGTGCTTGGTTTTCTTGTGTTTGACTAAACTTTTAACAGTAGCAATTTTCGATTTGCTATCACTGAAAATTTTGGTAGGTTTTGTTTGAGCTTCACCCATATCTTCCATAATCCTTCAAAACCATATTGCTTGGTTCACTGTTGGGCAAGCATCAATATACTCAACTTCGTCTGTTGAATAGGCTACGGTATTTTACGTTTGAGAGAGCCATAAAATGCGCCACTACTAAATAAAAACAAATACTCATAAGTACTATTCATATCATCTACTGATTTAGCCCAATCACTATCGAAATAGTTAATTAACTCTAAGCTTTCGGTGGGTTGATATCATATTACAAGATTAATGGTACCTTTAAAATATCTCAATACCCTATTGGTTGCTTAGAGATGAGTTTAATTAGTTCACTTGGTGTACACACCAAAATGTTGACTTGTATATTGTTTTTTTTTTTGGATGAGACACTTGTGTGTTTTATTTTTTGGTTAGTATTTTTATTATTATTAATTATTTATTATTATATATTTTGTTATAAGTAGTTTTTTATAAGTGGATTAAGAGTAAAGTGGCTAAAAGGGTTGATCCAATACAAAGTCCAACACTCAAAACCCAACACAAGGAAATTGAGATAGAAAAAAAGAAAAGAAAAAAATTCTGGACGAAAGCTCTTAAGTGCGCCCGCTAACAAAATCCAAAAAATAAATAAATAAATAAATCCAAACCCTTGATTCCCCTCCCTCTTTTTTATTTTGTTTTATTTTTATTTTTTACTTATGCTTACATCACCTTGTTTGCATGACATTGCTTACGTTACTTTGCTTACATCACTCCTCATCTTCCTATTATTTTCAGTTTCCTTTTTTTTTCACCCCCTTCCCCATTATCGCCAGCTCACCCAAAAATTTGGGCCCCCCATTTTCCTTTTATTTTGTTTTTCTCTTCTTTCTTTAATCCAAACTTGTGTGGACTTAGTCCATGGTGAACCAATACTTAGAGTCACTCCCTACTTCACCTGGAGTCACCCCCTCTAAAAGTGGAGCCACCCCTACTTCACTTAAAGTCACCCCTCAAATTTATACTTGACACCACCCTTACTTCACCTTGAGCCACCCCTTACTTCACCTGGTGCCACCCCCCTCCTTCACCTGGAACCACCCCTTAAATTACTTGGTACACGATGGACTAAGTCCACACAAGACCTGCTGATTAACAAAAATGATATTTTGAATGACCCCTGTAAACACAAATTTCGTATCTGAAAATAAATAACAAAGACAAAATATATGAACAAATAAATTAATTTTATTGATATTGAAAATGAGTTACAATCTCTAATTTGGTCCCCTGATTCGATCTCCACTTGACTTTGATTGATTGACTAAACTCGGGCCGAACTTGATGGCTTGATCGTGCTCAGATGTTTGATTTGACTTATTGAACAAGGGGTCAATTAACAAGGGTCGTAATTGACTTGATCTCGTCCAAAGGCTATGAGGCTTCAATCTCATTGGAAGGAATGGACTTCGGGGTTCTTCTTTGCAGATTGGATGGAGAATGACTAAACCCCGTGAAAGGGAGGCTAGGGAGCTCTATTTATAGAGAGAGCTCTCCCTTAGGTTTTTTATTGGACTTAGTAGTCATGGGCCTTTTTTATGGGCTTAGTAGTCAGAGGCTTACTTTGATGACTTAAACCCATTTTAAGGGGCTTTTTAACATTAAATAAAAAATAATAAACTAATTAAAATTAGGTATTTAATTTACCTAAAATAATTAATTTAATATTCTCAAAAATGCTTATGTATGGGTCTTTATTTGACTTTGACTCATTTAATTTCCGATGTGGTACATGAACAATTTTTCGTGCCTACAAATTTGTCCCCTTGAAACTTGGTCATGTTCACAATATGAGTGTTTAAGCATGGGTGAGTCTCGAATCGCGATACTGTTGACACTTGAAATTGTAATTCAACTTTGTTTTTTTATTGGGGGAACTTAATGTACCGAATTTATTTCAAAGCGCTTTGTTATTTTTTTTGGCAGAACACTTACCCTTAAGAGTTGACCAAAAGGTAGTGCATTGCAAGTGTTCAAACATATTCAATGCCACGCAGCTTGAGAGTTGTATTTGATGCAAACTCCACAATAAGCCCAAACCGAGTATATGACTACGGCTTGATTTGAGGAACAAAATCACTAAAATAGGAAGCACAATCATCCTCCGTTCCTCAATATTCTTTATTTATTATAAAAGGAGATAAATGCCATGTGACTTGAGTCCTTTTATCAATTGAGCCGATGTAGGAAACCCTGCTCACTGCTCAGATGAGGACCCGATGAAGCAGTTGCAAATTTAAGTCGGAACTTAAACGAGGACTGTACCAGTCCAGCCGAAGCCGAAGGTAGACCCATGGAGGCATGCAACAATCCGAAGGCCGAGCCGGAGATTGTAGAACCTGTTGCTTGCTGCTGGTTATCGTACCCGTCCTGTAGGTGTGGGAAGTCATTCCAATAAAACTCGTGAGTTATGGAGGACCAAGCCATCAAGCCCATCCCGAAATATTGCCGTTCTACGATGTCTTGCACTCCAGAATTGATGACGGAATGTGGAAATGGACCCTCTAAATTATTATTATTTTTTTTTTTTGCAGGTCTGACTGACTCAATTGCAGACTATTGCCGCTCAACTGTATATCAACTTGGAGAGTATAAGCGCACTCCTTAATTGAAGAAAACAAAATTCAATCTGCCTTAGGAATGCATGGAGTAGGAGTATCCACCGGGAGTATTTTGATTTGCAACATCGAAATGATCAATTAAGCACCAAGCATTAACCATCATGACAATGACATTTGCATTTTGGATTTATCGACCGAACTATCTTATACGTGCAAGTTGGACCCAACGCATCCTTTCATTGACAAATTATCCCAGCGTATATATCTTAACAACCATCCATGGAGTATATATCGAATCATCGTGGCGTATATATCAAATCATCCACGAGAAGTATATATCAAAATATCATCCCCGGTGGATATATCCTAAGAATCATCCACGTAGTATATATCGAAAGATCATCCACGGAGTATATATTGAAAGATCATCCACGGAGTATATATCGAAAGAACCATCCACGAAGTATACATCGAAAGATCATCCACGGAGTATACATCGAAAGAATCATCCACGGAGTATACAAATATTTGCTGGGACGTTAAAACTTTTTTTTTTTATGTGGCTGGACTTGAACAAATAGATTATTCAAGCAGCCTACGTACTTGTAAAGTGTTTAACTGCACCTCACAAGATCAAGCCAACGTAGTTCAATGATTTTTTTTTTGTATGGTGCAATCACAGTTTATACTCTTGTAGGCTAGGAGTATAAATTTGAGTTGATGAGCAGTTTAATCTCTTGCTTAGGAATGAGACATAGTCATGGTGCTTGTAAGCTTTCTCCATATCTTCGTCTTTTGCATCATTTTAGTTGAGTTATGGTGCTTGATAGCTTTCTCCATATCTCCTAAGGGTTCCTTTTTGTTTGTTTGAATTAGATTTGGTGCTTGAGAGCTTTATCCAATTCTTAATACTTGCGTATCTGAAGTAGACACGGTGCTTAAGAGCTTTCTCCACGTCCCTTTGCATGCTTTAGTATGATTTTCCGGTGCTTGAGAGCTTTCTCCAGATATTGCAACTCGTATGTTGAATTAAACTTGGTGCTTATGAGTTTTCTCCAAATCTTGATACTTTTTTTTTTGGGTGTGTGCAGTTTATACTCGTGCTTAGGAGTTTCTTGGCTTTGCTGTTGAATTTGCTGCATGTTAACTTCCTTTTGGTTGTTTGACAGTGCTGCAGGCCAAGTTCTTTAGATTTGCTGCAGGTCAACTTTGCTTGTTTTATTTGCTGCAGACCAACTTATTTGAATTTGCTTGTTTTATTTGAAGGATGACACTTTTCATACTTGCCCCAGAGCGGAAAGTTGCACATTGTCAATGCTCTTTATGGAGAGTTTGACTCCGAGGACACCCCTGCAAAGTCGTCATCTTTATCTTTATCTTCATTTTCATCTCCATCTAAAGACGAATAACCATCCTGTTGACTTGTAAGGCGCTTTAGGCTTGCGGAGTAGTCCTCCTTGTTTGATGAATAATAACCTCCATAGTTGTTGATAGTGAGCTCCATGTCATGAGCTCGAGTCGCCAACTCCTGAAATGTTTTAGGCTTTATTCCTTGAAGGATGTATCGCAAGTCCCAATCCATTCCTTGTATGCACATTGCCACTGCGGATGCCTCAGATAGATGGTCTTTGCATTCTAGACTTAAAGATCGCCAACGATTGATAAAGTCGACGACTGGCTCTTCCTGCAGCTGTTTGGTGGCGATAAGTTCTATCATGCTTCCAACACGACGGGTACTGTAGAAGCGATTTAAAAGTTCTCCTTCCATTTGCTCCCAACTATCAATGAATTTAGCGGCCAAGTTTGTGTACCAATCAAATGCAACGCCTTTGAGAGAACGGACGAATTGTTTGACAAGTAGATCGCCATCTGTACCTGCACTATTGCATGTCTCGATGAAATGGGCGACATGCTGTTTGGGGTTACCTTTTCCATCGAATTGTTGAAACTTGGGGGGTTGATAACCTGCAGCCATTCGTAGACGATCAATCCTTTTGGTATACGGCTTCTTGTAGGAGTGTTTGTCATAAGACTCTCCACCGATTTGAGCCTTCACAGTGTTTTCGATCAACTCCTTGATTTGCAGGATAGAAATTGAACCTTCGGATTTCTTTTTAGACTTTGCACTTTTTGATGACTTGAAACTTGCAGCAGAGTCTCCATCACTTTCATCGCCAGATATATCTTCCTTTATGCGTTTCTCCAACTTTTTGGTCAAAATGGCGATTTGCTTATCCTTTTCTTCGCTGTCTTTGATGAGTTTTGCAATAGTTTTCTTCATATCCTCCAATTGTTCCTCAATGGTATGCACTCCAATTGTCATACATGAAACATAAGAAGACTCCATTGATTCCCCCGTGAGGATCGCTTTAGTGGGAGAGTTGCAGGCAATTGATTCCTTCGACTTCATGGATATAAATGCTTGAATATTTGAACTCTTGGAGAAAGAGATGAGGGGTAGAGATTGTCCCACTGGGCGTGCCAAAATTTGTAAACACAAATTTCGTATCTGAAAATAAATAACAGAGACAAAATATATGAACAAATAAATTAATTTTATTGATATTGAAAATGAGTTACAATCTCTAATTTGGTCCCCTGATTCGATCTCCACTTGACTTTGATTGATTTACTGAACTCGAGCCGAACTTGATGGCTTGATCGTGCTCAGATGTTTGATTTGACTTATTGAACAAGGGTCGTAATTGACTTGATCTCGTCCAAAAGCTTGATTTAATTTGTTGAACGTAGGTCGGATTTGAGGGCTTGATCACGTTCAATGAGGCTTCAATCTCCTTGGAAGGAATGGACTTCGGGGTTCTTCTCTGCAGCTTGGATGGAGAATGACTGAATCCCATGAAAGGGAGGCTAGGGAGCTCTATTTATAGAGAGAGCTCTCCCTAAGGTTTCTTATTGGACTTGGTAGTCATGGGCCTCTTTTACGGGCTCAGTAGTCAGAGGCTTACTTTGATGACTTAAACTCATTCTAAAGGGCTTTTTAACATTAAATAAAAAATAATAAACTAATTAAAATTAGGTATTTAATTTACCTAAAATAATTAATTTAATATTCTAAAAAATGCTTATGTATGGGTCTTCATTTGAATTTGACTTGATAGCCTCGCAAGTGCACGAGTATTATCGAAGTAATATAAATGATTATCGATCCCACGAGGAATTAATGATTTCAAGTACACTTTGTCTCGATTTTACGCAAGCTAAACCTATCGATTTAATGATGGATTAAAGATAACTAAAGCCAAACTAGAACTAACGCAGGAAATAAAAACAAACACAAGCACAATCGATGACTAAAGCTAGAGTTGGGTTTCACCTAACTATGGTGCAAAATGCAATGGATGACATGGATGGATGCAATCAAATGAGCAATGTGTAGAGATGATTAGGTTAATGTCACTAAGGGCCTTTCTCAAGGTCACCGAAGATGTGCCCAAACCTACTAAACCACCTATTGTCATGGGGTTAAGTCGATAAGAACCCATTAAGCAAGCCTAATAACATGAATCTCCAAGGGTATTAATCCTATTTTCGTGGCCTAATTCCCTCGTTTGGACAATGGAACCCCTATAATTAACCTACCCCTTTCGGTTTCTAAGTTAATTACACAAGAAATTAGCCAAACTTTCATTTAGGCATTTCATCAAACACTTGGGGTGCACAAAGCCAAATACACATAATACTCAAGTAATCACACTAATCTCACATCATCCAAACATTAAACCATCATAGTTGGGCTAATCTCAACTCTAACTAGAGAGATTAGTCAATAAACATCATGAGATTAAGCCAAATAAATTTCATAATGACAATACCCATAATATTCAACAACAAAGATTTAAAGTATTGATAGAAAGAGAGAGAGGAGAGAGAACTTACAACCAAATACTAAGGATTAAGGAGTTGATTAATACAAACTATCAAAGTTTTCACTCACTAAGAATACTAATCTCACTATTTGAGAGTTAAAACCCTAGAGAAATTAGTCTAAGGATGGGAGAGGATGGATGGGATCCCGTACAAAAGGGGGCTTTTATAGCCAAGGGGTCGCGTGCGCGAGGAAGCAGAAAACTGGGCGAAAAACGGCCAAAAAGGGAAAAAACGGCCTAGGCAGGACGTTTTTCACCTACAGCAAGCATTGGAAAGCTTGCTGAGGTGAAATGGGGGTTTTTCTTGCCCCGTTTTTCTGATGGTTTGGCCATTTTTGCCTTATGACGCATTTTCAGCAGTCTTGCACTTGGATTTAGCAAAAACGTAAAACACGAAAGTTGTAGCTCTGTTTGTTAGCTTTCCACAGCACTTTGAATCACTTGATTTGGAGCTCATATGAAGATTGTATGGACAAAATACTGAAGACGTATCCAAACTTTGTCTTTGGTTCTTCCCATGTTGTAAATGCTCTTGTATCTCTTGAGAGTTGGGTCTAAAATGAGCATATGTGCACATAATACACCAAAAACGTAAAGAGAAACAAAATTCAAGCTAAAAGGACATGGAATACACACTTAATCAAATAATTTGGGGTATAAATCATCACAAAATATGCAACAAATTCATGTTTATCAACTCATTTAATTTTCGATGTGACACATGAACAATTTTTCGTGCCTACAACCCCTAAATGACAAGTTGGTATAAAAAATAAAAATAAAAAAAAACTCCAGTAACTTTGGGATATTCAAAATGAACCGCTGAGCGCTGACGACATTGAGGTATTTGATTTTTCGGATCAAATGCATCAGAAAAAACCCACCGAAGAGAATCTTTATTAAAATAATATTAAATTTTTGACATTTTCGTTTATTGCTAATTTCTTCGCCTATTTATCCTATTATCAGCTTTTTTGAATATTTTTTTCCTATTTTGTTTTCTTCAACCCCCCCCCCCCCCTATTAATACCACCGAAAATCCTCCTAATTAGACATGGTGAGGAAGGGATCAGAGATTGAACTGCCAAAATAGGAGCCCTCTAGTTCGTTTACACCGAGCTAAATGGAGATCTAGGACGGAAAAAAAAAGAAAAGAAATTTGGATGAGGAATTTGGTCTAAAGGGAATTTTTTTTATCAAAAAGTATTTTATGAGGTCGCCTCATGAGGCTCCATCTATAGCCAAGCATGACATAAGTATGACATCATGATTGTTAGCGAACGCTTCACCTTGAGGCAGCCTTATATGAGTTTTTGTGTTTTTTTTTTATAAATTAAAGTCATTTAATTTGGGGGGAGGGGAAATAGAAATAAATTAGCAAAAAAAAAAAGTAAAATAGGAGTATTATATTCGAGATGCTTCACCTTATGGCAGCTAGAGGTGGTCGTGGGTCGGTCCAAACCGCTCATGGGCCAGGCTTTAGAGTGGGCCGGGCTTCGTCAAGTAGCCACACTGAACCGCACGGCTAGGTTCCGTGCCGTATCGGTCCAGACTTTCGGGCTTAGCCGGGCTTACTGTCCCCCTTTTTATGCTTGATTTTCTCTATCTTCATTCTGCCATTATATTCTCATGGCTTCTCGTGGTTTTAGAGAACTATTAGGGAGTTTTGGGAGGAGTTGAGGAAAGAGAAAGGATTGGGACAGAGATATTAATTGGAGACAGAGAAAGATGGGAGAAAAGGAGAGAGAAAGTCAAAAGAAGAGATAGACCAATGACTATGTGACAACTCACTAGAGACAAGAAAGCATAAAGCAAATTAAAAGCTGGCCCAAGTCTCTCAATCAGTAAAATAAGGAGTATTATCGTGGAAAAAATTAGAATCACCCATATTTTCTTATACGGGCCTCATACGGGCTTATGTGGGCTGGTCCAAAGCTGTATCAAAATTTATTTTCTTCTCCAAGTCAGGCCCGCACTATCAGATAAGGAGTTGTACCAGGGCCTCGGTCTGGGCTTTTAATTCCTAGCACTAGTTGGCCCACATAAGTGCCGGGTCATTACGTGCCTGGGCCAGCCCCGGCCCAGTGGGCACCTCTAATGGCAGCCTTATACACGTTTTTGTGTTTTTTTTTTATAAATTAAAGTCATTTAATTTGGGGGGAGGGGAATATAAATAAATTAGCAAAAAAAAAAAGTAAAATAGGAGTATTTTATTCGAGATTCTCCCCGGCGGGTACTCCGTACTTTTTGGGTGAATATGACGGAAAAGTACAATCAAAATACCTAAGTGTCTCGGGTGATTCATATAAAATGTCCAAAAGTCACCGGAACTTTTTATTATATCAATCTGTCGTTGCGGACCCATTTAAAATACCAATTTGGTTGATTGGCCTGGCCTTGAACATCCACTCCACTTTTCCACCCCCTCCCGTAGTTTTATTTTTATTTTTATTTTATTTTTTGGTTGATTGGCCTGGCCTTGACCATCCACTTCACTTTTCCACCCCCTCCCGTAGTTTTATTTTTATTTATTTTTTTCTTTTCTTTGTCTCTCTTCCCCATTCTCCTCACAACTAGCTCTTATTGTTCCCCTATTTCCTTATTCGACCAAACCTCCCTTTTTCATTGGGCAAATCCTGTGTAAGATCAATTTGCCGAAAAATGAGGTCACTATTTAGAAATCTAGTGGGTCACTTATTATGACTAGTGACCCTTGTTTCACTACAAATCACCCTCGCCTCACCAAAACTTACGATAAAACCGTGTGATACAAGTTTTTGTGTTTTCATATTTTATTCAATTGTGTTTATCACACCCCTAATTTGACCCCTAAAATCCCTATTTTCCCACTAAAATATTTCTTTTTTCATCACCTTTTTTTCTCCAATAAAATTTAATAGAAGTTATCATTCACGCATTTAGAAGTCTCACACTTTTGTTAATATTAGTTTGTAATAATACGGATTTAGGTCAATTTAGGAGATGTAACTTCATTTGTAAATTAAGGAACATATAACAGTTAGAATTTGGTGAAATCAGTACCATATGAAACTTTGGTTCAAGAGATTTCTATAGACGTAAAAATCACCAATATCCAATGGTTAAATAATTCACAATAATTTTTTGACGTTCAATTGTCTAAATTTGACCACCGTAGATTGATCTATAAATTACTAATGTTTGGTAAGTGTTTGAATATAAACTAATTCTAAACAAATTATAGAGGAATCAATAAGCTTTATTTCTACAGCGACTAAGTGCTTGTTTGGTTGACCATGGGAAATACTATTTCATGAAAAATAGAAAATCATGGGTAGTCAACCAAACAATTTTAATTTCATGGGAAGTGATGTGGGAAGTAGTACTTGCATAAAGAGACCTTGGTAAGTAACTTCCTCCATTATAGGGGGAGTCACTTCCAGCAGAAAGTTAATTCTCAAGTTTTTATGTCAACCAAATAACAAGGGGATTTACACTTCTTGTGTTAGTTGTATGTCAACCAAAAAAAAAAAAATTAATTTTCTTCATTCTAGTTAACATACGGATTTTAAATAAATTTTGAATGACGAAGTAATGCCGAACCTCTAAATGTTTGTTTATGTTTAGTACTTGTTAATAATCAGCTTAAATGAACCACTTAGGCTCCGTTTGATTCACCTGGATAAAACTGATATGAACTGAACTGATTCTGAACTGAACTGAACTTAATTGATTTTTTGAACTTGACCGTTCACCATTTAAAATTCGTCCAAACATAATCAATATTGGACTCATTTGAAAGTATGCTTTGAGATCTTTCCGATGACATAATTTTCATCATGAAAGTATTTCGGAATAAAAAGTTATATGAGTGATAAAGTTACACATGAACTGAACTGAACTGAACTTAACTGAATTTAAGTAAAATTAAGGTGAATCAAACAGAGCCTTAGAGTAGTGATTAATTTTTTATAATTTTTGTGGGTGTTCTTTAGTATGTCTACTCAAATTTGTATAAATAAGATCAACTTTCACCAAGTAGAATTAATGCTAAAATAAACCAACCAACTTAAGTCCAGAATTAACTATGTTCACTAATTTTTAAATAATTTGGTGATTCGCATTTCTTCAATGTACTTGGGTTTGGACAATAAACTCAATAAGTATCAGTTTGGACTTTGAAATCACTCCTTTAAGACTTGCATTGGATTTTTAATGAATTAATCAAAATTTAGTTCAAATCTATCAATGTGAACAAATAAAAATTGGTTAACTTCGTACATTAGGACCTTTGTACATGACTTTTATTTATTTTCAAATAATTTAGGCTCGCGTAAAATTCTCCCTAATTTGTATATGTTTTCAACTTTAAGTCTAGTTTAATCATAATAAATATTAGACTTAGGTCACTTGTAATTAATTTTCAGTAAATAAAAAATTGAAGGTTTGTCAATAGGCTTTTAGAAACTTGTAATTTGTGAGTAACTCTTTCGTGATGAATTGTATTAATTAACTTGAGATTTTTTTTACAGTAGATATATGATTTACAAAAACACAAGTTAGACTTTGGAATGATGAATGTTATGGTATTAATTTTGAAGTAGTTCATTTTTTTTTTGTGCAAACCTGTTTAATAGTTTTGATGTGTTAAATATACTGCAAGTACGTTGAAGCTTAACGAGACATGTATAATAGCACAAATGCCATTTTGATTCTAAATTTGCAAGACAAAACATTTCAAAAGTAATCAAGTCGATATGATAAATCTTGCTTTAAAAAAAATCAAAATATTCTTCTTTATTTATCCACCTTGCACGTTGGTGTTACTCATATTGTAGTGAGCATGGTGAGTACCCCATGCCAAGATAGAAGAAGATCTACTGTTAGAGATATGATATCGGAAAAATATTATGAGAATATATTTTCCCTATCTATTTAAGAAACAAGATATATATGATATTATATGTTTAGGATATTATACTAGTTTTTCTAAAGATCACTAGTATAATATCCTAAACATATACTAGTAATATCATATATATCTGCTTGTTTCATAAATAGACAGAGAAAATATATTCTCATAATATTTTCCCGATATCATATCTCTAACATCTACCCTAATTAATTGGGCGTGTCCGTGCAAAGAGGCCAAAAGCAGGATTAGTAATAGTGAAACCGCCATCGACAACAAGGTTATGGCCACTCACGTATTTAGACTCATCACTAGCAAAGTAAAGTAGAGCCTCTGCAACATCTTTGGATTGCAAATACTGGCCTTGCAGATTAGTATACACAAAGGAGTAGTCATTCTCATCTTTGAGCTTGAAGAAGTCGAGTGCCAATTTAGTAGGAATGAAATAGGGGGACACACAATTGGCCCGAATACCATATTGCCCAAGCTCCACGGCGAGGTTCTTAGTGAGTCCAACAATTGCATGCTTTGAGCTTGTATAGGCGTGACTTGCAATCCCTCCCACACTTGAACACACGCTGCCAACACTAATTATACTACCTTTTCCGTTGGGGATCATCACTCTGGCCGCGTGTTTTGAACCCAAGAATACTCCTGCATCCCCATGTTCTTTTGTTATATATATACCAACAATAAGCAACAAACTGTGTCGAAAGAATGAATTAACAAGAATACTCTTTTCGTTTGAAATTCCTTTTCCCATTCAACCTTTTGAAGTCAGAGTTTTGATCATTAATTTAAGAAAAATAAAAATATTTATAAAGTAAAAAATATTATTATTAGATTTATTTTTAAGAATATTTTTAAAATGTCACTTTTTTTATAATTATAAATTTATAATTATTTATGGTATACCGTAAAAAGTGAAGACAATGAGCGTAAGGATTAATATTTTGAATGGAAGGTGTCTGGGAGTACATGTAAGATAGATACCTGTGAGATTGACGCTAATCACTTTCTCAAAGTCAACAATATCATTGTCAATAATGCTAAGCTTCGCTTCATCTCCTATGGCGGCATTATTGATCATAACATCGAGCTTGCAAAATTTGTTGACAGCCTTGTCCACAGCAGCTTTGATGTCGGATTCTATAGAGACGTCGCAGTGAGCGAAGGCAGTCACGTTGTTACCGATTTCGTTACAGACCGACCTTCCCAAAGTCTCGTCTATGTCCGCAATCAGTACTTTGGCACCGTGCTCGCTAAATAATCTTGCAGTTTGCTCGCCTATCCCTCTAGCTCCACCGGTAATCAGTACCACCTTTCCTTCTAGCCTATCACATAAATATAGACACAATTTTAGATAACTAGTTTGAAGCCCGTGCGATGCACGGGTTCATGTTAATACACTCGTATATAATACTACCTCCGGCCATATCCCTATTTGGCGCGTTCTATACTCCCAGAAAATATCCTTTTATATATATAAAGGAGTAATAAAGCCCGTGCATACCATAATTATTTATAAAGCCCGTGCATTTCATAATTATTTATAAAGCCCGTGTATACCATAATTATTTTTAAATTAATTTAGGTATTTTTTATTTTATTAATGGTCAATTCTCTTATATTATGATGACGTACATATTTAAGTTAGATCTTTTTAACGTTCAAGAAAAAAGTTGGAATTTTTTTAATTATAACTCCATACGTTTTACTCTCTAATATCCTTTACCTATTAGCATAATCATCACTCACTTGTGCATGATTGGTAGTTACATTTTTATTTGAGTATGGCAAAATTAATAAATATGAGTTGATAACATATATTTAATTTCAGGTGTCAACTTTTTCAATGTCCAATGATGTAAAGTCTATGAAAATTTTGAAATAGATGATATCCGATCAGTATCAACTAATAAGTAATTCCTAACTCAAATTTTATATAGTATAAGCTATAATGCTTTTAGCCCAATTGAATTTCGTGATTTATGTCATAGTTTAATATATGGCTATCTTAAGAAGTAAATTCAATTATAACCTGTAGAAATCACTTAATGTAGGTTAGTATAAAAATTAATTAAATAATACAAAGTAGGATATCGAAAGGTGGAAAAGGGAAAAGAAAGAAGAAGAAGAAAAACGTGAAGGGGGAGGGACCATTCTAACTCCTTGTATTGCATTGCTTGTTCCTCAATGCAAATTAGATGGCATGGTAGGCAAAACACTATACAATAACTCACATGAGGCGGCCTCATATATAAGACGGGATATATGATACCATCAATCCACTATACATTAAATGTGATAACTCCAAATAAAAAAAGTAATACCACTATACGGATACATACCTTAAGACGGGTAAACATAGTAACATTTACACACCAATTAACAATGCATACTATTAGACTATTCAGACATGGAAAGCTAAAATAAAGCATATGATCATACTATAGAAAACATGTATTAAAAGAGAGAATTGTATGTGATTAGGGATGGCAATGGGACGGGGCGGTAGTGGATATAGGTAGATCCATCCCCAAATCCACCCGGATATTTCGATTCCGCCACCCGCCCCATCCCCACCACGGGTTGGAGATCCCAAATCCACCCCGCCCCACTTACCCGGAGGGTATCCACCTCCGCTCCATTTATCGGGAGGGTATCCATATCCGGCTTATAACCACCCGAAAAGAAACGAAGTCCACATCTGGATCTACATCAAATTCACTCAAGATAATTTGCAAGAAAAAATTTGAGCTTTTTGATAAGCAATAGTAGTAGATAATTTTATATATTTAGTAAAATAAGATTTTATTTATTTATATTTTATATTTTTTATTTTTATGTGGTATGAGGCGGGGCAGATGGGTATGAGGCGGGGCGGGTAAGCGAGTATAAGGTGGGGCGAGACTCCAACGGGTATCCACTGGGTGAAGAAGGCAAACCACCTCCCCCTTATCCCCGCGGCGGTTTTGTTTTATCAAAACCATCCCCGCCCGGATGCGGAGCGGTATCCACTTATATCCGCCCTACTGCCATCCCTATATGTGATCATCAAAATAAATAAAAAACCGAAAAAAAAGAAAATCTACTACTCATTTGCCAGCCATTTCATTTGATTAGTTACAATTGCAAGTATTCTAATTCTACTAAAAAACTACCAAATTTTTTTAAATGTTGGTTTTTTTTTTAATTTTTTAATGCTGGTTTTAAGCTATTTATTAAGATATTTAAGCATTCTAATTTCTTTTTATTATAATAATATCACAATTGAGAATTGTTTGCTGATTGAGAATCCGTGTACTTTTTTTGGTCTTTTTATTTCTTTTTTCTTTTTTATGATAATAATAGTGTTAGTTTTAATTCTTATTTCTTTTTATGATAATATTGTTAGTTTTAACTCAATTTCTTATTGATTTAAAGTGTGTTAGTTCATATAGAAGTGTTTTTTGTTTATTTAGTAATATGTTCTTTGATGATGTGGCGTGCCTCTATTACCCCAAAAATGTCTCTTTATATGTTCTAAACATATTGTAAACGCATCTCGTTCTGAAGTATTTTTCGATTTGAATCTGATGTTGCAATTTTTGTTATTTTTTGAGAAGTATAGAAAACGTTATATATGATTTTGAATATATGACGACGATCAGTTTTAACCCTCATAAAACTCTAGTAGATGCTAAGACTCCTAAACGTTTTAGACTCGTTATTTTTCGTCCTTATTCACGCTTAGGTGGCGCGCTATTAAAATTCTCGCCTACGTGGCGTGCCTCATTGCGCCAGTAATATGCCTCCTCTCTATATATATATTGATTGATTACAGGTGCTCCAAATTAATCATTTGTTTCTTTCTTAGGGTGCCTTTGTTAGAGGTGAACTTATTAGAAGTAAACTGAATTCAACATCAAATACCTATTATGAGCTGAAGCGTGGATTAATTAAAGCCGACTAAGGACCAGTCACACGAGCGTAACCCACCCCACGCAAATACCCATCATGGGTTGAAGCGTTGACCAATTAAAGCCTATTATGAGTAGGTCACATAAAGACAAGATAATACCGCTCCAATAGCATGGTAAATATCAATAATTGGGCCTTAATAAGTGAACACATATATAAAATAAGTGAGGTTCCAACCTGAAACCAATTGGCTATGAGTAGAGTAACCCAATTATTTATTTGTATGTTCAATACCACTAAATTTTTTTTCATGTGGGACTCAAACGGACAAACCCACTTTAACACGTAACAATATAAATTATAGCTGATGGCATCATGCATGAGAGAAATATATAGAAAACTAGATTTCGTTCCCGTGCGGATGCACGGATTATTGTTTATCATCGTTCATTATTAGAATCACTATAATAAAAAAATATATCAATATATAAAGTTGAATAATAGGAGTAGCAAGGACAATAATAGTCTTTTTATCAACAAAAAAACACATTCAATAAAGAAATTACATTTTTAGTGAATATATAATATATTTATATTTTTTTAAGATAATAAATCTAATGTTAGTTATTTTTATTAAAATAAAATAAAACTATTTTTAATTTCTTTTTAATCACTCATGCATTTATAACTATTGATTACATATTCAATGTCACCTTGGTGAGAACTCAATTATACATATATTTATATTTATATATAAATACAGTGGCAGAGCCAGGATTTTTTCATGAAAGGGGCCGAAGATCAAACATATTACTTCAAACAAAAAAAAGATAATTTTTTGCATTGGCTAGACAAATCTAAATATTCTACTGTCGTCCTATACTAAGATCAATGAATATTTGTTAAAGGTTAAATCAATTAGCTTATTTATGCTTTTCGTAAGGTTTAATTTTTAATAGATATCAAAATGAGTAAAATAAAACCAAAATAGAGGGGGAGAATTAATGAAAAATAAATTAAAAGATGTTCAATCAAAAAATAAATAAAAGGGAAAAGGGGTACTATATATGTAAACTAAAAGGAAAAACAAAACTAAGAACATTATTTACGAAAGGCAAGAAAAGAGAAAGGACAATAGAAAAAAGGTCAAAAGAAAGAGAAGAAAATTAGAAAAAAAGGAAAAAAGAAAGACGATACATCATTACCTTCTTGTTAATATATATATAGAGAGAGAGACTTAAAAACACTTTTACATCATTACCTTCTTGTTAATGGTAGTGAAGCTGATGAGACGCCTGCCATTTCAAATATATATGGTGTTTGGTTTGATATATTGCGCTAAACAATTTTATCTTTCTTGATCATATAATAGATCATAGTCTGATACAAGAATCCTTGAACATCAGACCCTTTATATAGAGCAGTGAAGGACAAAAATATTGTCGCTTGCTTGTTTCAAATTGTATGTAGTAGACAAATTGCTGAATAAATAATTGAAGAAAGGCTAGCAAATAAACGAGAATTGCTATTCATTGGATGAATAATTAAAGACGACCAAAAACAAACAATAATTTCAACGACCTTTATTTGTGCCTAAACAGATTAGGGACATGATAATTTGTTTAGTGTTTCCACTTTTTTTTTTCTTTTTTTTTTTTTTTGGCTCGTTTTTAGTGTTTCCTTTTAGAAATAGAAAACAATCATGAAAGGTCATCGAATGTAAATACTAGTCAAATCAGGGTCGACATACTCGACAACAATACTTTGATTAATTACATTCGACAACAATACTAGTCAAATCAAGCTAGTTACAATTCCCGTGCGTTGCACGGTTTGTGTGTTTACAACAAATTATATATTTTTATCGTACAAATTTGTAATAAATTTTTTGCCTATGTCACATCTTGCTACTTCATTCCTAATCTATAGACCTCTCCCTTTTTATACTCAAATCAACTTTGTTGTTTTCCTGTTTAATTCTAGTTGCATAACCCGTGCGATGTCCGAACTTTTTAGCATACTATAGTAATTTATAGCCTATAAATACATGAAACAATAAGAAAAATATTTTTTAATAATTAAGTATTATCATATCATTATTCCTCTATAATGACATAAATTCGTAAATAATTATAAATCTACCAAGATCATAAATAAAATTGTTATACTTTATCTATCTATTCTCTATCATACCGCCCAAATTCAATGCATGCATGAGTAATAAATATACAACTAAGGTGGCCAAAATACATCGAATCAAAAGTCAAACTTGAACCAAAGTGTGAATGTAATAAATTAGAGTATGACATCATTTACATGTGACATATGACAATAATGTAAGAGCTTATGTGGATGCACACGTGTCATTATAGCAATTGTGCACATCGGTTCGTGTGTTTTTAACAACTAAAATATTTTTATTTGTACAAACTTGCAATAAATTTTTCGCATATGTCACATCTTGCTTCGAAGTTCCTAATCTATGTATCTCTCCCTTTCTATACTCAAATAAATTTTTTTGGCTTTCCTGTTTAATTCTAACTGCATGTCCCGTGTGATGCGCGTTTTTATAAAATATATTTGGTTTTATATAAAATGAAACTTTTTTTTATTGAAATATTAATGCAATAGTATATTAGATACATCCCTATTAGAAATATAGGTAAAGTGAATTTTTATTGGAATTTATGACATGACATTAAAATAAGAATTAAATAGTATAAAGGAAGATACATGCACCTAGGGTATTTGATGACATGTCAAAATTTTGCTTATGTGTTAAAGTCTACGTGTCAATCTAGCATGAGTGCACATCCACTTATATGTATATACTAGTTTTTTACCCCGTGCTCCGCACGGGCTCGTGTATGATGTATAAATTATTTTGATATGTTTTTTTATTCTTTTTCTATTTATTTAATCTTTATGAAGTGCAAAATAAGCATAGTCACAAATTTCAAAAGAAAAAAAACAAAGATAAAGATAAAAAAAATTCTAATTAAATGTAACAAATATCTCAATCATTGTAAAAAAAAAAATAATATGTAACACAACAAACAAAATCCGAAATAATTACACCAATTTCGTCAATATGACTATGAATGAGTAGCATAGAGTGAGTTATTTATTGTTTTTTCTTATTACTTTAAATTGCCACAAGATTGATACTCAAAGGAAAAAAAACTGAAGAATCAATTATAAATGATATTTATTTAATATAATAACAACGAAAGTAGTGTTGCACTAATGTAAATTCATGTTCAGCTGTCACTATGTAACTTACCGTTATGTGATTAACTTATATGGTGGTGATCAATATAATGATTTGAACCCACTAAACAATTTAACAAAAGTAATAATAATGTGTATTTATTAATTCAACTCTTGATCGTTTTCTTCGCGTTTATAGTTTAAAGGTGTTTTTAAGTGTATAATTTGTGGATGATGACTGAAAAACCGCATGTCATCCTTACACCAACTTGTCATCCACGATTCGTTCTATGTCAACCCCACACTAAATCTTCATCCACGTGACATCCTTAATGTGTACTATTGATTTACTATAAGTGGTTTTAAGTGTATAATTAAAGTTGTAATTTATTTGATGACAAAACTCTAAAAATGTTGATGATGACTGGACATCCGCATATCTTCCTTACACATTTGGCATTCGCGTATTGTACCCATGTCAACCCCACATCAAACTATCTTTCATGTGGCATCTCTAATGTGTATTGATTGAGTATAATGGACACTTAGTTTTCTTCACAACTAAACTTAATGGGGAACATGATTGGACATTCACATGTCATCCATGCACCAAGTTGGCATCCATGTATCATCCACATGTCATCTCTTATGTGTCATCACCCCACCAAAATGATATATCATTTTGAAGTATTTTTAAAATCCAATCCAATGGAGTACTGTTTAAAAAAATTTGAGTTACGTAACTAAAGTTATTTTATTTTATAATCTATAATAATAATTAGACCTGACAAACGGGTCAATCGGATCGGTTACGGGTCGGGTTAATTTCGGTTCGGGTCTAATTGGGTCGACCTATATTCGGGTATCGGTCGGTTTCGGTTCGGTTGTACTTCGGGTTCGGGTTTATTCGGATTTGTACCTTTTTTGGGACCATTTCGGGTCGGTTCATACGGGTCGGGTCAATATCGGATTGCTTTTTGTTTGAAAAGTCGGTTACTTTTGGGTCGGGTTAAAATCGGTTTGTGTCATTTCGGATCGGGTTCGGATACAGGTCCGAACTGTCGGGTCAATTTCAGGTCAGGGTACATTTTGAGCGTTCATTCTGAAATTTTCATTCAAATCACCAAATTGGGTTAACACTAAGTAAGGTTTAGTGTGTAATCTTTAAATTTTGTGGTAAAAAATAATTATTTCCATTAAATAATAGCGTTTAACCAATTTCAGGTTTGATTTATTTTGATTTCGGGTCATGTTCGGTTTAGGTCGGTTTGAATCGGTTTGTGTTTAGTTCGGATCAAATCGGTTTCGGTTGTGAACAGTTCGGTTTCAATTCGGTTCGGGTTAGATTCGGATACGGGTCGTCGTCGGGTCAATAACATTTCGATTTCGGTTCGGTTTCGGATCGGATCATTTCGAATAATCGGTTCTAAATCGGATTGCCACTATTCGGGTATATTCGGTTACGGTTTCGGGTCAATCGGGTCGGGTAAGGACTGCCAGGTCTAATAATAATAATGTAATTGATTCAACTATGATGAGGCATTAATGGTGGATGATTTGTTAATACTATCTGACATGATTGTGTATACATGGGGGCTTGTGTGTCATCATCATACGAAAGTGACCGCTTGCATGGTCTCACATGTGTCGTCGTCACATGAACAATGATCGTACGTGGCGTCCCACTTGTCATGCATAGACGAATTTGACTCACTTTTATATGGACCCAAATTTTATAGGACATATACATCTCATTTTGAAGTACTTTTAAAATCCAATCTAGTGAAGTAAAATTCATATTTTTTTGAGTTACATAACTAAACTTATTTTATTTTCTAGTTTGGAACAATATGCTAATAAATCTAACAAACTCAACTAATGATGATGCATTAATAATATATGACACTTAGATGCTCTCTTAGGCTTTTCTTGTGTGGCGCTTACATGTCATGACTACACTATCTTGGTTTTTCTAATTGGCGTCTCACGTGTCATCACCACACGTATAACACTCAATATATATATATATATATATATATATATATATATATATATATATATATATATATATATATATATATATATAATAGAAGATAGATGTATCTGGATGAGTTTAATCATACTATCTTAACCACCCAAATAGAAAATAAAGACAAAGGCAAATAGTCATTGTACGTATTATACTGTACTTAATCTCCTTTGAAGAAAAGAACAAAGAAAAATAGCGACTATAGAACATGGGATAAATTATTGACATGATGAAATGTTCACATTAAGAAAGCTACCAATTATTCATGACGTCCTTGATCAAAATAAAAATTATTGAAGGGATCTAGACTCTCGATAGACCTATCAAACGGATCGATCTAGCGGGTTATGAGTCGTATCACTTCGGGTTTCAGTTGGTTACGAGTTGGTTTTTGGGTCGAATCCGCTTTTTAGTTCATTTATCGGGCTATAAACGGGTTCGAGTCGAGAAAATTTTATCAGGACCTTAAAAAATGATCGAGTTTTCAAGTCGGGTGAGTTTTTGACAGCTCAAGGTCTAGATCAATTATTTACTCCATTTATTTATTCAATTTCACTAGTGTGTGTGCCCGTGCGACGCACGGGCTTTCTTCTCTTTAAAAGATAAAATTTCAATAGCCTTTTTAATATCATTAATCACATATTCATATATGTTTAATTCACACATGATCATCGTTTAGAATAACCTCGATGCGGTGACGACTTTGGTTGATGGTTCAATTCAAACCTTTCTATTCCTACAATACTACAATTAACACAAATATTCTTAACCAAATTAAATTTATTTTGCCTATATTTGTCTGCATGCTAGCACTCGTTAGTAGTCATGGTATGATATGGATTTTGAGAAGTAATGTTACATCCAAAGGCATGTCTACTTTTGGGTGGGGGGTTAAACTCACATTATTAATAATTTGAAATCTGCTATAGCGACAAACTCATAGGCATTCTATAAAAAAGAAAAAAAAATAATTCCTGGGGCACAACACGTACAACACCTTTTATTTTTGGCAATTTTAAGAGGTTAGGCAATACTTACATCACGAAGTCTTTTTTCAAAATGTTAAAAAGCTACTGACTAATTCATAGGATATGACATGTTCCTGAATTTCCTTTTGGTGTTGCTGTGATGTGTATCAAATAATGCGCAAAACTTAATACTTTACATGTTATGCTTAATACTTCAAATATATCTATCAAGGTAGATAGTCATGATTGAAGAATGGAGCTACTTTACGCTTTGACAACAAATTATTTGAAAGTAAACCCGAAAAAACTAATTAGAGTACGCCGTGACATACAAATAAAAGAACATAATATGCGAAGCTTACAATAACTCAAATTTGGACACAAATTCACAATTGAAGGATGAGACTGAGGCTCCGTTTGATTCACCTGGATAAAACTGATCTGAACTGATCTGATATGAACTAAACTTAATTGATTTTTTGAACTTGACCGTTCACCATTTAAAATACGTCCAAACATAGTCAATATTGGACTCATTTGAAAGTATGCTTTTAGATCTTTCTGATGACATAATTTTCACCATGAAATTATTTCGCAATAAAAAGTTATATGAGTAATAAAGTTACACATGAAATGAACTGAACTGGACTGAATTGAATTTAAGTAAAATTAAGGTGAATCAAACAGAGCTAAGTCAACACTATTACATTGTAACCCCCCAAACTACTCAAACACCCATAAGCTCTTACATTCAGAAAATCAGAAATACAGCATGTTACTTTCACTTCTGTTTTTCCCCTTCAAAAGATCTTTATGTTTGAGCATAAAGATCAAGACATACCAAACGACATTTTTAACTATTTTTCAACTTTTCTGTATCCAAATAGCTCAATATCTGTAAGTTTCAGTACTTGAGTTGCCACCTATAGATCCAAAGGAATTGAGCTTCCTAGTGATCATCTTCAATTTCTTACTGCTTCGTTGTTTAACCCTGCCCATTTCAGCCACATCATTCCCTTATTAGCTTGCAAGAAAACCCCTGTTTGTGCTGATTTGCAAACCATCTAAAGACAGAGACCTGCAGCAGCCAAGAGCACACATACCTACAGCAACCTAACAGAGTTGTAGCAAAGGAGCAACAAATTTGCAGACATGCAGGAGAAAAACAATAGACCTCCAGAGAATCGTCACCAAAATCAGCAGCGGCAGAATGCAGCATACATGTGTAAATCAGGAGCAGAACAGCAGCTCATATGTGACTTGTAATAGCTTGCAGGTTGTAGCTAACCTTTACATTTCTTCACAGATTGCAATCGGACACAGCACAGTAGCAATTTCTCGAGTAATAGTCTCAGCACCCACATTCAACTTCTTGAAGATTTGACAGTTGTCCTACACCAGATGGCATATGCATATTCAGTTGCAAAAGTTTTAAGGCACATAGCTTGAGGAGTTGTTCTCTTTGTATCCTGCATGTCTTGCAACGACCATTGCATCTCAGAATCTCTAGAAAGGGTCAGTTCTTTGGAATCCCACAAAGCACAAAGATGCACACGTATTAGGTTCATCAGATAATTGGCCCGATTTAAAAAGAGAACTGCTCGAATGAACATCAGAACATACAAATATAACCATCCTAGTTTCCAAGCACATTCAGTAAAATTCTGGAATAATTTTTCTTAAATGTCAACATCAGAACATCACTCAAATTTATATAGGTTTTGGGTTATAGGTGGATGATGTGTACTCAAATAAAACAGCTACCTTTTCATCTACTTCATCCAAAATCTGTGTATTTCCTGCACATTTCAAATTTCAATAGAGGGATGAGAGGGGATCATATATATAATGAAACTGTCTGATATTATACTGCAAATAAATCTTACTCGACCCTCAGAGAGGGCACCATCAGAGAGAAGTATTCTGTCACCAATGACAGTAGCATCAAATATCAAGATTTGAGAAATAAAAGTTACATGGTAGCTTGTCAGTTTTTTAAAATCCATCACATTGTTTCCATCACCAATGACAGTAGCATCAGAAATTCTGCTGTCAATGGGGATACTGCAAAATATGGTAGCGAGCATGATATTCCTGACAGGAGGCTAACAATGTTCAGCAAAATTTCTTACCTATCAAAGTGCAGCTGCAAACTCCGAACCAAGAAAAAATCTAGCTGCAAACATGTTCGTATTCTTGACATTTACCTTATTCTTGTGCTTTCTGTTTTTTGCCTGTCGTCATTCGCATTTCTCTATGTATAGTTCTGAAAATCATCTACTTGCTATTCACTTCCTTAGATAAAGGTACAGTTGATATAAAGAAACCTTTTTCAAAGATTGAGATCTAAAGACATTCACAACTACGGAATTTTGGTTTGCTTAGTCATTAAAGGATAGAAGTCTGGAAGAACATGAAACAATATATTGAAATCTAAATCATGAATTTTGCAACACACTGATTTAAACACAAATGTTGATGTATCTGGTTCATTTCTTACAGTTTGAATTAGTCACGTGCACTGAAGGTCACATGAAATGTTAATAAGACATATAGGATACCAAATTTGATGAATTAGTCATGTCACATGTGCATTAAAGATCACATGAAAAAGAGGTTCACAACCAAATGTAGAGAATTGAGTGTGAAGATGGTCTCTTACCCACAATGCTTTTTCCCTGTATTGTGAGCACACTTGATTCTGACGCTAAAACACACCCCACTATGAAACTGCCAGCGCATATATACTTTGTTATGAGTTGTTGCATGTTGTATCTTTTTTATATATGAACATTGAAATGAGGCCAGTTGAAGACAAAAACTGCCACGATTACATGAACAGTGACAATTAAAAAAACTGCCAGCGCTATAGATCTAAAATATATTAGACTGTAAGAGTGTAGGTTTCCAAATTGGTGAAAATCGCAAGGTCTATAAAATTGTGTTCATTCTACATCCTACCTGGATCAGGGCATCTAGAATGTAGAATTATCACCTTGGGATGAAAGATAAACACTTGTGCCCATCTTTATAATGAACATGGGCAAACAGAGTTTCAAAATTCAAACACAATGTAAGTACTATACGCACCCATTGATGGATTGCAGAATGAGAATCATATCTCCAACCAGGTAAACATTTCAAATAAAAGGAAACATTGCAGCAAATATATGTAACTTTTTTTGGTGGTAATTTCTACACATTTCAAATTTCAATAGAAGGATAAGAAGGATCATATATATAATGAAACTGTCTTATAGTCTCAAGGGATTAAACTGCAAACAAACTTTACTCATAGCCTAGCCCATGTAAGTATTGGCGATAATATCCGAATCTTGATTCTGCACAACGATGTCAATCTAAATATCATAGTATGGTGTAGCCAATACGCAAGAAATTAGGATGGTCATTTCTTTTACCTAATGTAAACTACTGGGCTACAGGGCATCTATATATTGGTGATTAAAAGTTCAACTTGCAATGATAATGGTATAAAAGTATGGAACTTTTTTTTTTTGAAGGAAAAATTATGAAACTTTGATACTCCTGAATAAGAATTAGGGCTTGGGTAAGCATTAAATGGTAGAACATTTTTGAAATTGCTCAATCAAGATTACAGGGTAGAACATATTTGAAATTGCTGAATTTTATGAGAATGTAAAGATTAATCTCTAATCCGAAATAATTCAATAAATACAACATCAATTCATTCTATTATATTAGATTATGAAGTGTATAAAAAGGATCACCCCATAATATCAACACAAAATAAGTTACCAAATATCAAAATATACTCAGAAGCAAACTACTTTTTAAAAATAGTAAGAGACATCTTATAACGCATACAAATTTAGAACAATGAAAATAAATGCAATGCATGATTATAAGACATACAAATTATTGTCCATCTGTGTAGCCACTACTATTTCATCAGCCTACCATTTAATGTAGATATATTTGCAGTATCTCAATTTCCATTTCTTTATCAGAATCTATCAAATGGGATAATGCAAACCGTTTCAGACAATTTCAAAATACAGTGTTTGATAAAATTAAACTTTGTTTAGTAGATAGTAGCCAAACAAACAAATGAAAGTTTTGACAATTAGGTTACCTTGATAGGTAGGCGAGGAGAGTGATTATGAGTAGGATGGTAGTCCAATTTTCCACGCTTGCATTGCAAAGAGGAAGTCACAATAAGTTAAGTATATCAGTGTAGTTATCAATGTGTAGAAAAGAGTCATCATTGCAAACATGATCTTTAAAAAAGCTAAATTTGTAGGGGAAAACAATGGCAGTATATCAATATTAGAAGAGTAAAAGGCAGTTAAAAAATACTTGTTTGATTCATAGTTAAATCTAACCTTTAACAGATTTCTTTGCGTACAAAATGTATAGGTATAATCAGAATGTGGCATTGGGCACACCTTTATTAAACATCTGTTGTGGTAATGCAAAGAAATTAAACACAACTGAGTCCACAGAACATCAAATAGCATCAATTTGTCATATAATATAGAATTTTAATACAAATTGTAAAAATTAACTTATAGGAACCTATAGACCATTTAGAGAACAACACATCTAGGCCACACAGTTCACAAACTTAAAAGTACCTCTGTTGCATTAGTCATCCCAAAGGGCATATGGCTTGATGAGATTGGAGCACCCTCCCTTCTAATATATGAAAACAGATCAGAATAGTTTCTACATTTATCTAACACAGTTCAGTCAATGCAATCTTAAAACATCAAAATTTCTCAACAATTGTAAAGATAGTAGAAAATTTTACCGCCAAAAAGGGGCTAATGCAATTTCTTATCAGAGACACTTGACAAAATTCAAACAACTTCATATTAGAGTATGCTTACCTCTAAGTATTTTCTTAACCATATTAAAAAAAATAATAAATAAAATAAATCTGAAGTCTACGGTTAGCAAAACACATTCAGCTCTTATTAGCAATCTTTGAGTTTGAATAATTTCATTTTATAGAGATCACCAATTGGACAAATGACACATGTGTCAATAATTTACTCAAGTATTTTTTTTCTCACTTGACCCTCAAATTGACCCACAGATTGTAAAATAAATCCAATTTTCTTTTAAGATGATTGAATTATCAATGGATTTCATAAATCTATATTGGAAGGGGCAATTATAGTTGTAAAGTTCGAATCTTACCTGTCTTTGAATCTATTGCAAGGGACAATTAGAGGTGTCTTCCAATCTGACCAGCCATGGCCGCCCTTTCGAATCTCCTGCTTGGCATGGCTTGTCGGCGATGATGTGTCGCGTCAGAGGCCGCTTGAGAGCCAGAGAGAGAGAGAGGAGCGTGTAATTAACTGCTTGAGTAATTAATTGGCCTTGGCCCATATGCAGCGAAACGGTGTTAATGAAGAACCAAATTAAAATTAGAATACTTTGCTTAGAATCTCAGGCTTGAAATCCGTACAATAACAACAGAAACATTCGCTTCAATTTGCTTAAATCTTTTGCAGGGCAGAGATTTGAAAACTGGGGGTTTTCAGAGAGGAAGAATTGGGTGAATCAAATTGTGTAACTGATACATCCAATTGAAAGCCAAATCTTAAGCAATTTCAAACGAAAATTAAGGCAATTGATATTGAATCATACTCTGCATTAATTTGGGCTTTGAAAAGGGAATTGAATTGACGGTTACATGGATAATTAGAATCAATCCCATTAGAATTGAATTTAATGCACTTTATAGCAATAATTGACTGTAAATAACTTACCATTGAAGAAAGATACCAAGCCATCAGCAAGAATGGCAGGAGCGAATGTCGAGGATAAGTTCCTTTTCTTTTCTTCATTCGGTTTTACTTTTGGTCGAAGAAGAAGAGTAGTGAGACAACGATTCAGCGTTTTAAATTTTAATCTTATTAAGTTTCTCATGCGTCGCTTATCACGATTCACGCAACGTTTCCTTTCTCTTTCTTTATTTTTTTCATTTTTTTTTCTTCATGGTTATTGTGACATGTCACGTAGAGGTCTGTCCACATTAATTGCTTAGGTGTCAAACTCTTATATAAAAACTGTATTTTAAACTGATTATATAGATAGATTAGGTGTATGTCCCGTGCGATGCACGGGCTTGTAGTTTATCATTTGAAAATATATTTTAAATGCTATCAAGAAAATAGGTTGATGATTTATCAATACCGTCTATAATAACTAATATGAAGTTACCCGTTCAAAACCAAAGTTGTGCTATGTGAATATAAAATTGCTTATGTGACATACAACAATAATTGTTTAGCTTTAAATGATAAGTTAAATTTTATATTTTCATACTTTAAAAAAAGTATTCAAATAAATAGTTAAATGACAAATTCCCAACCGCGCACCATCTTGATAAAATGTCTTTGCAGACCGTTAGATTTATACTTACATTTGTATGCTTATGTAGTCCATAAATTTATCTACCGAGATTATTAATAGCCAATATACTACTATTGGTTCTTATCTCTCTTTGATTTATACAACAACGTTAGATCAACTTTTATATAGGATCATTTTATAGTATGTTCTTTCTTAGAAAATTCATACGCCAAAAAATTTGTTCAAGAAAATAGTTAAGTGATAGGTTTACAATTAACTACCATTTTCACGTGATCTGTCAACCGGAATATTAATACCTCTACATGCTTGTATAATTCTATAACTTTCTACCATGACAATACCCATTACTAACGTTTTTATTCTTCTTTGGTCTACATTGTATTAAGATTATTAATAATATTTTTTTGATTTAAAAAAAAAAAAATTATGTATAATGTCATGTATTATGCAACAGTTGTTTGGATCCACATGGCCAAACTAATTTCCTATTTTTCTAATTAAGAAATTGGTTGAAAAAAAATAATAATTATATTTACACCTATTTTACTTAAATATTGTACTAATTTACTACATTTATCTATCTTCATGGAGAATCACTTATAATTTTGTTTAATATTATGTATTATGTAGCGATTGTTTTTGGATTCATATAGACAAATTAATTTTTTATTTTTCTAATCAAAAAAATACTAAAAAATATGTTTACAACCATCTTACTTAACTATATATTCTACTAATCTACTATTTTTCTCCATCTTCATGGAGAATCATTAAAAATTTCAGATGTATAATCTACCAAAACATGGACTATATATTTTAGGACTATTTTCTCTTATAAATTAGATTCGTTGTACCTAGTTTTTAGCATAATTTATTTTAAGTTCATGTACCATATCTATGAAATTAATAATCTTCATGTATCGTAATTAATTAGATAACATAGTTAATGTATCAGTCATTAATTATTTGGATGACATGACATTGACTTTTAGATATGATGATGATTGGGATTGTGACATGGCATGACACGTGTCGATGCAGCGGCGATCATGATCCAACTTTGTATATATATATTAGATAGATGGCGTCAAACGAGTAAAAAATTCATTCATAGCATCATGGGCTGGTGGGATTCGCTAGTCTATTGCATACTCTACCAAATTTATTTCGAGGCCTTCTGATACATTAGTGGGCCAGACCTTCTGATTCATTAGTGGGCCCCCGTTCAAATCTCAACAGATCCACAAGGCCTTCTACTATACTTTTTCGCTCCCAATTTCTTACCCTTTCCAACTCATTTTCAATTCTAAAACCCTAAACCCTTCTCTCTCTCTCTCTCTCTGAAGCATCATCTTCAATGGCGAAATCACCAGACGACGTACAAAAACAAGAGATAGAATTAGACGAAGAACAAAGCTTCGAGGAGCTAGGCCTCGACGCTCGTCTTCTTCGAGCTTTAATAAAAAAATCCATTCAAAAACCTACTCCTATCCAGCGGGTTGCCATTCCCTTAATCCTCGTAAGTTTTCTCATTCTCTCTTTCCAAATTTAATTTCCGCCAAATTTGCACCTTCAATTTTGTAACGTTTATCTCAAATAACGAATTGATATTATTGCAGGAGGGTAAAGACGTGGTTGCCAGAGCTAAAACTGGTTCTGGCAAGACATTTGCGTATCTACTTCCGTTGCTTCATAAATTGTTTTCGGATTCGAGTTCGGTTTCGGCGAATAAGCTCGGTCCTAGTGCGTTTGTTCTTGTTCCAACACGTGAATTATGTCACCAGGTATTGCCGGGTTATTAAGAAATGGATAGAAAAGAATTGAGGTTTTTAGGGTTTGATTGGTTTCTAATTAATGTGGTGTGTTTTTGCAGGTTTATTCAGAACTTGTGTCTCTTATTGAGTTATGTAGAGCTCAATTGAAAGCTGTTCAGCTCACTAGCAATATGTCTACTTCTGATTTGGTTAGTCGGGTTTTCTTCCTTTGTCTATAATAATAATGTGTTTTAAGAGTAAAAATTGGTATAAAAATAGTTATAAGAATATTTTTCTTAGGGGATTTTGCTGCATAGTTTTTGTCAATTTGGATATGATGTGAGAATTGGGGAAAAAACAATCTGGTTACTTGGGTTCATTTCTGAAAGCTTTGTGCGGCTTTAGCATAAAATGAAGTGTCAATTCTTTATACCCATGTCGAGAGTATATAGTATAAAAGGTGAATTGAAGAGCCTAAGTAACATAGCATTAAGGAAAACATGTTAATTGATTTGGAACATAACAATTGATTTCAATCTTTTAATGTATTTTCAGAAGACAACATTATCTGGGCCTCCTGATGTTCTAATATCAACCCCAGCCTGCATACATACATTCTTGTCTGCAGGTGTTCTTCAACCAACAGCCATTCTGGACTCACTTTCCATCCTTGTTCTCGATGAGGTTATTTTCGAATTCCAGCATAATATACTTGAACGTTCACAATAGTTTCTGTCTGTCTGTCTGTCTGTCTCTCTCTCAAATTTTGGCGTTCTTTTATATTGAGCACTATCTACTCAAGATGGCAAGGCAACATACTGTGCTTGTCTATTAACTTCATGGCGGTGATGTAGTGTTGTTTTGTTTTGGGGCAGTAATGAAATTATGTGTTTGTTCAGGCAGATCTTCTTTTGTCATATGGTTATGAGGATGACCTAAGAGCTCTCACAACACACGTCCCTAGACGTTGTCAGTGCCTTCTCATGTCTGCCACCTCAAGGTGTGTCTATTGCATCTCTTTTCCTGTTATTCATATCTTGCATATGTTGTCTTAAATTCTGGTTTCCCTTTTTATATTATCAGTAATAATGATTAAGGTCTGTTTTGCTTTTCTTGGTTTGATAATAGTAGTTTCTGGGGGTGGACCCTGTTATTTTTGATGTCCTTCCTTTATTTTTATTTCTCTTTTTATAGTAATCCTCTTACTCAGATTGTATTCCTTGTAATTTTACATGTGTAGCACTGATGTCGAGAAGCTGAAGAAGCTTGTTCTACACAATCCCTATATTTTGACTCTGCCAGAGGTTGGAGGTAGCAAGGAAGATATAATTCCAAAAAGTGTACAACAATTCTGGGTAAGATTGAGTTTAAGATATTCTTCACACGGATTCATTCCTAATTTTTCATTGTCATGTTAGCTTGTGTGAAAAATTATGTAGATTCAGCAACGTTTTGACGGAAAGGATTTCTGATCTTTATAACTGTCTGATTTAAATAATTTTTGTCATCTACCTCTACAATGATAGAAGTAAACTTTCCGTTGTAGTCTAGGTGATTGCAAATGTAGTTCCTGCTTATATACACATATTTTTCTTATATACTGGTAGAGTATTGCAATCATGTTTGTTGTAGCGTGCCTGACCTCTGGTAGGCTACCTATCATGTCACATACAGTAACAATGGGATATAAGCTATCGTAAAATATTGCGGACTCCCCATCTGTGAAGCTGGGCTTTCAAAAGAAAAGGAAAACTAGGAAGAGAAAACGCAGAAAGTAAAAATGGGTATCACTCATGTGGCTGAATCGTGGTATTTACATAGGCAACCATGACTACTACCTAAATATTTAGGACATGGAGACAACACGAAGGATAACGATTCATAGCTTAATTAGTGTTTTGAGCTAACTTATAATGGGAATGAAGCAACACTTAATTGTGGTTTATGTGGCTTTAAATTGCCACATATACTGTATTATACTCCCTCCGTTCCACAATGAGCTTCTTGTTTCTTTTGGGCACGGAGTTTAATAAAAGTTAACTTTGGAACAAAATTGCCACATTTACCCTTGATATTATAATCTTCCCTCTCCCTTTCCCGTTCCTCTCTCTCCAGCCACCACCCCAAATTCCCCTTCTCCACTACTTCCACCACCTTCCTCTCTCTCTCTCTCATGCCATCATCCATTAAAATTAATAAAAGTTGCCCAACCAATTTAATCAAAGTTCACCAAAATTCCATAGTGCAAATTGCCAGTACTGATGAAAACTCAAAACTCAAATAAATTTTGACTTATTATTTGATGCAAGTAAAACCTTAAAGGTAATACAGAACAACTTTAATGGATGCTTTGTGTTTAATTAATGAGCAACTTCAATGGTGGCAACGTAACCACCGGGACCAACCACCCGATTTCAGTGAAGTCGTTATCATCAGATCTAGAACAGAAACAATGACAGAAAGAGGAGAGAGAAGATGAGTATTGAAGAGAATCGGTTGAGTTGCAAAGATTTCTTGATTTTAGAGTTGATTATTTCTTGATCTTAGAGTTGAAATCGGTGGTGGTGGTGGAATCGTCATTTTCTTCGTGCTAGATAAAGTGAGGTTGAGATGAGAAAGTGGAGGGTTTAGAAAAGGTTACTGGTTGCACTGGTGGTGGGGTTGTTCGTGGTGGTGGTGGGGTGTTCGTGGTGGAGAGATAAAGTGGTGGTGGGTGGATGGGTGGGCGGAGAAAGTGGTGGAGGTGGGTCGGTAAGTAGTCTGAATAGCAAGGAGAAATAGTGTGGGGAATTGAGGAGAGAGAGAAAATGAGGAGAGTGAGCTGAATTTAGTGGGGTTACTCGAGTAATTTTGGTACAAAAACGTTGCTAAATAAGGAAACAAGAAGCTCATTGTGGAACGGCCCAAAAAGGAATACAAGAAGCTCATTGTGGAACGGAGGGAGTATATTTTGTTCTGGTTGTAGAAAATATTCGGTTTTTTTTTTTGTTATTTTAATTTTATTTTTTCCCTTTTTCCCGCATAAGTAATTAAAGCAGACTTTGCAGTTGTTTTCACTTTAAAGCTTTCACTTTGCTTCAAGAGGATCTGTTCTAATATGATACTCTTGTGTGCTTTGAGACCTACTTACTAAAGGTGGGTGGCTATTTAAGAATTCGTGTTTATTGGAAACTTAAATTCTTTTGGGTGCCTTGAGTTGTCTACGGTCTTTTGGGCCCTTTTGTCTGATATTTTATGATGTTCCTTGTATACATTTACATTAACACATGCTGTTTCGCCCGTTTCATATGGCTTCCATTTATTTATGCAATTGATTCTTTTCCTTCAATTGGTTTAGATTTCTTGCAGTGCTCAGGATAAATTTGTCTACATGCTTGCTCTCTTAAAGCTAGAGCTGGTTCAGAAGAAAGTGCTGATATTTACTAATACTATTGACATGGGATATAGATTGAAGCTTTTTCTAGAACAGGTAGTTATGACTATGATTACTGCTTTTGGGAATCAAGTACCCTGTACTTAGGTCATTCTTTTGGTTGGATGTTTGTCTATGTAGAAGGCTGTACCTCTAGACGCTCTAGTGTTTTGTCGGGTATATTGATCCTGAGAGAGAGACTAGTGAAGTATTCCTTATTTTTTTTTATTCCTAATGACAGTTCGGAATTAAGTCAGCTGTTTTGAATGCTGAGTTGCCACAGAATTCACGGATACATATTCTTGAGGTAAGTCTTTAGTAGTCCTTGACTGGTGCACCACCATAATGAACATCGGTTACATTGTCTTTTGCATTTGACTTCTAGTGTGGTCCTGATGTTGTCTTTGGGTCCATCTTGTAACTCATTTTGATCAGGAATTCAATGCCGGACTTTTTGATTACTTAATTGCGACAGATGAGAGCCAACCGAATGGGAAGGAGCAGGAGGATAGCTTGAAAAATGCAGAGGGAAAAAAATCCAAGAAGCATGATAAACAAAAATTTGATGCGGAGTTTGGTGTAGCGAGAGGCATTGACTTCAAAAATGTGCACACGGTATGATATATGTCTTCACAGAAGATGCTCTCCATCTTCTAGTCCTACATGGCATACAATTTTTACTACAAATGGGCGTCTTCTTACTACAAAAGTATCATTAATACACACTTTTACTACAATTTCTATTCTTTTTTACTACAAAAGACGTTCTTATCCATCTTCTAGAAAGACATAGATCATTAGGCTTAAATTATATTTGGACTTCTAAGTCTCGTTACGTCTCTTCCACTGATGTATATATTTTTTTTTATTATGATTTCTGAACTATAAGCTTTTCCCTGTGGAAAATATTTTATTATGGTGTCTCTGTGTGAAGTGAACTGTAGCTTAAAACTATACTTATTATCAATTGAAGAATTTCTGATGCCTGCTTAGCCTTTAGCTTAGGGTAGCCTTGATAATAACCGTCTTGGTTGGTCATCTAATGTTTCAAAAACTGCTTTTAAGACCAAAACTACTTGAAGAAATATCCAGATCCCTCTCCGGTACACCATTCTCTGCATTTCAGATATGTTTGAAACAGCTGTATTGTCTGAGTCTGACTCTGAAATGAAATCATTGTGGAATTTTATAGCAGCTCCATGATTGCTAGTTTGGACTCTTGTATTACTGTGAAACTGTTGCCTGACTCTGATACAGTATGACTAATTATCCATCACTTTCAGCTGCTAGCTCGTATTCAGACTCACCCTAGAGCGAGGCATTTTATGTAGTGAAATGCGTTAAAGAGTTTTTGGTGTAACAACCACTGTTCCTTATTTTCTACAGGTTTTGAACTTCGAGATGCCTCAAACTGCTGCAGGATATGTGCATCGAATTGGTCGCACTGGAAGAGCACACAATACTGGAGCATCTGTTTCTCTTGTAAGTGCTAGTGGTCTGCCTTTGCATCATTGTATTTGTGGTTTATGTCTGAAATCTGCAGAAGCAACTTCTTTTGATGTTATTTTTTCTGCTGCTCAATATATGGTAAAGAACACATAGTAGAATGACCAGCATTCTTTGTGAATATGATTGTCCTTGCTTTCTGTTTGTTTTGAGTGGTATGATAATTGTGCTAAGCATTGTAGGGAGAGGATAGAAAAGACTTAGGTGATATGTATTATGTAGCATGAAAGCGGAGATCAGCTCTGTTTGGGTCACTTGTGCAGCTGTTTTTGATGTTTAGAAGTATAGTTAATCATATTGGTTTCTGAAAAGGTGTGCTCATCACCGGCTCACATCTTGAGTTTGCTTTCAGCTAGGAAAGATGGTTTCTTCAATCTGCAATATGTAGTTTGTGAAAAGTTTGATTTGCTTCCATGCATGTGATCTCTAGGGTTTTTGACATTTAATATAGCTAAATTATGGGGCACAAACTGACCTTTTATCTCATAAATCTGATTGAAGTAGTGATACTGTTGATTCTTGAGGTATCTTAGCCTTCCTTCATAGTTCCCTCAATTTCCCTTAGCTACATTTATTTGGAAGTCTAAGGTTCCGTTGAAGGTCAGGGCCTTTGTGTGGACTCTGTGTGGACTCTGGTGCTTGGTAAGGTCAACACCTATGATATGGTGCAACGCGGAGGCAGGTCAACACCTATGATATGGTGCAACGCGGAGGCCTGGGTGGTCTCTTCTACCGGGTTTCTGTGTGATGTGCCGCCATGATGGGGAAGATAGTCTGCATGTGTTTGTTATGTGTGACTTTGCTAGATCTTTATGAAGTAGGTTGTTGGAGGGGGAGAGTTTTGTGTCCTGCCATGGTGGGTGATTTTTTTACAGCTTCGTTTCGCAGTTATGAGGCGAGGAAGGGAGGGGAAATTGTTTTGGAGGTGCATGTGTATGGCCATCTTGTGGGGTATTTGGTTGGAGAGGAATTCTCGGGTGTTCTGTGATGTTGGGAAGCCTATAGATTATGTTTGGGACCATGTGGTCTATTTAGCCTCCCTTTGGGCTAAGGCGGCGGGTGCTTTTAAGGGCATCCCGCTTACCTTTGTACAGCGCCATTGGCGAGATTTGTAGTTTCTTTTGATTGCATTTGAGGATGCCTTATCCTCTTTTTGTATTATTTACAGATTTGATTAATAAAAATTTTCCTTTTCTAAAAAAAAACAAAAAAGTGGGTGACCGTATCTTCTCAATGAGTTTCACTGTTAGAAACTTATCAAGGGCCTTCACTATGCTGTTTGGCTGTATGCCTGTATTGATGCAGCCAGTATTTGCAGTTTATGGCTCGGTAGTCAGTACAGCAGAAATTAGAACCGGAGAGCTGGTGGTGTATTGTTGTACATAAGGAAGCACGGACACGGCTCCTAGCCTGTGTCTCGCGTGCATGGGCACGCTTTGGGAATGCCCAGAAATGTGTCCTCCCAAACGGAAACGTCTCCGGTTGGCGGAAATGCCAGATCAGCAAGTTGGAAACGTGGGATAGATGTTTCCAGGCAAGACAGTTTTAAAAAAAAAGGAAAAAAACTTGATCTTCTAGTGACTAGTACTCTAAGCAGCATCTCTCTCCTCAGTGGACCATGAGTCCTTTCTTGCTTTATCTCTGGCAGTCCCAGTGAGCACCGGCAGGTTCTGTCGTGAGAGTGGAGTGTGGATTTATAAGCTGTGGTAGTGGAGAAGCCGAGAAGGTGGTGATGGTCGGTGAAAGGAAAGAGCGAGGAGGAAAGTTAGAAAGTGGTATGTCAAAGCTGAGCGTGGGGTTCTGTGAAAATAAATAGAGGATGTTTTTCTTTTTATTTTGGTGGAGCTACTGCTGTAATTAGTTTGGTTGTGTACAGTACAACTAGTGAAAGTTAAAATTTGAAACGCCAATTGCACGGATATTTTTTGTTTTAGTCATTATTATTTAAATTTAGTGAATGCATCCAAGTAAATTCTGTTTAAAATTATTCTTTAATTCTAATTTTTTTTTGAGTTTCTTATATTTTGAAAATTTGTGTTTCTCGTGTCCGTGTTCCCTTTTTCGTGTTTACCTTGGTTGTACATATACAGTGAAATTGGCTGAGCTCAGCCGGGGATTTGTGTGATGTGTCGTCATGATGGGGAGAATTGCTTGCTTTTGTTTGTGATGTGAGTTTTCCAGGCTGCTCTGAGGGGAGAGTTTTGTGTGTGTCCAGCCATGGTGGGAGAATTCTTACAGTTATGATTTGTCGCGATGAGGAGGGGCAAGGAGGGGAGGTTGTTGTGGAGGTGTGCTTGCTTGGCCATCCTTTGGTGCATATGTTTGGAGCGGAACTCGAGGGTTTGCTGAAAAGACAATTGACTGTTTGGGACCATGTAGTTTATTTGGCCTCCCTTTGGGCTAAGGCGGCGGGGGCCTTTAAGAGCGTTCTGCCCACGGTAGTTGAACGCAATTGGTGATATTTGTAGATATTTTGTTTTAGCTTCAATTAGCTTATGAGGATACCATATCCTCCTTTTTGTATTCTTTAAATATTGATTAATAATATTTTTTCCTATCTGAAAAAACATAAACAATGAAATTGGAACTTCAGTTATTGAGGGTTACTTTCTTTATAGTTAGTTTTACCATATGGGACACCGTGTTTCATGTTGACCGCATGAGAATACTACATCCTCAGGATCGAGCAACATAATGTAGATTGAGGTTATTGGGATTTGATTAGATAGAAACCTGACATTTTCCAGGATGTATCGTCGTGATAGAATGTATGTTTGAATATGAATATACTATACACATATTCTTTCTAAATTTGATTATTTGATGTACAGAAGCATGTGGTTGCTAACTACCATCCTCTATCTTGTTGCCAATGCCAATCTGACGTAATTCATTGATAGGTATCGCCAGATGAGATGGAAAAATTTGAGGAACTAAAATCTACATTGGCAGAGAATGTGAGTAGTGAAGCCAATTTCATTGCTCCTTTTCCTTTACTCACAAAGAACGCGGTGGAGTCATTAAGATATCGAGCTGAGGTACTTTGATGCAATGTTATCTACTGACTTATTGATGCCGACAGCTGATGTGTTGTAACATTTCATGCAATCTCCTCCCACCCCCTCTTTTTCGGGCATGGTTAGCTTATTCAAAGCTCCACAGGGACAATGAGATGTCATTTTTGCTGCGAGTGTGACCTGAAATCAGCTTAGTCTGAAGTCTGAACGACTCTAAAGCTCAAAAGCTTTACTTTGTAAAATCGGAACTTTGTGGTTAGAATACATAAGAGATCTGATGTAGTTGATCTGCTTTTGCTGCCTAAATTATATTTGGTATTTTGCTTTGAAAATTTGAAAACATGTTTTTCTAGATAGGTTTCCAATAAGTTCCAGTTTTCCTCCGTTTGTTCCCGTTTATGTTCCAGTTTCCTCCAATTTGTTCCAGTTTTCTTCTGTTTCCAATATGCTGTTTCCAGTCTTAAAACATGCCCACTTGCAGATTGCCCGCTAGTTTTTCACTTCTTTTTCTCAGTGTAACGTAGACACTTTAAAAGGGCAATTAGATTTAGCAGTGGTGAAAATAGGACATCAGAACAATAGTTAAGCAATATGACTTCTCACTCACAACTCACAAGCTTATAATACTATTTACAGGATGTGGCAAGAAGTGTAACAAGAGTTGCTATACGAGAAGCTCGGGCACAGGATTTAAGGAAGGAAATTCTCAACTCTGACAAGTAAGTTCTCTGTCTTCAAAAAGTGGATGTTGTCCTTATGTCATGTCATTGCACAAACAACATTGGAGGGTTAATGAGAAACGCAAAGAATTGGACATGTAAAATTTCATAACCCGTTTGAGTTTGATTGATCTTAATATTGCCTGGCAAATCGTAAATTATCATTTGATTACTCTTGGCATCTGGGATGGGGTTAACAGGGTGGGGAATAGTGAGATGGGTAAAGGGTGTCAGTATTTCTGCTGTGTCTTATAAGTTATAACACCATTATGAGTCTGTGAGTGTCAAAATCATGTTTCCACAAGTGAGATGATGGGTTATAATCACACCACTATGAGTCTGTGAGTGTCAAAGCATGGGGAGAGTTCCAAGATGATGTGATCTTTGTTTTTTGTTTCTATCACATCCATCTTGCTCACCATATTGTTACTGTGCACTTCTACAGGTTGAAGTCTCATTTTGAAGCTAATCCTAGAGACTTGGGTAATCAACTATATCCCTAGAGGGCTTAAATTTGTGTTGTGTGGTCCAATTTGAGATTTTGAAAGTAATCTTCTTTTTATAGATCTTTTGAAGCATGACAAAGTACTCAGCAAGAAGGAACCTTCTGTGCACTTGCGTGATGTGCCTGATTATTTGTTGGACCCAACCACACAAGAAGCAAGCAAGATTGTTAAACTTGCTCGAGCGGCAATGGGGAATAGAAGATCGGGTAAGCACCCGGGTGCTAAAAGAAAATTTAAGAGAGAACAAGATGTCCTCAAGAGCTTATCAAATAAGGTATGCCAACCTTGTTGAAGGCTTTTATTTTTCAGTAACGAAAATTTCGTGAGGTATAATGAAAATGCAGCGAGGTATCTTAATGTTTCAATAATAAACCAAGATATCTTTTTTTTTTTTGATAATTTAATAAACCAAGATATCTTAATTCATGTTAAGGTACTTGAAAATTTGAAATATCTAGTTTCTCATCTATGAAACTACATTGCTTCATTTGAAGATGGATATGTTTTATAATTGAGAACAAAACTAAATAAAATAGAAAAAGAATAAGAATATGATGGGCATTTGTTGTGTTGCTTGTTCTCAACCCAAAAATTAAAATATCTTTACGATATATTTGAGATATTTTCAGAACATCATGGTACCTTTCTGAAATTTTTATTATATTTATTGATTCTCAAAAGAGAGTAACGTACTGGCACTTCTGTAGTTTATGAATTGTCAATGTGCTTTATCAGTTTTTTAAAATGCCTTCATCGTGATGCAGAGATCGAGCAAGAAAATGAAGACGAAGGGTAAGAGATAGGATTAATCTAGACGTCCACTCGCAGAGCAAAACTGGTACCTGAATTTGGTTGCAGTAACCAGCCTGTTTAAATGAATTTACGATAAACAAGCCAAATTTGGTAGAAAATTTGCCTGGTGATGCCTAAGCGACGAGATTGGATTAGTCACATTGTTTAGCTCCTGATGTTTTGAATTAGAGTTCCCTTATTACTCCTGTAGATGTAGTTGAGCTTTTCTTATTCTTATAAATCCTGCTTTTTTAGACAACCAAGACTTCTGTACGTCTGAATTTTTGGCCATATTAATATATTATAAGGAAAATTTTGCCTTATGTAGTTTTGTGGAATAGATTTAAGTGACTATGGTTCTCCCCTGCCTGCCTTAGGCCTTGTTCATTTTGTCGTCTGCATGCTGCATTCTGTTCCGTTCCGCATTCTGTACTTCATTTTGCCTCACATTTTGTTTTATAACTTGCGAGATTGCGCTGTTCCGTTCCGTTTTGATTCTTCACCGTCCTATATCATTCCAAGAGAACATGGCCTTACTTTTAATATTGCAATTTTGTGCTTTCTAGTGTCTAAAGTTGTAGTACTATTATTTTTACGGAAGGAAATGATATCATTGGATTATGGCCGGTTGCAAGCAGCAACCCTGCAGGATTTGCTTGCTCGTCGAACACGTGCCAAATACCAATGTGCCAACTTGGTTACGTCCTTTTTGGTGGCTTCGCTTGCGTTGATGCTGTGTGTGTGTGGACTGTGGAGTGTGGACAAGCTTAAACTAACCAATGGGTTACGTGTTATTGCTTCTGCCAGTCGTTACTCGTTACGTCCCTCCTATTTATTGCTTGTTGTTTCGGGGGTTGTATTCTAGAGTAGTGCCGGTCCGTCATTCTAAAGTGGGTTCTTCGACATACCTGCAAGACAAGACAAACTAGCCTCGGGGATGGGTGAGGAATCCCCCCTTCGATAGTCAAGTTAGCTCTCATGAAGATGTGTATAAGGAGAGATAGAGTGATAGAGAGAGAGAGTGAGAGAGGTTAGAGAATACCTTGCCATGAGGGAGGATCTTATACTAGTAGTGGAGTTAGGTCAAGACTTTGGGCTTGCCCTTAGGTTGGGCCCAACTTAGCTAGAAGCCCAATTACAGCCCCCCAATCATTAGTCCCCAAGCTTACGAAGCTAATAGGTACTAGGAGGTTCGTGAGCTTAGTCCAGTGGGTTTGTGTGAGTCCTTTTACATGCCCCTCATCATTAGTCCCCAAGCTTACGGAGCTAATAGGTACTAGGAGATTTGTGAGCTTAGCTGAATTGTTATCCCCAAGTTTTTAAGTTATGTGTGTTGTTTTCCTGATAGCGGCTGACAACTTTTTTTACTCCGTATTTTCTTGAGGAGCAAAATAACACATTTGCATAAAGCTTGCCTCATTTTTCCTTGCCTTCCTAAAGGACAATAGTTTTATTTTGCGGAGCTGACCCTATATAGTTTTCGCCATCCTGACTTCATTTTTACCCGCAACCTTCTCATAGGTTGCATAGTTATTTTTACTAAGCTTTCTATCACACCATTATTGGCGAACTTTCATGGCACATGGCAAAGTTTCGTTAAATGAAGTTGGTCGCCTTGGGTTTCTAGTCGGGTTTTTATTAATGTGTGACTTTTGGTTGTCTTTTGCTCAACCTTGGACTTTTGTGATAGTATTCCACTTCTCGTTGTGACCTCTCGGTTCGCCTTTCGGTCGTGATCGACTGTGTTTTAATTAGCCTTGTTACTTTTATGTGCCGACACTATTTATTTTCACTATTATCATCCTCTTTTATTCTTTTATTTCACCATTTTGGGGTATGCTTTTTTAATTATTTTAATTCGCATATTCGAAGCCTATTTTTGATATTGTCACTTCATTAGGCTGACTTTACGCCTTTGGCGGGTCGATGACTCCACCTTTGTTAGATGTAGCTTTGACTTTCATTTCCGTCACGGGGTTTTCTGCCGATTAAACTTTCAGCGGTCTCTTCGATTTTTTGGCCTACTTTGGCGGATTTTTAGTCTGTCGGACAACATTGGCTTTGGAATTTGCTGCTGCTAGCTCATTTCATCCATGCACAATCACCTTTTTCGTCTCTCTTAATGCATTTCCGTCTTTGCTACCTGTCTACCGGCTTATAATATTTAGCACTGGTATCCTTTCTATTTAATCTGGGAGACGTTAGCTTGCTATATTCATGATAGTTTGCATTGTTATAAGCATCCTATATTTGTTTCTCCAGAGGCGCTGACTGACTATATTAGTCATAGTTTGCGACGAACATTTTAAATTTTTTGTTTGTTTTGGCATTTTGGTCAGTATTATGCGACTCGTGGTCGGCTCTCCGCGACCTTTAAGAGTTAACTTTCTTTTGGCCCTTATACAATTTATGTACTTTTAGTACATTTTATGCCTTACTTTTCCCTTTTTATATGTTCCGGGACTTCATAGTCGCCTTTATCCTTGTCTTTTGTCCTTGGCCGGTATTTTGCCACCTTAGTCGAGTTTCGCGGCCTTAGGTGAATTATGTGACCTTTGGAGGCCATCTCGGCCCTGACCGACATCTCGCGCCTTTAATCCGCTTTTGTGATATGTTGTCCTTGGCTGGCGACCTTAGTTCGGAATTTCTGGCCCCTTAGGGTCATCTTGGCTTTAGCCGATAATTTCTGACCTCTTAGGGTCATCTCGACCTTAGCCGTTAATCTCTGGCCCCTTAGGGTCATCTTGGCCTTAGCCGGTAATTTCTGGCCCCTTAGGGTCATCTCAGTCTTTGCCGGAAATTTTGCGACCTTAATCGACTCTCCAACCCCGTAGGGTTACCACGGTCTTGACCGATGATTTTTCGACCTTAGTCGTTTTTCCAACCCCTTAGGGCTGCCTCGGCCTTCGCCGATAATTTTGCGACTTTAGTCGTTTTTCTAACCCCTTGAGGCCATCTCGGCCATAGCCCGGTAATCATTGCGTTCTTAGCCGCCACCTGCTAAAAGTTTTTCTCGTCCAATGTCTCATTTATTTTATTACTTTTGTCTTTTATCTCGACTTTTCTAACTTTGACTACTTTTCGATTTTATTATTATTACATTAATCAAAGTAGGTCGTCTTTTATGCGACTTTGCGGAGCCAACTCCTTTGCGGTTATTTGGCCGACATTTATGTGACTTTTGGATGTTTTTCTTGCCTCTTGCGGGTTTTGACTTCCTTTTTAGTCTTTTTTACATTACTAATGCAATTCTTGCCCGACGACTCAGAGGTCGGATTTTGCACGCGACTCTTGGGGTCTGAATTTTATTTACGACCTTTGTGGTCGGCTATTTGGTCAAAACCTTAGTTAGTCGCTTCCAGCAGAAGACATTGTTGTTATGGGATCCCAATCAATGCTTTTCCGGTTACCTGATAGTCAGGTCCTTTAGCAACCTTTTGCTACACATGCTTTTAGCTTGAGAGGTCTAACTGCCCCTTTCGTTTTTCTTTGTTTAGATGTTTTATTTTGGAAACTTACGTATTCTTACCGAATATCCATAAGATCATATATTGTTATTTCAAAAAGTCGAAATAAAAATCTGCCGTCTTATAAGCTAACCGACATTTTATGCGCCTCTTGGTTGTCTTTCACGCGATTTTGCCAAGAGTGATTTTGAGTATTGGCTACGAATACCGTTATTTTGTTGTGACCTTTTGGTCGGTAACATGAGTCAACTTTTCCTGTGGCTCCGAGAGCCAGTTGACCGTTTTAACTTGTCGGCTTGTGTTAAGGTCGCGATCAACATTGTTTTAGTCTTATTACCTCTATTATGTGTCAGACTATTTATTATTACTATTATTGTCCTCTTTTCTTTTTAATCTCTTACAGGTTGGTTTATGTTTGACAATAATGATATTTTCTCATATACGCGAACCCTGTTTTCTAATATAGTTGCTTCGCGGAGTTGGCTTTCCGTCTCCGAGGAATCGTCATGACTCAACCTTTGCTACATCGGCCTGGAGTTTTCCTCCATCCGCCAACCCTCAGTTATTGTCTCCGCTAGGTCAGGGTTGTCGGCCATATGATTCAGATTTTCCTTCCGCTTTGGCGGATCACAACCTTTTACTCCCAGTATTGACTACTTGTTAAGCCTTTCTATGAGGTTTTTGGCACGGAAATTTCATTCTAAACTTTAGCTACCTCCATGCCATATATTTAAAAACTAATATATATTTTTTTATTTCTTCCGGGAGATGCTGGCTTGCTATATTCTCCCAGGAGGTACTATGCGACTCCTAGTCGACTAAAGTCAACTTTTAAGAGTCGACTTTCTGTGGCCTTTTGGCCGATACTATGCGACTATTAGTCGACTATCTGCGACTTTTAATAGTCGACTTTCCTTTGGCATTTTAGCCGATATTAAGCGACTCTTAGTCGGCTATCTGCGAATTTTGAGAGTCGACTTTAGTGTGACACTTGGTCGTCTTTAGGTTGACCTCTTGAGGTCGTCTTTCGGACGATCTTTGACCGTCAATTCTGCAACCTTGGTCTCTTTTTCTTACGGTAATTAAGGTTGGGTCGGCTGACATTTCTTGGTCGGTGTTTTGCTACTTTTTGAGGTTATCTCGGCATTGGCCGGCATTTCGCGACCTTGGTTGGCTTTTGCAACCTTAGTCGGCCTTTCGTGACTCCTTGCCCGGTTTGGTCGGTTTTTATGCGACTTTTAGTTGTCTATCCACCTCCAAAGGAGAGGTTTTCTTGCGGCCTTGGCCGATTTTTCTGTGATCTCTTTTAAGGATCGTCCCTTGTGCGGTCCATGATCGACTTCTTTAGACATGAGTCCAATTTCCGCGACTCTTAAAGGTCGTGAAGGATCTTAGTCAGCGTCTTGTGACTCTTGGCCGACATCTCACGACCCCAGTTTTATTTTTATTACCCCTTGAGGTCACCTCAGCCTTGGCCGACCATTATTGCGACCTTAGTCGTTTATATGACTAAATAGTCGTTTTGTGACCCTTGAAGCTACATTGGCTTTGGCCGACCATTTTGTGACCTTAGTCGTCTTTACCACCCCTTAGGGTTGTCGCGGTCATGGCCGAAAATTTTACGACCTTAGTCAACTTTTGAGATATAGGTCGACTCTTTGCGACATCTTTAGGTCGTAACCGACTTTCTTGCGGCTTTAGCCGATTTTTCTGTGATCCTTTTTCTTCTTCTTTTATTTATTTATTTATTTTTATAAGCCTTTATGTTTTAGACCTTTTGTAAGCTTGGCCGCCTTCATGGTAACAGCTGCTTTTCAGCTTAGTCTGGTTTCACCTGTTTGATGAATATAAGTGTAACCATGAATGACATTGTTTTCTAGGAAATAATTGTCGTATTTAATGAAGTTGAACTTTCTTTTATCGCATTGGTATGTGGCCTGGCCACTTTACCTTTACTGGACTCCTTTTGTAGTTGGCGTTCAACTACCATGCCGTGATTTTTCTTTTTATCAAATGGGATGGCGGCCAGTGGACTGATAAGTTTATTAAGTTACCGTGTTCTTTGCGTTGTTTTCTTTCCCTTTTTCGACTTCTCGTGACCATTTTAGGAGGTTATTATACTATGTAGTTTCGTGTTTTATGCTGATCATTTCGCTCTTTTGTGCGGCAATGGCCGGCTTTGTATTTGTTTGTTGTGCGGCTTTGGCCGACTTTTTGCGATCACTTTCGACCGACTTTCTTGCGGCCTTGGCCGACTTTCTGCGATCACTTTCGACCGAGTTTCTGCGATCACTTTCGACCGTCTTTCTGCGATCACTTTCGACCGACTTTCTGCGATCACTTTCGACCGTCTTTCTGCGATCACTTTCGACCGTCTTTCTGCGATCACTTTCGATCGTCTTTCTGTGACCACTTTCGGCCGACTTTTCTGCGATCACTTTCGATCGACTTTCTGTGACCACTTTCGATCGTCTTTTCTGCGATCACTTTCGATCGTCTTTTATGTCACAAACTCACCCTATTCGTGAAGGACCACTGAACTTAGATAGCGGACAACTAGTATAGCAAACCAGCATTTATTTACACGTCACTCTTACTTGTTGTATTTATACGATTATATCCTAATATTCTAGTGACTTGATTGATCGGTTTCGATATAGAAACTGTTTATAAGCAGGGAAATATCACTCAAACATTTTATCAAGCATGTGGATATAAATGACATATAAGGTACATACAGGATAAACAAGACAGAGGAAAATATATTTTCGTGATGCTATTTTTGCTTTTTGGAGGGAATGGTGGCCTTCGGCTGGGAACTCAAATCTTGCTTAGTATGTTCATCTCGGCTCCTTGCGTTTCCGCTAGCTCACTCTATGACTTCGTGCGCTTGATAATTTGGGTTATTGCTAGTTCTGTCAACCCGATGTCTTGGGGCTCCGCTAGCTCATCCGGCAGCTCCGTTAGCTCGTCTGAGAACTTTATTTGGCCGTTAGCTCATTCGGTAGCTTGTTGCTCTAACTCCGTGTCTCTTGTATTTTGCAATTTGAGTGCTCGATTATACATATATACCTTGTTCTTTTATCAATGAATAGCTTCTCAGTGGTTTCTTTTCCCCATTTTGTAACTATACCCAATAGTTTTTTCCATGGTTGACAGACTATGACCTCGAGGCCATTGCCGCCACTTTTGCTTTACTAGGTGAGTGATTGTCCCCTTTCTAACTCCTTGTATTTTCCTTCTTCCTTTTTGTAATAATTGATTATAAATAAACATATATTTATAAGGAATTTACTGATTAAAATTCAGATTACCTAAGCTTTAGAATCCCTCATCCGAGTGTACTGCTCCGTTTATTTATTCGGCTTGGCTTATTTTTGCCCAAGTCGAAATATGGACTGCGAGGTGCCCGTTGAGTTAGAAACACCAAGATTTATGGTTTGATAACCTTTAGGCCGGCTAATTTAGCACATAATAAAATAGAGTAATAGCATTGACTAGTATACATGTGCCATGCATATAAAGCGTTCGACAGTAAGTTTATACATTTTCATGTATCAACTTATTCATTTTCTTTTTGTTTGTTTTAATTGGTCCAGCTTATGACTCATTGGCCTGGTATATTTAGTTTTTGACGTCTACTTGTTTGATAAATGTTGTGACCGGGAACCTATTTCCACTGAGATACATTTTGTAAACACCTAGTGTGGGCCTTTATCAGCGTCAGTAAAAGCTCTAATTTAGACAACCCCAATTACAGATGAAGTGAAACATAAAGACATGACAAACTTCATTAGTTAACTTGTCAAATTCTGTTATTGTTCAAGTTCAAAGTTTCGGTTACACATTCATGTGCTAAGTTGCTTTCTAGTTCATGTTATGTGAGATGGAGGAACGCAAAATGTTATTGTCAATGATATGATTTATAAACCAGTTTAATGTTTTAAGACATTATAGTCACACAAATTGGCTTCTCTCTAACTCAATTAAGTGGTATTCCTCAGCTGGCAATTCAAGTCTCATTGGGATATTCAGACCGAGGCCTTACGGCTCCGCTAATCGCTTTCTGGCTCCGTCCGCCAAACATCTTGCAGCTCCATAGGCTTTATTAGCCTGAGGCTTTGCTCCGCTAGCTAGTTCGTCCGGTAGCTCCGGCAACTCCATAAGTTCGTCCGGCAGCTCCGTTTGGTCGTTTCGTAGGGCATTCGCTAGCTTGTCCATTAGCTAATCTGGTAGGGCATCTGCTAACTCTGCTTTGCGTTTCCGCTAGCTCCGAAAACTCCTTCGGTCAACTCCGCAAGTTGGTCACTTTTTTGCCAGCCAGACCCGAGATGTCTTACCAGCTCAACAACTAAAGCATCTAATATGTGACATTTTTACTTAACCCCATCTCTGACTGAAGGATCTGAAGGGCAAACATTGTTGCCGGCCATTGACAAATGATACTGACGGAAATCACTAGACAAACGATCCGCAGTAGCCAAACACTCGCCTATATCACGACGACAATCACCACCGTCACGACCCAAAGCGTACACAACGCCCACTTCAGTAATAACCTTTTCCCAGTCAAGGTCGGTGGCAACACCGGCAGAAGTAATCGGATAAGCACTAATGTCAGGCTCGCCAAAATCAGGGAAAGAGATACCCCCCAAACTCATTAAAACCCACAGCCACCAACAGTTACGCCGACCACCCAGAAAACACCAAATAGGGTGGTTGAAAGGTCGGAATTATGAGGATTAAAGAATAAATGGAAAGGAAGATAGCAGACAATGTGACGAACGCAAAGGATAAAGCAGCGAAAAGACGTAAGGCGTACCTATTAAACGGTCAACGAACTGAACACCAGACGGCCAACGACGACTTTTCGACAGAAGGCCAAGGTTGAAGAAATAGCTAGAGAATGGAAACAACTATGTTAGAAGGATTTAATTGATTAGGACAAAAGAAAATTGGAGCAAAAGAGGTAGAAATAACCCTAATAAAGGAAGCGGAAATTGAAAAGAGAGAAGACCAAAAGGCACCCCCAGGAGCGACAACGCGTGTCGGAAAAGCAGACAGATGTCTAAATGCATTCAATCCCCTTGGATATTAAAAGGTGGGGAAGTCCCAGAAAAAGAAGAAGGCAAAATAATAGGAAAAACGAAGAGGCGTAAAATCTTCAGAAATCAGCCGTCATTTACCACGGAAATGGTTGGCCGTTAAAGAAAGGGTAATTAAATAAAGGGACACCCTTACCGGACATCCCAAAACAACAGTACTAATTAATGAAATTATGTCTTTCTTTTATCATTTATCTTAAGGAAAGAAAAGTCACCTAGTAATGTTTGAGAAGCAACATGGCGGCCACGAGGTCTGCCGGTCAAAATAACTATTGAACTACGACACCTAATTACATAGAACAATAAGTTCATGCTGTCATTACGCATAATAACCCCATAAACTTAGGGACAAATGATTGGGACACCTAATTACTTAGAGCAGTAAGTTCATGCTGTCATTAGACATAATAACCCCATAAACTTAAGGACAAATGATTGGGGCCTTGTAGACACCTCATGACACGTGGCACACATAGAGTAGAGCCCATATAGTGGGAACAACCCATATCCCTAGGCCCAATAAATGACCTAGGGGACACTTAACTATAAATACAAGAAATACACACTAAGGTACTAACTCTTCTCTCTCTCTCTTACATTTATTACTTACACCTATCTTACTCTCACTACAAAGAGCTAACTTAACCTTTGGAGGGGGGATTTGCTCACCCACCCCCGAGGGTAGTTTGCCTAACCTTGCTGGTAACGTGTATTGCCTCCTGAAGACGGACCCACCCGCATTGTACCTAGCAACCCCCTGAAACATGGTGAACCTGACGTGAAACATTGACTAGGTGGGAATGTCCGGGATGGAAGTGGTGGATGGATTAGTAGAGAGTGAGAATGAGGACGGAACCAGCCCAAGAGTCACACTTCCCGCAGAAGAAAACCTAGCGGCCAACCCCTTAGACCAAGACGAGAGATGACGGCGACAGCCGCCACCGACAAACAAATACCTGAGACAACCCAAGCACACCCCGAAGAAACGAATGGGGCTAGAGATGAAATCATCATGCTAAGGCAGAGGTTGGCCATCCTAGAAGGCAGGGAGTACCTTGTCGACAACACCCCCACCAGAGGACAAGAGAAGGAGAAAACTGCAGAAAACAAAGGTGGAATTGTAACAGAGCTGAACAAAAAGAAGGATGACATATCTAGGAGGTTGTCGTTCTCAGACGGGAACCCAGAAGAGGGAGTTAGACGATTTACAGCCAAAGACCAAGTGATGACAACCCAGCAGGGTAACGGCCAACCACTCCCCCTATGGATGGGTGGGCCGACAACGAAGGGAAAAAGTCCGACAGGACCGAGAACCAGTCCAATGTCAACCATCGTGAAAAGAAAGAGAGAGGAATTACAAAAAATACTGGAGGCCGAGAGAGAATGGGAAGCTAAGGAGTGAGTAGAAGACGAGCCGACAATGGAGGATGACGAAGAGGAAGCCGAAATAAAACGGATTTTGGCCAAGCAAGCGTTAAAAAGGCGGCTGAGGGAGGCCAGAACACCAACAGCCATAATCGCAGCGATAATAGTCCCTTCACGGAGAAAGTTCTGGCTGTCCCGATACCCAGAAAACTGCAAGTGCCAAACATCTCTTACAATGGCACAAAAGACCCCACAAACCACTTGAGCAACTTTAAGACGAGAATGTGGCTGAACGAAGCAGAGGACGGAGCATGGTGCAAAGTGTTCCCCTCTACGGTAGAAGGGATAGCACTGGACTGGTTCAACAACTTGCCGGCCAAATCAATCGACAACTTCAGCCAAGTCATAAAATTGTTCACAGACAGATTCATCAACAGCAAAAGGAGAGAAAGGCTCTCAATGGAGCTAATGAGCGTCCGACAAAGGAGGGACGAAAGCCTAAAAGAATTCGTCGGACGCTTCAACGCTGAGGCAGGAGAAATACCCAACTTAAAACAGGAGGTGGCAGTCCTAGCCGTGATGAACGGCTGCGACGAAGGCACGTACAGGGTTGAACTGGCAAAAAACACGCCAAGAACGCTGGGGGAAGCCCTAGCCATCGCAAATTCATACATCAGAAAAGATGACTTCAACAGGATGGCAAAAAGGCTCAATGCACAAAGGGACCCACCACCACAGGGACCCATGGAGCCACGACACCTACCGGTCGCTCCTCAGCCAGTCATTAGAGAAACCAGAACAAAGAGAAGGGCAGAGGCAGCAAGGGCAGACAACATGGGGAGAAGACCGGACAAAGGGAAGGTGAAAGCCTCCCAGTTTGACTTCTACGCTCCCTTAAACCAAACAAGAGCGGCCATCTTCCACACCCACAGAGGCGAACAGTTTTGGAGTAGACCACCAAAGATGTTTACTCAAAATAGAGACCAAAACAGGTGGTGTGACTACCACAATGATCACGACCACACAACCGAAGAATGCACCAACCTGAGGGATGAAGTAGAGGGACTGTTGCGTCGAGGTTTTCTCGGCTGGTATATTAAGGACAGCCGGGAAAGACAGAATGTGAGGATAAGGGAACCAAAACAAAGGGAGGAAAATCAGGGTAAGAAAGTGATCGATGTCATATCAGGAGGCAAGCCGCCAAACGCACCAGTGGGAGAACTCAACTACTTCAAAGGGATGCAGCACCAAATCATGAGCGTGGGGGTAGCAAGAGAACCTCCACCGACAATGAGCTTCACAGCTGACGAACTGGTAGGCGTCCGCTTCCCACGCGAGGACCCTTTGGTCATATCAATCGGAACAAATGATTGTGTCATCCAAAAGATACTGGTAGATGGCGGAAGCGCGGCGGACATACTGTTTGAAAGCACATTCATCAGGATGGGCTTAGATAAGTCAAGGTTGGTGCCAACCACTTTTCCGATTGCCGGATTCACGGGAGATACGGTATGCCCACTGGGGGAAATCGAACTTCCTATAACCATCGGAGGAGCCTCAAATCAAAGGAGCATCATGGTAAAATGGCTAGTTATCAGAGTGCCATCATCATACAACGGGATCATCGGCCGACCATTGATACACAGGATCCAAGGTATAGTCTTCACATACCACCAGATGTTGCTGTTCATAGCCGACACAGGGCTGGTAGGCAGAGTAAGGGGCAACCAAAGCACGGCCAAAAAATGCTATTTGGCGGAAATATCACAACCACCAAGGAAGCGGCTACATGGGAGCCCGGAAACCCAACCAGAAAGAAAGATATCCAAGAAAGAACAAAGCCATGTTAACTTGGCGGACATCGACGCCAGAGAGGAGTTTGCGGAAAGACCAAAGCCCAGTGGTGACTTGGAAGAGATTGAGCTTGTGGAGGGGGATCCCACCAGAATGGTCCAAGTAGGGCAGGAGTTGCCGGCTGCTGAGAAAGTTAACACGATCAGCCTCCTTCGTGAATACAAGGATATATTCGCATTCTCAGCCGCAGACATGCCGGGCATTAGCAGGTCGGTAATAGAACACAGTTTGACAACCAACACGGCCAAGAAGCCGATACTCCAGAAAAAGAGGGGATTCTCGGCAGAATAAAACAAAGCCATAGCTGAAGAGGTAGAGAAACTCCTGAAAGCTGGGTTCATCAAAGAATGTCAGTATCCAGAGTGGCTGGCAAATGTGGTGATGGTCAAAAAGGCGAACGGCAGCTGGCGGATGTGCGTTGACTTCACAGATTTGAATAAAGCCTGCCGTAAAGACTGCTACCCGCTTCCAACAATCGACCAACTAGTGGATGCAACGAGTGGACACAGAATGTTAAGCTTCATGGATGCGTTCTCCGGCTATCACCAAATTTTCATGAACCCGGATGACCAACAAAGGGTAGCCTTCATCACCAATGGAGGAACGTATTGTTACACGATGATGCCATTCGGGTTGAAAAATGCCGGAGCTACGTATCAAAGGCTGGTCGATAGGGTATTCACATCCCAGAAAGGAAGGAACGTAGAAGCCTACGTAGATGACATGATCGTGAAAAGCAAACTAGCGGATCAGCATGTGATTGACCTTCGAGAAACTTTCGATACTTTGAGGAAATTCAACATGAAATTAAATCCGAAGAAATGCGCTTTTGGCGTAGAGTCCGGCAAGTTCCTGGGATTCTTAGTGGACCAAAGAGGCATTGAAGCCAACCCGGAGAAAGTACAAGCCCTGATGGACCTACCAGAGCCGAGAACGGTGAAAGATGTTCAGAAACTGACAGGTTGCACAGCGGCACTAGCCAGATTCATCAGCAAATCGGCCGAGAAATGCTTACCCTTCTTCAAAGCCCTGAAGAACAATAAAGAATTTTGTTGGGGAGAGGAACAGAGACTGGCCTTCAAAGACCTCAAAAACCACTTAGCAGCCATACCATCCATCAGCAGTCCAAAGAAAGGCGACACACTATACATGTACTTGGTAGTCTCAGAAGAAGCGGTCAGCGGTGTATTGGTACGAGAGGAAAACAAAGAGCACTTGCCGGTCTATTTTTTAAGCCATGCGCTGAACATGTCGGAAAAGAACTACTCCACGGCAGAAAAAGCAGCTTTCGCGCTAATGCTTTCCAGCAGGAAGCTCCGACCATACTTCGACGCCCACCAAATCATAGTGTTAACCAGTCAACCGCTGAGTCAAATCATGCATCAAAGCAAGACATCTGGAAGGCTGTTAAAATGGACCATAGAGCTCTCACAATTCGACGTACTCTTCAAACCCAGACCGTCAATGAAAGCACAAGTACTAGCCGACTTCTTCACAGAATGCAACTTCCCGGTGGAAACACAAACAGTAGAGGAGGTAAAGCCGCAACCACCTAAAGGGGTATGGGAACTACATGTAGATGGATCCTCTACAGCACAAGGGTCGGGTGCCGGCCTAGTCATTGTCTCGCCAGAGGGCCACGCCTTCGAGCATGACATCAAATTCAATTTCAAAGCATCCAACAATGAAGCAGAATACGAGGCTCTCATACGAGGGATAGACACTGCCACTGATACCGGAGCGGAGAGGATAAGGGCATACAACGATTCCCGGCTAGTGGTATGCCAGGTAAAGGGGGAATACGAGGCCCGAGAAGAGTCTATGGCAAAATATTTACAGAAAGTGCAATTGTTGATTAAAAAGCTAGAATCATTCGAAATCACGCAGATACCAAGAGAAAGCAACAGCAGGGCGGACATACTGTCGAAACTTGCCAGCTCAAGCATCAATGAGATGAGACGGACAGTATTTGTGGAGATCTTGCCAAACCGAAGCACAGATGGTATTGCCATTATGGACATCGAAATAGAAGATGGCATGAACTCAAGAGAGCCCAGCTAGCAGGATGAAATCATAGCTTACAAATAAGAGGGAACCCTACCAGAGGATAAGACAGAGGTCGGCCATGTAAGGAGAAAAGCAGCATGGTATTGCATGATAGAGGGCGAGCTATACAAAAAATCGTTTTCCTTGCCGCTACTCAAATGCCTAACCCCCTGTGAAGCAGATTATGCAATGAGAGAAATACACGAAGGAATATGTGGAAACCACATTGGAGGGAAAACATTGGCGGTCAAGATCTTGAGAGCGGGTTTCTTTTGGCCAACCATGGAGATGGACAGTAGGGAATTCACCCAGAGATGTGACAAATGCCAAAGGTTTGCCCCTAGCATCCACACACCAGCACACGAGTTGTGCCCTGTCACAAATCCGATACCGTTTGCCCAGTGGGGAATGGACCTAATGGCCCTTTCCCAGTGGCGACCGGGAAAAAGAAGTTCCTCATAGTCGCAGTTGACTACTTCACAAAATGGGCGGAAGCAGAGCCACTAGCCACAATAACGGACAAACAGGTGATGAAGTTCGTGTGGAGAAACATAATCACAAGGTTCAGGATACCCATGATACTGGTAACTGACAACGGGACACAGTTTGTCAGCCAGCCCATGCAAGAGTATTGTGCGAAGTTCTCAATCAAACTGAGGAACTCATCTGTGGGAAGACCACAGGGCAACGGCCAAGTAGAGGCAGCCAACAAGGTCATCTTGAACGCTATCAAAAAAAGACTGGACGCCGCCAAGAAACAATGGGTAGAGGAGCTCCCAGGAACACTATGGGCCGCCAGAACCACAGAGAAGGGAGCAACAGGAGAAAAACCCTTTAGGCTGGCCTTTAGGGCAGAGGCAGTACTCCCGGTCGAAATTGGACTCACCAGCCTAAGGGTGAAGACCTTCGGCGACTCAAACAATGAAGCAGGGATGCGAGCAGCCCTTGACTTACGGGAAGAAAAAAGAGAGGAAGCCAGAGAGAGGTTGGCAGTCTATCAACAGAGGATGGCAAGGTCCTACAACAGGAAAGTCGGAATGAGGCCTCTCAGGGTTGGCGACTTGGTGCTGCGGAAAACTGAGACCACAGCAAAGGACAAAGAGCATGGGAAATTGTCGGCCAATTGGGAGGGACCCTACAAAGTAAGCAAGGAGGTCAGGCGGGGAACATACTAGCTGGAATACACCAACGGGAAGAAAATCAAGCAGACATGGAACGCGGACGTCCTGAAGAAATACTTTTGCTGAAAATAGGAAGCCACCCTCAGGCGGCAAGGAAGGTAAAAAGCGCCATTATTTAAACATGTTGTACTAATACCTTATTTTGTAAGTGGCAAGGCCACACATTGGGTAAAGTACCAAGGGGATTTAAATATTAAGTCATCTAAACTAATGTCTAAGAAATGAAAAATGTCGGACAAAGCGTATTCTGCCTTACAAACGTTAAAAATAACACACAACAAATAGGAAAAGGAATCCCAGAAAGACGATCGAAAGGGATCGCAGAAAGACGATCGAAAGGGATCGCAAAAGATTACAAAGGCATTCACAAGAAGCCTAACACTAAGAGACCATGTAAAATTAACTTGGCATCCACAAGGAGCCCAACACTAAGAGACCATGGAAAATTAACTTGGCATCCACAAGAAGCCCAACACTAAGAAACCATGTAAAATTACAACGGCATTCACAAGGGGCCTAACACTAAGGGAAACTATATAGCGGCGCAAAATTAAAACAAGTTAATAAAAGAAGTGAATCAAAGCAGCGGACAAGGCAGTTAGAGAAAGACAAATATGGGAAACATCTTTATAAATTACTTTTCGGACAATACATGATAGACACCTTACAGATCCGCAATCCCTAACAAGGCGCGGAAAATACAATACAAACACACGGGTCCTACATAAAGCAAAACATAGATCTTACACCCCCACACCACAAGGGTTTGTCAATAACGACGCCCATTACACTTAAAAAACCACGAGCCGGTAGGTCAACCACATCAACTACAGGGGAAGGCCTCTCCCAAAAGCGGACAGCCCGAATCTGCTCCTCTCCTTGAGCAAAAGCAACTCGGAAGGCACTAACAACCCTACTCCACAGTTGATGAGGAATAAGATCATCAAAACGAGCGTGAGCAACCACTAAGGCCCCCTCTAGGGCGGATTCCCAGTCAGAACTCTCTGTAGAGATTTTCTCAAGAGCAGCTAGGGCTGACAAAGCCTCATCGCGCTCACGACGAAGTACAGCCAACTCGGCCTCAAGATCCTGATTCTTGACCTCAAGGTCCGCACATTCAGAAGCCATGAAGTTATAGGCCGCTTGTAGTTGGCCGCGAGTAGGCCTAGTCATCACAGCACCTACAAAGACAAACACGAGAGAAAGGGGGACGACAAAGGCACAAAGAAGTAGAGAGGCTAGAAATGAAGCAATAAAAATGAGCACTAGGCAACAAGCAATAAAAATGAGCACTAGGTAACAAACAAATAATGAACGGCCCTTTTAAAGACCATATGAGACACGTGCATTACAAGCGTTCAGATAAATATAACGACTTAATTAAATCAGTACGACAAAGTTATACACAATAAAAGTCCATAACACATCACAAACAGAAAGCAGATATCTAGCTAATCCTGATTAGAGCGACCGGCAGAGGAAGTAGCATCCTTGGGAGCCACAACAGTGGGAAAACAGCTGGGAAAGCGGCCAGTATCACCACCAGCTGAGAACAGGTACTCCAAACGAGCCCAACCCTCAGACTCAAAAGCCTAACGAAAGGACTCCCTACGAGCACGATCAGCCGTGATCTCAGCACGAGCAGTAAAGAGCTCACTCTCAAGAACACGAATACGCGCCTTGGCTTCAGCCAGCTCCTTCTCAGCAGAATTGCGCGCTTTCTTCAAATCCGCCACATAATCCTCAACCACCATGAGTTGAGTAACAAGGTCATTGACAGACTGACGCAAGGGAGCAAAACTAGGAGCAGCCATGAGACTAAAGCTAAAGCAAAACGAAATAATCAAGAAAACAGCTCAACACTGAAAGTAAAATACAACAAAAGAGAGCTTTTTATAGGACACAAAAAAAAGGGGGGGCAACCTCAGGGTCCTACCCACGAAAAGGACACGTGCCCAAAAGATAAATCAATACAACCTAGGCAGAACCACGGGAAGTAGACGCCACCTCCTGCACAACCCTTGACGGAATGCATTTTCAATAGGAGCCCAGGGACAACCAAGGTACATAGCCTCGAATTGTTGTCGAGCGGCCTTCAGGGCAGACTCAAAAGCAACATCAGCATCACGACGGATGGCCGCCAATTGTGCATCCTTCTCTGTAAGAGAGTCAAACACGCGCCTGAGCTTGTCATTGGTGGTCCCAACGTACTCACCATGGTTGAGACCGATATACTCATTAAAAGCACGCTCAATAGGCACCGAAGAGTGGCCGGGATAGACATCTGCAAACTGAGTCGCAGCAGCCGATACAACACCTTGAAGGAGACGGTGTGAAAACAACCTCTCACAACGTAACTCAAAGCGAGTCTTGGTCACAAGGCCACTCAAGTTGGCCTTTTGGCGTCTCAAACGCTCAAGCTCAGACAAGTCAACAAAATCCTCCCCGGATTTTAAGGTCGCCAACTCGTCCTTAACGGCTGCCAATTCTGACCGAGCAGCATCATAGGATACCTTTAGCTCCTCATGACGGCGCTTCAACTGACCATGTTGCCTACGAGACATGATAAGCAAAGAAAAAAAAAACAAGCAAAGGGAAATAGGACTTAGAGGGAACAAGGTAAAGATGCCTCAAAAGGAAAGAAGTGGGAGGAATGAGTTTTGAATCAGGGCTGATGCACCCTTAAATAAGCCCCAAAAAAGGCAATAGCATTAATGTTAAAAACAGGTGGGCACCTAATAACTCCATAACCACCAAAAATTCAATGCATAGCCAAACGAAAACGCCAGTTTTTAAAGGAGATGTTACTGCAAAAAGAAACATCCTAAGCTAATTAATAACCTAGCAATAAATAAAGACGTTGAATAAAACAGTCACTAAACCAGCAGTAGAAAGCTAACCGGGAAAGGTTGAAGAAGCAAGTCAGATAAAAAGTATGAAGTTACATTGCAAACCAAACACTAAAATAGTAAACATCCCTTACACATAACCAAGGCAAAACCCAACCACCAAAACCTACAGAACCACACGGCCAACCCCATAAAAGGAGAGGGAGAAATTGGCCGCGAAAACGGCGACAAAAGCAGCTACACAAAATGAAATGGAAAAATAGCTAATATCCCCCCCCCAAAAAAATAAGAAGAATGATCATCATAAACCCAACACCAAGGAAACTACGAGAACAGTTCATTGGAGCCAGTACATGGTGAGGTTGGTCGCGAAACCTGCTAATCTTGACCCCCTGGCGGTGGAACGATATCAAGATCAGTAGTAACTTCAACCCCATCTCCTGGTGAAGCTTTGGCAGTAGACTCGGTGACCATGCGAGCAGGATGAACACCATCATTAAAGGCAGCTACACAAGGCCGAAAGTCATAGCCGGGAGTGACATACTCAACACAGGCCTCAGCCATCTCCCAACCATCCATCTCTGATTGAAGCCTAAGTTTAGTATACTTCTTAGACTTCAAAAACTCGGAGACAGCGCATTCCCTGGCAGATTCTACCTGGCTAGCAATCTGAGCCGCCAATTCATCAGACTTCTGATAATCAGCAACTGCCTGAGCCTAAGCAGCTTCTACCTGTTGGGCAACCTCAACAGCCATTTGACTCTTTAGAGCCTCCAACTTCCCAGATAAATCAGACTCAACCTTGGAGAGTTGCTCACGAAGCTGTGACAATTCCCGATCACGAGCAACAAGTTCCCCTTCCAAGCTAATAACCTTTTTCTTCTCCTTCTCCACTTCAGCCTTACAAAGATCCAAGGCCTCACCAGATTTCAAAGCAGCTTCCCGGCTAGTAGTTTTCTCCTCTATAGCCTGTGCTAGGTCACGCTTGAAGGACTCTAGCAGTAAGTTACAACTATCAAATTTAGCAGACAATGTGACAGCAGACTCAGTTAGCCGGGCAACATCAGCGCTGAGGTCACGAACGACTACAAGGGAAGCAGAGTCAGCCTGGCGTTGGTAATGCTTACCCAACTCGACAGCCACAACCATAGACTTCGCGGCCTAAATAACAAAATACACGCATATCAGTAAAGCAAGAAAGATAAAACAAGAACCAGAAAAGTTCATAGAGAAATACCTTAATCACATCTCGGGCAGCGGCCGCGAAAGGAGTAACTGCAGGAGTAGTCAACAAGACGTCCAACTCATGATCCAGCTAGAGATGTCTACCAAGACGGATACCAAGATCTTCGCCTTCCCCCACAGGACCGGCATCCAAGGACTCAGAAACATGCATATCCAAGGGACGATGCTTCACACGATCAGACTTCTTGACTGATAACACACGAAACCTTTCTATCAAGTCAGGAGGGAGTAACACTTCATGATTTTCATTATGACCTTTCCCCAACAAACAAGACCAGGCCTCTTGTCCTCCAAGTCAAATCCGACCCAGCAGGGATATTTTCAAAAGGCATTTGGGATAGATTATCTGGCAAAGGAGGAAAATCACCAAAGGAGTTGACCGGGATGTCGGACTCATCAGTTTTAGCCTGTTTGGCAACTTTCCCAGAGTCATCATCATCTGGCCGAGATCGCTTAGAAGTACTGAAGGATTGAACCTCAACAGAACCAACGTCCTTAACCTCAATCACAGGTGTTGTCACAGAAGCGCCGCTAGTGGCAGGTTCAGGTGCTGTCACAGAAGCGCCGCTAGTGGCAGGTTTTCCACGACCTTGAGTAGCCACAGTAGGACGCAAGGTAGGGCCACTACCACGACCCAAAGCGGCGTCAGGGGTCTTGACATTCACAGAGGGATTAGTAAGGATGATTCCAGTACCAGGAGGAGGAGGAATTTCAGGGAGGTCCACATTAATTGTCTGATCGCCATAACCACGGCCAAGAGTCTTCCTTCCAATAAGCGGCTTTTTAGGTTTCCCACCACGGCCATGACCAGCAGGATCTTGTTTTCATTTAGCAGCCACCAAGTCCAGACGATTACTCTCAGTCTGAGGGTTAACCAGCACACGCTTAACAATACCATCCTTTTCAGTAACACCCATAACTGATAAGTCAAGAATCACCCCAACAACAGCTGCAAGAAAAGAAGGTAAGCCAAATGAGACAAGCCACTACAAACAAGTAATTTCGATAAGAGACACGAATAATTTAATGAAAGCATACCAAAGGGTCAGCAGGGCCTAGCCCGAAAGCAGACAAAAAAGGCTCCTTTACCAAAACCTCAGCAGGGGGCAACCAATTGACGGGAACCATCGTATCACCATCCTTGGTTGACTCAAAATACTCTACCGCCATAGCCACCTCACTACCCCTCCGGTACGTAACATCATCATTCACAAAACGACGGGGAAGTCCCCAATCTCGTCTGACCGGGAATTCTGGAGGAACCCTAACATAGAAAAAACGACTATGCCAATTCTTAAGAGAAGAAAGTTTGGGGAATACGGTAGAATAGTCCCGACGATTCATGAAGGAAAAGAATCCCGGCTCGGCTGAGGACCCATCAGACTTCACCAAATGTAAAACCCTGAACAAGGTGATGGACTCAGGGAAATGTAAATACTGGCAAGTCCAAACAAAGGCTACCAAAGTCCGCTAGGATATAGGGGTCAGTTGCCCAACACAAAGGTTAAACGAGTTTAGAATTCGAACGATAAAGGGATCTAGAGGAAACCGTAAGCCAAACTCCAATGTTTTTAGGGGAACGGTTATACAGCCTTCTGGCGGATCGAAATACTTATCCTCTTCCTTAGGCAAAATGAGAACATAGTCGGCCGGAAAGCGATAAAATGATTGGCCAAAAGCAACTAATTCTTTGGGACTGGCCGTCCGGGAAAGCCAATTGGGACACACCTCCAATTCCCTAGTAACTTCAACCCCATCAAAGTAGTCATAAAGAGGCCCATAAAATTCCTCCAAACCATTATGATACTTATAATACTCTACAAGAGAAAAGTCCTGACTCACATCGCTGTCAACACCCTAATCATCATCGCGACCAGAGGAACTCGCAGTCAAAGTATCCTCATCATCACAAGGCTCAACAGAGCCGCCATATCCACCAAGCGATTGATCCATTGCCTCATCAAAAGGCACCTCAGGGATAGGAGACAAGGCAGGTCCGCCAGAACCAACCCCATCTCTGACTGAAGGATCTGAAGGGCAAACATTGTTGCCTGCCTTTGACAAATGATACTGACGGAGATCACTAGAGAAACGATCCGCAGTAGCCAAACACTCGCCTATATCACGACGACAATCACCACCGTCGCGACCCAAAGCGCACACAACGCCCACTTCAGTAATAACCTTATCCCAGTCAAGGTCGGTGGCAACACCGGCAGAAGTAATCGAATAAGCACTAAGGTCAGGCTCGCCGAAATCAGGGAAAGAGATACCCCCCAAACTCATTAAAACCCACAGCCACCAACAGTTACGCCGACCACCTAGAAAACACCAAATAGGGTGGTTGAAAGGTCGGAATTATGAGGATTAAAGAATAAATGGAAAGGAAGATAGCAGACAATGTGACGAACGCAAAGGATAAAGCAACGAAAAGAAGTAAGGCGTACCTATTAAACGATCAACGAACTGAACACCATACGGCCAACGACGACTTTTCGACAGAAGGCCAAGGTTGAAGAAATAGCTAGAGAATGGAAACAACTACGTTAGAAAGATTTAATTGATTAGGACAAAAGAAAATTGGAGCAAAAGAGGTAGAAATAACCCTAATAAAGGAAGCGGAAATTGAAAAGTGAGAAGACCAAAAGGCATCCCCAGGAGCGACGACGCGTGTCGGAAAAGCAGACAGATGTCTAAATGCATTCAATCCCCTTCGATATTAAAAGGTGGGGAAGTCCCAGAAAAAGAGAAGGCAAAATAATAGGAAAAACGAAGAGGCGTAAAATCTTCAGAAATCAGCCGTCATTTACCACGGAAATGGTTGGCCGTTAAAGAAAGGGTAATTAAATAAAGGGACACCCTTACCGGACATCCCAAAACAACAGTACTAATTATTGAAATTATGTCTTTCTTTTATCATTTATCTTAAGGAAAGAAAAGTCACCTAGTAATGTTTGAGAAGCAACATGGCGGCCCGGTCAAAATAACTATTGAACTACGACACCTAGTTACATAGAACAGTAAGTTCATGCTGTCATTAGGCATAATAACCCCATAAACTTAGGGACAAATGATTGGGACACCTAATTATATAGAGCAGTAAGTTCATGCTGTCATTAGACATAATAACCCCATAAACTTAGGGACAAATGATTGGGGCCTTGTAGACACCTCATGACACGTGGAACACATAGAATAGAGCCCATATAGTGGGAACAACCCATATCCCTAGGCTCAATAAATGACCTAGGGGACACTTAACTATAAATACAAGAAATACACACTAAGGTACTAACTCTTCTCTCTCTCACACATTTATTACTATCTTACTCTCACTACCAAAAGCTAACTTAACCTTTGGAGGGGGGATTTCCTCACCCATCCCCGAGGGTAGTTTGCCTAACCTTGCAGGTGACGTGTAATTGCCTCCTGAAAACGGACCCACCAACATTGTACCTAGCAGCCCCCTGAAACATGAGGATAAAAGAAAGACATAATTTCGGAAGGGGGATTCCTCACCCACCCCTAATCACAACCAACACAGACCACTACCAAGTGGGTATCTCATATCAAGCACTTGCCGGACCGTTTTTTTTTTTATTTTTTTATTTTTTTATTTTTTTATTTTTTTAAATATTTAAAAATTTTATTTTATTATATATTTTTTTGAGAAATTTTTATTTTTATATATATATATATATTTTTTTTGTGTTGTTGTTGTTGTTATTGCTGGTTTAGGGACCTAATTTGTTTATGCCTTTCAATTTACCTTAACTTGATTTAGGCTTTTCAAGAAACATATTATAAGCATAAGAAAAATGGAGGCATATTAGCTTGCTGATATTAGAGCATATTAATCATTTCCATAACTAATATAACCAGGAGAAGTTACCTCCTTTAAAGATCCGCTTTTTGCCTCTAGCTAGGTGTCGGTGGATCAACCTCTTGATTGCCGGTCGGACGAGCTGCCGCCTCCGGCCGACAACTTTGGCCCTTGACAGTTTAGGTTTTGCCCCCGTCGCCCGAAGGCTATGCGAGTCTAGCTAGCTAGTCCGCTAGTTTAATCAGCGTTTGCGTCGCCGCTAGCTCGAGGCGTATAATTTCCGCTCCCTCTGTCGATCTTGAAGTGGTCCGACATTTCTTTTTGTCTACACCAGTTTGGTGCTTAGCTTGCCCTCTGGCTTTCCGTCCCTTTGAGCTTTATACCGGCTTCCTGTCTGCTGGGTTTTCTTGGAAATGAGGAAGACCTCTCCTTCCAGCGATTGTCCGGTAGCTTCATCACTGTACAATTTTTGCTCTCCTCTGACTAATTTGCTGTTTTTGGTGAGCTCTCAGTGGACTTTGCACATCCTAATTGGTGGATCTTCAAGGTTTGGTGGAAAAAGATGTACTTTTGTTTTGTCGGCCATTTTAGATAGAAAGGTGTTCTGACCTTTATTTCCTTCGTCGCTATGCCCACCATTTCTCACCTCTTCTCTTGACCACTCACCACTCATCACTCACCACTCATCCCACCAGATGCGGACTCATAGCTACTATTCACGTCGGGTTCACTAATGTTTCGGGGGGTTGTATTCTAGAGTAGTGCCGGTCCGCCATTCCGAAGTGGGTCCTCCGACATTCCTGCAAGACAAGACAAACTAGCATCGGGGGTGGGTGAGGAATCCCCCCTCCGATGGTCAAGTTAGCTCTCATGAAGATGTGTATAAGGAGAGATAGAGTGATAGAGAGAGAGTGAGAGAGGTTACAGAATACCTTGCCATGAGGGAGGATCTTATACTAGTAGTGGAGTTAGGTCAAGACTTTGGACTTGCCCTTAGGTTAGGCCCAACTTAGCTAGAAGTCCAATTACAGCCCCCCAATCACTTGTGTTGACAAGCAAGCAATCTTCATCAAACTATATTTTCAACGAGAGAAATAATCAACTCTTTAAATGTGATCGGGATGTCCCAATGATATTACAAATGGTGAAGGCTGTAACTGTAAGAATTCGATTAAAATTTAATGTAAACGTTGAAGAAAAATCACGAAATATTCTAAAAAATACTTTTAGTCAGATTATCGTTGCCAGAAATTCAAATGTAAATGATAAAGAGACATCCCAATTACGAGTAAATCTTAATAGTACCATTTATACGATTTTGGACAAATATTAATGATTACGAGCGTACTTGTGGAGTATAAAGCTGTTTTTCGGTTGAAGTAGGATGATATGTACTTGTTATTTACAAACTTGAGTGATTAAAAAGTCGCGAAAACTCATATGAATCGGCCTAAACGTGAAAATGTTAACATCATGCTTAACTATAAAGGTAGCTTTATATTGAGGCGACTCATAAGAGAACAATGAGATCAGGAGTGACTTTATTGTTGTTGTTGTTGTTGTTGCGTTGGATAGCTTAGCATTGGTTATACGAGTAAAACTTTAAATTTGGTGAGGTCACTTTACAAAAGATGGGACTGAAATGAAAAACCCAACCCAAAAACAAAAAGGAACAATAGAAGCATCTCGAAACAGAACCACCATCACAAATGTACTAACTGACTAACCGCGCGAAGTGAGAGGCCGAAGGCGCTTGTTGAAAAAAACCAACAAACCCCCTAATTAAAAAGGAAAAAAGGAAAAGAAAGGGAGAAATTGAAAATGTGTATCGGTGTCCTCCATTAATAGTCGGCGCTATTTGTTTGCTACACCTACATTACATATTGATACTAACAGAATTTATTACTCTTTATTATGTGATATTGTCATGATTCGTTTGATCTATTTCGTCCACAAAATCAAATTACCGACCTCCACACAGCTTTCATTTCCCAACAATATCTTCATCTCTCCCCAATCCCAACCAACATTATTATTCTACAACACTACATTGGGGAGGAGAGAGAAAACTCAAACTCCGAGCCGTAATCTCAAGCTCCAATCAAAGAAAAACAATTCGCCGATTATCATGATGACGGTTATGGCGGGAATTGATAACAACATTCTCGGAATTTTCCTCGCGTCTCTTCTAGGATTTGTGGTTCTATTCTCTCTCTTCCGTGATAGGAGAGCCAAGAGAAAGAAGTTGGAACGCCGTGGTTTCGACGGTGGCGTGTCCGAGTTTGTTCGGAGCTCCGGTGATGGTGATTGTCGGTCGGAATATGATGTCATCATTGTCGGTGCTGGCGTTGCTGGTGCTGCTCTTGCTCATACCCTTGGCAAGGTGACTTATACTCGCACGACTCTTGACTTCTTTTGCTTTTAGTGGTTTCTTAAATTGTCAGAGTAATATGATTTGTCTGGATGTTATAGTTAGCAGTTTGTTTGATTGTGTTGAGGTAACGCCCCAAATACCAAATAGTATTATTAAGTTGTGTTTTATTTTATTTTAGTTTTGTAAAGAAATAAAATAAAACAAAAGAAAAAAGAAAAGAAAAAAAAAGAAAAGAAAACAAAAACAAAAAAGAAGAGGAATTTTAGTTGATATGGGAAACTGCTAATCAAAAGCCTTGATTGATTATAAAAGAACCATCAGAGGCTTATGCAAAACGGCAGAAGCAGAGCACAGCCGAACAAAAAGAAAGGAAGAGAGCCAGTGAGTGAGAGACAAACAAAGAGGTTTGTTCCAGTTCACGGTTGATTCGGCTTGTTCGTGTGAAGATAATCAGAGTATTCGGATCGGTCATCGACAGGTATTTGTGGGTGTATCTTTGGTTTTGTGGGAGTACCAAATTGAGTTAGGGTTTGCCAATTTGTACTAATACCAAAGATAGATTGTCTACTTGTTTGATCTTGTGATTGTTACCGATTGTACTCTTGATTATTATAGTGGATTATTATTTTAGTGCGTGGAGATCCGCACCGTGGTTTTTTTCCCTAATTGAGAGGGGTTTTCCACGTAAAATTGTTTGTGTTGTTTTTGGGTTCTTGCACTTTATTTTTCCGATTATCTGTTGTTGTGATTGTGGGTAAATACCGTAGTTTTCCCCAATAGTGGTATCAGAGCTTTTGGTTGTAGGATCGGTGGTGGGAAAATTACTGTATTTGTTGAAGGAGGAATTATTTTGTGCAAGTAACATGTCTGGTAGTATGCCCAAATATGATATTCCTTTTGTTTGATGGTAAAATTAATTTTACTGTGTGGAAGAGTACGGTTGAGGATTTGTTGGTTCAACAAAATTTAGATGAGGCTTTAGATGAGACAAAGCCTAGTGGGGTGACCGATGCCCAATGGACATCGAAGAAGAAGAAAGCTGTCAGTACTATTAGATTAGCTATGGCTCCGGAGATCAAGTATAATTACTTGACTGAAACAGATCCAAAGAAGTTGTTGGATAAGCTCCAGAGTGTATATGCATCAAAGTCACTGACTAACAAGCTTTGTTTGAGATATGAGTTGTACCAGCTAAAGATGGAGCAAGGTACAGTGTTGCAGGACCACATTAATAATTTTAACCAGCTAGTATGTCAGTTGAGAAATGCAGATGAGAAGATCTCTGATCAAGAGGAGGCATTGTTATTGTTGGCTTCACTACCTAAGTCCTACAGGCCAATTGTGCAGACATTACTTGTAGGGAGGACAGAGATTACACTAGATGAAGCAATGACAGTGTTGAGAGAGAATGATCGGATGATGTTGCAGGTTGATGGTGTATCTTCTAGTGATGGGGGAGATAGAGTACTAGCTGCGGAGGTGTCTGAAAGAGGGAGGAATCATGAGAGGAGAGGAGGTGGCCCGAGAAGTAGATCGAAGTCGCGCGCGAGAGACTTTAGTAACGTGGAGTGTTACTATTGTGGTGAGAAGGGTCATATTCAGAGTCGTTGCCCAAAGATGAGAGATGATTTGAAGAGTTTCAAGCAGCTGCAAGAGAAGATGGGTAAGACCAAAATTGATGATGATAGCGGTTCCTCTAATGTAATTATGTCTTGTGATGGTAATAAAGAGTTGTTCTTGGCTAGTAACGATGAGGGGAAGGAAAGCCAAGAGAGTTGGGTGTTGGACTCCGGCGCTTCGGTTCATATTTGTAGAGACCATGCTATGTTTGATACTTTGTGCCAAGATGGTGAGTATGGTGACATTAACATGGGGAGTGGTAAGTTGAAGGCCAAAGGGATGGGAAGCATCCGCATTGAGCTCCATGGTGGTGTGACTAGAACCTTCCACAATGTGAGATATGTACCCGATGCTCGTGTTAACGTGATTTCGTTGGGTGAGTTGACATCGCAAGGGTGTAGATATATTGGTACGGGAAGGTGGTGCAAGGTATATCGTGGTGCTACTTTGATTGTGCAAGGAAAGAAGGCGGAGAACAACTTGTGTTATGTTGAGGGTCATTGCATAGGGAGGAGCAAGACCGTGAAGAAAAAGGTCCGTTTTTCGGACAAGGTGGAAGTATTTGGTGATTTGGGTCGAGGGAGGATTTGTTGAGGTAACGCCCCAAATACCAAATAGTATTATTAAGTTGTGTTTTATTTTATTTTAGTTTTGTAAAGAAATAAAATAAAACAAAAGAAAAAAGAAAAGAAAAGAAAAAAAAAGAAAAGAAAACAAAAACAAAAAAGAAGAGGAATTTTAGTTGATATGGGAAACTGCTAATCAAAAGCCTTGATTGATTATAAAAGAACCATCAGAGGCTTATGCAAAACGGCAGAAGCAGAGCACAGCCGAACAAAAAGAAAGGAAGAGAGCCAGTGAGTGAGAGACAAACAAAGAGGTTTGTTCCAGTTCACGGTTGATTCGGCTTGTTCGTGTGAAGATAATCAGAGTATTCGGATCGGTCATCGACAGGTATTTGTGGGTGTATCTTTGGTTTTGTGGGAGTACCAAATTGAGTTAGGGTTTGCCAATTTGTACTAATACCAAAGATAGATTGTCTACTTGTTTGATCTTGTGATTGTTACCGATTGTACTCTTGATTATTATAGTGGATTATTATTTTAGTGCGTGGAGATCCGCACCGTGGTTTTTTTCCCTAATTGAGAGGGGTTTTCCACGTAAAATTGTTTGTGTTGTTTTTGGGTTCTTGCACTTTATTTTTCCGATTATCTGTTGTTGTGATTGTGGGTAAATACCGTAGTTTTCCCCAATAGATTGAGTTCATTGTGGAAGACGTGTTGAAGTGAAATTTATCTGATTATAGTGTGTGATTGTGATTTCGGATGATTTGCAATTATTCTTAAATTTTATTCATTTTATTTGTTGAGCCTTACTATAACTATATAGAGCTATCAAAGTTAGGACTCACCTAAATCCAGGACCCAATCAACTAACTCGTTTTGGTTACCTCTAGTTGGTTCTGAAAGGTTTAAAAGTATGATCATGAAAGGGAAAGGAGTTATTACATTAGGTGTTTCTCTTTGGTGGTTCAAAGTTTTTGTACATTTTTGGAAAGTTTTTACTTATGTAAATGTTACTACTTTTAAGCTATTTGCATGAACAAATATTGAAGTTCGTGATGGGTAGAGAATTCTTTTCTTTTCTTTTAGAGTTTGTTTTCCAATCTTTACATGAGGGCCAAGAAACACTATCCATACTGTGAAGAGTAGGAAGATTAGGATGAAACCAAAGAATTAATGAGATGCGGTTGTGACTAGGGGTGGCAAAATGGCCGTGTCATGTCATGTTCGTGTTCGTGTCGAGAATAAACGTGTCAGAAATCTCTCAACTCTAACCCAACCCGTTTAATAATCGTGTCGAAATTTTCAACACTAACCCAACCTGTTTAACAATCGTGTCACCATCGTGTCGACCTGTTTAACCTGTTTGACCAATTTAACTAATTTTTTCTTTCAAAAATTACAAAAAAACCACTGAATAAATAAATAATTACTGCTAGAAGTAATTTCAAAACGGATCCATATAAACTTTTATGGTAAATACATATAAAGTAAGGTAAATTGTATATTTTCACTTCAATTTGTAGTAATATTGGTTTAATCGTGTTAAAGCGTGTCAGTTCTGTGTTTAAAATCTCAACCTGAACCTAACCCATTTAATTAAGCGTGTTGTAGCCGTGTTCGACCCATTTAATTAAACGTGTCGGAAACCCTTGACACTAACCCACTACTTTCGTGTCCGGTTCGTGTCGTGTTGTGGTGTCGTGTCAGCTTTTGCCAGCCCTAGTTGTGACCATCATTTGCCATGAAACCTGACTTGTGTTACGTAGAGCTTTCTTGATGTGGATGGGAAACTTGATTTTAGGCCACTGGATAATGTTGGTTTCCTCAACTTTTTTGGACTTTGGACAAAATAGGGGATGCCAAATATGGTCGACTTTCTACGTCTAAAACTAAATTGCACGCACAATGGGCAAATTTGGATCACCTTCAACATTTGAGTGACCTTTTAATCCTTTCTTATTAGAGTCTTAGAGAATATCTTGTTGTAACTATGCCATCAACTGTGGACAACTTTCACGAGTTATAATGAAATTTGATTGGTATGCCCCTGCATTGAGGGAGCTTGGAGGCATTACTTTGTACCTTTAATTTTCATGAATAGTTGTCTCAGGTTGAAAACTATGAAGCTGTTTTGTCTGAAGGGGACAAGGATTGCACAATGGATCTTACCTTGTGTGCTTGAACATGAAATCTGTTATGCTGAACTCAGAGATTTTGCTAGTTGCTGCTTTTTGTTTTGTTTATTTCTCGGGTCTTTGTTACCCCCCCCCCCCCTCCTATTCTCTTTCTTGATCTGGGTTTTGCAGTGATTGCAGGATGGCCGACGTGTTCATGTGATTGAAAGAGACTTAAGTGAGCCCGACAGAATCGTTGGTGAACTTCTACAGCCAGGAGGATACTTGAAACTGATCGAATTGGGCCTCGAGGGTATGCATTACCTTCTGACCTTGTTTTTAATGACTAAGTTATGTGCTAAAGTATTCTGAGTTTCATTTTATTCCTCTGGCTACTGCAATACTTTGGAATATTTGACTGTTATTGATCCTCATTCTCTGCACATTGAGTTACAGACTGTGTTGGGAATATTGATGCTCAGAAAGTGATTGGCTATGGTCTTTTTAAAGATGGGAAGCATGTAACACTGTCATATCCCCTGGAACATTTCCATATGGACGTGGCTGGGAGGAGCTTTCACAATGGCCGTTTTGTACAGAGGATGAGAGAAAAAGCTGCTTCTCTTCCTAGGTACTTCCTTTTTCTCCTTTCTGCTTGTGTTGGTAGTTTGTCATTGTTGACCATGGAAATCTGCACTCTGAGAAGCTTTAACTTTTTTGTTGTGGTTACGAGAAATCACAGTGGTTGATGCTGAGACTTTGACTTGTCATTCTTTCCATTAGTATTGATTATCTCATTTCCTTTTGATTTTCCTCTAGTGTGCAATTGGAGCAGGGAACTGTTACCTCTTTGCTTGAAGAAAATGGAATAATTAAGGGGGTTCAGTATAAGACTAAGAATGGTGAAGAATTAAAGATTTATGCACCTCTCACCATTGTCTGTGATGGTTGCTTCTCAAATTTGAGACGTTCACTTTGCTCACCGAAGGTGAAGTTCCCTCTCAGCTTGAGTACAGTGTTAAATCTAATTTTTATTCTATCTTTCACCTTACCATGATATTTTGCATTTCATAGGTAGAAGTGCCCTCACATTTTGTTGGGTTGGTGCTGGAGAACTGTCAGTTGCCATTTGCAAATCATGGACATGTGATTTTAGCAGATCCATCACCTATTCTATTTTATCCAATCAGTAGTACAGAAGTGCGTTGTTTGGTTGATGTACCAGCAGGCAACAAGTTGCCTTCTATTGCTAATGGTGAAATGGCCAAGTACTTAAAGTCTGTGGTGGCTCCTCAGGTATGATGGATCTGTTAATAACCTCTTTGCATATTCAAGTTTTTTTTGGCACCTCTGATGCCTGTCAAGTCTAGATGTGATTTTGTAATTTAATCCTTATGGTATTTCTGATTTTAACCTGGTTGACTTACTCCTCCAGGTTCCTCCTGAGCTTTATGATGCCTTTGTAGCAGCTGTTGATAAGGGGAGTATAAGATCAATGTCTAATAGAAGCATGCCAGCTGCTCCTCAGCCTACTCCTGGAGCCTTACTAATGGGTGATGCTTTCAACATGCGCCATCCTTTAACTGGGGGAGGAATGACGGTGGCATTGTCTGATATTGTCGTGCTACGTGATCTTATGAGGCCTTTAGGGGACCTGAATGATGCAGCCTCTTTATGCAGATATCTCGAGTCCTTTTACACCTTGCGGAAGGTAATCGACATTGCGTGTATCATGTTTTTTGTAAATATTATTGGATGAAGGGTTTCAAATCCAGCGTTGGTTTTCTCCATAATCTGTTATGATCGCACCACTCTCTTTGCATGTCGATCAGAGGGCTAATTGATTGTTATGTTATTTTTCTGTCCAACAAAATGTAGAGGGTGACAAGGTTCTTTCTCCATCCAAAAGTTATTTATGCATGCAGTAATTGAAATGGTTGCATGTGATTATTTTGATTGCCCAACCGTCAGATATAAGTGAAATTGGTATCTCAACATTTCTGAGATGCATGGTGATTAAGTATGAACCTTTTCTTTTCTCATTTTGCAGCCTGTGGCATCCACAATAAACACTTTGGCGGGTGCCCTCTACAAGGTCTTTTGTGCTTCACCTGATGAAGCACAGAAAGAAATGTGTGAGGCATGCTTTGACTATCTTAGCCTGGGAGGCGTATTCTCAGATGGACCAGTTGCTTTACTTTCTGGTTTAAACCCTCGGCCCCTGAGCTTAGTCGCCCACTTCTTTGCTGTGGCTGTCTATGGTGTTGGTCGTCTATTGCTGCCTTTTCCTTCGCTTAAGCGCGTATGGCTTGGCGTACGGTTGTTATCAGTAAGCATCTCATATCCTGATGTATTTTAAGTTTTACAATTTTCAAACTCGTGTACCCTATCTATGTGTCTCTGTTAGGAGTATGTCATCGTGAAGGGTTTGTATGCATCATACTAAAAGGGGCTTATATTTGGAGATGGAGGGTAGACTGCTTTGCACTCTTCGGATATGTAATCTTGTCTTTCTGACATGATCATATATTACCCTTTGCCTTTCGTCTCCTCAACACGAAGCTGCCCCTTCTCTTTTTTGCCTCCAGCAGAAAAATGCTGGTAACAGTTGTGGGGGAACAGCCAAGTTGTTATTAATAAGTTTTCTATTGTAGCATGCTTTGATATTGATGATTTTATTGTAGACAGATTGCAGGAACCCTTCACAGTTCTGACCCTTTTTGTTTCGTTCTTTAGTCCATCATCATATGGTAATGTCTTAAGAGCTGTATATCGATTGACAATATCCTCAACCTTTGTTTTGCAGGGTGCAGCAGGCATTATCTTCCCAATAATAAAGGCAGAAGGAGTCAGGCAAATGTTTTTCCCTGCAACTGTTCCAGCGTATTATAGGGCTCTTCGTGTAAAATGATGATTGAAATAGAATGTGATGAAGAAAGCACACACCTCCAAACTGCCAAGTTGGTGGCTGCATATACCGTGGCTGTAAATGGCAAGCGACCCATCTGTATTATTCCTTGCTGCTTCTATTAGAGGGAACAAATTTTCGTTGTTTTACCACTGACATTCAAAATTATTACACTTAGAATAACTAAATTCATTCCAAAAGGAAAATTTGTCATAAACTGAGGTATATATGGGTTTGTATTGTTTGTCAAGTTGTGAAAGTGTGATGTTGAGCAGACTCGACAGCTACATAATAGTTGAAATTTGATTCTAAACTAGTTTAAACGTGCTTGACAAAGGGTAATCCTGCTCGCAAATTATGCTTCAGAACTGTGAATGTCCTGCATTTTAATGTTAGGAACACTGGCACACTGGCCTCTTCATGATCTTTGGATAAAGATAGCCAGCAAAGTACCCTCTCTGTTTGGAAATAAATCTTGCTCTCTCCGTCTGTAAATGTTATCCTCTTAATCTTAGTACAAGTTCAACTGGTGATGTGCTTACTAATTCCAGACAGAGTAATGAACTTCCATAGTTTCATTGATAATTCGTACATGCCATTGGGGAGATACAGGTCCACTTAATGCATAAACATGGCCCCAAGCACATTTAAGAGAATCCGATGCTTCACGTTTTGGTCACAGAAACTGTGACACTTTTTACTAAACAGGTTCTGTAAACATATCATTTTTCTAATGTAATAGTTTGAATTTCGATTGAGAATTTTAAGAGAGCACCCACAAAGATGCACCATAGCGAGGAAAAGTGCGTAGATTGTCCCAAATAAGCATATAGATTATGTTCATCTACAAAATGTGCAGTTAACCACTATCCGATCCATACATAACTTGGGGCATATACCTAGCTTGTTTCACTAATAATAACAATCATCATATAACAAGCAAACCACTTAACCTCTTTTCCGTAACAGAAAAGGCTCCACTTATTGTTCACACTTCACACATGATAAACCTCCCCTTAAAACAATGTAAACGGTCAAATTTGTTTTTTTTTTTTTCTAGTCAAAAAGAGGATGCAAGTGAATAGTTACCGGGTCACCCTGCTACTTCATGCTTGGACTCTATCAGACTAATGCTTTGTTTGGTTATTAGAAAGGAAAATATTGGAAAATTAAAAATATGAAAAACTGTGGAAATCTTCTAGTTATAATTTGCCCAATTAGATTTTCATGGTTTTTCCCTCAAAATCCATGAAAACTCTATGGAAATCGGAGGAAATATAAAAGAAAGCCTTTAGTTTACAATGGATTTTCTACAATAACAAACCAAACAAATGAAAACTACTAAAAATATCCTATATTTCTACAACCTTTATAATGATGAACCAAACAAGTGAAAATGATAGAATTCACAATTTTACTTTTAAGTAGATTTTCATAGATTTACTATTCATTAATTTTCCTCACTTACAAATTCCCCAAACACAATGTAAAACTGTCAAATTTGTTAGTACGAGTATAATATACTCTGTTTGCTCAAAGCGACTTTATGAATGGTACTAAACCTCCGAAAAATCTCCTCAGTAAAAGGCTAAAAGCTCAGCTTCACGAAAACGGTGGAAGACGAGCCTTGTACTCAGAAGCCTCAGATTGAGCTGTGACTGTGAGTGTGACCTATTCACAGGTAAACATATCATCTTTGTTGGGTTATAAGAGTAGCAATTAGTAGCAGAAGCACAATGAAATCAATTTACTTAATAGTTTAATTTCCGATTGAGAATTTAGGAAAAGCACCAAAGATATACCATAACTAGGAAATATGCGTAGATTGTCTTCAAAATCATATTTTCTCTACAAGAATTGCCACCCCTCTTTGGTAGCTGCAGAATCCATTGCTCGAAATGGAATACCCTTAACTGCTAATTTCTCAAACCTGCGAGACTCACATAACTCTAATATTTCTCAAAATGGGTTTTCAGACCCTACTCATGCTGAGGGAAAAAGTGGGTTTGGGTTTGTATATTTAGAGAGTAACCCTCAAAATAGCATTGCCCATGATCGTAAATTTAATGAATTTGAGGCTGATGTTGAGAAAATTTATCGAATTTTAAGGAAGTTCCACTCTAGGGTTCCAAAATTGGAGCTTGCTTTGCAAGAATCTGGGGTCGTTATGCGGTCTGGTTTGACAGAACGTGTGTTGAATCGTTGTGGGGATGCTGGGAATTTAGCTTATAGTTTTTTCATGTGGGCATCAAGGCAGCCTGGTTATAGGCATAGCTTTGATGTGTATAAGGCAATGATTAGGACTTTAGGAAAAATGAGGCAGTTTGGGGCTGTTTGGGCAATAATTGAGGAAATGCGGATAGACAATCCACGATTGATTACCCCGGAGGTGTTTGTGGTGTTGATGAGGAGGTTTGCATCAGCAAGGATGGTTAAGAAGGCTGTTGCAGTGTTAGATGAAATGCCCAAATATGGGTGTGAACCTGATGATTATGTCTTTGGGTGCTTGTTGGATGCGTTGTGCAAGAATGGTAGTGTTAAGGAAGCCGCCTTGCTGTTTGAGGACATGAGAATGAGGTTTACACCTACACTTAAGCATTTCACTTCCTTGCTGTATGGATGGTGCAAGGAAGGGAAACTTATGGAGGCTAAGTTTGTGTTGGTCCAAATGAGGGAGGCAGGGTTTGAACCAGACATTGTGGTCTATAATAATTTGCTTAATGGGTATGCAGTGGCGGGGAAGATGGCGGATGCATACGATCTTTTGAAAGAGATGAGAAGGAAGGGCTGTGAGCCGAATGCAGCATCTTATACAGTATTGATCCAGGCACTTTGTACTATGGAGAAGACGGAGGAAGCAATGCGTCTCTTTGCGGACATGGAGAAAAGTGGCTGTGATGCTGAAGTAGTAACTTATAATGCTTTAGTTAGTGGACTATGCAAGTGCCGCAAGATTGATAAAGCTTATGAGCTTCTAGACATTATGCTTCAACGAGGCCATACCCCTGATCAAACCACTTATCTGCATATACTTTTAGCTCATGAGAAGAAGGAACAATTTGAAGAGTGTATGGACCTTTTGAAAAAAATGCGGAAGAATAGTTGCTTTCCAGATACTAAGATATACAATACCTTAATCCGTTTGGCATGCAAGCTAGGGGAGGTAAAAGAAGGTAGCCGACTATGGAATGAGATGGAGGTAAGTAGGCTTAGTGTTGGGGTGGATAGCTTCATTATAATGGTTCATGGCTTCACTGAACAGGAATGTCTTGTTGAAGCTTGTGACACTTTCAAGGAAATGGTTGCTAGAGGTCTTCTGTCTGCCCCTCAATATGGTATTTTGAAGGATTTACTAAACTCTCTTTTACGAGCTGAAAAGCTTGAATTAGCTAAGGATGTGTGGGATTGTATCATGAAAAGTGGATGCGAGCTGAATGTCTATGCATGGACAATCTGGATCCATGCACTCTTCTCAAAAGGGCACGTGAAAGAGGCTTGTTCTTATTGTTTGGAAATGATGGATGCAGATGTAATGCCGGAGCCAAGTACTTTTGCGAAGTTAATGAAGGGCCTGAAGAAACTGTATAACAGACAAATTGCTGCAGAAATTACAGAAAAAGTGAAAAAGATGGCAGCTGATAGGCAGATGACCTTCAAGATGTACAAACGGAGGGGAGAGAGGGACTTAAAGGAGAAAGCTAAGGCCCAAACTGATAGTAGGAAGAGGCGGGCTCGTCAACGCCGTTGGGGCAAAGGGTGTAGTAAAGCTGACATTGTTATTTAAAGGATCTGATGCTTCAACTTAAAATAATATATTATGGACTGCATATTTTGGGTGGGAGCTTCAATCAGATACAGATGATGATGGTCATCTCAGGTATGAATTCTTGCTGTTTACTTCCCAGCAACTTTTTATTCAGTATATGCGATTTATTGGCATAGCAAGTAACCCAAAATGCGATTTAGAAGCGTGTTACCTATCTGAATATTAGTTTCTTGCCTGCCCTTTCATGTCAGGGGCATGTCATCCTTGTGTAACTTTTCAGATACATAAGAGACAACAGACAAGTATTTTTTCTCTATTGATCTCAGAGTTGAACGCTTTTTCACATGCAATACGCTAGTTGTGATAACAGGTCCCCATTTCATTTCTTGGTAGGTAGTACTTCCATAACCATGCTGATTGACTTAGTATTATGAAGAGCATAGCTCTGGAAATTGCTTCACAAGTTATTGACTCAAGAATCAAGATGATATTGCATTAAAACATGCTGATTAGATGTATGAATACTTACTTTCTACTTGTGCAGGGATAATACCAACCACCAAGAACCGTGACATGGTGAGCTGACATGGACCCTGTTAGCAGATAGCTCCACTAACTTGCTATGTACTCTTGTGGCTAAAGCAAATTTTTAATTGGAGAGGAGGATTGTCAGGACAGGAGCACGAGTATGCTACACAATGGGAGAAACTCATCAGGTGCTCTTTAACAAGGACAATTGTAAATTGGTGAGTTTACCTAACCCACCTTCCTGCTTCAGCAGTATGAGGTTCCTAGTCTTCAAGTACCATAACTCCCCAACTACAAATTAAGCTTATCGAATGTCACCCAAGGTTTAAAATGGTTTGTTGGCTGCAGTATTTACCCCACTGTATCTGGAGATCCTATGTAACATGTGACTATTATCCTTGTCTTGTTTCCATATTGCTTTAATGGTAATCCTTATATATTTTTTGTCTTCCAGATATATCAGGCATTTTTCTTGTAGTTCATACTCAATTGAGGTTGTATTCATTCCTGAAGTAAACAAAATATACATTTCATCACAACACTATCTCGGCACACTGCCTAAGCTTACTGTATGGATGAAATTTATCATTTGCAAAATTGCAAGCAGGGGTGCAAAAATTTTGAGTTATTCATTATATACAAGTTTACGTGACAATGATACAGTTAGCTCAGTTATGTGGCTGAGATTGAAGCTTCTTACAACGGGCACATTACAATGAATGTCACGAATTTCACTACAGTACAGATAGCTCACTACTTAGAATTTGTGATCCATTCAGAGTAACAAGACCTCACACACTATATCTATTTACAACTGGATGTCCAAACAATGGTATGATCAGTCAACCTGCGCTATCATTCTCTTGTCTGTGGTCGGTCTCATCATATATTTCCTCCTGCATTTACAATATGTAGAAGGTTAGATACTGGACAAACTGTAAATAAGCTGCTTCTATGTTGCCACTCACCTGTAGCAGCTCCTCAATGACATCTTCCATTGTGATTATGCCAACAGCTTCTCCATCTTCAAGTAGCTCGGATAATTGGTTCTTGTCAATATGCAAGATTTCTGAATCCACATTCTTTGACCATTTTTTTCCTTTCGAGATTTCTCTCTGCAGTTCATGTGTCGTCTCTGGCACCGGCATGCTCTTCATTTTCTTCAGTGATCTCTTGCTCCTTGAGTGTTGCTGACTTTCACCATTCATGTCCACTCTCACCTCCTTCACAGGCTCTGTAATTCGTTCAAGTTACACACAGTTAAGGGACAAAAGGGAAGAATATGACAAGGTTTATGTTATGTCTCAAAAGTGTAGTATAATTCCATACCTTTCGGTGGATATTTACTGGTCGAGGACTCGTCTGAGTCGCTATGTTTTCTGACGACGACAGCCATATGGCTGTGACCCTTCTGGAACTCATTTAGTATGTCGTATAACGGCATTGTCTCTGAAACCCTGGTAACCAAAACTAATTTCAGAGAGGAAAAAATTTCTTCCATTTTCTTTTAAGGAAGCCAGGGAAGGCTCGAGCCCCGCAGACGGTGTGTTCCAATAGGGGTGGATGGAAGTCCAACCCCTACTGAAATTTATCCAGTCAGAACTCAGAAACCATTTAGAAAAATTGGGTTCGAACATTGGTTACTTATATTTGGTGCTTTGCACTTCCCACCATTTATATAGACATACTACAAGGCATCAAACTAGCAAAAGAAACAATAAGAACTGGGATATCAGGAATACGTTGAATAGAAGTCAGGACATAGGCATTCTTCTTATTAACTTTCACAAGAATTCTGAACAAGAATGACAACTTAATATTGCCTTTCAAGCGTGATATGAACATAAACATTTTCTGAAGCATAAGCCAAGCGGACTTTTTATGAAAGTGTATTGTACCTTGGGATTTTGCGAATAGTAACATTTTTTACCGGCAGCTCATCTGCTGGGTCAATAGTTAGCAAATTTTTCACCTGCATAGGTAAGTGGACAATTGTTGAATTGCAAGATGGAGATTATTGGTAAACTTCTGATATGCAGTGAGCAAATTGTCCATATATGCGAACACAGCTTCTTTAAGAACACTCTTACAACATTTGTTAGAGTAGTTAGAGGCACCTTAATAGACTAACTATTTTGAATTGATAGCTCTAGAAACAATAAGGGAAATACCAGAATAAGACCAATGATATTTCTTGGATTCTCATAATAAACTGGAATCCTGCTATGTCCTTTCTCCATTATCTGTTTCATCATAGCCCTGTGACATTACAATAGTGAATCTGTAACTTCTCTGATCGGACTAGAAAGATTTTCATGCCCATGTCAGCGCCCTAAGATTCTGATGATAATATATATTTGACCTGTCAAGTTTTGAGTTATGTCAATTGCGAAAGCTTCTGCTATAGGGTTCATAGCATCTCTTGCTGTTTTCTCAGAAAGTTCAAGAGCCCCTGCGATGATAGTGGTCTCATCAAAGGTAAGTTCTCCCCCCTTTCCCGCCTGTTTGCAAAAAAAAGAAAAAAGAAGAAAAAGAAATTGATGTCAGAAAGAAACTAATCCTATCCCATATCAGATGATAATGTCACTGTCCAAACCAAAGATTAAGTTCATCAAGGAAGGAGTAGCTACACACACCGCATTTCCATGCAAGTCGACCAAAGTTTTTAGTTCAGCACGATGGAATAGTGCTTTGTGTCCTTTCCCCAGCAAAAGGTCCAATAACTACCAGAAGCAGAGCAAAGGAAAGAAAAGGAAGAAAGATTAGTATATCTGCTAAGCTGCAAAGACCAACATGGAGAACACATAGAAGTAAGAACTGTGGTAATCTGACCTTGCTTATTGGATATGCAACAGGAAAACAGATGCAGACGAGAACTCGCACAAGAGGGACAACAGCAGCCCCAATTGCCAGGCCATATCGCGAGCAAGCAGCCTGTGGGATAATCTGTACAGCAGAGCAAAAAACACTAGATATAAAAGGGGCTTATGTCATGATTCTATTACCAACATCATAATCTGGTAACATGAGCAGGACCTTACCTCACCAAACAGGAGTATTAGTGTCACAGACATAAGGATAGCGCCCCAAGCTGTGATCAAGCTATCGAGAAATATTGGAAGAGCCTGTAATGAATATCATCAGACGATTGTCAAGTTTAGCAGTTCAATTCTTTGGCATATACTGCCATTCTTTTTCATTCCTTTTGAGGGTGAAATTTTACCTCCATCGCAGCTGCATTGCATATTAAAAGGGTGCAGAGCAACAAGTGCTGTCTTTGGACTACTGGCAATATCTTTGCTGCAATACAAAGCATCTCCTGTTACTATCCATTATCTCCGTTCAGGATTAACAGTCTCATCAGCAGTTCAGGTTACACTATAAGTGGTTATTATTTTCTGACAAAGGGAACATATACATTCTAAAACTTCACATTAGTTCACCATCTGGTATTCTACTAGGAGTAATACAATTTTCAATTTTTAATTTTCGGATATGTAGGAAGTGTCTGCACCAGTAAAGTAACACAGTAGGTGTTTTCCTATGTTGTTATCTGAAAGTTAAAAACTTCCCTAAAATTGTCTCTTTCACACCTGATTCAAGGGGATCAGTCATGGGAAAAGATAAAAGTACCTCATGGAATTGTTTCAGAACTCGCTTTCATGATGTATCCCTCAATCAATTAATTATTGGGACAATCTGAATTCTAAAAGTTCATGCCTTAACAACTCTGCTAAGCAAGCATCAAAATTTTCAATTTGTGGGCCCATTATTGCCACACTTAAACAGTTAAACATTCCTTGAATTACTAGGGGGCCGTTTGGTTGGGGTAATGATTAAGGAGGTAATGGAATATATTTGTAGGCTAAAATAGTAATGTGAAGTGATGATAAGGGATAATGATTAAGGGGGTAATGAAGAAAAGGAAGGAAAATGGGGGAATATCATTACCCTATGGGGAGGTGAGTTTCAATTATCCCTCCAATAGGGGTAATCATTACCCTCATTCTCACAAAATATAACCCCCACTACCTCACATACCTTCCATTTTAGCCTAAAAATTCATTTCATTACCCCCTCAATCATTAGCCCCAACCAAACAGCCCCTTAATATTATGCAATCTAATTAACTAAAAAGGCAAAGAAATGTCGGTATGTGGTAGTAATAGTGATTTAATCAGTTAAGAAACAGAAACATAGAATTACCTGCATGTTTACGGTTAGTGGGAGTTCCAGATTTGACAAGAACTTCGAGTTCAACGAGGCTGAGAGACATAAGTCCTAGAGTGAGCCCAGACATCAACCCAGCAAACAGTACTAGAATTATGCATATCGCTATTCGAATGAAGAATTCAGACCCACAACATGAATACTCAACTGCCATTCAATTCTCTCTCTCTCTCTCTCCTATTTTATCTGATGATTCCCTCCTCCCAGTTACCAAGAAACTTCAATGTCCTAAAATAACCCACAGATGATCCCATATATATCAAGAGAGAAAAGAACACTAACTTCATAGACATAAGAGGGACTTTTTCCAGATATAATATGTGAAAGATGAGTACGTATTGTAATTTTGATATTCGGGGAATTTCTTTATTAAATGTTTCTCTTCCCTTTGTCAGTATTCACTAGAAATGTCTGGAACTTCTACCACAGTACCACCTGTACTCTTCCTTCTTGGTTGCTTATGTAAAAAGGCAGAACATGACCTAAACTTATACTAATTGGATAAATGAAGGGGAGTAAAATTTTAACCCATTCTTTAAATTGGCTATAAACCAGCGCGTGAAAATTGTCACTGTAATCGACGATGATAGTAAACCAAAAGAAAAAAGAAAAAAACCCAGAAAAAGAACAAGAATATAGACAGCGTGTTCGACTGTCCGCTGTTTTGGAAAAATGTTACTAATAGCAGTGATGTTTATTTTATTTATTTACCATAATGAATGAACATTGAACAGTATACCTTTTATCAGCTAGTTTGTGTCCCGTTTAGAAGGAAGAATATTTGCCCTCTCTATCTCTACCAACAAATCTACAAATTCATTCTTCTCTCATGATGCGACTTCCACCACGATGTGTCCATATCCTTTTTGTTCAGGTGACCTCTTTAAAACTTCTTCTTCTTCTTTATAACAGTTTTATTTAATTCATTCATTTTCTTATTAGGATGCAAAGTTCTGTATGATGAGCGTTACATATTTTTTTCATTAAGATAACAACAGTCAAATATTTTAATAATCACCTTAAAAAATAGGGTGGACACATACATAATCCAAATTCCAGGCTCACTTCCCCACAAATTTTGCTAGGCAACTTCCGTCCCTATATATATTTGGGCATATGTTCTTTGTCTAATTTTTGTAGGACTTTGTTCATTTCTATCGTTTTTTGTCTCAATTAAATTTGTGTATTCAAGTTGATTTATGTTGGTTTTGTTTTTGTGAAATAATAAAACAAACAAGAATTATATGAGAATACATACCACCAAATTGATTTGAAAAATTGAACTAGATTGAATGGAAAGAAGATATTCAGATTACACTTCATACTACTACCTTAACACTACCAACACCGGCATCTAATCTATATTCAACCAACACTACCAACACCGGCATCTAATCTATATTCAACCGCAACTTAATGTACTCAAGGTCTAAATATTAAACTTTTAATGAGTAGGCTAAGGCTCCGTTTGATTTACCTGGATAAAACTGATCTGAACTGAACTGAACTGAATTGATTTTTTAAATTTGACCGTTAATCATTTAAAATTTGTCCAAGCATAGTCAATATTGGACTCATTTGAAAGTATGCTTTGAGATCTTTCCGATGACATAATTATCAGCATGAAATTATTTCGAAATAAAAGGTTATATGAGTGCTAAAGTTACGCATGAACTGAACTGAACTAAACTAAATTTAAGTAAAATTAAGGTGAATCAAACAGAGTCTAAGGTAAATTGTCAATAATTGTTAATTTTGCTCATATGAGTTTTTGTGACGAACCTACCCCAAATATTAAGATTACATTTTTTAGCTTATAGTCACCGTATCACCATTCACCAGTCAGTCACCCAACACTCGAACAGCCTCTCTCGTTGTCCAAATTTCGCTAGTACCCCAGAAGGCTAGAAACTGTGAATTCGGAAAGTGAGAACCCCTGTGAGTAGTCTACGCACAAAATTGACAATCGAATTAACTCAAACGAACCACAATAGAGCTTCATCAATACTCAAGAAACAATGCTGAACAAGCAAACGCAGAGAGCATTCTCTCTCCTCAGATCACAACTTCCTCAAACCTCCTTTCGGAAAACCTCCATCGCCTCATTTTCTCAAACGCCGTCGTTGCATAGAAACCTAAAAGAAGAGGAGCAAAATCGAGACCCTGAAAGCCCACCTAGGCTTCTAGTTGTTCAACCTCGTCTTAAACCCAATACCCTTTTACAGGCTAAGCTTAACGAAGCTCTTAATCTTGCTAATTCGCTTGAAGAACAACGCGATGGCTACTTTGCCACCGATTTTAGTGATAAACAGTTGCCCCCACATGTTGTTGTTCAAAACCCTCTTGGGGGTTCTAACAAAAGTCGTGCAGGTTGGTCCTATTTCTTGCATAATGGATGTTTAAGGCTTTTAGCCATCCATATATTTATAATGTAAATTTGAAAAATTGCCTATTGATGGTGGGTTATGAAGTTTGGGGACTTGTAAGAATGTCTGGGTTGTAGCATTTTTGGTCAATGTTGTTCATTTTCTGTGAAATTTCAAGTTGGCTGCTATTGTAGTCTATAGTAACATGTTACAATTTGGGGGATCATATTCATACATCGATATCAGATACTTTAGTTTGGAGAGGAAGACTAGCTTGCTTTATTTTGTGTGCTTTGTTTTTGGGTTTGAAATCATTGGTGAGGTAAGATGAGATGCCAAATTACATTCCTTTGATTTTGTAATAAGTGAGTTGCTTATTTGTTGTTTGTGGAATGTGATGTATTAATGAAAATATTTTGTGGTTGCAACTTATACAGATACATACTTTGGACAAGGAACAGTGGGAAATATAAAGTGCCATATAAATGCGGTTGAATCAGAGGCAAGGACCTGTATGGGTGCTACTATCTTTACCGCTTATGTATAGTGAATTAATGTTGTTTTCTTGAATTCTGATTAGGCTCTTGTTTAACAGGGTGAACTGGATGCTGTATTTGTCAATGGGATACTTAGTGCAATTCAGCAGAGAAACCTGGAGGTGAGTTGCTCAGTTATGCCCCTTTCATTTTTATCTAGTAATTTTGTTAGGCAAACCTAGGAAATTTGTGATCTACTGTGTTTAACACGCTCGATACTTATTGAGCATCCACCCTGTTGCAGAGGGCTTGGGGCACACCTGTTTTGGATCGCGTCAGCCTTATAATAGAGATTTTTAATGCTCATGCCTACACAAAGGAAGCAAAACTTCAGGTAGAGTTGCTTATAACTTATTAGAGACACTTAATGCTCACTCTTCTATAGTTATTATACTAGTGTGCATGCCCGTGCGATGCACGGGATGTCTCGGCTCTTTTTGTTTTTTTTTTTCTCAAGAAAGTTAATATTTTCTGCTGGGTTGCCTTGCTTCTAACTTTGTTGTAATAATTTTTTTTTTCTTTTTTTGTGCTAATTTTGTGATTAACTGGTACATAAAACTAAAACAACACCAATGCGAGATTTGGAGAGATTCATCCACGACCTGACTCTTTTTCGAGGGCGAATATTAAAATGTTGGGGGGAGGGATGCCAAGTCATGGTAGTAGTCATTCACTAGCCGTGTATAATCCTTTGACAAAAAAAAGAAAAAGAAAAAAGAAAAATTCATTCATTGGCTTGTGGTGCCTCTATAAAAGTTAGAGTTATCTACCCCTAAATGACATTGTTTGTTGCATTATAGTTCTACTTTTTATGATTAGCCATACTGTAAACTTTGATCTATATTTGACCGGGAGTTCAAGGACCCGGATGACCGGCCCTAGGCACCTGAGGTCCTCTATGGTGATGATAGACCCCCCCGGAAAAGTTTAGGCAAAAAATGAGGACCGGGTCCAGGGAAGCCGAAAATCAAGGCTATAATCCACGTTTAACGGCTTCCGTGAGGTCCCGGAATGAAGGTGTATATTTTTGCACCACATCGCACTGCACACCCTAGGGAGATGGGAAGCCCTTGGGGTCGCTTGTCCGGTACCTGATAGGCTTGGAAGGGCGTTTTACGGGACATTGGTGTAAGAGTCGGAACACCAAAGGCATGGGTGATACCAAAGTTCGCGGATCCGGATGACCCTTCTGGGGCACTGAGGGTCCTCTAGGGTCATGATAGACCACCTGAAAAATTTTGGGCACAAAGGACACCCGAGCCCAGGGAAGCCGAAAACGAAGGCTATATTCCATGTTTTTGGGCTTCCGGGAGGCCCCGGAACGAAGGTGGATATTTTCGCATCACATTGCACGAAACACCCATAGGGGACATGGGAGGCCTTTAGGATCGCTTATCCAGTCCCTGGAATGACGTTTTACGGGACACTGATGGAAGAGTCGGAACCAAAGGCATGGATGAAATCAAAGCTCGGGAATCCAGATGACGCTCCCAGGGCACTGAGGGTCCTCTACGGTCATGATAGACCCCCCAAAAAAGTATAGGCAAAAATGACTCGCGAGCCTAGGGAAGCCGAAAACGAAGGCTAATCCACGTGTTTTGGGCTTCTGGGAGGCCCCGGAACGAAGGTGGATATTTTTGCACCACATCGCACTGAACACCCCAAGGGGACATGGGAGGGCCTTGGGGTCGCTTGTCCAGTCCCTAATAGGCTTGGAAGGGCGTTTTACAGGACACTGGTGTGAGAGTCAGAACATCAAAAACATGGGTCGTAACAAAGTTCGGGGATCCGGATGACCCTTCCGGGGCATTGAGGGTCCTCTAGGTTCATGATAGACCCCCTAAAAAAGATTGGGCAAAAATGACACCCGAGCCCCAGGAAGCCGAAACCGAAGGCTAATCCATGTAATTGGGCTACCCGGAAGGACCGAGAATGAATGTGGATATTTTCGTATCACATCGCAAGAAACACCCGTAGAGGACATGGGAGGCCTTTGGGGTAGCTTATCCGGTCCCTGGAAGGCAGGAATGGCATTTTATGGGACACTGATGGAAGAGTCGGAACCAAAGGCATGGATGAAATCAAAGTTTGGGAATCCAGATGACGCTCCTGAGGCACTGAGGGTCCTCTAGGGTCATGATAGACCCCCCCGAAAAAGTATGGGCAAAAATGACTCCCGAGCCCAGGGAAGCCGAAAACGAAGGCTATTATCCACGTTTTTTGGGCATCCAGGAGGCCCCGGAACGAAGGTGGATATTTTTGCACCACTTCGCACTGAATACCCCTAAGGAACAAGGGAGGCCCTTGTCCGGTCCCTGATAGGCTTGGAAGGGCGTTTTACGGGACACTGATGTAAGAGTCAGAACACCAAAGGCATGGGTGATACCAAAGTTCGGGGATCCGAATGACCCTTCCGGGGCACTGAGGGTCCTCTAGGGCCATGATAGACCCATTGAAAAAGTTTGGGCAAAAATGACACCCGAGTCCCAGGAAGCCGAAAACGAAGGCTATAATCCATGTTTTTAGGCTTCCGGGAAGCCCCGTAACGAAGGTGGATATTTTCGCATCACATCGCACGAAACACTTCTAGGGGACATGGGAGGCCTTTGGGGTCGCTTATGCGGCCTTTGGGGTCGCTTATGCGGCCCTTGGAACGGCGTTTTACGGGACGCTGATGGAAGAGTCAGAACCAAAGGCATGGAAGAAATCAAAGTTCTGGTATCCAGATGACGCTCCTGGGGCACTAAGGGTCCTCTAAGGTCATGATATATCCCCCGAAAAAGTTTAGGCAAAACTGACTCCCTAGCCCAGGGAAGCCGAAAACGAAGACTATAATCGACGTTTCTTGGGCTTCCGGGAGGCCCCGGATCGAAGGTGGCTATTTTTGCACCACATCGCACTGAACACCTCTAGGGGACATGGAAGACCCTTGTCCGGTCCCTAATAGGCTTGGAAGGGCATTTTACGGGACACTGGTGTTAGAGTCGGAATACCAAAAGGCATGGGTAATATCAAAGTTCGGGGATCCGGATGACCTTTCCGGGGCACTGAAGGTCCCCTAGGGTCATGATAGAACGCCTGAAAAAGTTTGGGCAAAAATGACACCTGAGGCCTAGGAAGCCGAAAACGAAGCCTATAATCCATGTTTTTGGGCTTTTGGGAGGCCCCGGAACGAAGGTGTATATTTTCGCATGACATCGCACGAAACACCCCTAGGGGACATGGGAGGCCTTTGGGGAGCTTATCCGGTCGCTGGAATGGCGTTTTATGGGACACTTATGGATGAGTCGGAAACAAAGGCATGGATGAAATCAATAAGGAATCCAAATGACGCTCCCGGGGCACTGAGGATCCTCTTGGGTCATGATAGGCCCCCCGAAAAAGTTTGGGCAAAAATGATTCTCGAGCCCAGGGAAGCCGAAAACGAGGGCTATAATCCACATTTTTTGGGCTTCCGGTAGGCCCCAGGTCGAAGGTGTCTATTTTTGCATCACATCGCACAGAACACCCCTAGGGGACATGGAAGGCCCTTGTCCGGTCCCTGATAGGCGTGGAATGGTGTTTTACGGGACACTGGTGTAAGAGTCGGAACACAAAAGGCATGGGTGATATCAATGTTCCTGGATCCGGATGCCCTTTCCGGGGCAGTGATGGTCCTCTAGGATCATGATAGACCCCGTGAAAAAGTTTGGGCAAAAATGACACCCGAGCCCCGGGAAGCCGAAAACGAAGGCTGTAATCCATGTTTTTGGGCTTCCTGAGAGGCCCCATAGCGAAGGTGGATATTTTCGCATCACATCGCACTTAACATCCCTAGGGGACATGGGAGGTCTTTGGGATCACTTCGGGCCCTGGAATGGCGTTTTACGTGACACTGATGGAAGAGTCGAAACCAAAGGCATGGATGAAATCAAAGTTCAGGAATCCAGATAACGTTCCCGGGGCACTGAGGGTCCTCTAGGGTCATGATAGACCCCTCGAAAAAGTTTGAGCCAAAATGACTCCCGAGCCTAGGGAAGCCGAAAACGAAGGCTATAATCCACGTTTATTGGGCTTTCGTGAGGCCCCGGATTGAAGGTGGAAATTTTTGCACCACATCGCACTGAACACCCCTAGGGGGATATGGGAGGCCCTTGTCCGGTCCCGGATAAGCTTGAAAGAGCGTTTTACGGGACACTGGTGTAAGAGTCGGAACACCAAAGGCATGGGTGACATCAAAGTTCGGGTATCCGGATGCCCCTTCCGGGGCACTGAAGGCCCTCTAGGGTCATTATAGACCCCCCGAAAAAGTTTGGGCAAAAATAACTCCCTAGCCCAGTGAAGCCGAAAACGAAGGCTATATTCCACGTTTATTGGGCTTCCGGGAGGCCCCGAATCGAAGTTGGCTATTTTTGCATCACAGCGCACTGAAAATACCTAGGGGACATGGAAGGCCCTTGTTCAATCCCTGATAGGCTTGGAAGGGTGTTTTACGGGACACTGATGTAAGAGTCGGAACACCAAGGGCATGGGTGATATCAAAGTTCGGGGACTTAGATGACCCTTCCGGGGCACTGAAGGTCCTCTAGGGTCATGATAGACCCCCCCCCCCCAAAAAAAAATTTGGGCAAAATTGACTCCTTAGCCCAGGGAGGCCGAAAACGAAGGCTATTCACGTTTGTTGGGCTTCCGAGAGGCCCCAGATCGAAGATGGCTATTTTTGTACCACTTCGCACTGAACACCCCTAGGGGATATGGAAGGCCCTTGTCCGGTCCCTGATAGGCTTGGAAAGGCGATTTACGGGACACTGGTGTAAAAGTCGGAACACCAAAAGGCATAGGTGATATCAAAGTTCGGGGATCCGGATGACCCTTTTGTGGCACTGCGGCTACTCTAGGGTCATGATAGACCCAATGAAAAAGTTTGGGCAGAAATAACACCCGAGACCCAGGAAGCCGAAAACGAAGGCTAATCCATGTTTTTGGGGTTTCCGGGAGGGCCTGGAACAAAGGTGGATATTTTCGCATCAGATCGCACGAAACACCCCTATGGAACATGGAAGGCCTTTAGGGTCGCTTATCTGGTCCCTGGAATGGCGTTTTACGGGACACTAGTGGAAGAGTCGGAACCAAAGGCATGGATGAAATCAAAGTTTGGGAATCCAGATGACGCTCCTGGGCACTGAGGGTCATCTAGTGTCATGATAGAACCCCCGAAAAAGTTTCGGCAAAATGACTCCCGTGCCTAGGGAAGCCGAAAACAAAAGCCATAATCCACGTTTTTTGGGCTTCCTGGAGGCCTCGGAACGAAGTTGGATATTTTTGCACCACATTGCACTGAGCTCCCCTAGGGGTCATGGGAGGCCCTTGGGATCGCTTGTCCGGTCCCTGATAGGCTTGGAAGAACGTTTTACGGGACACTGGTGTAAGAATCGGAACAACAAAGGCATTGGTGATATCAAAGTTCGAGGATTCGGATGCCCCTTCAAGTGCATAGTGGGTCCTCTGGGGTCATGAACGACCCCCTGAAAAATTTTGGGCATAAATAATACCCGAGCCCTGGGAAGTCGAAAACGAAGGCTATAATCCATGTCTTTGTGGTTCCGGGAGGCCCCGTAGCAAGGATGGAATTTTTCGCATCACATCGCACGAAACACCCTAAGGGGACATGGGAGGCTTTTGGGGTCCGGTCCCTGGAATGGCGTTTTACGGGACACTAATGGAAGAGTCGGAACCAAAGGCACGGATGAAATCAAAGTTCGGGTATCCAGAAGATGCTCCCGGGGCACTAAGGGTCCTCTAGGGTCATGATAGACCCCCCAAAAAAGTTTGGGCAAAAATGACTACCTAGCCCATGGAAGCTGAAAACGAAGGCTATAATCCACATTTATCAGGCTTCCAGGAGGCCCTGAATCGAAGGTGGCTATTTTTGCATCACATTGCACTGAACACCCCTAGGGGACATGGAAGGCCCTTGTCCGGTCCCTGATAAGCTTGGAAGAGTGTTTTACGGGACAATGGTGTAAGAGTCGGAACACCAAAAGGCATGGGTGATATCAATGTTCGTGGCTCCGGATGCCCCTTCCGGGGCACTGATGGTCCTCTAGGGTCATGATAGGCCCCCTGAAAAAGTTTGGTCAAAAATGACACCCGAGCCCAGGGAAGCCAAAAACGAAGGGTATTATTCACGTTTATTGGGCTTCCGGGAGGCCCCGGATCGAAGATGGCTATTTTTGCACCACATCGCACTGAACACCCCTAGGGTACATGGAAGGCCTTTTTCTGGTCCCTAATAGGCTTGGTAGGCGTTTTACGGGACATTGGTGTAAGAGTCGAAACACCAAAAGGCATGGGTTAATATCAAAGTTTGTGGATTCGGATCATCCTTCTGGGGCACTGAGGGTCCTCTAGGGTCATGATAGACCCCCTGAAGAAGTTTGGGCGAAAATGACACCCGAGCCCCGAGAAGCCGAAAATGAAGGCTATAATCTATGTTTTTGGGCTACCGCGAGGCCCCGGAACGAAGGTGGATATTTTCGCATCACATCGCACGAAACACCCCTAGGGCACATTGGAGGCCTTTAGGGTCGCTTATCCGGTCCCTGGAATGGCGTTTTACGGGACACTGTTGGAAGAGTCGGAACCAAAGGCATGGATGAAATCAAACTTCGGGAATCCAGATGACGCTCTCGGGCCACCGAGGGTCCTCTAGGCTCATGATAGACCCCATGAAAAATTTTGGGCAAAAATGACTCCCGAGCCCAGTGAAGCCGGAAACGAATGCTGTAATCCACGTTTTTTGGGTTTACGGGAGGCCCTGGAACGAAGGTGGATATTTTTGCACCACATCGCACTGAGCATCCCTAGGGGAGACGGGAGGCCCTTGGGATCGCTTGTCCGGTCTCTGATAGGCTTGGAAGGACGTTTTACGAGACACTGATGTAAGAGTCGGAACAACAAAGGCATGGTTGATATCAAAGTTTTGGGGTTCCGGATGACCCTTTTGGGGCATTGAGGGTACTTTAGGGTCATGATAGACCCCTGGAAAAGTTTGGGCAAAATTGACACCCGAGCCCTGGGAAGCCGAAAACGAAGGCGATAATCCATGCTTTTAGGCTTCCGGGAGGCCTCGGAACGAAGGTGGATATTTTCGCATCACATCGCACAGAACACCCCTAGTGGATATTGGAGGCCTTTGGGGTCGCTTATCCGGTCCCTGGAATGGTGTGTTACAAGATACTGATGGAAGAGTCGGAACAAAAGGCATGGATGAAATCAAAGTTCGGGAACGGGGAATCCAGATGACGCCTCCGGGGCACTGAGGGTCCTCGAGGGTCATGATAGACCCCCTAAAAAGTTTGGGCAATAATGACTCCCGAGCCCTGGACGTCGAAAATGAAGGCTATATAATCCACGTTTTTTGAGCTTCCAGGAGGTCCCGGAACGAAGGTGGGTATTTTTGCACCACATCGCACTGAACACCCCCACGGGACATGGGAAGCCCTTGGGGTGCTTGTCCGGTCCCTGATAGGCTTGGAAGGGCGTTTTACGGGACACTGATGTAAGAGTCGGAACACCAAAGGCATGGGTGATATCCAGGTTCAAGGATCCGGATGACGCTCCCAGGACACCGAGGGTCCTCTAGGGTCATGATAATCCCCTTGAAAAAGTTTGGGCAAAAATGACACCTGAGCCCCGAGAAGCCGAAAACGAAGGCTATAATCCATATTTTTAGGCTTCCGGGAAGCCCTGTAGCGAAGGTGGATATTTTCTTACCACATCGCATGGGACACCCCTAAGGGACATAGGATGCGCCTGAGGTAGGTTATCGGGCCTTTCTAGGCTTGAAGGGCCTCAGTGGACATCGGAGGCTAATCCATGGTTTTTGGGTACCAAGCATGACTCCCCACCACCCCTTGCCACCAAATCTATCCTCAAGCCCTCTGTTCTATTATAGTGAGCTCTCATAATTTTTCCCAATTTTTTGATAATTTTTCTATTTTTCAGCGTATTTTTTTAATTAAAAATTAATTTAATAGCTACAATATTTTTCCGTAACTTAATAACATACTTGAAAAGTTCGTGGTGGAACTTTTGAAAATAATTCTCCAAACTCTCAAAAGCCCAGTATGAAAGTATGAAAGTTTTGCACTGGGCATGTCTCAAAACCCCAGTATGAAAGTAAGTTATCCTGTTAGAACCACTAAATCTTATAAGACTCTATTGTGGGTAGTTGCTTGAGAGAGGGCTTGTGGGTGAAGGAAGGCAAGCAACGCGACATGAAGCGCCTAACATTATGAAAGTGGTTCACTGGGTATGTCTACTCCAAGGTTTTTGGGTACCGAGCATGGCTACCCACCACCCCGTGCCACCAAACCTACCCCAACCCTCTTACTATTATAGTGAGGTCTCATAATTTTTTCCAATTTTTTTAAAGCGATTTCTAATTTACTTATTTTTTATATTTTTTCTGTTTTTCAACGTAACTTTTTAATTAAAAATTAAATAAAATAGTTTTAAACATTCAAGTTGGTATAATTGTTCAGAGAAAACAATGCAAAGCAATATATGGTACTAAGCTTAATGAAGTTGGAGGGTTATCTTGCAAAGAGAGGAGGTGTAGATACCAAATGCCTATTAGCAATCGCAAAGAGAATTACGAATAACCTTACCAAAATGGGGATTGGTTGTACACAATGCCGGAAATATGGCGTGCGGCAGCAATGAGCTCCAGATACGAACGTTCAACATATGGGAAGGTATGAGATGAATTGATTGTGTGTGGTTCCGTCATCTATTCATAAGTGAGGAATTAGCTTTTGTTTTTTTTTTTGTCTCATCAATATGTCAAAGAAATTAGCTACACTCAATTTCTTGGATCTGTAGCGTCTGACAACTTGTGAGAATGAAGGGAAGGGGATGAAGGAGTCATTAAACTCCATTATGTTTTTGTAACGTGTTATTGTTGCTACTTTCTCTCTTTTTTTTTCTTTTTTTTTACTGGCCATGAGCGTCATAAGTAAATTGACACGTCATTCGACAATTCAGCGGCTGATGTGGCGGGCCCTGATTTATAATTATATGGATTTGCTATGCTCTTTCCCATCAAGAGCTTGCTTGGTTTAGTTGAAATTAACGTTTTCTTCTGATCATTTCATACTTTCAGGCTGAGTTAGCTGCTTTGATGTATAAGAAGACCCGGCTTGTTCGAGTGCGTGGTCCTGATGGACGTTACACATTTGGATCTTTAGGGGAAGCTGAAGTTGTCAGTGCTCGAGGGTGAGTTTCCTTGCAATTTAAGTAAGGAACGAGTTGTAGCCTGTCAAACAATGCTTAAAATATGGAAAGCATTCTGTGTGCTGTATGGACACCACGTAATCTCTCTTTTACAATTACGTATTTTACACTTCTGAGTTAGCAGCTAGGTGGGGGCGTATTTGTTGTTTGTCACTCAGTGAGTAAATTCAAGTGCAATGCTATAACATTGAAAGGGGTATACTCATATACATGGATATTGATATTATTTAGGACATGCTGATCTGTTGTAATGCTAGAGATTGTGTCACAAACAACTGCAATAGTGGAATCTAGACTCGGGATCCATCTTGTGTATGGTAGATTGCTCTGGTTTCCATATCTCCAGCAACTTCTTCCGGCTAAGATGCCTATCTAAATGTGGATATTTCAATCAGCTAGTAACTTGAAAAACACATTGATTGATTCTAATATCAAAAAAATATTGAAAACCCACAATAACTAAATTGAGCTATTTTCTAAAAATGCTAACTTAGCTGATTAAAGTTGGGTTAAGATTAGAGTTTGGTATAACAACCTGCAACAATTGATTTAGGTGATACCCATTGATTGTTTCTAGCCCTTTCTTATGTCCCAGAAAATCTAGAGTGGGAGAGGACCATGAGAAGTTTCTAATAGTGTGGGCTCTTTGTTACATTCATGTTTCATTGGCTGTGTAATTTGTCCCTCATATCCTTTTACATGGATTGCTGACATCAGTTCCGTATGATCTGTAATGCTGTTTCTGATGAAAATCAACTGGCTATACCCTTGGTAGACATTTAGTCATCTGACATGCTTTTGAGGTCTATGCTTTATATGATCATAGTTTGCAGGATCATTAAACTGTTTCAGTTAGTCTGGATTCATTTCTGTTTGAACTTAGTTTCATGTTATGCTATGCATGAATATCATCTTTGTCTTCTATTTTGTCATTCTTAGAATATTCTTGAAAGCATTATCTTATTCACATGAATTCAAATTGCAGGAGAGGAAGTGGTGGACGTGGCTTTATTAGTGGTGCAGGAGAAACGGAGCTCGAGCTTCAACGCAGAAGGTTTCCTTCTGTATTCATATTATCTAAACTACTTATGTTTTTGTTACTTTTCTTTTTTTCCGAAAACTGATGTATCTTGTTCTTAGTAAGAATGCAATGCCATGTTAGTGAATATTTTCTGGATTTCCTTTTGTTTTTGTCCAGAAAACTGATTTATGTTGTACTTAGTTGGTCAAGAATGCCATTGCATTTTCAGTGACTTACAAATGCATATATTGCTTCATCATTATCTTATACTGTAGTTTGTAAATAGAAGCCATCATGTTGGATGAGAGTCAGTCAGTAATCGCAAAGCTACCTTTTAACTGAACAATTGAGTGCAGTATTTCTGCAGCGGGACCCATGTATCTCACCCTTAGATTGCGATGGTATGTGTAATTAATTGGTTGTGGTTGTGTCCTCGATGATAGACCCCTTCCTGTTTTATGCTAGTGCTTCCGTAATGCAAGGACTGAATAGACAAATGAAACCGTCTTTTGCGTCCAGTTTAGTGGAGAATTTTAGTTCTTACAGTTAAATATCATCTTGACTTATGGCAGAATTTCAGAACGAAGGAAGCGGCTGCTAGCAGAAATTGCCGAAGTTCGTAGAACACGTGCTGTTCAGCGTGCTGCCCGGAGAAAGCATGGAGCTTCAGATGGTGTAGGCCTTGCTACTGTCGCTGTTGTTGGGTACACTAACGCTGTATGTGATCATCATCTCCTACAGTTGTCTTTTTGCCTTGTTATTTTGTTTGCATCTCAGAGATAAGTTTGCGTGTTTTCTGACTGGTTTGCTCTTCGATTACAGGGGAAGTCTACATTAGTTGGTGCACTCTCAGACAGTGATCTATATGGTGATGATAGGTATATTTATTCTTTTTAAAAATAATAAATTCTCTTATTGTACTTGGTCGAATTCTTTAATCACCATCTGGTATCTTGTTTGATATTGTAATGACGTGCACAGATTGTTTGCAACAGTCGATCCAAGAGTAAGAGGTGTGACTCTTCCTTCAGGGTAATATGTTCCCTAGCATGTTTAACTATTATAATCTGTTGGCTTTGAGAAGTGAGAGAGTATAAGATGAAATAATAACATTTTGGAGTTCTGTGCTAAGTCTAACTCTGTTGAGTTACTAATGTTCAGGAGGAAGGTCTTACTGAGTGATACAGTGGGATTTATATCAGATTTGCCAGTGCAGGTAAATTGGTTGCACATGCTTTGTGTGTTTGCTCTTTTGTCTCGGTTGCTTATGTATGTATTTCATGCAGCTAGTTGAAGCATTTCATGCTACCTTAGAAGAAGTTGTCGAAGCAGACCTTTTAGTGGTAACTATTTTTTTGCCAGGCCTCTATTCAGCAATATCAATCCATCTTAATAGTAAATAACCAGTGTACCAAATTAGTTATCTCCCTTCACTATCATGGGAATGTCTGATAGTTATGCATTAAATTCACAGCATGTATTGGATTCAAGTGCTCCAAATCTTGAGGAGCAGCGCAAAGCTGTACTAGATGTCCTCGGACAAATAGGTGTTTCAGAGAACAAGATTCAAGACATGATTGAGGTTTGGAACAAGGTATGTTTTTTACCTAGTTTTGCATTTCCCTGGTGATGGTTCTGTTTTTCTGATTTTTTTTTTCTTTTTTTTCTTTTTTTTTTTTTGTAAATAATCATGATTGTTATTATTCTTATGATTGATCCTCTATTCCAATTTCCACTCAGATTGATCTTCAAGGAGAACCTGATGGAGAGAAATGTGGGCGTGACTATGATGACAGTTTTGACGAGGATGAAGGTGAAATTGCTGATGAGCAACACCTGCAAGAAGACGAGATGGGTGACCAACAAAGTGACTACTCTGAGGGCTGGCTTGAAGAAGGACTTGAACAAGAATCTGATGAAGAGCAAGTTTATGCCTCTATGGGATGGACGGCATCAGATGATCAGAGAAGGGTATCAAGTGATGCGTCAAGGACTGAGAAAAACAACTCGGATTTTGATTTCCAAAGTGAACACATACCACATGTCAAAGCTTCAGCAGTAACAGGGGTAGGGTTGCAGGAGCTGCTGGAGCTTATCAATGAGAAGCTGGTGCAAATTGATGAGTGTCGATCAAAGAGCGTGGTAGAAAGGAATGTGTTTGATCGTAAATGGCGACCTCCTCGAGTGGAGGACACAGGCATAGCTGTGGAACAATAACATGCTTTATTGTAGGGCCTATTACCATCTGTTTTTTTGCTAACTGTCAATTGAAAGACTTGTAGCAGTTAACCCCCCCCCCCCCCCCCCCTCCCCCAAGGAAAAAAAGGGTATAAGACTTGCAACTCCAGCTTTTCTGGTCTTCCACCTCGCGATTTGTAAGTTGTACTTTTATATTCAGCTCCAGTTGCAAGAAGTAATGGTTTAGCAAAACAACATTGCAATAAGTAATGGCTTTTTGAATACTAGTGTTTCATTTGATCTACTATAAATACACAAACTCATTCTTTGGGTGTACTTAAAGATGTGGATTTGGATGTACTTTTGGATTTGAATCAATTTCCATGTTTTGTGAGACTCTAAAAGCAATGTTTGACAAGTTGCTAAATCATTTTCTTTTTATTGTCTTGGAGCCGAATCGCTTATGAATAGGCTTGTGGTCAACTCTAGTTGAGAGGCTGGTTTGACAAAAGAAATACTCTATACTCCTATAAGGCTATAACAAGGGAGTACTATCAGATTGATCGTTGACCCCTTTTACAGTCAAACATGGTATAAGCATGACATCATGCTTATTAGAGGGAATCTCACCTTGAGGTTGTCTCATACGAACTATTGTGCTAAACCATAAATAACCGACGAGCAAAGTCTAAAATATGACACTAAGTAATTAAACCCTCATCGTACCAGTAAATCAATTCACACACCAATTTAAAGATTTAACATGGCAAATCAAATACTTAGTACTGTACTTCAATTAACGAAGCAATGTGCGAGATTGGTAAAGCAAGTACATTATTTATTAATTACCCTTTCAAATCTTGAGAAACAACTGTGAATTGCCCCACCGCCGACACTAGGAATTCCCAGTTGCCCCACTGACACTACTACTACTAGTGAGTAGTGAGAGAGAGTGGGCAGTACCTGATTACCAGTCCACACCACAGTACAGCGTGTACACTGTATACACACACACTCCACTGTGACTTAATCTGCGCCTCGCCGCGCCTTATAAGATCTCACTCTCTCTCCCCATACAGATACAATCGCGCTCCATCACTCTCTTTTCCCTCTCTCTCTCTCTCCCTCTCTCTTTTTCTCTCTCCAGATTATTGCTACTCTCTCATTTTTTCCGCTAATTATTCAAAACACCCATACCCCAATACACGAAATCACAGATTTATTTGTTAAAAAGAAAACCCAGATAGGAAATAAGAGATCTGGATCCAACGAGCTCAAAGATATATTCTTGCCGAATGTGCTCTCTCACTTATTGATCTTTCAGGTAATCTCAATCCCACCCATTTCAGATTCCATTTTCTTTTTCATGATGAATAATTTCGTGAGCAATTTACGCCACCAATTACGGGATTGATGCTTGTAAATATTAATTTCCCCTCTGAATTTGCTGTTTTTGTTTTGGATCTGTATCCGCTTCTTCACTTACTCGGTTACTCCTTTTTTTTATGTTTTTTATCTGGTATTTTGATTGGTTAACTAGGTAACGAATCTATCTTGATTTCATTCTGATTTTCTCATGTTTCTGGGGTTGTAATCTTAACTAGTTATGACTAATGTGGTCCCCCAAAAAAATTCTTAATTAGTTATGTTCGGTAATTTTTGTCATCTAAAGGGGACACTTTGGTTTCAATGGGTAAATTACTAAAAAAAAAATTTGGTGAAAGGTAAATTACTAAATTAGATGATGCTAACTCTGATGTTTCTAGCTTTTAGTTCATTATTTGATTAAGGGAGTTATTTGTATGAAATGTTGTGCCCATTTATGATGATCATTCAAGATGAAGAAGAGTTATTGGAGCGCGGATTGGAAGGAAAAGTATCTTAATCCATCCACAATTTCAATGTAAAATGCTCACTAGAAGAGGAAAAGTGGGAGATTGAGCTCACAGAGAATACACTGATAGTTTCTAGCTTTATATACCACTTTGTTAATCTGATAAAAAAAAATCCCCAAATTCATTTGTGTAGTCTAGATTTGGTAAAACATACCGTTGATTCGAAGCTAATGATCTGCTTTTTCAGTGCCAGTATAAAGCCATAACAGCTTATACTTGAATTTATACACATACAATTACACCAAAAATCATGTCAAGAAGACCGGTAAATCCCGCTCGCCGCATGGTGGGCAATGGAGGCTTTACTTTTGCAGGAGCTTTCCCGTCAAAGACACGCTCTTCGCCCTTGTTGTCAATTACCCTTGTTGTTTTGGTAATTCTCATCCCTAGCATATATGCATCACTTATTGGTATTAGTTCAACCTCTTCCATGATTTGTTATCATACTTATCTAGATTCCATATAACACATCTCACCCATTTTGGACCTAAGATGAAACGCAGTTGCTTCTTGATTTAATTTCTCTTGTTTTTTATGTGCAGGGTGTATTCCTTATTCTGGGATACTTATACAGTGGCTCAGGTCTGTATTGAGACTCCTCGAATAAATACATATGTTTTTTCCCCTGCATAGTTTGAACAAATGAACACTTGTCATATATGCTTCTAGGTTCTACTTTGGGAAATAGAAAGTTGGTTATTTTTCTCTCGGTCTCCGTCTGTCTTGCTGGATTTGATATACCTCACAGGCATATCTGCTGGTCCTTGAGCCACAAAACATGGGATTGAACCTCTCTAGTTTCATACACCTCTTGCCGTATTCCAAATCAGATTAGAGAAAGGAACTCCGAGGTTCATCTATTCTGTTTTTATCCTTCTGAACCTCCAGCTCACTGCCAGTGCTCTCCTGGTTACTCCTTGTATTGTTGTGCACACAAACAAAGATATTTCTTGCCATGTCGTCCTTCATTTTGACAAGGGGCAAATGTTTGCTCAGTAGTTTCTTAACCTTTGAACGCAATCTTCATTTTGTACCTTTGATTGTAATATGATCAGTTATTGAACATATTGCTTTACATCTTGCAGGTCGTAAGGACATTGTTAGCAGGATTGAAGGTAGAAATCCCGTGCTTTTGCTTTAATTCTCTATAATTAGTTTCCAGTTTTTTTCTGTTAGCTATCTTGACTCAATGGTTTTTCTCACTTGGAAATAGGGATAAATTTGTTTGCATATTTCTACTACCTTAGGGGAAAGAAACTGTGCTCTGATCCTTCTGCTCCACATGAAATATATCAGAAGTTCGTTGGTAATAAATGAAACCAATAACTTAAAACAAGTCCAATCACTTTTTAAGTCTCTATTGTGAATAGGTTTTCCACTTGGTCTATGGATGTAACTTCTCTCAATATACTTCTTCAAGATTCTGATTATAATTCCTGTTATACTATGTAACTTCCTGATTTTTATTTATGTGCCATCCATTTTATAATATTAACATGGGCATGCTGCTGGGAGAGCCGTTCCCTTGTCTTTCCACCATCCCACATGAAGCAAGGGCAATCATGGTTTGGCAGCCATTAGTCTGCAAAGTTAATGGACATTGGAGGCTAAATAGATGGATGCTATGCTGTTGCTTTTGGTCTTGCTTTAATATATTTAGCAGTTCCAAATTTCACCTTGTTTTGACTGGAGCGATTCATTTCCAGATGAACTTAATTGTTTTTGTCACCTACAGGTGAGTTTTCAGGCACACTGGAACTTCAGAGGGCAATACCGATATTGAAGAAAGCATATGGTGATGGCATGCAGAAGGTTTTGCATGTTGGGCCTGAGACCTGTTCAGTTGTCTCTAAGTTGTTGAAAGAAGAGGATACTGAAGCATGGGGTGTGGAACCATATGACCTTGAAGATGTGGATACAAACTGCAAAAGTCTTGTGCGGAAAGGCTTTGTTCGTGTTGCTGATATCAAATTCCCTCTGCCATATAGATCTCAATCATTTTCGTTAGTTCTTGTCTCAGATGCATTGGATTACCTTTCACCAAAATATATGAACAAGACTATCCCAGAGTTGGCACGAGTGTCTACTAATGGCGTTGCGATTTTTACTGGTACATTGTGTCATTTTTCTCGTCTTATGTTCAATTTCATATCCTTGCGTGAGCCAAGTTTGACATAAGTATGGTATATAATTGCTTGTTTTTTATAGGGTTCCCTGGTCAACAGAGGGCTAGAGTTACTGAGCTATCCAAATTTGGTCGCCCGGTGAGTGTCGAACTACTGCTAAAGTATTTTCATTTACGCGATCATTTGTCTAATTTTGTTTATGATTACAGTAAGTATGACCAGCAAAAGTTGAAATTATACTGTTCTTTAAAATGTACTGTGGTATGCTTGAACAGAAAACTTCCACTCTTATTTCGTAGAGACTTTAATCTTGCAAATTATTCTGTCAATAATGTGCGTCAGTTCTTTCTTTTAGTAAAGGAACAATTTGTGAAACTTGGTGCACAACTAGATAGCTTGATATATTTGCAACTTTGTATCATCAATGGGAAAAAGTTTGGTGTCTTTAGAAAATAAGTCTACCTACATTTTAATACTCCGATCATCCAATGTATACAGTTGCATCTCCACCCCCCAATTTTATCAGGAAAGGAGTGATTACTAACTTCTTTTTTGATGTTGTCAGGCGAAAATGCGCAGTCAATCCTGGTGGGCACGTTTTTTCCTTCAGATTGGGATGGAGGTGAATGAAGCTGCTGCCAAGAAGTTTGAGGAGGCGGCAACCAAGAACTCATACGTCCCTAGCTGCCAAGTTTTCCACCTCAAGTGATTCCGTTGATATTTGTAAGATCTTCACCATTGTTTTTGGAAGTCTGGTGCAACTCAAGAAGAGCATGCTTCAGCAATCATAGAGAATACCCCCGTATGTGTAGTTTTAGCTTGTTGTAGGATATGATTCAAAATGACCTTTTGTTGTGTTCTCCACGATTCATAATTGTACTTTGAATATTATTAAATTTAATACCCTATGAAATTTTTTGTTTAGAAAGAAAACACTCCATATATTGTTAAATTAAATTTACTCCACTACTCTTGCACAGTTTTCTCTTTTCTCTTCAAAGTTCTTTCACCCTCCACAACATAAGCTTGGGTGTTAGACCAAGCTCAAAGATTTTATTTTACTTTTTTCCTTTTTTGTTGTGTATGACTGTATTTTGGTTTACGTCTAGGCTCTGTTTGACAATTTTCAGCTAATTTCTAGTTTTTAGCTATGTTTTTTAACTTCCAACTATTTTTTCAAACTCTTAACTACCAAACAAGGATTATTTTTGCCTTTCAAGTTTCAAGTACTGTACAACTTTGAACTTATACAGCTAGTTGTGAATCGTAATAAATTTACAAGCATCCAATTGCAACTAGCTAAAGAATTAGTTTGTTACTGTAACTTTTTAAGTTTTAACTAAGTACTCTATTAGTTTACCAATTTTACCTTCAAAGCTAGGCATGCCAACCAAAACCATCACCACTTCACCAGTGTCCAAGTTACCTATGTATTTTAGTGAACCTGACTAGAGTAAAAGAGTTCAAATACTAGGTAAATAATGTGGAAGAATGAAATATTTGTATCATATAAACATGGAACTTATCCTAAGTAATCCTAGACGAGAAACGATATCCACTTTCAGAGCAAGCTAGAGGGTATTTGTGATCACAGTAACAGAGTTTCTAGCCTTTTGCGAGGGCTCACAAAGGCAAAAGAGAAGGTGTTAAGAGGCTTGAGCGACTTGTAGATTTGTGGTGTCCCAGGTGGCTATTCAATTAAAACAGGGGAGACAGCCACAGGCACCTAATCCCTTCTTCCATATTGTTATGAAGTGTAAGTAGCTGAGAGGCTAATTGACAGATTGGCTCGCTAATTTAAGGACAACACATAGTTAAGGGCTTCGAATTGTTTTAAACCCAAAGCTACTGGTGATTTACATCATATTTTGTGTCTTAAAAAGAAGCTATTTAAAGTCCCTAAAAAAGTGGTTGCCTTCTGATCACCCATACTCCAAGTCAACTCGAGTTACAACCAGAGATACACTTGGATTTTAACCTTGGGAGTGCCCGAGACAAGCAAACCGCACATCACTTAAGCTTAAAGCTTTTGGTAGACATCAGATGGTATGTATAACAATAACTATGCAGTGAAACTATTCCGCTTAGATTACACATTCCTTTATCAATGACAATGACCTCTAATCCATCAATGAACCTCCAGACCTGTAGGCACTCGGAAGTTAGCGACCAGAACAAAGAAGCAAGAACACCATTAGAAAGCAGATTCACTATTACTGGACTTGCCCAGCATCACATCCTTTGCTTCGTTAATCTTTGAAGCCATGTAATGACTACCGCCTGCATCTGGGTGATTTGCAATCATAACCTTTCTATGCGCTTCCTTTATCTTGTCCAAAGTTGTACTTTCCCTGTCAAATTTGAAGACTATACTTATTAACTTCAAGCCAACAGAAAGATGTAAACAGACAAGGCACATATCAAATACATTCAATTTTGCTTAATTCCAGCATGAGTTATCAAAGTGGGGAAACAGATCTGACTCTCTGAGTAAGGTTAATCTGTCACTAAGAATCTAGAACTCTAAACACATGGTTTCTAACTAGCAGCCTTTCAATTCTTCTTCATATGATTACGAGTTGAGAAGTAAAGGGTTGGTAGATTTTTGTTTTTAGTTTTTTAGGGGGGAGGAGGGGGGGGGTGTAGCTATAATTTTTCTGCACTTGAATATCAAAATGCCACCAAGGGAATTTTAGATAGCCTGAAGTCAGAAGTACAGAGAGAGAAATGGACAATTATCATAGTAAATGTAAGTGTTCTTAATGTATGCATATATATATGCACACAGGTAATCAACAACTGCAAGATCCTGTGGCTGTTGTAACAGAAGCATACTAAATGCAATCCTACGGAAGTATCATCATATTACATAAGCCAAAAACTCTATCAAGAATCTAGTATCTAGCCACGGAGAGTTTAAGTCAGCCTCGTTGAAGAATGTTCTAGTGACACTGACACAGCATCCACCCTGAGATGCCTATTTGTGTCACAACAAGCCGCCTGATCAGTCCTTGGTATAATGTCACTGAGATGTGCATTTACATTGTTCAATCTCAGTCAAAAAGCAAAAGCAAAACTCTAAACTAGAAAGTTAGCCAGTGCCATACAGGGTCAATTAGTCCTGTAAACTCCATCTCAAGACTCAACCCACCTTTGCAGAGAGGAAATATGGATTCAAGTGATTGTTAATTTTCCTACCAAGATGCTAGCATGGTGTGAAGGCAACACCGGAGCCAGTCTTATATATGAGTTACATTCATTAGTGTATGTCAAGACAATTTCACGGCAGCACAACAATGTTACCAATTTAGCAGGTACTTTTTCTTCCTCTACAACACATATCAAGCAAACCAGGGAAAAATAATGTTCAGAGAAGAAGTTAAACATTAAAGGGGAATTACCTGACTCCAAGTATCAAAGCTGCTTCACGCCTGGTCATTGTTTGCTGAAACCCACCATCATAGAATTTGCGAATTCTAGGCATAGGAGGTCTTGCCTTAAATGTTTTCCAAGCTTGAATGCCATATTTACCAGCATAGGCAGTAGCAGCGATAGCGAGCCCTGCTACAATTGGAAGTACCTGTCACAAGTTGAAGAAAGAAAAGGTTAGGTGCAAGCACAAAACTATGAATTACTGCCAGCATAAATGCACATGAACCTACTAAAAGCAACAGCCTTTCCCACTCGGCAGAGTCGACTCAATCGATTCTTCAGCATACTATAGCTTCTCAAGTCCACATGACAAATTACTTATTACACAGTGGCCGCTTTCTGAAGATCAATATAATGTGAAAGAGGTGGCACACCAAGCAATAGATTAATATAAAGGGCACTAGTAACAACACCAAGATCAAATACTTGATAATACTTGGTAGTCGTTTGGTTGAATGAAGGAAGTTGTAGTTCTCTCTACTTTCTAGTAAGTGTAATTTCCTAGGGAGTGTCAAAGTATGCTTGGTTGACAATAGGAAGTCGCACTTCATGTAGGAACTTCCACTTACCTAGGGGGCCTAGGTAAGTAACTTCCTCCATTTTGTGGAAGTGGAAGTTCATGGGAAGTTACACTTTAATCTACTTCCTGAATCCTGAGAAGTTGTAATTGTATGTATAATGTCAACGAACGCATACTTACAGGAATTTTGCAGACATATCATTCAACAATAGTGCAACAAAAAAAGTACTCAAACCAAAACAGAACAGTAGAAAAAACATAATTGGGTTAAAAATTCCTGTCACACTAGAAGCAATGGGCTACATTGACATTTGCTGCCATCATTTAACTTATCAAAGACCATATCCTCCAGAATATCATATGCGTAATCGTTCCTTGTCAACTTTCATTGCCCAGCCCTACATCTTTTATTTGAGATAACTCCCATCTTTTCAATCTTCTAATGGTGCATTTGTTTATCTTGTTTCACCAAACAAACCCATCCCAAGGGAGGCTCTTACAGCTTTCCTTTAACAACTAAACTTCTATCCCCGTTAAGGTAACTTTGATTTATCCCATATACCACCTTAGTTTCTGCAATCCTGAAGAATCTATCTTTCAATTCAATTGGGCACTCTCAAGAATCTATCTTTCAGCAATCCTCAAGGATTTTTATCCTAACTACCAAAATTAAAGATCTTTCATTGAGATTCGATAACCCATATCAAAATAGATGTATTGTTCAATTGTTAGAATGGTTGCTGACAACACCTTTTGCTTCAACTAGACATTTTAACAAACACATAAACTGCAAAACCCCCCACCAGAACATGCAAATCCCAAGATCAAAAATTAAACTTTCATCTTTCACCAAAGCATACGTATAAGCTTAAACCCCAAGAAACCCACTTTTCCCACACACTGGGAAAAAAAAAAAAATCGGAACAAAGTTCAAAGACAAAATTCTAGATAGAACTCCAAAAATAACTTAATTCAATGGGAAGCCCAATTTACATGAAGAAGAAGAGAATATCTTACCATGTTTTGCTGATTCTTTTGTAAACTCAGATATGAGTAGCGCAATTGGACTTCACCACCTTGAAGGCGCTTCGGCACGAAAAAAAAAATGAAAAATATTGAAACCAAAAGAGCACAGAGAAATTAATTGAGGAAGAATAAACACGAATTTGGTGCAGTGATGCGTTTTAGGGTTATTGTGTTTATTGGTCGATAGACTTCCATGCGTTTTCTAGTTAAACTCATAGTTTTCACAAAATTTACTAAAAATGGACCTTCAACAGGGCCTCGGTCCCCTGGACTTCGACTTACTAGAGTAATCAGTATTAGACTTGATGTTGATCAAAAAAAAAAAAAAAAAGTATTAGACTTGATGAGGTGGGCTTAAAAGAGCCCATAGCTCCCTGGGCCTATCATCCAACGGCATGGCTACAATTGATATTAAATTAAATGGGCTTTACCCGTTTCTCCACTTGTGCTAACTGCTACAGTGCTAAGTGTTTTTTTTTTTTTTTTGTTTTTTTTTTTTTTGAAAGCCAGTGCTAAGTATGTTGACAAGTGAGAAAGTGAGAGAAACAATAGAGAAAATTGATCGTTGTACATTACTGACATACTGAGTACTCCTATTTTGGAGCAAAATGTAGGTTCACTGTTCACCTAACTAGAGATATGGACACATAAACATAATGGGGGAGAAAGACTAGAGTACCATTCCGTCTAGCTAGATGGACCGGCGATCTGGGCAATAAGATCAAATGGATTTTGGAAGATTAAACTTTTTAATCTCCATCACACGCCCCTCCCCCATCTAAAATAGGCATTTGGTGCGTGCTTGTGTCATTCAATATGAGTGTGTGTTCTTTTTCACTTATCTAATAAGTTATTAGATAAGTGAAAAAGAACACTAATAATCAACTAAATTAAACCAGGTATTAGTAATAAGTGGTTTAGTTTAGTTGATTATTGGTGTTCAACTTGTTCAATGACATATTTTTCTCTCACATATTATAGTTCTAATAAGATATGTTATTTTCCACTAATCTAATAAACGATCTCAATAGTATATATTCAGTTTAGTTAATTTCAATAACATATCTTTTCTATTAACATATTACACTTTAGTTTCATTCAGTTATATTCAACTCAACTTACTTGGAAAAAACACGCCCTTACCAACTAATAGAATACAAGGTTCTTTATTCATACAGAGCACATATAGTATTGGAATATATTGTATATATGGAAATATATATATTTATGTAATTATTTCCTGTTTTCTGTAGCTTGTATGTTACGTTTCTGTATAGCCTATATATATGGCTCTCCTGTGATTAATAAAGCTAAGTCGTTTATTCCGCATATTTTATCATGGTATCCGAGCAAGATCCTAACCCTAAAACACATTCTTAAACCCTAAACACGTTTCATATCAAAAGACTGTTGTTTTCAATAATCTATGTTTGAACAGCAGATCTGCACGCGTAGCCCAAAATTTTACAGAAAATCGACTTGTAGAAATCTTTTGGCTCCATGGATTTTTGACCTCAAATATACTTTTTTTGAAGGGAAACGTCGATCTGAGCAAGACCAGTGGCTTTGCCACTGGCACCACCCTCTCGAGGCCTAAATCCATCGTTTTCTAGGATTTTTGGGCGTTTTTATTATTTTTGGACAATTTTTGCATCTGTTTTTTTTTTTTGCAGATTGTGTTGCAGTAGCCAATTTCTGGACTTTAATTAGTTTGTGCATACTATGACGCAGGATAAGAATGGTGATGGTGGTTCTGGAGGTTTCAAGCCTCTTCTTCATAACGATCCTTCATCGCTTTACTACTTGCCCTCCTCAAACACCCCAGGTGTAGTAATTACTAAGTGCATATTGTCTGGTGATAATTATGATGTATGGGAAAAGATTGTTCGGAATGCCCTTGAGGCTAAAAATAAAATTCGTTTTATTGATGGTGAAATTAAGGAACCTGTTGTTAATAATAGTGCTGAAGTTCGTGCATGAAAGATGAATAATTCAATGGTTGTCTCTTGGCTGTTTAATACTATTGATTTCTCAATTCAGTCTAGTGTAGCTGGATATAAAATTGCTCAGGAGATGTGGAATGATCTCAAAGAGCGTTACTTTGTTGGTAATGCTCCTCGAGTTCATCAATTAAAATCGAGTATGTCTTCTTTAAAGCAGAATGGTATGAATGTTATTTCCTACTTTACCAAATTGAAGTCGATTTGGGACGAACTCGATACTTGTGATTCTCTTCCAGTCTGCACTTGTAACTGTAAGTGTGGTATGCTTCAGAAATTACAGAAAAATTTGGATGATGAAAGAACACATCAATTTTTAATGGGACTTGATGATGCAGCATATGGGCCTCTTCGTTCCCAGATATTGAGCACTGAGCCATGCCACTGCCACCCTTCAACAGAGTTTACTCTTTAATCACTCAAGAAGAACGACATCTCCATGTTGTCCGTGGACGTGATGAACGTTCTGAGGTGATGAGTTTTGCAGCACTAACGATACCTGTGACTGGACGAGGTACTGAACCTGTCCCTTCCCCACCAATGCGGGCTCCTACCAAGCAACGCAATTTACAATGTTCTTACTGTAGCAAGCCTGGCCATGACTATGAGCACTGCTACCAGCGAGTTGGTTTCCCACCAGGCTATGGTCGAGGTAGAGGAAGAGGTCGTGGTCGAGGTGGATTTGCAGGGGGAGGACGTGGCCAACACCAGCAAAACACGAGTTCCCAACAGCCACGGGTTGCCAATGCTGCCATGGGTGTGATGGATAAGGGCAATTCATCCTCCACACCGCATTTCACTACTGATCAGGTTCAACGTCTTTTACAACTTATTGAGTCTTCGCCATCCGGTAATCCAAAACTTTCTGGTAAGCACGCACTTTCTTCACCTATTTGGCTTATTGACAGTGGGTGTTCCCACCATATGAATGAAAATTTGGGATTGCTTTCGGAGATTGTGGAAATACGTGATTGTCTAGTCACCCTTTCCGATGGCAGACTAGTTCCTGCCACTAAGAAAGGCATTGTTCGGTTTTCTCCAAAATTCTGTGTACCCAATATTTTATTTGTGCCTCAACTTTCTGTCAATTTACTTGCTGTTGGGCAATTGCTTGTTGAATCCAAATGCCATGTGTCATTTACTGAAGAGCTTTGTGTGATATAGGACCGGACTTCGAGGATGCCGATTGGACTGGGTGAGTTTCGAAATGGGGTGTTCGTGTTTAGGCCGGTGACACAAGCTGCAGTCTCAATGGCAATCAGTGCTAACACAAGTGATTTATGGCACCGAAGACTCGGACATCCATCAAGTCAGAATTTATCTTTACTGTCTGGAATAATTACTAGTACTCGTAGTCAGATTATAAAGCATATTCAACTTTGTGATGCATGCCTTAGAGCAAAACAGACACGTAGTCCTTTTCCTTTAAGTGAGAATATTGCTGATGAATGTTTTGATTTAATTCATGTGGATATTTGGGGTGCTTATCGTGAGGAATTTATCTCGGGTGATCATTATTTTTTGACTATTGTGGATGAACATAGTAGAGCTTTGTGGGTTTATTTGATGCGTGACAAAGGTGAAGCTAGGGGTCTATTACGAGATTTTTGTGTTATGATTAAAACCCAATTTAATAAAAATGTCAAGTTGATTCGAAGTGATAATGGGTTGGAATTCACTTCTGGTAGTATGCCAAAGTTCTCTAGAGATAATGGTATTATTTTGCAAACCAGTTGCACAGATACTCCCCAGCAAAATGGTAGGGTTGAGCGTAAACATCGTCATATTCTTGAAGTTGCTTGTGCTCTTCGTTTTCAGGCTAGTTTACCCATTGAATTTTGGGGTGAGTGGGTCTTAGCAGCCGATGTACTCATTAATCGCACACCCACAAAATTATTGAATGGAAAAACACCTTATGAGATCCTTTTCAAGAAAAACCCTTCCTATACCCATCTTAGAGTTTTTGGCTGTCTATGTTACGCACACAAACATTCTAGGACAAAAGATAAATTTGCTTCCCGTAGTCGAAAATGTGTGTTTTTGGGATATCCACGGGGTAAGAAAGGATGGAAACTCCTTGATTTAGAGACTAAGGAGATTTTTATCTCTCGAGATGTGCTCTTTCATGAGACGGTATTCTCTTTTGCGGCCTCCTCACAAACCCCTCAGTCTGTTGATCTTGGGTGTATTGATGATTGTATTTTAGCAGATCCCCTACAAACTGCCCAACCGAATTCCACCTCGATACCTAATGATCCCCAGGAGCCGCCTTTCTTAGTTTCTCCGACTACTCAGCCGACGGACGGGTCTCCTGTCGTGCCGTTGGATAGTTCCCCGAACCGTGCATCGTCTTCCGACGATAGGGGGAGTACTGGGCAATCTTCAGATGTCTCGTCTTCCGATGTCGCACCTTCAGGTAGGGTTCAGCATGAGCGTCGTCCTCCTGTGAAGCTATCTGATTATATTTGTCACTCGGCTCGTCTTTCTAACCCCATTTCATCTACTTCCCAGACATCTGTGTCCTCAGGTATGCCTTATCCATTAGCTAATTATGTCACATGTGCTAAGTTTTCTAATGCCCATAGCAAGTTTTTGCATGCTGTGACAGACGGGGTTGAACCCCGAAATTTTCAGGAAGATGTTAAAGACTCTCAGTGGCGTGAGGCTATGGCTAAAGAAATTGATGCTCTTGAGAAAAATCATACTTGGACAGTTGAGGATCTTCCCCCCGACAAGAAACTCATTGGGTGTAAATGGGTGTACAAAATAAAATACCGTGCTGACGGCACAATAGAAAGGTGCAAGGCTCGACTTGTTATTTTAGGTAATAATCAAGTTGAGGGTATTGATTACAATGAAACTTTCGCGCCAGTTGCAAAGCTTGTTAGTGTACGCACCTTTCTTGCTGTTGCTGTTGCCAAAAATTGGGAGATTCATCAACTGGATGTCAATAATGCGTTTCTGCATGGAGACCTTAGCTTCAAGAAGAGGTCTATATGAAACTACCACCGGGTTTCTCCACCCAAGGAAACAAAGTTTGCAAGCTGTGTAAATCTTTATATGGGTTGCGTCAATCACCTCGAAATTGATTTGCAAAGTTGACTTCAGCTATGCGTCGCTATGGGTTTGTGCAATCTCACGCCGACCACACTCTTTTCACATATCGGAGAGGTGATATATTTCTTTCTGTCTTGGTATATGTTGACGATATTATTGTTACTGGTAACAATTCTGCAGCTTGTTCGGCATTCAAATGTTACCTAGATGAATGTTTTAGTCTCAAGGATTTGGGTCCACTCAAATATTTTCTAGGCATTGAATGTGCCAGAAGTGATGCAGGTATTTATTTATGCCAACGAAAATATACATTGGACATTTTGGCAGAAGCGGGTCTTCTTAGTTGTAAACCTGCTCTTTTTCCTATGGTACAACATCATAATTTGAGTCTCGCGCAAGGCGAGCTTTACCCGGATCCGGGACGTTATCGTCGTCTGGTAGGGCGCTTGATCTATCTTACTTTACACGTCCCGAGATATCATATTCTGTGCATATTCTCTCGCAATTTATGTAGGCCCCTCGATAGGAGCACTATGAGGCAGTCCTTCGGGTTTTACATTACCTTAAAGGTAATCCGGGACAAGGTTTATTTTTGCGTGCAGATAGTGACCTTCAACTCTATGCTTATTGCGATTCCGACTGGTCTAGTTGTCCTCTTACTCGTCAGTCGCTTAGTGGTTCTTTTGTTCTTCTTGGCAATTCTCCAATCTCTTGGAAGACGAAGAAACAACCAACTTTGTCTCGGTCTTCAGCTGAAGCTGAATATCGATCGATGGCCACTACCACGGCAAAACTTTTATGGCTTAAGTCCTTTCTTGCTTCCTTGGGAGTATTTCACAAGCAACCCATGCGGCTCTTCTGTGATAACCAGGCAGCTATTCATATTGTTGCGAATCCCGTCTTTCATGAAAGGACAAAGCACATTGAGATCGATTGTCACTTTATTCGTGAACAATTAATGTCCGAAAATATTTCTACTGCACATGTGCGTACTCAATACTAGCTTGCAGATTTATTCACCAAAGCTTTGGGACGACAACAATTTGTGTTTTTGCTTGGCAAGTTGGGCATTCGTGACCTTCATGCTCCAACTTGAGGGGGAGTATTGGAATATATTGTATATATGGAAATATATATTTATGAAATCATTTCCTGTTTTCTGTAGCTTGTATGTTACGTTTCTGTATAGCCTATATATATGGCTCTCATGTGATTAATAAAGCTAAGCCGTTTATTTCGCATATTTTATCATATGGCTTACATAAAGTCATAAACACAACATAGAAATGTTCACATTAACATTTATCATTGAAAATTATGCTGTATGTTTTGGCTTTAGGGTAAAGCAGTAAAGACTGTAATGTACGAGGGTTGAAAATGAAGGTATATACATGCATGCCAGTATCCTTAAATACTCATCCAGCCAATTAAATGTCAGAGATTTGGACAGGTGAACAAAAGTCCAAGAAACCGAATGTTTCTTTCAGAACAGTTCCATGATTTTGTCCTGATCAAATAACCAAATAAATGTTATTTAAGGTCACCGTGGGCATCATAAACTGATGTATTCAGCTCTAGCTTGAACTAACCCATACTAGATGTATGTGCTCATTTACACATCATGACATCAAAGTCTAGATCGGAACAACTGTTCGTTGCAATAAATAAGTTTATGAATAATGTTGTAATATGTATTAGTATTACAGTGCCTTTCATTGGGACTACTGTTCCAGCTTTTCTCGATTGAGATTCTTTTGTCTCTATCTCTCACAGATCAGACCCATACATACTCTCTCATTATCCAAACTTCTCTCCTTATTTATTTATTTATTTATTTGTATAAATGACATGATTATTTTAAAGTTTAAGATTAAAATGAAGTTGTCAGTATATATATCAAGCTCAAGGAGAAATTATTGTGTAGTCCCGGATTATTGTTCCCTCTCTCACAAAAAAATGAGATTATCAATTTGAATTTAGAGTGGGCTCCATTTATTTTGTGAGAGGAAGGATAAATGCTCTTGGACTATGCAATAATCTCTCGATGTTAACATTAGGATCTTGAACCGCCCCTAATAACAATGGGATCTTGTAGATCAGTAGATGATGAAGTACTACTAAATTATCGATCAGTTAATGAATGCCTTGCATCAAGTTTCTTAACCTCCTACACCTACCACAGTGCTTTTCCACTTAAAAAATGAAAGTTTGTTGAGAACATAGATGTGGAATGAAATTTGATTCCTTAACTGTATGTTTAAATTAGTCTAGTGAATGAAAAGATTCCAACATGTAATGTGAGATGAAGTAACATGATGCACAATTAAAGACCATATATAGTAACAAGATCTTGCATATTATTATTGTTTTATCTTGCTCCCAATAAAACTTCAATGAAAAGAAAGAGGTAAAAAAAGAAGAAGTGAATATTTGCTTTGGGGCCTATCAGAGTGGTTTTGACTTTTGAGTTGTGAGTTTTTAGTTTTTTGGGGGTAAAACAGAGTAAGTACTACATTAAAAAAAGTTTACAGCGCTCACAATAACACGTGAAATGAGTATTGTTCACCCATACAATATCGCACCTAATATTACTCACTGAAGACTTGATCGAGTATTACTAAAACGTTGATTGCTAGCGCTAGATCTATCATCTTTAGCAATAGAATTTTGCCGGCCAATATAATTATTGTTGATTATGGTACCGTTCAGTTTTACTACATTCTGATTCTTTTTAAGATAGATAATTAGTCCGGAAATGGTAATGGTGTGTTAGGCAATTAAGGTCATATATATCACTATGCATGTGCCAATTATTCAATAATATGTAACAGGAAGTACGTGACGGCACAATTGAGCAACTGCATTAAGCGACCATAACTGACATGTATCTTGAACCCAGGCCAGTTGAATGGGAACAATTTTCGGTCAGATTATTTATTTAAAGACAAACTAGTACAAAATATTATTATGATTATCTATCAAATTTACTTGGATATGATACGTCAACTGTCAAGATGATCATATGAAAATTTAAAATCCATAAACTAGTATTATTATATATGATTGTGACCATTATTATTGTTATGTATAATGATCAAACTCGATCATGAAACTCGATCATGATCTGAATAGTCAAATCAAAGAATATACATATATATATATATATATATATATATATATATATATATATATATATATATATATATATATATATATATATATATATAGTAGTATTGTTGATTCCCTTAAAATCTTGCAAAGGATATGGGTGATACGGCATGGATTATTCGAGAAGTGTTTGGGAAATTTGGTAATAGTCATGATGAACTGCCTCACTAATATTGGGTATGGAGTTGATTGCAAAATTGCAATTCATAATAATCATTCCCCACATGTTTGGTCATAATCTCGCTAATTAGCAACTTATTTGACGGGCCGTCCCCCCACATGTTTGGCTAAGGGACCGGAGGGAATTAAGAGAGATTTTGCATTTTTGATAATGATGATCATGAGAGAGAGAGAGAGAGAGAGAGAGAGAGAGAGAGAGAGAGTGTTTTTATAGAGGATTAAGATTATAGAGCGAGTATGATAGGGAAGGGGCCTACGTCAATAATGAAGAGAAGGACCCAAACACTGAAACAAGGCATGGTCATGTTCCCTTCAAGGAATTTTAGGGGATTGGTATCTTCAGCTTGGCGAAGCTTTGAGGTCCCCCTATCAAGCCCGATAATAGTCCTAGTAGGCTCCTAGCTATCAAGAAAATACAGGATTTAATTTAACAATGCGTTTGTTAGAACTGAACTTATCAGAATTGAATTGAAAAGAACTGAATTCAACATCATTAAACTGGACACTACCGAACAGGATTGGACACAACTGAACTTAATTAAACACAACTTGATATGCGAGACAAAAAATATGTTTCTATTTGATTTGGAAGGAGTATTTGTATGGATTATTGAGTTAAGGTTGTGTTCTCCTAACTTATTTTGTTAAATTCAGTTTAGTTAACTTAAATTCAGTTTAGTTATTAACTTCAATTCAGTTCATGTGTAACTTATATTATCATTAAGAAAACAATAATTTTGAAATAAATTCATGATGATATCTATGTCAATAGATAGGAAAGATATCAATTCATAATTTCAAATGATTCCAATATTAAATATGTTTAAACGAGTTTTAAATGGTTAAAGGTCAAGTTAAGAAAAATAATTTAGTTCAGTTCGGTTACTTTCAGAGCAATTACAATTTTTTCCAAGTGAGAAGAACGGAGCCTAGCTAAATTGGAATTTTGGTTGTTTTCTTAATTAGACTAGTGTAAATCCAAATAATAAGGTGTTATATAAGAATTGGTGATATTGTATGTAATTTGTAATTGTTTTTTTAACCCTGATTTTGTTAATGTAATAAAAATATGAACCCATTGCTCACAAAGTAGCTTGGAATTTGTTAGTCTAAGTTAGAACCGATTTTGTTTTGATTCTATATTCAACTTGATTTTCTATGACAAAATGGATATTTGCATACAAGTTTTCTTAGCAACTACCATTCATATTTCAATTTTTTTGAATTATTCCAATCTTTTAATTTTGAAAATCTAAATCAATGATGTCTGAATGAGAAAATTTAAAATAGAACCAGCATATTGACTTTCAAATAATTACTCAAAATGAAAATGGAATATTGAGATATTCGCTTTTCATTTTTAGTCCTAATTTGAAAGTCGAGTTTTGATTCTAATTCATTTTCGTCAATATAAATTACTGCATTCATACACCATTGATTTGAATATTCTACAATAGAAATTTTGCCAAAAAAAAAAGGGAAACTGAGCCTAAAATTAATATATCTCTCTTTATCTTAAAAAAAACCCCACTAACTCTATTTGCAAGGGCATACTGGTTGTCCGCGATTACATATCAATTGCAAGTCCCTTTATGTTGTTTCTTTTTAGTTATTTTTGTTTAAATCAAATCATTTTATTTGTTTGTGAGGTTTGGTTTATTTGCCTCACTCATTAGGTGTATTAGTTGTCTCTCACTTTTTGAGAGTTCTGTCAGTTATTTCAATGATTTATTATTAATAGTGCTACTGTGTAATTTCTTCTTAAATGGCAATCGTCTATGATTTCATTTTTGTACTTTTATCAACGTTTGGAGGGGTATTCCAAGTATTGTAATATACTAATATGGAAAATAATTATTAGAAAGAAGTCGTACAGTAGATAGTTTTACCATTCGTTTTCTTCTTAAAAATTTTAAATTTGTAAGTTGACTAATTTGATTTCGTTGATAGATGTCACTTGGTTTATCTTTAATAAAATTATATTTTTCCTCGAGGGAAAAAAAATTATATTGGAGTCTAATTGTTAAGAAAGAAAATTCATATTTTGGTCATTAATACTAAGGATTTGTTCCAAACACTTTTCTTCTGATCTTACATGCATTTGTTTTTATGTGTGTGTGTGTGCGTTGTGCTAGAGAAGGTAGAAACGCCGAGAGAAATTAAACCCATCATAATTCGGAGACAAAACACGTACAATACTCTAATAACTAGAGGTATATCTTGATTCCTATATATGGCTTTCATGCATAATACAATAGCATATATAGAAGACATTTATTGATAGATAGTGGTGTATAAAGTCACGTTTTAATGCTAGGTAGTGAAGGAACTAGGGACATTACATTGACCAATTCACGTGCCGTAATGAATTACTCCACGACGCATGTGGTCCTTCCAATTATTTGACCATAGAAAAGTAATTTATTCACACTAACTCCTGTAGCATGTCTTTATATGTTATTACTACCTACCAGGCTTCAGTAGTATAAGCCTCAAACAACGTTAATTACATTTAATAAAGTTAATAAATAATCATGTATTTTCACCGTAGTATATCTGGTAGTGTTGCATTTGCATTTGCATTTGCATTTGCATTTTGCAGTCAAGTATAACGCGTTATGGTATATTATTGGCTCCTATACGGTCAACATAAATTATAATTATACTTGTAAACAGTGTTTAACTCATATCAAGCTTATTGAGAGTGAAGAAATAAAGATAGAAAAAAATATAAATTTGGCGGTAATTATGTACAAAATAGTCATCCTTATCTGCAAAGTACAAACCCCATTTTCATGAAAATGTCCTGGAAAGTAATAATCTATTTGAATTAATTACTGTGCTTTGAATACTTGATCAAGTTTTCATATCACAGGGTTGAAAAGCATAAATAAAGTACGTATGTATACTTTGTTTAATTTCCAACAGCATCGTCATCCGTAAGGGATACTTCACAGTAGTTTCCTAAAGCAAGGGATCGGAGGTCAGGGACCAGTAGATCTCCAACTGTAAAGCTTAACACACAATTGTAGATTTGTAGTCCAAATTTCAGCGACCAGGGAGAGTATCCACAAAAGTCATGAGGTACTTTTTTTAGCTGTCCCTCACTGATCTTCACTAACCCCATGCATTTGAGGGATTTGCTGACCAAATAAATATATAACAACAATGTTCAACACTATACGTTATTGCCTAGCTTGATCACTTAATTAGCTTGCATTTGCATTGTGGGAAAATTTGTGAAAACAAATTTAAAGGACGATACGATGTTACGCATATAATTGCGTTTGTTAGAGCTGAACTTATCAAAACTCAACTGAATTTAACATCACTAAACTGGATACTACTGAATTGAACTGGACACTATTGAACTGAATTGAACACAATTTAATAATATGTAAGACAAAAAGTATGTTTCTGAACTCATCACCACTTAACTGAACTCGACATCATTTAACTGAATTTGAAGTCACTGAATTAACACCTAAACTCAATTGACCGGGTAAGCTCTATCAAACACACCCTTTTTGCTAATTCGTATCATCAATATCTGAAGAAAGGGTGATGATAATTCGGAGAAATTATATAATATCTTTATCACCTATTGACATCAAGCTCAACATGTCCTTTTTTTGCTTTTGTAAAGAGGATTTTCTTTTCTCTTTAAGCGTAGTTGTTAAATGGCACCTTTCAAACACACGACTTCGAGTATTGCACAAATTAATTTGTGTAGAAATTTCTTATGAGAATTAAATCCCTAAACTAGACTACAAATTATAAGTTGTTTACTAGTGGGCCAAATCCCTCTGCTTAGATAGCGCACCATGAACTTTCATCATGCTTAACATGCAACATTAACAAATGGTGGTCAGGCGAGAAGATCTGAAAAAGTAACTACGTGTAATAACGTAGGTTCCTTCGTTCTCATCACAATATTCCATATACGACTCGGAAATTTTTCCAAACTCGCTCTCTTGCTTATAATTCTTTTATTCTGCAATAGTGGAATGCCTTTTCTTCATTCCATGCATGCGTGTGGTTTCTGAACATGGTAACAACATATTCCAAGACTAATGACAAAGTAGACATAAAAAGTTGATCAAATCAAAAGTTTTGTCTCGGACTTTCAACTAGTCTTTGCATATTAAAAAAAAATTATACTACAATAATTAATAAGAATCTGTAGACTGTAAATAAATTGCACACTGCTTATTATACTCAAGTTTATATATGTCATAATCTATCCATTATTATAAAAAAAAGAAAAAGAGTGTAGACCCAAGCAATCGGTCCTGTACATAAATGGTAGTAGCAAGTAAAAATACAATTTTTCATCCAGAAATATACATTGTTATTTTTCGTTGCCTTTAATTATTATATGGTGTATTTGTTGGAGCTGAACTTATTACCAAAACTAAATTGAATTCAACATTATTAAACTAGACACTACTGAACTGAATTGAAGTGGACACAACTGAACTGAATTGAACACAACTTAAAATGTGAGACAAAAAGTATCTTTATGAACTCACAACACCATTAAACTGAATTGAACATCATTTAACTAAATTTAAAATCACTAAAGTGACACCTGAACTGAAATGAAGTGACCGTATAAGCTCTAACAAATGCACCCTAATTTATATGTTGGGTATTATCCCTTTATTTATTCCATTTATGGGACTGATCTAATCCTGGCCTGGACATAATGCAAAATACAAATACACTCTTTGTTTCCGTAGTACTCCATCCATTTTATAAAATCTTAAACGTTTCCTTTTTGAAGGTCAAACTTCACAAACTTTGACCACTAATTTATGAAAAGATTCACAATATGAAAATATTTTTTGTTAGATTCAGTTTTAAAAATATTTTTAAAAATTCATATTTTCATAATTTTTATATTCATATAATTGTAGTTATTTATGGTCAAAATGGTGTCTTGGAGACCGTAAAAAAGTAAACTTTTAAAATTTTATGAAACGGAGGGAGTAATAATTACTCCTAGAACAATGCATGGTTTAAATACTTTGGTAGTGAATGGAACTATTGTAGATCTCATTGCCGAACATATAATTAGGGCTAAGATAGAATAAGAGTACAACTCAAACCAGGAGGCCGGTTTAAATCAAGCAGCACCTTGTTAATTAGTATGTGGTAGTTTTATTTCCCCTCAATTTCACCTACTGCAAAGAGTCGCCGTTCACCCTTTTTATTACAACATAATAATTGCAATAATTGATCACCATGAAAAACGTTATCATTGCTTCTAACAACTTCAAAATTTAGATAATTCGAGATATATCCATCCTTAATTGATTCGCTCTAGCATTATTATTGATCAGTACAGTTTCATGGGTTCGTAATCTAAGTGATATTGACCAATTATCGACCTTGACCTTTAATATAGGCCGGGCCCTCTGAATATATTCAGGTAGCTACAAAATTTTATTGGTTTTTAGTAGTCAAGACAATCATAACAACAATAATATTAAGGAGAATAATACATCCACTGATTGGGTTGGCAACTTATCTACCCTTTATATTTATCTCTCTCCTCTATTTTTAAATTCTCTCTCTTCTATTTCCAAAAAAAGGCATTTAAAGTAGGAGAGAAATACATACATAGAGAAGGTGGGTTGTCTACCCTATAAATCAACCAAACATTTTCCTAATAATAATAATGATCCCCAATTGAATATCTCTTTTTGGAATATCTCTCTGAACGATGCTAACCATATTCACACTTGGGGATTGTAACCAAACCGAAACATTAACTAATTAACTAATCAATTACCAAATCTCCCCAAACTCTAATAATTAAATGTAACCTTAATTATATTAAACCGAAAGACCGATAGAAGCAGCAAGTTAGAGATTAGATTTCCCGTTACTTAAGCATCTAGATCGACAACTAGAAAACGCGGTGATTCTCATTGTAGGCTTAAGAGTAAATCCATGGGATTTTGCCTTAATTAATTGATAACAAATCTTGATATATATTATTGGGACATTTCAAGTTAACTTATTACCTATTGAGGCAAAGATGTGGCCACGCAAAAGAGAGAATTCGTTGTGCTTAAATATGGTGAAGTTTGCACCAAAAAAAAATATGGTGAAGTTTTTGGTCTGTTTGGAGTCCTCGCTCCTATCGTCTGGCAACATTTAATTTGTTACTACTTCCAAAGTTCCAAATTTTATCGAATCACCAGTTTTCCCGCGACCGACTATAATACCAAATTTGAGAGCTTCATCTTTTGACTCCACTTACAGAGGAATTAGCCATTTTGGGACAAGCGAGCCAAGTGTCATATGTATATTTACTCTTGCCTTTTCTAATTCTTACAATTTCTCTTTTGTCTAGAATAAATACGGAGTACCATAGAAAATTAGAAACCCTATTACTATAGACAGAATATTTCACTATTTTTTTTAAACTTTATTATTTGATTTATGTTCGTGGTGTAGTTTAAAGCTAATCTGATGGTTCCAATCGATTTTTTATGTATATTGTATCTAATTTGAAGGATATTTTTCGTAATGATTTGCGCTAAAAGATAAGATAAAATTACGGATAAATTAATTATTGTTGCTTTTGTAACATATGAATACTTGTTTTCAGTTCAAATGCAATAAAAATCCGTTAACAAAAATGTTTCGCCTTTTTGGAAAAAAAAAGTTTGAATTTGATAATTTTGAGTGATAATTTTTAATTCAGGTGTAAATTTGATGACATAAAAACTATTTGATATAATTACAGGACATTATTTGACTTAATTTTGTTTTTGTTTTTAGGTATTTATAAGGAATCACAAAAATCAATTCGATAAATTTATGATATAGGGAAGGGGGAGAAACAAATCATAAACTAAATGTAATTGTCATCATTTTATTCTTTAGACCATTTGAATGTGAAAACAATAAATCAAACAAGAACGGTAAACAAGAGTTCAATTTGGTAACAAATTTATCAGAATTCCTTCCATTTTGAACTTTTTCTTGTTGATCGATCCAGTATTCTAAAATTTCAATTCAACCAGATTTATAAGACTTAGGTGGTGTTTACTTGGTTGCAATTAAATGTTTGCAATGCAATCATTTTATAGGGTAAATGTGAGGTGGAAAATGAATGAGGGGGAGGAAGGAGATGGGAAAGGTGAGGTTGATTATATCATTCAAAGTAATCAACATTACATGGGAAAAGTTAAGCAATTGTGATTACATTGAATGATGCAATAAACCCCACTTTTTCCATCCATCTCCTCCCACTCATTCACTTTTCACTCCACATTTACTCTACAAAATGATTACATTGCATTACATTTGCTTGCAAGTAAGTAAACGAGGCCTTAGTACAATAAATCTATATATAACAAGGAAAAACTGAACATGCCTTAAATTTAACCACGCACTAGGGTGATTATGATCAAATTAGTCTTTGTCTATCATGTGATGAATAAATGCACTTCTCTCTTAGTAAATCCAAGTTAATATGGCCGTTCACATTGAATTAAGAAGGTGAAACTTGAAGGGAAAGGAGAGAATAATGGTGATGCATGGGGGAGGTCGTGTTATGAATCATTGACGTTGACTTTGAATTAAAAAAAAAAAGGTTGGTTTGGTTCAATAAACAAAACTAATAAAGATGAGGAAAACATAAGCTAATAAGGGAGGGGGTAAATTTAAAGAGAAAGTGGCCGACAAAACTCGAAAAGTGGAGCAACCCGGCAGCTGGACCAGCCACTGTTTTGGGTCCGAGTTTGCATGGGCCTCTGTGGGTCATTTAAGCCCTTGTCGCCCAGATCCCTTGTCGGTATGGTATGGCTTCCCAAACAAACTACGAGTACTCAACTCCATCTCTTTTTATACCTTAGTGAATAATTATTTATGGTATTAATTCGTATTATAAATGTATTAGTGTGTATTTAAAATATATGGTGTAATAATAATAAGTTTATGAATAATTTGAGAATTGACTATGATGATATATGGACATAATACTTGTACACAAAAATTTTTAATTAAGGTTTTTCTATAATTTTCGGCGAGATGGGTTTACTTTTCAATAATAGAAGGATCATGCTTATCATAAGTAATCCCTACATTTTTAAAAAGTGATCCAAATTTCTGTGAATTGATTGGTCTCACACAAGACTTGATTATACTGGTAATATGATATTGGCTTGTAGGGTGGCTTTTGGCAAAATTAGATGTTTGACCAGTCCACCATCCAATATTGGTGTTTGGATGTTAGCTTGTAAGATTGACTTTTGGGTTCCCACAAGCCAACTTTTGAAAAACAATGAGGTTGGCTTATGGGTATTGGCTGGTGGCATTAATGTAGTCCAATGACATAATAGTCCAAGACTTGCAATTATTTTCTTTTATGCCAACAAATTCCTCAATCATATGAATGTCCTTATAGGTCATTTTATATATAACCGGCTAATGTTACCAGCCAATGTTACCAAACATCTCTTTCCAGACATCCAATATTAACAGCCGGTCAAATCAGCTAACACTACCAGCCATTGATCACCAGCCACCAGCCATCAGCCAACAGCTAATGTCACCAGCCAATTGCCAAACAGGGCCATAATAGAGTATCACAAAAAATTCTATAGAACGGTCTTTTTGTAACTTTTGGTGAAATAGGGTCACTTTTTAATAAAATAACAGTGATTGCTCACTATAAATGACCCTATATTTCTAAAAAGTGACATTCTTTTGTGTGTGAGTTGATCTCACACAAAACTTACTGACCCGTTTCAACTCATGTACATTTTGCTTAAACAACTGACAATTTTTCTTAAAATATAGGGTGGAGATTTGACCAAAATATATAATAAGACTTTTACGGCGATAGATATTATACTAGAATAGTATGATTCCATGCATAATCATATACTCTTATGATTTATTGCCAAAACTTCATATTAAAACCTTGGACTGTTTAATCTGGGACCGTATATGATTGTGCAAAATTATACTCAGTCCCAGTTCTTCGAGTGATAGCCAAATATCCCGGCCTTAAATTTTGTAGGGGACAAACCTTGGACTGTTTAATCTGCCCTGTCTAGTAGGAAAAAGAAAGGCGCGTGAACTACTAAAATGGAGAGAGAGAGAGAGAAGAGAAGAGTGACAAAAATTGTTGTTTCTTTTGGTAAAAGAAAAATAGATTTGTCTCTCACCAAGTCAAAAGTGTCTCGTCAGTCTAAGCTGACATGGCAATAAGCCCCTAGTTCCCTATATATACCCCCCCTACTCTCTACCTCCCTTCCATCAACCAATTACCTTCCCATCACTCAACATTTCTACTCTCTCTTTCTCTTTCTCTTTCTCTCTCTAATTAAGCTCAAATCCGCGTCCCTTAAGACATCAACTTAAATCTCCATTATAAATCAATCACCTTTGCTTCCTTTGCACATTACATTTCCCATATATCATATCATTTCATTTTCCCTATTATCATATCATTTCTCAAATTACCAGAAACAGAATTATATATACAAAATGCCTATGTTATCAAGATTAGCAACCTTCAATACTCATGGGCAAGACTCATCCTACTTTCTAGGGTGGCAAGAGTATGAGAAAAACCCCTATGATGAGTCCAATAACCCGGATGGTATGATCCAAATGGGTCTAGCCGAAAACCAACTTTGTTTCGATCTCCTCGAATCTTGGTTAGCCGAAAATCCTGATTCTTCCGCTTTCAAGCACAATGGCAAACCGGTCTTCAGAGACCTTGCTCTCTTCCAGGATTATCATGGCCTTCCTCTATTCAAAAAAGTAAGTTTACATACATTTTTACTAGTTTGCTTTTCCCATATGGGTCAACCATTTTTTTTTTGTTTCGTTTTTCTTTAAAATGTGGGTCTAATTCTAATAGTATATGGTTGCTTGTTGAAATTGTGCAGGCTTTTGTAAGTTACATGTCCAAGTTGAGAGGAAACAAAGTGACATTTGACCCCAGCAAACTTATCCTTACCGCTGGTGCAACCTCCGCCAACGAGACCCTCATTTTTTGTCTAGCTGACCCCGGCGAGGCTATCCTTATTCCCACCCCTTACTACCCAGGGTAAGCATAAGTTTCTTTTTTACTCTTAATTTTTAGCGCGTTTAAACTGATGGGTGAAGACCCAGTTTGTAATTAATGGAATAGTTGACTAATAGTAATTTCAATATTGCAGATTTGATAGGGATCTCAAATGGAGAACTGGTACCGAAATAGTACCCATCAAATGCACGAGCTCAAACGGGTTCAAGATCACTAAATCCACCCTTGAGGAAGCATACAACTCTGCCAATAGGCAAGGGCTTAAGGTAAAGAGTGTCCTAGTGACAAACCCATCAAACCCGCTAGGCACCACGTTGACAAAAGACGAGATTACCCTCCTTCTTAGCTTTGTCAACTCCAAGAACATCCACCTCATTAGTGACGAAATATACGCTGGAACAGTCTTCAACACCACTGGATTCATCAGCGTTATGGAGGCCTTATTGGAAAAGAAATGGGCCAACAACAAAGACCTCTGGCAACGTGTCCACGTGGTGTCCAGCCTGTCAAAAGACCTGGGCCTACCTGGTTTCCGTGTGGGGGCCATCTATTCCAATGACCCAATGGTGGTCTCAGCTGCCACCAAGATGTCAAGTTTCGGGCTTATCTCGGCCCAAACCCAACACCTCCTAGCGGGCCTATTATCCGACAACAAGTTCATGGACCACTACATCCTACAAAACCAACGTAGACTCAGAGACCGTCAAGCGAAGCTCGTATCGGGCCTTAAAAGGTCCGGGATCAAATGCCTAGAGGGCAACAGTGGGCTATTCAGTTGGGTTGACATGAGACACCTCCTCTCGGCCAAGACATTCGAGGCCGAGATGGAATTGTGGAAGGAAATGGTGTACGTGGTTAAACTCAACATCTCACCGGGCTCGTCGTGCCATTGCACGGAGCCCGGGTGGTTCAGAGTATGCTTTGCTAATATGTCCGACGATACGCTTAATCTTGCCATGCAACGTATCAAGGACTTCCTTGATGTGAAGCTAAACAAGATTAGTAGTCACAGTGCATTGAAGAATTCTCGACGAACAAGGTCACTCTCTAAGTGGGTTTTTCGACTATCGTTCGACGACAAAGAACCGGAAGAACGATAGTTTCTGTCACTATACCACTTTCATCAGTGTGAATGCCTAGCTCGATCGATCCTTTTTTTTTTTTTACACAAAGATTAATTTTGGGCCGCACATCCTAAATTTTCTATTTTTTTTTCTTTAGGACCAGTGTGAACATGCCATGCTTGTCCATGTAATTTTATATTTTTTGTTTTTGGTCCACCGGTGGTTTTTAGTTAACTTGTGGAGTGGGGGTACAAATTAATATTTTCTTTTTCTTGGGGGGAACTTGTTTTTGAAGGATTGATTGATTGTGAGTGATCAATTCCTTTTTAGGGGAGGTAAAAAAAGATATTTATTGTATACTGTTAGTATAATATTGTAGAATCATCAGCACTCGGTCCATGTGGACACGAAGTGGCTTTAATTAAATTTAATTTCAATGTCAAATGTTAATTATTATCTTCTTCCAAGATATATTTAAATATAATATATTTTTCTTCAAGTGTTTGTAACATGTAAGTTGTTGTTGGTCAGTTTGTTCGTTGAGATCTTGTTGAAATGGCCGGTATAGAATTTATTGATAATTATTTATTTCACATGCAAATGATGAAATCTTATAATTGGTATTGATTGTTTTAATGAAATCATTTAGTATTTTTTTGGGATCATGTTTAATATTATTTAATAAAAAAAGGAAGGTTCAATTATATATACTACTCCACATAATGATGCCACGTGGACATAAACCCGGTAGAGAATTAACGAGTAATTAAGTTAGCTTGCAAAGAGCAGAAAGAGAATAATGATGGATGAGTGCATCGGCGAGATAAACGGCGGGCTAAACATGTCTGAGCGAGACTGATACAAGCGGCGACGTTGGGCGGTTTTACTGATCCCTCTACTCATAAGTCATAACTCATAACCGACCACCACTCCTTTTCATGGAGCATGTCTCTCTTATTTGGCGGAACGTCATTTGAGCCGTTAAAAGGTGAGTACTTACTAGTAAATTATTGCACATGAAAAAATTAAACATTACGCGTACATTTTTAGGGATAAGCGCGCGTATGAATTCATGATAATAATGATGGGGAGTTAGTACGTTCTTGATGCAAATTAAATATGCCCTCTTTTTTGAAGCTTTAATTATATGTATGATTAGCACAAGTTGCAAACATGGTCTACTTGTGCGTGGGAAGATGCAAAGAGGGTTAGAGTTCATTGGACTTGGATCAAATGGGCAATTCATGAATGATAATCTCTGTTCTTGATAACCACACAAAATCCTTTTTAGAATTTGCTTCATATATACCGTTAAATCTAATTTACCATACGATGCATTGTATTTGTATGTAAGGTCGGGATGATATAGATTGGGTGCATGTTTCGATCCAGGAGCATGAACCATATGTATGCTCACTTCTTGAATCATCTTAATTAGTTACTACTAGTTGAAGGAAGTGTCCCCAATTCTTTTTTCGACTCAGGAGCTTAGTGGGCAGGCATTTGGGGAGAAAGGGAAATAACAAATAAGGGGAAAGGGATCCCAAATACCCTTAGTGGGATTTGAATCTTGGTGGTGAAAAAGGAAACCAAAGTTCACACCACTAGACCAATCTATGTTGGTTTCCCCAATTCTTAATCTATTCAAGTAATTTATATCCCCATATGTTGAAGTGGGTTGTCCCACATTGATCAATAAAGAGTGCTTTGAGGTGTTTATAACTGAGAGAGTTACTCCACCCATAGCCAATTGATTTTGGGTTGAAACCTCACTTACGTTATAAACACTCTTTCAATGAACCCAATTATAAAAAGTTAACACCATATTTGGACGATTTAGAAACACAGTAGGAGTATCTCCGTTTTCTGTTTTCAAATTACATCAAGTTAGCTCTACAACTTTCCGCTTGGCCTTTCTGTTGGGTTTGCAGCGCAACTAGTAATCCCCTCCAACATACTCCAAAATTCTTCTTGTGTTTTTTTATTGAGAGAAACTGTTGACAAATAAATTATGATGAGATAGTAATTAAGTCAATCATCCATTAATAATCAATAATGAGTAATGACTTTGGTGCCGGGCGGTGCGTGTTGCTTGGTGTACTTGGTAGACTTTCACACTTTGAAACCCGGCCATTCCATTTTTGGAGGTACAACCAAATAAAGTCCCATCCTTTTTTCATCACGCGGTACTGCCTCTTGGAGTTGGATTATCTAATTAGCAAAGTTAATATATAATTGTATATTTCTTCAATTAAGTATATTACTCCCTATATCTTAGTATAATGGTATGTTTTCTTCAACGGAATAGTACGACGGTGAGATTCAGATAAAAATTATAGTTTAGATAAATGAAACAAAATATAAGACAAAATAAAGTAAAGAATGCGGAACGGAATAGATAAATTTAAAAAAGAAAGAAAATGAAAAAAAAGACGCCTAATGTTATCTTTGAACGGGGTTAATTTTTCGTATCTATGCCGAGAAAGGAAATAAACTTTGTCTGGAACAGTTAGTTCACACTCATCATAGTCATCACACGCACATTATTTCGAAAGTCCATAACAAACATTTGGGATCGGATAAGTCCCATTACCACCCTAACCCCCCTATTTGTTAGTTAATCAACAGATAGGAGGTTTCCGTACGTTGACGAAACTTAGCTAGGGGAAGTCAACTAATTATAAGTATGTTTTAGGCCCTGTTCTCTTCAATGGATTGGTGCGTGACGGTGAGGAACGGATTGGAACGGAACGGTGCGGCGTGGATAATTCAAAAATAAATGAGACAAAATGAAGTACAGAATACGGCGCGGAACGGAACGGAATGCATCATGGAATCGACGAAAAGAACAAGGCCTTAGATGATGTTATTTGGTAGTAATATGTATCTCATGTGAAGAAACTTAATAGTAAACCAAGAAAATTGGTTTGTGGAGAAGTTTTTTTCAATCTTTCAGGAATGCAGACAAATGCTTTATTTTGTAATTTATTTATTTACAATGATAGTTATCACATTTAATTAATTCATTTAAAATTGTACGTGTACATTTACATACTTTTACCAAAGACTTCTATTTCAGTTATAAGCTATTAGATAGTACTCTCTGCGTTTTAGAAAAACCTTAATATTTACTTTTATACAATTTTTAGTGCACCACTTTGACCTTAAATAAATATTTGTATATGAATATATAAATTTAAAATATTATTAAAAATGAATTTAATTATAGTATTTTTATATTAAATCCTTATATTTTTTTCATAACTCAATGGTCAAAGTTTGTAAGGTTTGACATTCAAAAAATAAATGTTAAGATTTTTCCGTAACGGAGAGAGTACTTAATAGAATATATAATTAGGCATAGAACTAATTATGCCAAAAAATAATAATAATTATGCCAAACAAAACCATAATATTAGTCTAAGAATTTGTGTTTAACATACAATATATATAACATAATCGGCAACTTTTTTTCTCTCTCTGTTTTTTTTGATCACCAAAGAAGAGAAGAAGTTGGTTGGTAGTTAAGTATTTATTTTCGTTCCTTGCTTATGAATGGATTCCTTGATACGCGGCTAATAGCATTTGATTATGGCGCCATGATACTTGCATGTGTCTAGGTGTATTGGCAGCATTCACTACAAAAAAAAGCTCAAATAGCAACGGATTTTAACAACGAAAAATAAATTCGTTGCTAAGCTAGCAACAGATTAGAATTAATCCGATGCTATAATAATCTTAACAACGGAAAATAAATCCGTTGCTAACTAGCAACGGATTTTGATCTATCCGTTACTAAGCTAGCAACGGAATTGATCAACCGTTGCTAATGTCACTATTAAAAAATTAAGGAAAATCCTTAGCAACGGAGTCTATTTATTTCCGTTGCTAAGAGTATGCCTTGGTTATTGCAGGTCATATAATAATAACGGCAAATTTTGAGCTATGTTTTTCTTCCTACAAACTTTTGCTTCTTTTTGCCATCTTATTACTATTAATGTCCGTTGAATCCACGCTGCCATAAATTTTCCTTTACACTGGATTTGAGAGTAGTATGTTTTTACGTTTGTAATTGTTTGACTTTGCTTTCTCATTAATATCTTTTATATAATTAACCTCATGAAAAACCAAACAAACACATTTAAATGTAGCATCAGCCATGCAATATAAAATTAATGAGCTCGTGTGAATCGTATATTAAGGGTGCGTCTTTTAGAGCTTACATGTTCAGTTCAACTCAGTTCAGGTGTTAATTTAGTGATTTTCAATTTAGTTCAATTGTGTTGAGTTAAAAAAACATACTTTTTGTCTCACATATCAAGTTGTGTTCAATTCAGTTCAATGGTGTCTAATTCAATAATGTTGAATTTAGCTCAGATAATTTCAACTCTAATGAGCACCCTAATTAACTTGTTTAAGCTTAAGAAGTAGTTGAGTCATAAGTTGCATTTCCTGCGTATAGAAATTCAAATTCTTCCTTTTCAATTTTACTTGTTATGTTTTCCTAAATTTATGATTAATCCATTCATGAACTATAGGCTGGCGTTTACTTGTAAGCAATGATGATTACAAAGTAATCCACCATTTTATAGAGTAAATGAGGGTAGAAAAGAAAGAAGGGGGAGGAGAAAGATGAGACTTGGGAGCTTGATTGTTGCATCATACAATGTAATCATCTTTACATGGTAAAGTAGAATAATTGTGATTACAATGGATGTAGTAATCAATCTCACTCTTTCCATGTTTCTCCTTCCCCTCCTTTATTTTCCAACCCACATTTACTCTAAAAAAAGATACATTACATTGTAATCACCATTATTGCTTTTAAATAAACGAGTCCTAGGTTTTTAATTTGTTTTAGTTTTAATGCGTCTAATCAGAATACAAAGAATATCAAATTGAAGAAAATGACAAAAGAAAAAAAACAAAAACAAAAGTTGGATAAAATTGCAAGGAAAGGAAACTAAAACAAGCATATTAAGGTCAAATATCATTGTGTCCCATACATGACACACTTACCAAATAGCTCAGTTGGTGACCGCGTAGGGAAAGATATTGATCGCTTGCATCTGGTTCCAGGTTCAAAACCTGGTACTGCCTTAACCCCAACTTTGAGTAACAAGGAATGATATTGTGATTTTCACTCCACAACTCATAAGAGAGTGGGAATCTGTGGCCCCACAGCTTGGGCGCAGCTATGTAATACCGTATCCAGACATCAAATGCTTACCAATACGGTTCCAGTTGTAGTCACTTTCTCCGTATTTTTTCCATTCTTTGTATTATACGGTTAGCAACGGATAAAGCTTTCAATCCGACGCTATCCAATCCGTTGCTAAGCTCGGCGTCGGTTTACCGTACTCCGTAGCTATATTTCTTAGCGTCACGTTTCTCGGCAACGGATTACTTCCGTTGCTAATTCCATTGCTATAGCGTCGGATTTTACATCCACAGCGTCGGATTTAGCCCGCTATTTAGCGTTTATTTTGTAGTGATTCAAGCACCAACTAAAAAAAAAAAAAGAAAATCAATTCTCTAAAAAAAAAAAGAAAAAAGAAAAGAAAAAAAAAAAAGAAAAACAATTGACATGATAAATAAATTTATGATATATATAAAAGTAGTTGCTAAATAATTAATTATTCACTGATTTTTTTTTTTTATAATTAGTTAAGATGAATTCCACTTGAAATAAAAATATGTAAACATAGGAATTGGGAATTTTGGTCGAATTCCATGTTCTCGTTGACTAGACGAGTAGATGGGCATGCCATGTGCCCAAGATTTTCGTGGCTTATGCTACTCAAATAAGTGACACTTTATGTAATGATCCTTCTACCAAATTTGTTATATACCCGTCACCTCAAATTTCTAAAAAAAGGAAAAAAATAGTTTGTTATATACTTATATATATAAACCCGTAGATTTCAATTACTATATATATAAAAAAAGATACTAATTAATTCATACTCAACCTACAAATTATACGTACTTGGCATAACGAGTATAGTAATAACGACCAAACATATGCAATTTCAATCAAGTTTTCAACGCGGTTTCATATTTCAAACGGTATTACTTGAGATTATCGACTGATATTGGGCGGCAGTTTGGGAAATCAACGATATTATATATAAATTCTTTTTAGTTTAAATAGTTTATATATTCAACCACCCAAGCAATAATCACAAGAGGGAGGTCGCCTAATTATATTCAAGCATGATCAGGGTTGTTGCATTTATTTGTAGCTGATCGATTTCTAAAATTGAATTTGTTTGATTTCGAGTTTGTCATTTTCGACACTTGAAGACAAAATACTATCGGAAATAATTGAAGAAAGAAGTACTCATTAGATTAAGGTCTTGTTTAGCAATTGGCGGGTGTCATTAGTTGTTGGCTGGTGGTCGATGATTGATATTGTTAGCTGATTTGACCGGCTGATAATATTGGAGGTCTGGAAATAGATATTTGGTAACATTGGCTGGAAACATTAGCTGGTTATATGTAAAATGACCTATAAGGACATTCATATGATTGAGAAATTTGATGACATAGAATTAAATAATTGCAAGTCTTGGACTATTATGTCATTGATTTGACTACATTAATGCCACTAGCCAACCATAAGCCAACCTCTTTGACTTTTCAAAAGTTGGCTTGTGGGAACCCAAAAGCCAATCTCACAAGCTAATATCCAAACACCAATATTGAATAGTGGACTGATCAAACATCCAAATTTGCCAAAAATCATCCCACAAGTTAACATCCAAACACCCCTTAAGTTAATTTAATCAGTAGAGTAATAAACATTATTTGTCCCTCCTAATCACCAACATAAAGTGTGTTTTAGCCTACTAGGTGAAAAGGCGGGGGGCCATGACAGTTCACTAAAGCAAAACTGACGGTCAATAAACAAGCTAGTTAATTGTCATTATACGAAGGCAAGTTTGGAAATTTGTAGACATTAGTGCCGTTGATTTTAGGGGCTGTTTCTCGACAGACCCTTGAACACCAAACATCAATCTTTTGACACTACTAGTTGCCCTTCTAAAGGACTATATTCTTTTACGGACCAATGATAAGGATTAAATTGACGGAGCATCTTAATTGACGGAGCATCTTAAGTACTGTAGTAGGATATTGAGTATTGATCATGTTAACGTCCTCCTGCAAATGCTAGTAAGAGAAACACCTTAGGGTTTCCTTGATTGAACTTTGAAGTACAATAATTATAGGGAAAGAATAGTGGAAAATAACGTGTACACTAACACAGTGGAAATATGGTGTGTTCGGTTAAGCTTAGTTCTGTTCAGTTCAATAATTTACTTTCTCTCTTATATTTTATTATTCAATTTAGTTTAATAGAGTTCATTTTATTCAATTCAATTCACTAAAAAAGAACACATTCTAAGTATTTGACATGATAAAAAAAAAAAAAATCACAAAAAAAGGAAAGTTAAACCAAATCTCAACCACATTTATAGTGGGCTAGAGCCACCTACCTCCATGTTATAGAAGGGAGTGAGACAAATCGAAAAATCGGCTCTATACTACCCTACCATAAATACCCATTTTAACAATGGGTTACAACTTACAAGTCTACAACAACAGGAACCATGAAGCATCCATTACAGATACATAAAAGGTTAAGAAAATCTCTAACAATCACAAGTAAATTTTAAGCTGATACTCCATTATGTGTATGTAGTAATTGTACTATTGATACATGGCTAAATCACTAACTAGCTTGTGCACAAAGGTCAAAAATAACCAATCAAAATAGGAGTAATATATAAACACAAAATGTGTTGGTAATTAAGTATCTAGTTTAGTTTTGAAGCGAGTAAAAAAAATTGTTGCAGGGGGGGCGCAATTAGATGAGTCGCAAAATTAAGGTATGGGGAATCATGTGGGAATCACATGAAGATGAAGAATGGTAGACTAGCTAGGCAGGGCACATGCCTTAGGGAACATAGAACACCTGCATAATATCTGTTGGCGTGTGACAAGGTCGGGCCTTAAAGACTTATAGTTTGGGTTACCCCTCGTGCCCAATTCCAACGAGGCAACCTGGTATGCCTTCCATTTCTTTATGCTTCTTAAACAACAACATCAAGGCCCATCTCATTATGGTATTTCACCCTACCTTCTACTCTTCTTTTAAGTTTTATTATTACTCCCCTTTCGGCCCTTTACCATTTCTTTGGGTTACATTGTTAAAGTATGTGAGAACTAGAATCCTACATCGGAATATTTGAGAGAGAAACATCAACATATAAGTTGAGTGGGATACTCGTCCTATACTGATCTTACGGCTACTGGACAAAGCTCATCAATTATCATAAGCTCAGTAGTACTACTATACAATAGCCCTTCATTCTAGATTGAATTGAAGTTGGATATCAGGATATGAGATATCCCCAATGCCCCAAGCGAGTTGTTTCCTGTTGGACTACCATGCTCGTAGGTTGGTAGCTATTTATAGGTTGGTATTTAAGCTATGTTCTTTAATTGGAAAAAATAAAATAAAGTGAGCTATATATATATAATTGAATTGAACTAAACTGAATTAATTTTCTTAATATAAGTTTTAACCATTTAAAATTTGTCCATACATATTCTATAGGGGACTCATTTGAAAGTATATGTTACGAAATATTTTCAGTAACATAAGTATCATCCTAAATTTATTGCTTTTGAAATAAAAAAATTACGTGAGTGATAAGTTCTATTTGAATTGAGCTACACAGAATTTAATTGAACTGAAGTAAAATCAAGTTGTGAAGAATAAACAATTTTAGAATCCTCCGAAGATTTACAATTATTTTAAGGGGTCCAAGACCATATTGCTTGCTTATTGGCTAGCTATAGGTTGGTACCTGGCGAGCAATTGATTCGCATGAAATGATTGAGCTAGATCGATGATCCAGTCATCGGATCCTGTTATATGAGACATTTATATCATTATTTCACTATTTTATTAGTCACACCATAACATATAAGGTTGGCAATGTTGAGCTAGCTCATCCTATATGGCTATATGTAAATAACGTATGCAAAGAAATACATACCATCCTGGCGTATTATCAAGCAACAATTGGCATTTGCCACCAATATCCGAATCAGCAGCAACATGACAAGAAGATAGTAGGATCCATTATGATATCCGATATCCCTCGACGTTCAGATACGGATCCTAGTAGTATATGTCATGTTGACTACAATACATAGTGTTATACAACAATGTATTTATCATCATGCATATACTTGAAAATCTTCTTACTTCTGCACCCAAAAAATAAACAAAAGAAATCTTAATTCAATCATTTACTTTAGCATGAATTATCATGCTTACATAGTTCCTCATTTTTTTTTTTGGCGTCATCGTGCAATTTGTGTGGTAAAACGGTTATTTCCTCAGATCAGGCCAAAATAATTAATGGTTCTTGGCTTTATTTACCTAGGTGTAGCCAAAGATCTACACCTATTCATATTATTCTTTTTTTTTTGAAATTTAATTTTTTAAGAAAATATCTCTAATTCATTATTACTAACTTATAATTTAATTACAATAAGCCTACTACTTCATTGTGGCTTTGTGGGTGTAGCTAACTTAGCTACTCTTAAGAGCAGTCTGCCAAGAAATTGTCGTTATACATAGAGATGACAAAAACTGACACGACACAAACCGAACTCGAATAAACGAGTTTAGTGTTGTTCGGCACAATTAATTAAACGAGTCAATTGTTGAACTGGTTGGGTTAGTGTTGAAATTGTGAGCACAAAATTGACACACACACACTAACACAATTATTCGAACATGCCGAGAAATAAGACACTTAACTAATAGTAATATTAAAAAACAAAGTTTAAACCTACAATATCCATAGTCCACTTGATTAATACATCGATGGAAGCTTAAATGGTGAAGTTTAAAAAAAAGTTTAGAATTTTTTAATTTGTTTTTTACATTATAATTTTTATTCTATGAACCTTTTTTTTTTCTATAAAATGCTTAAAAAATTAAACGGATTAACACGAATCAACACGATTATTAAATCGATTGGGTTAATGTTGAAGATTTTCGACACAATTAATAAATGTGTTAGGTTAATGTCTAGAAATTTCTGACACGATTATTTTTAACATGAATACGGAGATCACGCGACACAACTTATTTTCCAACTCTAACCCATATCCGAACCCAAATGTCCGAAAATTAGGATATGGATATCCAAAATTCCGAATACGAAATCGGATATTTGACAATTTTTAGATACTCGAAATTTAAATGAATTATCAGCAGTTCAGCACTCGGCAGTACCAGTACGTCTCTCACTCCCCGAATCATTTAGGAGCCCAGTAACGTGGGCCTTGAATCAAGGCCCTTGATGTTTTAAGCTAACCCGTTGGCCCTCTCACAAGGCACACAAACTTGCGTTTTGGAGGTTAGCTTAAAACATCAAGGCCCATGTCACTGGGCTGATAATTATCAGAAGGAGGCCCATGTCACTGGGCACAACAAAATTATCAGCCCAGTGACATGGGCCTTGATGTTATTGTGTGTGATTAAATTCGTATCAGCCCAGCCAGCAGGAAAGAGAATTCATTGGTTTTGGTGGGTATCGGCGAATCGCCAAGTGGACTGGAAGCCCGAAGCCCTAGAATCAGAAGGAAGAGCATTGGCAATGGCATTGCCTTTAGAAATTGGCGCTTCTTGGTTTGCCTCGTGTCCTTTGTTTTGTTGTGCAAAAATGTTGTTCAGACCTCACAACAAGGTAATCTCTCTCTCCTCTAATTCTTTTGATGCGTTAGTTTTCGTCTTTCAATGTTGTGTGATTGCTTTGATTTTGTTAATTGTGATCTCTGCTAAATGCAATTTTACACCTATGGAGTTGAGGAGTATTATAATGGCGGACCTCGTTACCGAAGAACTCAATTTTTTATTTCTAAACTTGTGCGCAGATTTCCAACAGTGACCTTAGATTGTGTGAAATTTAGAATGTCCAATTAGTTTTTCTTTTCTTTTAACAAGTGTCCATTTTACCGGAGGTTTTATCGGTCGTTAACTTCAGGACCCATAAGATTAGTCAAGCAAAGCTCGAACACCCATGTTATCTAAAAAAAACAAGTGTCAATTTTACTAGTTTTTAAGAATTTCTATTCATTCCGTTGAAAGGAATAATGCTAAGCATACACTGCATTCTCAACCCTAGAATGATATTTTTTTTTTTTTTTTTTTTTTTTTTTTTTTTGTGTTTTCGTTTGACTTTGTGAGCGAATAGGCATGAGAGTGCAATTCGCACTTGCAGGTGAGAGTACACAAAACAAACCGTCCTTCCAAAGTGTTGTCCTAATATTTATGTACATAAATTAAGGAGGAAAATAGAGTAATTATAATTTCTCTGTTGAATTATCGTCGGAATATGAGTTTTTATTTTAAAGATAAATGTATTCTGAAGTTTATAATGAATGAATTTTTATATCGGAATTGCCTAAGAACACATATTTTTAGAAGCTTTTATTTTACTTATTTATTACCCTAGAGCAATGCAGAGTATTTAGAAGAGCTACATGCACAAGTCTTGTTTGAGACCAACTTACGGAACATTTGGATCACTATATAGAAATGTGGGGTCTCCTATTATGAGCAGTGACCCTTGTTTCCCTAAAACGTGACCCTTATCTCACCGAAAATTACAATTAAACCGTCTTATATAAGTTTTTGTGTGTTTTGAAAGGGGCAGAAGGTAAATAAACATTTAATTTGGATTCTGAAAAGCCTAAATAAAGAAGATTGACAACACTTGGGGGATTGGAATAGGATAATTGGGAGGGCGGCATTGTTTGAAACCGCAATATTACATATTTATTTATTAACCCTGGGGAGCTCAGTTGGTAAGACATCTGAGATATTTTCCAGAGGTCCCAAGGTCGAGTCCCCTCAGGGTCACTGGAGGTCTTCTTTTCTTTTTCTTTTTTTTTTGAATAGCAAATTTCATTTAAGTAGGCAACTCATTGCCAAATCGCAACTACACAAGTCCTAAGGCCCTTAGAGCCCTCAAGTTACATCCAAATGTATAAGTCCCCATCCCTATTTACACCCAATTTCACTAATTGATCTGCATCTGTATTCCTCTCTCTCACTATATGTTGTATAGTACATCCATTTAGACTACCAAAACAATTATCTAGCTGTTTAAAAGTGTTCCAGAATTTCCATGGCCGCAAATCCTTCTGTTGTAGCCACCGAACAACATTTATTACTGGAGGTTTTCTTGATCGTTAATTTCAGAACCCATGGGATTAGTCAAGTGAAGCTTGGATACCCAAGGGGGAATTGATTTCTGGAGGAAAAATTATGGACTTTTTGCTTATTTGGATTAGGGGGAGGGGGGTTAATAAACCGGAACTGTCACATATTGGGATTTTGGGGTATCAATTAGGCACCCACCCCTAGAGTAATGTAAAAGGAAATCAAAACAATGTAGTAACTAATTTCTCTTTGCTTTGGTAGATTTTGTAACGAATAAATGTGAAGAACAACATAACGGACCTGGAAAACATGACATAAAGTGGCAAGGAGACCCCTTTTTTTCTTCTTCATTTGTTCTGTGTGCCGCGTGTTTTTTTTTTTGGGATGGGGGGTTGGTTATGTTTTGGGTTTCATTAAGGAGAGGTACTTGTGAAGTTGACGTGGTTTTCCCTTCATTAAGGTCCATGTTATTTGATCATAAATTTTCAGGAAAAGCCAAATATGCACATTGGAAGTCCGATGCGTAAATAATGTAAAGTTATAATGACAATCTTTTTTACATGATTGACTTATGATTTTGCAACAATCTACTGTGATTAGGACAGTTTATAATATGATGCGAGCTTCCTGGGGAAGATTGTACCACATGTATTGAGGAAGTAACTCCAATTGACAGTGCAATTACCTACTTCGGCACAAACCACCCTATGCTCTAATATATGTACTTGAGTATGTATTTGTCATGTTTTAAGGCCATTCTAAATTTTCCCTGAGACCCAACAAGGTGCTGAACTCTCGCAGGTCTTCTAAGTACTAAATTAGCTTAATGAACTTAAGTTTAAATGGGATCTAAGGTGGAAGGATTGCATACCCTGCATTTGAAGTTGGTATCACAGAAAAAAATGGGGTGGTCTTATACCATAAGAAAAACGGGTGGTGGTCAATAGTTTGTTTTAGTGAAGTGGATGCTTGCTTTGGTGGATGGAGCAAAGTCTTACAAATTTGGCATGAAGCACATCTGCAATTCCTCTCTTGTGCTCAATGTAGTTATGGTGAATCCTTCCATATATCTTCAGCAAAGTAATAACAAGTTAAGCATTGTCTTCTTGGCTTTATCTTGGTGCTCAATTTGTGGTGGATTGGTTTCCTGCAAACAAAGAGCAGTGTGTGGATCCTTCACTTCACCTGTCGTAGAGCCTGTTTGTGTTTGTTATCAAATAATGACAATCCTGGAAAATGGAGAGATCTTAGTACTAAGTTGGAATAATATGCTTTAAAATCCTTCCGTGCATGGTTTAATAGGCTAAGGTCTCTACTATATATCAAAGCTACAAATGCTAATCAATAGTAAAGAACAAAGCTTGCAATCTACAATTATAATGTATCTGAGTCTTAAGAACTGTTTTAGTCTTTTTCATTTGTCTGTCATCATCTGTGCATCATTTCTTTTTGGGAACCTTTATAAACTTTAACATTCACAGCATCTTTGTTTCTTGATCCTTAAATTCTTCCATATTTTTGCTGGTTAGATGCATACATAGAAAGATTTTGTAATAGGTGATTGCTATTCCCAACCAACGTGATTCTGTTGTCATAATAGCTCTTATCCCTTCTGGTTATGTAGGTACTGGGAAAAAGGCGATTTCTTTAAAGGAATTCATTTTCACGAGGTAAGCTGTTCAATAGTCAGGAGAATGAACAGTGCTACTTTTGCCAGCCACTAAAATCCAGAGAAAATCCCACTTTCTATAATTCAGAGATATTCTCACGTTATGAGTGTCGACATTTCCAATTAACAGAATAATCTATGGTTCACTAATTATTTGAGATTTGATATATATATGAGCAAATAGGTCGTCACTTGGCACTTGTCCTGACCTCAGTGATGCAAAGAAAAAACCTCCATTACTATCAGTTTGTATATTTCTGATATCACGGAGTTTGGCAGTTATTTGTGGTTTCTTTCTGTTATGCATATTCTCACTGTGAATTATTGGTCTTGGCTTTTAAATGAAGAATTTAGTCAGCATAGATGTTTTCATAATGACTGTTTGATGTATGATCTATATGTGTAGATGGTGTGGCACTGGCACCCAGGCCCACCTTTATATACCATGGGAATTTTAGGCCTAGAGGCCAAAAGGCTTATCATTGGTGATAACCTTTAACGCAAGGAACATTAACCATTTGTAGTGATTTTGAGCTTTGATTGTTAGACATGAACATTTGAACATAAAAGTTGAGCAGCTAAGCTTGATGGTGTTAGGCTCATAGGAAAATACAAAATATGGATGATACTGGCAGCCTTGTCAATATACACGGCTGGAGTTGCTGATTAAGTGTGTGCATTGCCTTTTCAACTTTGTCAACTCAAAAGTTGTAAGAAATGATCAGTAATTTTGACAAAATGCATGTATTGGTTTTTTAGGTTGACAATACGTGAAATCCCGGTACGTAAGGACTCTCCAATATGGATAATACATGACACATACCAAAGGTCATGCCTTGATAGCCGTGGCCTGTAACAGTACGTTTCTGCGATGTGGAACCGTTATCCTGATTGGATCGGGATTGGGAACCTTGGGTGGTTGTGCACCTTTTCGAACTTGAGGGCTATCTTGTGCACAAAAACAAACCCCAAGGTTACCCTATTGAGTTATGCAAGTAATTAGGGTGAGCCCATGAAATTACTTTTTCTTTTCAATTGTTATCTGAGGGCCTGTGTTGTCATGGCTATTTGCTGGTGTTTGTGTTTGTGTTTGTGTTTGCTCGCATATTCTGGTTGTGTTCCAATCGGGGGAGCTGGTTTGGGATAGGATGTTGTATTTGGCTTCTCTTTGGTTCAAGGCACTGGCAGCTGCCGCTTTTAATTATTGGGGTGTAACTTAATAGTTAATTCCTAACATCCAATGAAATTGTGGTTCTTTGTAATGAGAATTTCTTCTGAGAATTCCTTTTCCCTTTAGGCTATAAACTCATTTATAGTATGTATTTTCTTCTTAAAAATACAATCCTATGCAACTAAGGCTCTGTGCGCTTAGCTTAATTTTACTTAAATTTAATTCAGTTCAGTTCATGTGGAATTTATCACCCATATAACTTTTTTATTCCAAAATAAAGTCATGATGATACTTTTGTCATTGGAAGATTCCAAAGCATACTTTCAAATGAGTCCAATATTGAATATATTTGGACGATCTTTAGATGGCTAAATGTCAAGTTAAAAAAATCAATTCAGTTCAGTATAGTTCAGTTCAATTCAGTTTTAAGGGAGCCTAAGCTTTCCTTAAATGATGCTTGGCTTTGAGGATGAGGTGGGAGCTCAAGTGGTAAGTGCTCCCCCCTCACAACCCAGTGGTCAGGGGTTCGAATCCTCATGTAGGGAGAATAATAAAAATCTCCTCTACCTTTCTTTATAGGGAGGGTCTCCTCCTCTACTTGAGCCCGTCGGCCCATCAAAGATGGGTTGACTTGCCCAGCGCGTGTGGTTTGCGGGCTATTGCATGTGTCCTTGTAGCAAAAAAAAAAATGATGCTTGGCTTTGTCACCATTCATTGGGCCAATGCTGCCTGGCACAGATAATGGACTATCTTGTTGTTCCAGAACACTGACGTTTGTGCTTAGCTAATTTACTTTTTGTGATGTTTTAGCTTACGCTTGAGTTTTGCTGTACTTCAGTTTTCCAAAATTGTTTTTTTTTTAAATTTTTTTTATTTTCTTTCTCAAAAATTTGAAGACAGCTTAGGTTTTGAAAGCGATGGATTATATGGAAAGTAACTGAAACCTCACTCTCAATTTCATTGTACGAAAATTGTACTGAACAATGAGCTGAAAAATTTAAAACCAGGGATTAAGAAATGATCTTGTAATGTTCCATATGGTTTTGGTGAGTTATTTTTGATAAATGTATTTTTGAGTGAATATATGTTAGAATGGATTTCCCCCCGTGTATTCAAGAAGATATGAGATACTACACAGGTTTTGGGAAAATGGTGTTAATTTATCTAAAATTAATACAACTATGTCAAAGTTCATCGGATAGCCTGCCATTTCTTTAACTTATCATGTTCTTCACTAAGTTACATCCGCCTCTATGTTTCGATATTGTTCATAGTTGTTCCTAGTAGGTTGCCTTCCGGTTCCCAGACTAGCAATTTTTGGTGTTTGATCCATCATCCATGGATAGTTAAATGACTTTAGTGCTTGAAATGAAATATAGGTGCTTTGCCACCTCACTTGGTGGGGTGCACCTGTGGCTTGTGGTGACTGTTGTTTGTGTTTGAAGGATAGGCCTTTTGTCTATCATACTTTATTTCCATCGTCATTTGTTTGTTTACTTGTTTTATTTGAAGCTGATTAGCACGTCTGCTGGCTAATCCAATAGGGATAATGCATTTCTTTTTGAGCGTCTTAATGCTTTTTTGCGAAATTTTTCTTATAAAGAGAAAGATATGTAGGAGGACAGAGAGGAGCTAGAGACGAAGCAGTGGGCTTTAATCTTTGGAAGGAGACTGCTTTTACTTGAGGCTATTCACGGTAATACATATACTTGCTACTTGCTTTATTTTTCTCCTTCATTCTCATGCGACTCCTTGAGCTGTGTTTGTTTCCTAAAGATGTGTACTTATCATTTTACATACTGGTAAAAGGTCAGTAGTTGAGTTCTGCAACAAGCGCTTGATTTATCATGCTATGGATCATGTTGTTTGATTTCTGTTCTCTTTGTACTTGTTTTCCCCTCTCTTTTGACATTAATTAGTAGTGGTGATTTAAACATCTCTCTCTCTCTCTCTCTCTCTCTCTGAAAAAACTTCTACAAGCTAATGCAAGTACTTGTGTGCCTAGTAGATGAATCCAAATTGATAGAATGTCAATAAAGTGGATACGGGTTTAATTAACTTATTAAAATAAACCCCGAGTAGAGTCTTAATATGACAGGTTGCTTTGAGACTTTTGCCTTGTTGTCTGACCTGTACGTTTCAACATAAATTGACAAATTCAACAACCAGTTTAATTTCAAAATCATGTCAACTGTGTATTTAAAAAATTCTATAATTTGGCTACCCAGAAGACGATAGATGTTAAAGTCAAGATTGGAACTATCAAGCTGGTTGAATCTGCAACTACTGTTGGTGAGGCCATCTGTATCAATTCCGTACAATTGTGGACTGAAAATCTAAATAATTTGCTCAGTTTTAATATTGGATTTACTTATCCTCTATTAACTCATCAAAAATCCTGTAAAGATTTTGATCCTTGAAACCTATAATCTAGCTAATAGGTGCACATGCGTAGTACTCAATACTTGGACTCTACCTAGCCTGCAATTTTTTTAAGCTGTTCTTCGTTAAATCGATTTTTGTTAGATTGTTTCTGAGTTATAAGATGCTTGCTGATTTGTGGACTTGATCTGGGTATCTCAGATGGTTTCTTAGCAATATGACCATGAAACTTATCCTTATATACTCCGCATATCCCGGCATTTATCTGCAAAAATATAGTCATATTAATGACCTAACACTAAGAGTACATTGTCTTGTAGTCAGTGAGTGGGGGATAACGTGGAATTGGTTCCAATTATAAGTGTTTCTTGCTTCCTTGTGCACACATCTATGGGATTTTTAACTGTCACTTATTTTATTTTTATTTTTTTGGTATAATAAGGACATTTATTGAACTGTCACATTAACACGGTGAAGTTGGAGTTGCCATGAAGTTTATTTTTTTAGGCTCCAAAAATAGATGACCTTGGGATCCTTCCCATATCCAACATTGTCAATGACTTATCTCTTAATATAAGCAGACCGCTATTCTGATTTTCAGACACCGCCAATAATTGAGTTCAAAGTTCATGGATCAATGAACTTTTAATTAAGATTACACCAGGTTCTTGCAAACAAAGCAATTTGGATATAAAGGCACGGCGTGTTATTTTTGAACAGTCAGGTAAGCATTTGTATCATTTTTGTAGACGTATTGGGTTTTGGTTTAACTACTAGCTAGTGCTTCAAGAGTTCCTACTTCCTAGTGGTGGAATCATATCCCGAGGACTTAAGAAAAGCATTGTGATTACTTTAGTTGACTGAGCAAACCCTTGGATTTCACCCATGCAACTAAAAGACCAGGTCAATCTTTTCTAGCTTAATGCTTTATTTTATTTTTGTCTTTTTGACTTCTTATCATATACAAATTATATTACTTGTGAGCATAGACATTTTAATTTCGTAGATAACCCCTACCCCCGCCGCACCCCCCGGGACTGAATAATGTTTGAATGTAGCTGTTTCTTCCTGGTGTATTTACATGTGTAGTGCTCAGCGTTTACACACATGCTATCTCGGCTACTTTACTTGAACCATTTCATTCTTCATGCTCTGTGTAAACATTTTTCACATAGCACCCATTCATATGCATCATCTAGATTCTCCAATTTATATGCTTTATTTCGTCGGTATCATTTCAGCATGATTATGATTTACTATGTAGGTTAAATTTGGAGCAGTTAAAAGTCGAAAATAGAAATGGTAATAAAAGATGTTTGTTGAATAGGCCTAGTAGATGCCTTCATTTTTGTTACCAATGGCTTAGTATAGTGATCACCTCTTCAAGCGCAAAAGGAAGAATGTATATAGTAGTCGAATACTCGAATTAACTATCTGATTTTTTGTACAAACTGTACAAAATTGGCGGTATTGGATTTAGCTTGTGCTACACTTCCAACTTATGGACATCTGACAATTAGAGGCCATTGGATTTTAATATGTTGTACAAGGGCAATTAGAGGGATCCTTTACATTTTTATGTTCTTTTACATTTTGAGATGAAAAGACATGTTTGGATCACTAGCTCTGAACTAGAATAAAATGAATGTCTGTTCTCCCCAACTTATTTTCGTTTATATTTACGGTTGAATATTTATTTTCATGGAAGTTTGTTGAACTTTGTTGATTGTTGTTGAACTTTTTTGAATTTTGTTTATTCTACTGAACTTTATTTAATTTTGTTGAACTTGTTTATTTTTTGTTGAATTTTGTTGATTCAAGTGTTTTTTATAACTAGTTTGTATATTGGTTTGTTTAACTTTGTTGAATTTTGTTCTACTGAATTTTGTTGAAATTTGCTGAAATAAACAGAAATAAGTTGGGGAGAACAGACCTGGGAGAATCTACAAAGACTAGAACTTTAAGTAGTCTCTTGACGTTTCTATCTGGCAGCCTGGCAGGAGATTTTGGTTAGAACTTTAGAAGGAACGGGCATTGTTGAACTAAAACAAACATAACCTGCAGAGGAAGTCTAAATTATACGACGTATACTGCCTATTATCTTTCTTATGTAAAAAATGCTGCCTCTTATCGTGTACCCTGCCAGTAGCAGGCTACACTGGGTGGTGCTGGTGGTTGTACTGCCTCTTATCTTGTAATTTACATGGCTCGATTGCACTAAATATAGAGATGCAAACATGTTTCTAGGCTTTAAACAATGTTTTAGTTTTGTCTGAAGATCAAACCAAAAATGGGCACATCAACTGCCATGCGTCTATGCATCTTCAAAGACTGGCCTCTAAATGTTGTTTTTGATTCAAATCACCACCTGGTCAATAATCACATAAGCTAATATCATTTGTAGCTCCTACCTGAATTGTTCTACTATGGCAATGATTACTCGTAATCATGTGATCTGATATCCTACCTCTTTAGGCTTGTGGTAGACATTAGAATGCTATGTGATGCCCAATAGAAATTTCAATGCAAGGATATTATTCTTCGTTATATTCTCTCATGATGTACCAAATATAAGCTTAGTGTATGCTTTTACTAAGTTCAATCTCCATTTCTCTTGATCTAAAAGAAAAAAACTAAGTTCAATCTCCATTTCTATGTAGTAGAGAAGTCTGGAGTACACAGATGAAATGAACAACACGCATGCGGGCCTGGTAATCAAAATCTCAATTGGAATAAAGTGAAATGCACATATCAAATGGCTGCGTTGGCTGCTAGAAGAAGCATAGCGAAGATAATGGTGATAAAAGAATGCATCCAATTTATGATTCCCAAATTGCATGAGTTGAGCCAGGTGAGTCCAAACCAAAGTACCTTTCCAACTCTCCTACTGCTTGTCTGCTCCTTCTGGCAGGGTTGGGACTTGTGAGAGTTTTGTTGTAAATACATTTAATCCATGTGATATAAAGGAATATCATGTTGGTATATTCTACATTTTCTTATTCTGACAGAGATGATTAAAAAGGTTTCTGATTCCAAGGTGGATGATCATAACATTCCTCACTTCCACCAGAGAAGGCTTGTCACTGGGGGAAGAACTTATGCATGGATACAATGCTGGAGACAATGGATGGACTTGCAAACAAAGTGGATAGAGAAAATCACATGATGAACTAACAACAAAATTATACCATGAACCTTATCCAGAATTTCAGTACCCATTTCCCACAGTTACAAATTTACACCTCCATACTACCTACTGTTTTTGCTATCCTTAGGGCACGACTACTGAGCCACCTTTTGCAGCATCCCTTTTTGATAGGTATCAATATTGGATACTGGTGCACTCACCAGGGAGCCAATGTCTCCCCAGCTAGTGCTTCCAGCAGAGGTGCTAGTGGTGCTACTGTTGCCTACATCAATGCTTGAATAGCTGTCGGTTCCATCAAAAGATAGAAGACTGTTCAAGTATGATTCAATCTCTGCTGGGAAGTTCCCTTGTCCGTGATGCAAATTGAGGCCAACTCCATTAACATCATACTCAGTGTTTGGCCATTGGGTATAACTATCAGTCATGGATGCTGCTGAAGGTGCTAGAACTTGTGAGGATTCCAAATGAAGTTGTTCTTGTGTGGGATACGGGTAATTGATGCCATTGCTTAGAAGTTGAGGGCCATCATAAAATTGTCCCCCTATTTTCGTCAATAGTCGTGTGAGCTGATCTTGACTTGCTAGTGAAGCATCCTGGTTCGGATGCATCATGGGCACGGCTAGTGGTTGCTCTGCCCAGTAAGGTATTTGGGTTAAAGCTTGACTGACAACAAAACTGTCGCTCTCCCTCTTCATCCCTTGCTCAAGGAGATCAGCACGGCAAGCTGCCTGGTCCTTTCGTTGCTTTGCCATCAACTTCTTTTTCAGCCTTGTGTTCCAGTAGTTCTTGATATCGTTGTCGGTCCTTCCAGGTAATTGTGCTGCAATGATTGACCACCTGTGTATTGCATAACAAAATGAACATAAGCATTCACTTGCCCTCTTTGATGGTAAAGCGAGTGTTCTTTTCAAATACTACTACAAGGGGCTTAACCAGTTACCTGCTTCCAATATTGATATATAGGCTGCAGATGATATTTTCTTCCTCTTCCGTGAAGCCTCCATGTTTAATATTTGGCCGGAGATAATTCAGCCATCGAAGGCGGCAGCTCTTCCCACATCTCTTGAGGCCTAGACCATGCAATTTTTAGGGGAACCCCAGGTTAGTACTAATAAAACTTTTTTGATTACCCAAATCATGCTTACAATGAGCAGAAAGTTTGATTACCTATTTTCTGGGGTAACGCGATCCAGTTACCACCGGTGCCTTGTTGCTCAATATAAGCCTTGAGCTTTGCATCTTCCTCCGGTGACCAAGGGCCTTTCTTGACGTTGGCCTTGTCACAGCAAGGAGCTCTCCCCATGTTGCTCTTATGTGGTCTTGTTTCTTCTTTGTGGTCTTGTTTGGTGTAGAAGTTTGAGCTCTCTTTCTATTACCAGTAGCTTTGATGATAGTTGTGTCGTGGAGTTGTATGTTTGTGTGCATATATATTGGTAAGTGAGCGAGACAATAATAGCTGGAGAAGGAGAGACAAGCAACAAGTCATTGGATTTCATAAAGCAGAATTGGAAAAAAAGGATCAAACTTTATGAATATAATAATGTAAAAATTTGAAATGCCAGGATAGGAGACCTGGGTTTTTCTCATTTGTCTTTCTTGGTCTAGCATCTAATATGATATTTATTGCCTCCCTCTTCTTTATCTCTTTTCCACATTATGGTGCTAATTAAAAATTCTCAGTATACAATTAGAGGGCCTATCTACTAATGTGAAATCACAAAAGGTGGATGAGATCTTCCAAGATGCTCATGAAACTATACCATTTAACCATAATATTAGCAATTCCATGAATGCTGTTTACATGAGGCTTGCGCTAGGTGTGTGTCAAGTTAGATTTGTTACTTTGTCAAATGTGGATTTTGCATATCTTGTGGTGTGCTCATCAATAAACACAAGCTTACCTTGTCCACAACAAAACTTATTAATTGCTTTCCTAGAAATTCAATGTTTAGAGGAAGGGTTGACCTTATATGGTTATCAAGTTTTCTTTTGTTTGGCCTTTCATCCTAGAAAATTATTGTTCTTCATTCTGTTATTCTTGTGGCATGAATGTTTCTTTCAAAATCTTTCTTTTGTTCTAGAACATGTGGTGTTCATTAGACTAGACATTTTCCACCACTTGGTAAAATATATTTTCCACCCGTCTATCCTCAATGCAAAAGAATATATCTCCAATATCAATTCAAAGCGTTCTTTCCGTTGTGTTTTTGACGTGAATTTGTGGCATCTTTTAGTTATTTAGTACATAGTAGGCACTAGGCAGGGTTTAGGGACTTGCTTGGAGAGCACGAACTCTAATATAATTAATGCCCTATAATAAATATCCCGTCTCTAAAATATTCCAATGATATATGTACATCCACTAATATATTCAAAACATCTTTCGTTAAAATTCATAAACTATTTGTGAAATTTTCCAGTAGTGATGAAAAAATAAATCACTTAAGCTGCAACAAAACAAGTTGTCTGCGGAGTAGAAAGGGTTGCTTGAATTTTGTTGAAAACATATAGATTGTAGACATAACAAGCACCGAGTTATGAGGGTTTTGGTAATTTGAGCCAACACCGTGAAGCCTTAAAAAGTCAGTAGGAGTCAAGGCATATCAAAATTAAATGTACCTGGGAAATTAGTCCATGAGTGCTTAGAAATAATGCTTCTTACCAGTAGTTTCAAACGGTTCAATTTTCTTTCATGATCATGATCACTTTTAACGAGAATGTCTAGTATTCTATAGTGCATTGTTCACTCTTTCCACTCATACTCTGTGATCTCTTTTTCCAGATAACCGTGAGGCAGTTTCAATTTGCTAAGGGTACAACCATACAATTGGTTCTCAGAATATCAAACTGTAGCATTTCCCAAAGGTGAGTTTCACTGTATCTGTTTCTGTATCAGTCCATTTTAAGATAAAGTACAATGCAAATCATTTCCTTGTTTTATACTGTAAAGGCGATTCATAATGTATGATTGGGACCATCATTACTTGGCAGCCTCGTGTTCGCCCTTCCTTTTTCCCAGCAATCACATCCTTACAATAGAGTAGACCCCATAGCTATACTCATAGTCAACCCTTGGTGAACATATATCATCAAACACGGGATGGGAGATCCAGCACTGAAATGTTTTTTTTTTTCTTTTCCGTTTCTTTTCATTCTATTCTTCTAGTATATGGTCTAAAGTTTACCTATTTGTCCTGAGGTTTTATCTCAGAGACATTGTTGAGATTGAGGCTGGTATTGCGATAAATGCCTTGAGGTAAGATTTTGATCCTATTTGTTGATATAGAATACTGTAACTAAATCACTGAGGGGGTTGAAAACTTTTGGAGCTTTCACCTCAAGGTAGGTGACCAAATTGACAACAAGGCTTATTGTAAGGGCTTGTGAGCATGAAATTTGGCAATAGGTTGACAAATTGGTAGCAGAATTTTCGCCCCTAATCTATTGATTGGTGGACCACAACACCACATAGATAAGTAACAAAGACAGAAGTAAACTTAGAAGCTTCTTCTTTGTTAACCCGAGTCAAAAAAAACAATTACCTTGGTTCAATTCCTCTGATATTTATTTAAGAAGCAGGGGACAAAAGCAATATGTATGAAAAACCTATCTATGCTTCTTGGCACGTTGAATTGATCTGTTCAACGTAAAAACTGGGTAGAAGCAGTGAATTTTCTTGTATCTGTAAATAACTTTATCTGGGCTCCGTATTGGTTAGCAAATTAGGAAGACTGAGTCTGCTCACAAACTTTGGATGCAAGTTGTGCTGCGAAGTCTATTATTGGTCCGTATTTTAGGATTTAGCTCGACTTCGCTTGCAGCAATAGTGATATCAAATACTGTCCTTTATTTGCATAGTTGTAGGAGATAACTGTGTTTGAAGTTTCTTTTATGTTGACAAAATGTTTCTGTGGGGGTGAAGAAGAAATACAAAACTTTGAGGGTGTTGAAAACAGAGTATGTGTCTTGAAATTTCTAACACATGCACTCAAAATCCTATATGTTGGAAAATAGGAAGACTTAAGTTTACATGATTATTCTTTTGTTTGGAACTTATGATCACTCAATAGTCAAAACCATTGTTGTCCAAGATAAATTACACAAATATTGGGTTATTATGACAATCTCATGTTTTTCATACTCCCAAATAGGGACTGTATTTTGTGGCACATATCATATGCCCTCCTTTGTGGTACCCTTTCTACCTCCTCTAGTCCTTTGTGGTACTTTTTGTTCATATTAACAATTCTTATTGTCTAAACCCACGATACACTTAGCTGTGTACACCCAATGAAACTACGCCTTTAAAAAAAAAAATTAGGAGTTCTAAGAAAAATGAAACTCGGAATGAAACTGACTAAAAAATGAAACTACAGTTTTCAATTTTTTTGTCACGGTTTCATTTTGTTGGAGTCATAGTTTCATTGGTTTTACATACCTACCTAAAAGGGTAAAACCATGGAGTCTATGCAATATGTCTACATATTAGTCACCGTATACGTCGGATTTTATGTTTTTTGGGTTGGTTAGAAAGGGTCGCTACCTAGCCCAATCCATCGTGGTCACGCCTCTTGAGTTTAACCTATCTAGAGCTAGACCGACCTAGGTAGTCTTCAACAGTCTCCCAGCAGTCACCCCATCCCCATCCGCTTCATAAATCCCTGGTTGGGACTGTGGGAGTGATGTGGCCTACCTCGGCGATCGAACATGCTCAAGTGGCTGTTGAATTTCTAAGCAAGTGCTTCTGATATTGATTTCACAAACACTAATAAATCGCCTAAGAAACATGGTGAATGGGCCAAAATCTGTTGCATGTTCTTGTTTAGCCTTCACTATTCCGGACTTAATTTATGCCCTAAATCATTTATATCACCCTTTGCAATTTGCATGTATCGCAGTCGAATGTTGGCTAGGATAGGTTAAGTAATTCGCCTAGTTTTGACATCTAATATTCATACTTTGCCTAAGGCCCTGAATACAATGTGATATAGTCGTTGTACTTATCCTATCCCTTTACTCTGACTAGTAGTATGATATTCCTTTGGCTTGCTTTTTTGACCCTGTTTGTTAAACATAACAGAGCACCTTTTCCTCAAAGTGCTGGGTATTTGATGTCATGTCAGGCACATGAAGCCTGGAGAACGAGTAATCCTTTTCAGGTATGAATACAGGAAGAATACCTATCAAAAAAAAAAAAAAAAAAAATTAATACAGGAAGAAGATCAAAAGGTGCGACTATTCAAGCCCTCATGTCTGTGGTCAAAATTGGCCATTAGTCTATGCTTGCCTTGATTGTACTTGCTGATGTTTTAATCTTTCTTGACTTCACTTTTCTTTTCTTTCTCTTTCTCTCTGTTTTACTACGTTGCGTTTATATTTTTATTTCAGGATCAGAAGATTCCAGCTTTTGTTATCCTTTTGCTATTGGAGTTCCCGTGGTAAAATTTCTGATTTTTGGAAGCATTGCATTTTTTTTCAACGCTGTAGGCTGGAAAGTAGGGAAAGGGAAATGGTCTTCTGAGTTGGTCACCTCCTTTAATCCCCTCAACGTCTCTAATGTCGCCTCATCGTACTTTTCTTTGGCTAAAGATTAATTTAATGCAATTATTATACTTGTGTTACATCACCGTTACTGCCTTCCCTTTATGTCCGGAACCAAAATAATAGATGATTGTTAGCTAAAAATCGGTAATTATTCGTAAAAAGTAGATGATCTGAATTGGCTGTTCCTAGCGAAATACGGAAATCTGATTTGAAATTGATGGATGACTTGTTTCTAAAAAGTGTTTCACTGTGAACAAGTAACAACCAATTCAATTCACCTAATTTTTATGAACAATCGTTGATTTTCACCTAAAAATCATATGTTGTGATTTATTTTGCCTAACCAATAATATTTTGACACATCACTCAGTTTCTTAATTTGATATCTTGGGCTTTGTCTAGCAAAAGATTGATCACAGCTCACAAGTGTAATTTTTTTCAGAGATATTTTACTTATTACACAAACTTGTATGAGGCGGCTTCAAGGTGACACCCCTCTAACAAGCATGACGTCATACTCCTAGTTCCAGAAATATTTTACTTATTATATGTAGTATGGGCCAGTTTAGTGCTTCTTTGGTTGCCATTTGGAAAACAATAGAAGTATTATTTTTTGGAAAGTGTAAATTTTCATCTTTGTGGTTGAGAAAAAAAAAAGTTTACTAGGAAGTTATTTAATGCACGAATTAACTTTCCCTACAATGGAGAAAATTGCTTACTAAATAGATATACTCCTTTCAATTCCTTGATAAGTAGAATTTTCCATATCAATTCACATGATCTTGGAAGTCATTTGTTCAACCAATTAAAAATAAATCTTTCCATGAACTTCTATTTGCCATAGATTACAAAAGTACTTATTTATGCAAACTTGTTCTCCATGATTAACCAAACAAGCAATTAAACATTTTTCCTAATTCTTACTATAATAACTTTCAAATACATACACATGACGTCGGGCTTAGGTAATTTCCCTTACCTCCTCCAGTTCCACTGAGCATCGAGACACTTTCTAAACGGTGTTGTGCGAGTAAAGGCGGAGGGGTTGAAACTTCATCAATGGCCAATATCTACTTTTGTAGCCCTCAAAAAGCGAAGTCAGCTAACGCGGTTCCTTTCCTCACTGCTTTTTTAATGCTTGTTGTAAAGCTCTTCAAATGTCAAAGAACGGAATGAACCGGACAAATTTCAAGGATCCTGGATAATAAAGGCACTATCTGATTTATATTTAATTAATGACTATCTTAATCCTATCTTAATTGATATTCCTTACAAGTTTCATTTCATCTGTTTGGTTTATTATTGATTTATTCATTGAATTTTTTTACTCCACTTACTCAATAATTATCAGTTCGGTAGAGTTCAGTTTAGTGATATAATGTGATCCACTTTTTCTCTTACAAATTACTATTCATTTAAATGGAGTTTGGTTTAACATTTCAAACTTCTTTCCATATGATGTTACTTTACATCATAGTGGTATATCAATTCATCTAATAGAAATATAGAAGACATAAATTGGGATGGATGGAGTATACTTTGGCTTTGAACCCATGTTTTCCTTATTTTCTCCTTTTTTCTTCTCGGATTTGTGTCCTCAAAATAGAAAACCCGCACTTTTAATGCTAATTATATGAAGCTATGCTAACCGATCTTCTTTCTTCGTCTTCTCATGCTTTGATCTCCCTTCAAAAAACAAAATCAAGCCTTTGATCCTTGGCAATTCTTTGATTATCATTTTACTCAACAAAGAAAAATATTTGAAGATCAAATCTTGTGTGAGATCGACTTATAGGAAAATGAGATTTTTATTATAAGCAGTGACAATAATTTCACTGGACTATGAAGAGCATTTCATACATGTAAATCTTTGTGAAATTTGCATACTCTAAAATGTTTATCCAAATTTTGCTCACCTCAGACCAGCAAGCAAGGCAGCAAGACGTGGACCATTGTTGCCTAACTTGCTGGTGACAGGCCCCATGAGTCCATGACCTAATGTCTAGTAAGAACGTAAGATGCAAGTATGAGCTCATGGGCCGCACTATATGGGCCGAACGTAAAGGCTGAGACAACGTCCAAACATTGGGTTCACTAAAGCCCAATTATATTTGTAATTCGTTCCAAGGGTTACTGGTCATGCAAGTGACACATAAGCTGCATATTACTTCCACCGGGGTCGTGGTTAGCGTTTGGACAACGAGTCCTCCATGAGTTGGGCTACTTAAGCGGGTCTTCTTATAACCCCTTGCTTCCCATAAAGTCGGTTGTACAGATCAAATTGAACTAATCCACTTTTATTGACAAACGTATACCCAAATCAGAAAAGAAATATATAAAGAAAAAAACTTGAAATTCTTAATTTGCCCTTTGATCGTTTTAGTTGAATTAAGCTCTTGCAATCTCCATTATGCTCTCTATGTATATATATATATACCTTACATTCTCACCCTTACAAAAAAATTGTTTCATTTGGCTTTTAGTAATACATATTCTTGTCCCATATAAACTTAAAGAGTGTGTTTTTTTTTTCATCGAACTAAATTGAATTACATTGAATGACATAGTAATTTGTGAGAGAAAAAGTAAATTACTGAAGTGAATAGTAATATGGGAGAGAAAAAATAGGACCAGCTGAACTAAATTGAACTGAAACACTTATTAAGTTAGTGGCAAAAAATACACCCAAAATCTCATTTCATAAACTTAAATGAAAATGATGCCTGATGTCTATACCATTAAGTATAGTATATTGGCTTGTTAGCGGATTTTTTGTTGTTTCTATTGATTTAGTATGTTCTATGATTATTTTTATTGTAGATGCCGTATGACTTTTCTATGAATGAAAGTCTCCTATTCTCTCTCAAAAAAGTTATGGTCACATAGTTATTGGTTTAGCTTGGGTTGATAACTTAGATATTAGATTTGGCTTCACTACTTGTTTTCTTTATTTCAATGTGTGTGTGTTTTTTTTTAATCTTTTACTAGTGGTTAACTTAAATATATATATTTTGTATTTCAAAAATATATACTGTATATATTTTGTAAAAAGAACCCGAAAAATAGTAAAGAGTAAAGACTAGAGAGGTGGCAGTAGATGGCAAAGCGGTTAATATAAGGAACAAACCAGGGACTCAATAGTCATTAGGAACAAACAATTCAGAAGCTCAGCATCAGGTTTCGTTTCATACATCACCCATCGTACTTCTGAAAATCCATTTTTGTTTTTGCAAATTTCGCCAATTCGCCTCCCCCGACCCACGCCCACCACACTCCCCCCCTTTTTTTGGTAAGCCCACCTGCGATAAAGCCTCTTTCAGAGGAGAGAGAGAGAGAGAAAAACATCAACAAAATCAAGAACACCAAGAGAGAGAAAAAATGTGGCGTTGTGTCACTCGCGGTTTACGATCCCATCCATGGAGAAATCCATCTTCCATCGCTAAAACCACTTCGATCTCACCTCAATCCTCCATTTCCAGATTCTTCTCTTCCGATTCTGTAAGCTTTAATTTCGACTTCCCTAATTTATAACGATTCTATTATTTTCTATTGTTTTCCGATATTGAATATCCGATCTTTGTTGATTATCATTGGAAATTGAATGAATAACTAATTAATGGCGATATGATAAAAATTTTGTAGTCGGAGTATACGGTGGTCGATCATACGTACGATGCGGTGGTGGTCGGAGCTGGTGGTGCCGGTCTTCGAGCCGCTATCGGTTTATCTGAGCACGGGTTTAATACTGCTTGCATTACTAAGCTTTTTCCTACTCGTTCACATACAGTTGCTGCTCAGGTATGTCACTATCTAATAATCGCTATTGTTGTTTTACTATGTTGGATTTATATGATTAGGATGTTTGGTGTATTTGTCGATTATAATTCGTAGTTCAATGTTTTATGATTTGGTAACCATTGGTTTAATTGTGGAATGATGAATGGATTATGTTGTAGTGGGATTCTTCAATAGTATTTTAGAATTCGGCAGAGTTTGCTTTGGATTGTATTGGCTTGAGGGTTTGTTTGGCGTAACTTCTAAGAACTTCTGCTTTCGTGATGCTTTAAATTTTGACCCCGTTTCATTTAACCTTAAAGCTGAACAAACCATAAATGAAACATCTGACCTTAGTTTGCTCTACTCCTTATTTGTTGTGAATGTACAAGCTGATACAAACCCGGCACAGGGTTCTGGTGGAGACAACCTCTGTGCAAAGGGGTAGAAGTGTGTACATTTTACCCTTTAAACTATATCTTAGGTGGGAGCATTGGGAGAGGAGCTGAGTAATGGTATGGTTAAGGTTCTTGATGGTATTGATTTTTGGGCCGGGGAATGGAAGGATTATGGTTATCTGTTTATGTGCATGAAGGAATCAGATGCTCTTTGGAGCGCAGATCATCTCTATGTAAAGCTGTTAATACTTCAAGCTCATTCGTAGTAGTTTTCACATGTTTAGTTTTGGGTACCCAAAGCTGGTGCAGCACCCTTTTCACAATTATACTTTCCAAGGATAGGCTATAGCATTGTGGATAACAGTCTCATCTAGATATTACACTGATGCATGCACAATATTTTTGTCTAGTTATGTGGTCGCGATGTAGTACTTATCCTGACTCGTCATGCCAAGTCCATTTTATTTCGAGAATGGCTTACTCTGCTCTGATGTAAGCTGGTTTATGAGAAAATTTTATCCTCCTATATTCTGATTGTTGTCATTACTTGCTCCCCAGTGCAAGGCTTTTTCTTGATCCTCACCATTTCTGTTCTGCACTCACTATCATTGATGGAGCTAGGAGTATTCTTTTGTCTTCATACAATCCTGTTGACTTTTTCCCCAACATATTTCTGTGGACTGATTTATTAATAGTAGATAAAAGCTTCATTTCTTTGAAAAAGTTGCACTGCTCTCCCCCATGGGGTATGACCGCAGGAGGGAAGTAACTACTCAGGGGTGTATGGAAATCGTGTTGAGTGTTGAACCTGTTTGTTATCTTCTCAAGTCTGCGTTCTTTCTCTGATCCCTGTGATTTCTTCAATGGCTGTAATCATGGAATTTGATGTTGCAGAATCTATTTATTTTTAAGGGAGATTCTACTACTGCATAGAAGTATGCCTATACAACCAGTTTTGTCATAATTTGTTGGTTCAATGTCACAGTAGATATGATTCTTCATTCGGAATAGGCTGTTGCTGATACATATGTTTATATTTCTTCATGCCTGTGAAAAAGTTACTTGTAATGCAATGTATTATAGTTGAAATGGTGACCTGATGCAGGGTGGAATTAATGCAGCCTTGGGTAACATGTCTGAGGATGACTGGAGATGGCACATGTATGACACAGTGAAGGGAAGCGACTGGCTAGGTCTGTTGGCTTGTGCATTTTACATTCATTATTGATTTATTTTGTACGTAATGATACACTGAATATGTAAATGTTATGAGTTGGAAGTGCCCATTTTCTGATAGTAGATGCCTATATTAGGAAATTTGTGGTTACCTCATTATATTCTCTCTGATTGTTCGACTTGGGGACAACTTTTTCTTTTTCAGGTGACCAAGATGCTATACAGTACATGTGCAGAGAGGCACCAAAGGCAGTGATTGAACTTGAAAATTATGGTTTGCCGTTTTCCCGAACGGAAGATGGGAAAATTTATCAACGTGCTTTTGGTGGTCAAAGCTTGAATTTTGGCAAAGGTTTGTAAATTGAAGTTTGAGATCATAACTGAGTTACTGATTTCGATACTCAGCGGTTCTCTAAGATATAATCATTGCTTTTATTGCTATTGTAGGTGGGCAAGCATATCGATGTGCATGTGCTGCTGATCGAACTGGTCATGCATTGTTGCATACTCTCTATGGGCAAGCTATGAGACATAATACACAATTTTTTGTGGAATACTTTGCCTTGGATCTTATTATGGATGATGAAGGTAAGTTAGTCTTTGGTAAACCTGTTTATCTTTTACTGATGTATGTGTGTAATTACTAGTAATACAATTGTGGCTACTGTTTGCCTTCAAATTGTGTGTCTGAGGGAGTATTAGGTTCCAATGTTATAGAAAAAAGCCACAGTAAATCAATTTAAAGTCAAAATTTGGGTTTAAGTAAATAAGAGTAAGTAACCTATTGAGCTTTCTTACTTGGGGGATTTTTTATTTTTAATGTTTTTTTTTTGGTGTCCCTGGGCGATTTGTATTTTGTTTTAGGTGTTCTGGTTGAGAAACTTTGCGATCTGAAGTTTGATAAAAAAAATGTTTGACTACTTGCATTTTAGTGCTGTTGGTCAAGATTTAGGCTCTGTTATCCTCTGCTCAATTTCATTTAAATTCAGTTCAGTTTAATTTAGGGCGGTTCATGTGTACCACCATCACTCGAATATCTTTTTATTCCGAAATAAAATCCATGGTGATACAAATGTCACTGGAAAGATATTAAAACATACTTTCAAATGAGTCCAATATTGAATATGTTTGGATGAGTTCTAGATGGTTATAGGTCAAGTAAAAAAATCAATTCATTTTAGTTTTCAGTTCCGTTCAGTTCAGTTTTTTCCTGTTGAAAAGGAACGGAGCCTTAGAATAGGTTCTTCCACTTCCTTATGCATTGTCATTTGACTATTTTGGGATAATTGAAGTTCATTCAATATTTCAATATTGTTTTGAGTAGCTTGAAAAAGCTTTGACTTATAATTTGCACCTAGTACCCAGCCTTGTTTGCGTCCCTATTATCTGTGACCGTGCTATCTGTTTTCTGGAGAATCTCATTATCGGCTGTATTCTCAGGTGCATGCCAAGGTGTAATTGCATTGAACATGGAAGATGGGACGTTGCACAGAATCCGTGCTAAATCAACAATTTTGGCCACTGGGGTATTCTTTTATATCAATTTTTGAATTCTCCCTCTTCTCAGTGACAGCATTTTGGTTAGTAATTCCTTTAATTGTTGTTTTAGGGATACGGTCGGGCATATTTCTCTGCAACTTCTGCCCATACATGTACTGGAGATGGTAATGCAATGGTTGCACGGGCTGGGCTTCCGTTGCAGGTTCTTCCCTTTACAATGTTAAATGGTGGTTGTATATTTTTATCTACTAGAACATACTAATTTGAGGCAACTGTAACATTTGTGTTGTGTCCCGATTTTGATGTTCTTTCATTGTTGTTTGTTTGCAGGATCTTGAATTTGTGCAGTTCCATCCGACAGGTATATATGGTGCTGGATGCTTAATTACTGAAGGTTAGTTCTCTCCAAATTGGCTCTTGTTTCTAAGATGATTTGTGTTGTTATTAGGAGCGTCAAAACCTTGCAAGTAACGTGCCTTATTGGACCATGGTCTTCTTAAAAACTGCCCCATTCAATTTGATGGGTTTAACCCTTCTGGCCAGTGCTTAATCTTTTATGTTTTGCTGGAAAAAATAGATTTCCCTCTGTTATCCAGTCAACCAAATTTATAAATAAACAAATGAAGATACCATGATCTGATGATTTCAATTTGCAACTAGGGTCCCGTGGTGAAGGTGGTATTCTGAGAAATAGCGAGGGTGAGCGTTTTATGGAAAGATATGCTCCTACAGCTAAGGATCTTGCATCAAGGGACGTTGTTTCTCGGTCAATGACAATGGAGATTCGAGAGGGACGTGGTGTAGGTAAGATAACATCTGCATTTTCCCTTATCATATTGATAACAGTATAACACATGACATTCTTACTCCCCGTTGATATATGGCTGATATAGTCAAAGGAAGGATATTTTTGGGACGTTTTTGCTGACTTTGTTGACAAAATTTATTACATAAATGTTTTTGAGGAAGACTCTTGATCAGTTGATTGTAATTTATGTTGTCAATAGGTGCTCTTCGAACATTTTTTTGTAACAATCCAGAATTTCATACTTTATATCGAAAATAAAATTACTCTTATTATCTGCCTCTTTTGTTCCACAATTTAAATAATGTTAAAAGCTATTTTTGACAGGACCCATGAAGGACCACATCTACCTCCACTTGAATCACTTACCCCCAGAAGTACTTCAGGAAAGACTTCCTGGCATCTCTGAAACAGCTGCTATTTTTGCTGGTGTTGATGTTACGAAGGAGCCCATTCCCGTCTTGCCAACTGTCCATTATAACATGGGTGGGATCCCCACAAATTACCATGGAGAGGTAAGGGTATTAAAAACCCTGGGAAGTTTCTTATGTTGCAAGCTTTTTGTACTCCACTAGATACTAATTGCCCATCCCTCAGGTTGTCACTATTAAAGGTGATGACCCAGATGCAGTGATCCCAGGATTAATGGCTGCTGGGGAGGCTGCTTGTGCTTCAGTTCATGGTGCTAACCGGCTTGGTGCGAATTCTCTTCTTGACATTGTTGTTTTCGGTCGAGCTTGTGCCAACAGAGTTGCAGAGATCAATAGACCAGGTAAGTAAAGTCGTTGCTGGCTGCTTGTAACCTCATTGCTAGATGACTATTTTTACGTTATCTTGACACACAAATCACAATAAGAGACAGATTGGTTTATTAGCCTATACTTTGGTTTATTTGCAGGAGAGAAACAAAAACCCCTGGCCAAGGATGCTGGAGAGAAGACTATTGCATGGTTAGACAAATTGAGAAATGCTAAAGGTTCTCTTGCAACTTCACAAATTCGTCTGAACATGCAACGAGTAATGCAGAATAATGCTGCTGTCTTCCGCACACAAAGTACATTAGAGGAAGGTCTGGTATTCGCTTGATGATTTATTTATTCTGATGCTTGCGCATGCGGTCGATTCCTATAGTAATAGTGGAGTTGCCATTAGTGCCGGTACTTTTTTTTAGATAAGAGAAAAATTTATTAATCAATGGTAAAGAATACAAAAAGGTGGAGGATAAGGTATCCTCAGTGTAAAAGGAAAGCTATCTACACATCACGCCAATGACGTTGAAGTAAGGTCAACGGAACACCCTTAAAGGCCCCCGCTGCCTTAGCCCAAAGAGAAGCCAAATAGACTATGCGGTCCCAAACAAAATCAATAGTCTTCTCAGTCTCGGAAAAGATCCTGGAATTTCTCTCCGACCAAATACACCAAAGTAATGCCATACAAGCACATCGCCACAACATTCTCCCCTCCTTACTCCTCCTCATCGCAGCAAACCGAATCTGTAAAAATTCGCCCACCGTAGCTTGACACACAAAGTTCTCTCCGCACAGCAATCTAGCCCATAAACTTCGCGCAAAATCACATTGCACAAACAAATGCAGGCAATCCTCCCCACTATGCCGACACATCACACAAAATCCCGGTAAAAAGGACCAACTAGATCTCCTACGTTGCAACATGTCATAAGTATTCACCCTACCATTAGTGCCGGTACTTAATTGTGTTTGCTTTTAAATATCTTGTTTTGGTTTCTCCAAATTCTCTTTCTATCATTCCTCACAATGACCCCTACAGAGGATGCAGGAGTTATCCTTGTTTGTTGCGATTTTCTCTGTTGGCTATCAATAGTCGCCTCTGGGTACCATAGGAGATTCTCTGGCAAACCAAAATTCCCATTCTGGTGGTAGTCACATTGCTGTAGGAACACTTACTTTATTCAAGTTTTCTATACTCTACATATTTTCTAGGAGTTAAGGGATTCCTGAAAGCTCTGGTCACTAAATGTTACTATCTGATAATTGGGGAGGATCTGGTCTGGATAGGGTTCTGACTGTTCCTCAAGTTGTGTAATTTGGTACTAGTCGCTTATCTATGCTGGCTTCTGGCCGTCCATGAGCTCTCTATGGACTTGTGCTCTATCTTTCAGTTCCGTCCTGACTTCTAGTCTAGGCTACATCTTGACCTCTAAGAACATGCTGGAGGCGATTTTTGTCACTAGGTAGTGTTGGTCTTGATGCCTTGTCGGTGGTGCAGGCTCTCATCATTTTTAATTGTATTAAAGCTATGTGTGGTACTTGTGGGAACTTGAATTTGGACCTCCTTGCAGAAGACAGACCATACCATTTGTCCATCTGGTGTCCGTTTATAATAGCCTTTCAAACTGAAAAGTTTCTTTTCTTTACCTATATATGTAAAGGGTTATGTTCTAAGGACAAATACTACCTGCAAGGTCCTAAGATGAATTTAGCTGATATAAGTTGTTTTCCTCTCAATGACATGGCTTTGAGTACATGAGATTATAACCGATAGCTGATAGCAGCTGAGGCTTGCAAGGTGTGAGAAAACTGTCAATTGCTTACCTGTACATTATGGATATGGGAAAAATAGAATGTCATTATTTTGGCCCACCAAACTGGTGATTAGCTTGTGATGCTGGACAATAGCATAGTGATAAGGGAGATGGTCAATTCTTTTTGTTGGTTTCATTTGTAGAAGCTCAAATGATTTATTTGGGCTAGTGGCTGGTAGGATATGTCTTAATATAAAGGGCCATTTGGTTGGGGGTAATGATTAAGGGGGTAATGGAATGAATTTATAGGCTAAAATGGAAGGTATGTGAGGTAGTGGGGGTTAGATTTTGTGAGAAGGAGGGTAATGATTACCCCTAATTGGGGTATAATAGAAACCCACCTCCCCCTAGGGTAATGATATTCCCCCATTTTCCTTCATTTTCTCTATTACCCCCCTTTAGTCATTACCCTCATCACCACTTCACCTTACTATTTTAGCCTAAAAATTCATTCCATTACCCCCTTAATCATTACCCCCAACCAAACGGCCCCTAAGTATTAATGAAAGCTAGCTAACTATTGCATTTTTCCCTTTACATAGTTCTGGGACTCAGTCTCAGGTGTGAGGCTAAGGCTATTTATGTCTGTCTCATCTAGACCCAGCAGATAGTGTGGTTTGTTATTGTACGGTTAGAACTAAAACATTAGTCTAAAAAGAACAACCAACCAGTAAGGGTCTTGCCAAGAGCAGGGTCTGGGGAGGTCCAGATGTACACAGGCTTAGCCCTGACCAGTACAGAGGATTACTGGAAGCATGAGGTACTAGACAAGACACTGAGGAACAATAAATTGCATCCTTCCTAATGGTTGGTGCAGTTTGTTTCCTACGTTTTCTTAATAGCCAAATCCAGACTTCTCTCCATGTTGTGGGCTAATATCTCACCATCTTGCTCCATAGGAGCGTTTCAAAGAAATTCATTGTTGCTCTACCCCCCGATGGCTGCTTAAGAAACTCTGTAGTCCAGTGTATACTAGTAAGTAGTAAATCAAATGTGAATTCCCATAGTCCATTACTGATTTTGTGTTTTTCGTATGTATAATCTGCAGGGTGTGACTTGATTGATAAAACATGGGAGAGCTTCCATGATGTTCAAGTGAAGGACCGTAGTCTAATATGGTAGGAAAAAAGCACGATCTTTCCTTCTTGACAAGATTTTCTTGGCTCTTCATTCTTTGAACTTCTCACAATTTCTTTTCAGGAATTCTGACTTGATAGAAACCTTAGAGTTGGAAAATTTGTTGATCAATGCGAGCATTACTATGCACTCTGCTGAAGCTAGGAAAGAGAGCAGGGGAGCTCATGCTCGTGAAGATTTCACGGTTTGTTCAGCTTGATCTTCATTCATCTATGAGTTTTGTGTGTGTGTGTGTCTGTTTTTTGTACGTGTATTAATTGTTTAAAGATATAATTTGTGTTGGTTTTGCAGAAAAGAGATGATGAAAGCTGGATGAAGCACACACTAGGGTATGTAAAACAGTTTTCTACTCTTTAGTCTCTTAGCAAACCCATTGTCAATCTGAAAGGCAATATATGTTTCCAACATTTGCAGCTTTAACTATTCTGTTCGGACATCATCCGTTGTTAGAAATTCTCATATCTGTATTCTTCTTCCTATCGGCATTCCCCACAATCCTACAGAAAAAATTTAAACCATCATGAGTTATGTTTGTCCTTTGCTTCTCGATTATGGATTATAACTGGTTGATTTTTGCCCCCAAAATGAACCGTGCTACTAGTGTCCACCAGCAAGATAGATTCGTCGTTGTTGATCTTAGTGAATGTAGGAGTTCTAGAAATTGAATGAACAATGTGCTATAACTTTGCTGCTATAATATCTGCTTTTAAATAAAAGGACTTGAAAACCTTCAATGGCTCTTCCATAAGGCACCATATATTCCCAACCTTGCTGTGCTGCCCCCATTTTCGAACTGATCCCAGCTTGTCTAAGACCTTGTTTCCATTTTCCATAGATACATCCCCCGCCCTGTGTGGTTGAGACCTTGTTTTCCATTTTCTGTACATAACACCCCTTGCCCTGTGTGGTTGCTTCCTTTTGGTGTATGGCTGAAGCTTGAACTTAACAAATTGTGGCAGTTATCTGATCTAGTTTTAAAATTATCTTCTGACGATGCAGATATTGGGAGAACGAGAAGGTCCGGCTAGAGTATAGGCCAGTCCACATGAATACATTGGACGATGAAGTGGAGACATTCCCTCCCAAAGCTCGTGTTTATTGATGTTATCTTACCCAGAAGCAACCCTCACTTAAAATCGATGACCAAAACAAAGTGAACAAGGGAAAATGTGAGCTTTTCTTGCATAAATTTTATTTTTTGTCTAATTGCAGCGGGAGTAGGCAGCTGCTGCCCTTGCTGATGAATTGTGAAAATGCGTCAGCAATAATGTACAAGAGATTTTGTCAAATAATCATTTGTGATAAAGAGGAATGCGGAAGCTGAGACAGGTGACTATGTATTTGTATGATTCATCAAGTCTGCCTTTGTAATCTGCACAAAGGTAATAAGAAACTGAAGGTTTCCCTGCTATTGATTATTTGATTTTCCAGTTACTCTCTTCCCCACCTTATCATGTATGGGCTATTTCAAGATCTAGAATTATTAGCGTAACTCTTTCTCTCATTCTAATAAATTTTACGTTTTTGTAACTCATTCATTTTGTTTTTTGTTGGAATGGTTACCTCGGATTATATTATTGAGCCTGGTCTAGTGGGAGATAAGATCCTCTCTTACCCTCCTAATTAATCCCCTCCATTACCTCACAAAGTTCAAAATAAAAAATATAGAAAAAAAAAATCATCTTTTTTGAGGTATTGGAGGAATCAATTGGAGTGAATGATATCCTTGCGTTTCATACTCCTTGCGTTCCAAACTCTTTTTTCAATTTAACTTTTTAAGGTCAAAATTTACAAACTTTGACCATTAATTTAAAAAAAATATTAAGATTTATAAAGTAAAATAACTATTATTAGATTTATTTTTAATTATATATTCAAAATATCATATTTTTAAAGAAATTTAGTTATATATAGAATCATAATTATTCATGGGTAAAAGTATTGTATTGGAAACCGTGAAAATTTAAATAGAAAGAAGAATAAGGAACAGAGGAAGTATTTAATATAAATCCCTTTCAGTAGTCATTTGGTTGACAAAAGAAACATAAATAGGAACCTAAGGTTATTTTATTTATTTATTTTGATTGATAAACTAAACTAAAAGCCACAGACGGCGATAAAGATGAAACATTTGGGAGTGTTTTATTTTAGTCTCTTGTCCATCGCTCATCATTTGAATAAAATCTGGTAGGGGCGGGGCGGGGCGGGGCGGGGCGGGGCTACTACTCCTATTATAATTACTCATTTCCTAGTTGGCTTCTCGCCAATTGTTTACTGCGTACATATTTTACTACTATCTCTGTCTGAAGCAGTGAAGCTTTGATTATATTTTCCTTATCACTGAAACTTTGATTATTCTGAATAGTTAATTACAGTATTAGTTAGCTGACATAATTTGATTATCTTTTCTTTTCCATTAGAATTTTAAAACATTTTCTTAGTGGTAGAAAACGAAATGACCATTCACCAGCATCATCATTAAAAAATGAATACTAAATTAGAGTAGCAATTATTTGGTTATATGATATTAGTCAAAGGGACAGTATCACCCACTACCAACGTCTTTCTAGTCCAAATTCACAGCAAATCCGTTGTCTCTCTCCTACAGGGTTACACACTACAATGTAGCCAGAAGCTCCATTGAGAATCATGTAATTCCGTGATTGAAATCATCAAATGTATGGAGCCAGTTTGACTAACAGCAATGACCACCCCCTTAAACCCCCCCCCCCCCCCACATAACCAAAACAAAGTGTTTGGCACAACATTCACGTCTCTTCTCTGTCCCCTCTTTCTAATTATTATGTTTTCTTTTACATTATCCGAATTTCGCTTTTATTTCATTGCATGTTTACTAGCTCAAGTGAGAATAATCTGGTAGCTCCCGTTAATGTGAAAATTAACTAAACATTAAACTCCCACCCTAAAAAAAAAACTAATACTAGTACTCTATAAGCACTCCGTAAAGAGATGAGAAAAAACCAATTTCTCTCTGTACATATTATATTAACATTTCTTGGCTTAATTTTTACACAAACAAACAAACAAAATAGTAATACTATAGTAGGAGTAATAGGAAAGATTTAAATAAGAGTGTTACTATTTATCGTCCCTAAATTACTACCTACCGCCCCTAGAAATTCCAATTTTGCCCTTTTTCACATTTTCACTCATCCTCTCCCTCTCTAACTCTCAAACCAATTCTCCCTCTCTACCACCCACTCTCATACCCAACCTTCATCAACATTCACTCAAGCAACGGCCGCGGATGTCTGCCGGCGACCAGGAAGTGCCGTCGACGGTGGCGGAGGTAAATTTTTTTTTTGCGCATTTTTTTGGCACGGGCGTCCGTGTTTTACGACCAGCCCATGGTACAGGCGTCTGAAATTTCCGCCTAGACCATGGACGAGCCGTAAAATACGGACACCTGTACCATGGGTTAGGCGTCAATCACGGACGCCTATACCATGGTTCAGGCGTCTGAGATTTACGCCTCAACCATGGCCGAGGCGTCCGTGATTTCCGCCTCTTCCATGGTCGACGCGTAAATTTCAGACGCCTGTCCTTTGGTTCAGTCGGTTTTGATAGACGTTTGAATTTAAGATTAAGCTAACATTGTTTTCGTTAGGTTCCTTTGGAGCGGTTCGGTGGTGATGGTGTTGATTACAGTACGCATTTCGTCACTGATGAGTTATTTGATAGTGATACAGATGCAATTAATTGGGCAAAACAAATTGCCCTTACTATCGGGTTTGAGTTGATAATTTCGTCACACAAGAAGAATGGAAGCGTAAAATTGTTAAGATGCAATCGAGGTGAACGCTACAGAGGGGAATTAAGAGACTTAGATACTGCTGCTCGGAAGAATTCGAAAACAAAGGCTTGTAAATGTACGTTCCAGTTAAGAGCTCAGCAAGTGTATGGGTCCAGTAGTTGGATGATTGTCACATTGCCTGGGATTAGGGGTACGCACAACCATGACTTTGCTGTGTTTCCTGAGGGATATCGTCAGATGAGTGGTCTTAGTCCTGGGTCAAAGAAACTTGTTCGTGACATGACTTCGGCACAAACAAAGCCATGTGCTATCTTGGCCGCTATTAAGGAAAAATTTTCCGAGGACAATGCAACTAGACGGCATGTGTACAACCACAGAGATCGTATAAGGAAACTTGATTTTGAAGATAGAGATGTCATTGGTCAGTTTCATCATTTAGCTGTGGAGAATAAGTACGTACATTGGACAAGAGCCGACCGAGCTACTAATGAGGTAACTCACGTGTTCATGGCACACCCTACATCAATTCAGTTACTTCGGTCTTTTCCTTGGTTGATTGGCTTAGATTCCACGTACAAAACAAACAAGTATAAGATGCCGTTTCTTGAGATAGTGGGGATGACTCCAAGCAATAAGAACTTCCTCATAGCTTATGCCATTATGAAGGATGAGACTGAGGCAAGCTATGCGTGGATCTTAGATAAGTTGAGGATGCTTATTGGAAATGATGTACACCCAACAGCAATTTTGACCGATCGTGAGCTAGGGTTGATGAGACCTATTAGAGAGATATTTCCCGAGAGTGCCCATTTGCTCTGTACATGGCACATTAACAAAGTCGTTGAAGACAAAGTGTACAGACTTTGTGGAAAAGATAAGGTCGCCGCGCAGAGGTTCAAGAACGGGAGGTGGAAATTTATCATGGAAGCTTCCACAGAAGCTGAGTACGATAGAGCAGTGCGTTTGATGAAGGATAGTTGGAAGAATTACCCTCACGTGATATCCTATGTAGAGGAGACCTGGTTGAGATATAAAGAGATGTTTGTAGCTGCGTGGACGAATAAGGTGCTACACCTTGGCAACACTACGACTTGCAGGGTGGAGAGTGCACATGCCGCGCTAAAACAGTGGTTGAACTCCTCAACTGGAGCTTTGGACAATGTTTGGAACAAGGCCAACAAGTCAATCGAGTCACAAATAACTGAGATCAAGTACACACTTGAAGAGTGCAGAAGACGAAGAAGTGTGATGTACTCGGGTTTCCCATTCAACTATCTGACCGGGTATGTTTCCCATTACTACTTAGAAATATTATGGGCTGAGCTGATAAGGATGAAAGAATTGAGTCACCAAGTATTTGATCGTTGCGGTTGTGTATTGAGATCCACTCATCAGATCGTTGCGGTTGGAGCCAGTTTGACTAACAGCAATGACCCCCCCCCCCCCTAACCCCCCCCCCCCCTAACCTAAACAAAGTGTTTGGCACAACATTCACGTCTCTTCTCTGTCCCCTCTTTCTAATTATTATGTTTTCTTTTACATTATCCGAATTTCGCTTTTATTTCATTGCATGTTTACTAGCTCAAGTGAGAATAATCTGGTAGCTCCCGTTAATGTGAAAATTAACTAAACATTAAACTCCCACCCTAAAAAAAAACCTAATACTAGTACTCTATAAGCACTCCGTAAAGAGATGAGAAAAAACCAATTTCTCTCTGTACATATTATATTAACATTTCTTGGCTTAATTTTTACACAAACAAACAAAATAGTAATACTATAGTAGGAGTAATAGGAAAGATTTAAATAAATATTGGATGCCCAAATTGAATGATGTGCCTTCCTTGGTGAAATGAGTTTCAGAAATGACAATGATACTCATACAGTTATTGTATATTACAACCTTTTTTTTATGTGAGAGGAGTGACAAAATTACCCTTGCTACTTGGGATTTTAGGGGAGTATTTGTGGTAGAGTGAAAAAGAGGAGAGGAGAGAGATAGACACACAAAATGATTGTAATGTACAATTATTGTACTGGATTCATTTTCCTTCCAGAAAGTGACATGTATGAACTATGAACAAATAATTGATGCTTAGACTTCGCAAGTCTGGTGTTTTATTTATTAGCCTAGCTTCTCAAGCACTCTATAACACTACTACTTCTGTTCCTATCTATACAAGATTTTTCTACTAGGAGTAATAATGTTATCGGCCTGTCACAAGTGTCACAACTTCCCTACAATTATATTACAAATATTTAATTTGTATGTCATGGGATGGAAGAGATCAACACCGCGCTGAATAGAGGTTAGAAACCTCCACCTAGATCGTAACCACAAGGTCCTGAGTACGAGTCTCATTTTGCCAACTTAAAGAGAGAGGAGTTTACTTACTCAGTGGAAAAGAATACACTGGTAATCGTAGTAATTCATAAATACATTTTTGTTGCTTGGAATTGGATGAAAAGAAAACGTAAAAACCATAGAACAGAGTATTTCTTTTCTTGCTATGTGTTTGACCCAACTAGTTTGTTTGTTCTAAACTTAATAAGTCATTAATCTAAAAGTAACATGAAAAAAGTCCGTAGTATTGTAGTAAAACGACCACTCGGCCTAAAAGCTTGCCAAACAAATTTTACATCTGAATAGAAATTTCACTTTTCTTGAAACCTCTTCTCATGTGGCTGTTTCCATGTACTTGCTTTGTAATTTGAAACGAAAAAGAAGTAGGAAAAGTGCTTTCCTTCCAATATTCAACAACGAAAAATTGCTATCCTCTGAGGCTCTGACCCAACGTCCAACAGTTAGCTAAACTGAGTAACAAAAGATGAAATAAAAAAGGAGTAAATTAAAGGGGAGGACTTATGTTTATTGTCTGGTGTGGTCGATAATGCTTTTGTCAATCCTAATAAAAATGAAACTGCCAATGGTTAACGGAGAAAGTGGGCTTGGTTTCTGCACAGATTTCACATTCAATCGAACTCTTAAGGCTCATGCAAGGACTAAGACTTATAGTTTGTCTTTTCTCTTTCTCTCTCTATATATCTTCATCCCATCCATGTGGATTGAAGTACTCTATGTTAATTAATATTCCACTAAAAAACAAACATGTGATGTTAATTAGCAGGGATTGATCATTTGTAAGAATAATCGTCTAGGTTGTACCGATACTTCTAAAAGATGCAGTATTTCACTATTTTTATTTCATATTTAATAAGTACTTGTAGGATATCGATTCTTGTAAGATACTTGTTCGATAGTTCAAAATCCTTGATCGGTATATTTTAGACATGTTTATATTTACTTATTAGTATTTTTTATCATAGAAATAATAAAACACGCCTTTTAAAAAGATATTTCAATGGTTTTTAGCTTAATTCACACTGTCTCAATTATTTTCATCATATATTAAGATTTAGTACATAAGTTTATTTTAAAAAGTTCACTTTATATATTTTATTATTTAATGACTATGTATATTCTTATTCTATTTTTCCTGAGATACAGTATTTTGTATCCGTATAATTTTCGCACCCATTTTGATTCAACCTGGATCATCATCATCATCATCATCATCATCATCATCATCTTTTGTATTACTTGAGCGCTATTAAAAGTGAACACTTAAACCCAAGTAATAGCCCCAAACGGAAAGTCAAAAGTGGCTTGAAATTTCAGCATTTTAGCTGAGGGGGAGTACATAGCTACTCCTACATACTCCTACATAGTCTTGTGAGTTTCTCACCGTTGCTATTTCAGTTATTGCATTTCGGTTGGTTTTGATTTTCTTGTTCTAATAGGTTCTGTTCTATTCTATTCCATTTCGTTCCGCATTTTGTACTTTATTTTGTCTCACATTTGTTTGAATTGTTCGCGTCGCGTCGTTCTGTTCCATTCCGCCAATCCGTTTCGTTCCATTCTGTTTTGATCATTACTGTTTCGTACCATTTAGTTAAAGAGAACAATGCCCAACTTAACCAATCCGGACTGAAGTTTATTGAAAAGAAATAGAACCAATTACAAGTTAAAAATAATTCATTCCGTTCAGTTCTCTGTGATAATTTCAATTTACAGATAGTAACAATCAATTAAATTCAGCCTCGATCAATTTTAAACACTCAACTATGATAATCAGGGTAAATAGGCTCACGGATTGTTTGGGTGAATCTTAACCGTTGAGTCTGTTAGACGGAGAGTCCAGATCTATTATCGACTGCGGAGCCTGACGTCAACTGACAAAAGACGTGGACACCGAGAAGCCGTATGTCGACGTGTCACCAGAAAAGGGTCATGTGGGCCCCAAATGATGTTAGCAGGGTCCCGGTACAAAGCGGGATAGATATTCCATGTGGACGCCATTCACTGTGGTCCTCTTCCCTACTACTTTTACCTAGTATACTTGATAAATCCCATGAGCTTTGACGCTATGTCAATTTCTCTTCATCTTGCTTATCAAAACAAAAAAAAAAACAAACCAATTATGTCAATTTCTCTTCATGTTGCATTGTTGCGTATCAAAAAAAAAAAAAAAAAACAACTATCTTCATGTTGTAGTTGGACTGATTTCAATTTTCATTTGCCTATTGTTTTCATAGCTCCTCCTTAATGTGCTCTTTAGTTTTTATAAAACCTTTTAAGTTAAATTTTGTATGATTTTCTGATTTTAACCTTTATGAAACACATATAAGTGTAAACCAATCTAAGAATATTTTTTTTGGGTGTAACCAATCCAAAAATTAAATAACAAGCCCATTTTCTTTCTTTTCATACTTAAATTGAATTGAACAACTCTTCATTGAACTTAACTTAATTGAGCTACATAGTATTAGGGTTGTGATTAGATCTGGCAAACGGGTTGTTCGGATCGGGTTCGGTTCGGATCATTTTGGTTCAGATCATTTTTGAGTCAGCTTGTTTGGCTTCGATTCGGGTTCGGTTCAACACGGGTCGAGTTTGGTTTTAATTTGTTCAACCTTCTTCAAGTTCGATTTGATTACGGATCAAATACATTCAGGTCGGGTATGGATTCGGGTTTCCGGTTCTTTTCGGGTTCAGATTCAAGTCGGGTTTATATTATTGTGAATTTTAACAATAAAGCTGAGATATAGTGATTTATTTATGATTTTCCTTTCGAAAACAATAAAAAGACGTTTGTAAAGAGTAAAGTATGCTTATCATACTATATTAAGGGCACATATAAACAAAAAGTGAAAGTTTTAAACTTGCAATTTTTCTTGCACATATTACTATTAAATTAGTGAAGTTAAAAAACCAACATATATGTCAAATGTTGGATTTTAATATCCTCAAAAAGAAAATTAATGATATTGATTTTGAATCAAATTGCTCGAGTTCGTGGGTTATGTTTAACACAATTTCGGTTGTCAAATCTTGGCCTTTTATTTGGCTCGATGGATATGTGAGAAAATCAAATGAGAAATTTCATCGAAAGAAACTAAAAATCAATTAACATGCATCTAATAAAAGTACAAAAATTATTGTAAAGTAGTGTGTTCTTTTCCACCTACTTAATTAAGTTCAATGATTTATTTTTCTCTCGCGGATTACTACCCATTAATTGTAATTCAATAATGTGAAAAAGAACCCACCTTAAAATTTTCAAGTATGGGTGCGTTCTTTTCCACTTATTTCCATTGATTCTCACTGATTGAGTAAGGTCTTCTCACTGATTGACTAAGGTCCTACCATTGATTCCCACTGATTGAGTAAGGTTATGTCACTGATTCTCACTGATTTAATAAGATTCGCCACTGATTCGGTGAGTAAAAATGTGGGTCCTGTCACTAATTTCCACTGATTGAATAAGGTCCTGATACTGATTCTCACTGATTGAGTAATGTCTTGCCACTCATTTTCACTGATTGAATAAGGTCCAATAAGTGAAAAAGAACACATCTTAAATGAAAAAGCAACAATCATAATTAAAAGTTTCTATTACCCACTAATTTTCAGTGATTCGATCAAGTAGGATACAATCTACACTTAATCGATAAGTGAAAATAAATGAGGAAAAAAAAAGTGAATTGCTAAATACCGCCCCAAATTACTACCTACCGCCCCCCCAAATTCCCTCTTTGCCCTTCACTCATCCTCACTCATCCTCACTCATCCTCCCTCAAACTCATCCTCACTCAAAGCACCACCACCACCACCACCACTCACCACCACTCGAAAAACCACTACCACCACCACCACCACCACTCACCACCACTCGAAAAACCACTCACCACCACTCAAACTCATCCTCACTCAAAGCAAAACCACCACTCACAACCACCACTCACGGATTCGAATTTTTTTTGCTTTATTTACTCTAATTTACTTATTTTCGAGTTCGTCGGAGTAGTCGGGCGTCTGAAACAGGCGACTCACCCATGGGTGAGTCGCCTGTGGCAGACGACTCACCCTTGGGTGAGTCGCCTGTGGCAGACGACTCACCCATGGGTGAATCGCCTGTCGCAGACGACTCACCCTTGGGTGAGTCGCCTGTAGAAGACGACTCACCCATGGGTGAGTCACCTGTAGCAGACGACTCACCCTTGGGTGAGTCGCCAGTCGCAGACGACTCACCCTTGGGTGAGTCAAGATCGGCAGACGACCGACACAAAAAAAAAATATATTATTTATTATTATTATTATTATTATTATTATTATTATTATTATTATTGTTATTATTATTAATATTATTATTGTTATTATTATTATTATTATTATTATTATTATTATTATTATTATTATTATTATTTATTGTTATTATTATTAATATTATTATTGTTATTATTATTATTTATTATTATTATTATAATAATTATTATTATTATTTATTGTTATTATTATTAATATTATTATTGTTATTATTATTTATTATTATAATTATTAATATTATTATTTATCGTCTAGCCGTCGCAGCTGAGTCTTTCATTAGTTTGATTCCTCCGGAGCAAGCGGAAGGTTTTCGATCGATTATGGAGGAGTATATGAGAGATTGGCGGGCTGCCAAATGATGTATTGACCCTAGATGAATTTGTTATATATTTATATAAGAGTTTCATTGTTATTGTTATTTATTTGTGTTATTGTAATTTGTTGTTTCTTCTTTATCTTTTTTGTTTTATTGTAATTTGTTGTTTTATTTACCTCCAATAATCACGAAAAAAATATAACATGCAAAATATAACAATCACACAAAAATGTGACAATGATATAAGTAGAAAAATATAACAATCACGCAAAACATTCAATTACGTCGACCTCGCTAAACGATCCCAATGTGCTCTTCGCCTAACATACATTTGCTCCCAACCAGCGACACTATCAGAACGGGAAGTAAACCATGCTGCGCATATCGGAGGAACAGGGAAATCTGAGGCTAAATTCAGACGGATATAATGTATGTACGAATCACCTAAATGAGCTATGGATAAGGCCGAGTGCCTTCAAACCTTGCTACAGAGTTCCCTCCAGGGGAGCAACCGCGCTGATGACCAAGGTAGGCACCTTAAATAGCCCAATTTGTTTGGACTCGTTAGGTGATCTACGACCACCCTTGCCCCAGCAGAACGAACTAAGATATCTCGAATGAGGATATAGAATAGAACAAGGTAATCCGCAAGTGTCGAAAGAGCGGGTAATTCCATGTAAGGATGACAAAGGTAGGGCATTTCCCATTTTTATAGGAACTTCTGTACTAGAAACAATGGTGGATAGATCAAATTATTTCGTGGATTGGATTTCACTTGATTGTCTACGGCTCCCTTGCGTGTGCTCGGGGTAGAAGTTTTGTATAAATGTATCGCCATGCTATTAAGTATTTTGATTTAAGTTCTTTTCTTTCTAAGAGGTGGAATAGAATAACCCGATAGTAAGGGCAATTTGTTTTGCCCAATTAATTGCATCTGTATCACTATCAAATAACTCATCAGTGACGAAATGCGTACTGTAATCAACACCATCACCATCGAACCGCTCCAAAGGAACCTAACGAAAACAACGAAAACAATGTTAGCTTAATCTTAAATTCAAACGTCTATCAAAACCGACTGAACCAAGGGACAGGCGTCTGAAATTTCCGTTTGGACCATGGAAGAAACAATATTAATAATAACAATAAATAATAATAATAATAATAATAATAATAATAATAATAATAATAATAAATAATAATAATTTCATTTTTAATTAATTAAAAAATAATCAGTAATAATAATAATAATAATATTAATAATAATAACAATAAATAATAATAATAATAATAATAATAATATTTTTTTTGCACAGTCGTCTGAAATTTCCGACTCACCCTTGGGTGAGTCGTCTGTAGCAGACGACGCACCCAAGGGTGAGTCGCCTGTAGCAGACGACTCACCCAAGGTTGAGTCGCCTGTAGCAGACGACTGTGCAAAAAAAATGCGCAAAAAAAAAATTTACCTCCGCCACCGTCGACGGCACTTCCTGGTCGCCGGCAGACATCCGCGGCCGTTGCTTGAGTGAATGTTGATGAAGGTTGGGTATGAGAGTGGGTGGTAGAGAGGGAGAGGATGAGTGAAAATTTAAAAAAGGGCAAAATTGGAATTTGGGGGGGCGGTAGGTAGTAATTTGGGGGCGGTATTTAGTAACACCCAAAAAAAAACCTAACAGTAACATTACTTCCACTCTGGTCTGAAAATAGTTACTCCATTGGAGAAAAAATTGTGAGTACGACTAGGGTAGGGTAATGTGGATTAGTTACAGTAACGAAAAGTTACCAGTTTACTATAGTTTTCGTATGCTAAAGAAACAGTTTAGTGAGTATTTTACTGGAGTTAATAGTTGGAATTGGAATTGGAATTGGAGGTCATCACATCAGTGAAGTCTGAATAGAGAAAGTAGGACCCTCTGACATTTCGATTTGGGGTGTCTATAATCACTGTTTTTGTCCATCTTCACTTTGCTTCACCCTCCCTTCATAAAATCTTACCTCACTCTCTCTTTCTCTCTCTCTCTCCTCTCCCTCCGAAAACCCCTCCTTTCAATTCTCTCACTCTCACTCTCACCTCTCACTCTCACTCTCTTCCTTGTTATCTACCCTCGGCGGCCACATAAAATCAATCTCCCATTGCACTCACGATTTATATAGCCGTTGTAATGCTAATGTAAATAAAAGGCCAACCAACCGTGTCTCTTTGGTTGGGTTCCTATTGAGGGCCATAGCCATACAATGGCTTATATGTGCACTGACAGTGGAAACCTAATGGCAATCGCTCAACAAGTCATCAATCAAAAACAACAACAAGAACAAGTCCAACAACAACACCATCACCACCAGCCTCACCTTTCCCCTCAATTGGCCGGACCCAATAGCCCTTTCTCTTTCTCCCCATGGCCTAGCCCAAGTCTTCCCATGTCCGGTAGCCCACCGCCCCCGTTGGGCTTTGCCGGGTTCCCTGACCCCTTCAGCGGACCCGGCCCAGATGCGGCTGAGCCTGGTTTCCAATTCGCTCACTTGGACCACCAATCTACAACTGCTTTCAGGTTCGTGGATTTCTGCGGCGGGTCGGCTGGTGGCGAGTTTGACTCGGACGAGTGGATGGAGAGTTTGATGAGTGCTGGTGGCGGTGACTCGACTGCCAATATCCAATCCCAATGTGACGCGTGGACAGGAAGTGCCGCTGAGTTTAATCTATACGGAGGTGCTGATCCGTTCGTCGCCCCGTTTCCCACTCGAATTAACGTGACTGTATCTCCACCGTCGGATCTCACTCGAGTCATTTACTCTGAGTCAAATAAGACCGTTACTGAAGCAGCAACTCATGTTCACTCTCTTCCATGGGTCCCGCCTTCTCCGCCGAATGATACGAAACCATTGGTCCCACGACCCACAAAAGATGCCGTTGCACCCGCCACGTCATCAGCTGCTGCCCCGGCTGAAGAAGAGGAACAAGAACAACCGCCTGAGCCAGCCACGTGGCGACCGCTAATCACGGCTTTACTTGAGTGCGCTCGTTTAACCGAGTCAGACCCAGAACTCGCTATCAAATCAGTGATTCAACTCATAGATTCAGGTTCTCAACACGGTGACCCCACACAAAGGCTAGTCCACTACTTCTCCGAAGCGCTCTACAATCGTCTTTCTCTCTCCTCCACCACAACCCTCCCCGAAACGACAACGTCGGAAGAACTCACTCTCTCATACAAGGCCCTAAACGACGCGTGCCCAAACTCTAAATTCGCTCACTTGACAGCCAATCAAGCAATTTTAGAAGCCACAGAAGGAGAGACAAAAATCCACATAGTCGATTTCGGAATAGTCCAAGGGATCCAATGGGCCGCACTTCTTCAGGCCTTAGCAACCCGGCCCGCTGGAAAGCCCGATAAGATTCGGATCTCCGGGATACCAGCACCGGAGCTAGGGAAATGTCCGACGAATGCGCTCTTAGCTACCGGTAATCGGCTCCGTGATTTCGCGAAGGTTCTAGATCTCAACTTCGAATTCGAACCGATTCTTACACCGATCGACGAATTGAACGAGTCGAGTTTCCAAGTCGAATCAGATGAGGTGCTCACTGTTAATTTCATGCTTCAATTGTATAATTTATTAGACGAAACCACAATCGCCGTTCAAAATGCTCTTAAGCTCGCCAAATCGTTAAACCCTAAGATACTTACACTGGGTGAGTACGAAGCTAGCTTGAACCGGGTTGAATTCTGGACCCGGTTCAAGACAGCGGTTCGATATTACTCAGCATTGTTTGACTCGCTTGAGCCAAACATGGGCCGGGATTCAGTAGAGAGACTCCAGGTTGAGAGGCTAATATTGGGCCGGAGAATAATGGGGTTTGTTGGGCCGGAGATATCGGGACTTAAAAGAGAAAGGATGGAGAGTAAAGAAGAGTGGAAAGCTCTGATGGAGAGTGCCGGTTTTGAGCCGGTAGCCTTGAGCAATTATGCAAATAGTCAAGCTAAGATATTGCTATGGAATTATAATTATAGCACGTCCTATAGATTAGTGGATTCTCCACCTGGATTCCTTTCACTTGCTTGGAATGATGTCCCTCTTCTTACTGTTTCTTCCTGGCATTAATTAGCTTGTAGTTTAAATTAGGACTTTTAACCTTTTTTTTTTTTTTTTTGAACAAAGTGGGGGCTTTTGAATGGAATTGTGATTTACTACTGATTCAAGCTCTTTGCTTTAGGGGGGTTATCTTTTTGGTTTACTTTTTTCTTGGTTTTGTTTATTTATATGTCAAAATGTAATTGAAGTATGTCAAATGTAATTGAAGTGGGTCACTTTGTTAGATGGGTTTATGGGTTGGTTTGGGGCTTGTTTTTCTAGGTATAGTTATCTAATTATACAAATTGTAAAAAGAATATGGGGGAAATGAGAAATTTGAATGGCAAATGTTTGTTGTTTATTACTACGGTCTCAGTTTGAATTACTAGCCATTGATTGTGTAATTTCTAGAATTGATGATTTGATATCATCATGTGGTGATTGTTATTGGTCATATTACAGGATAACCTGATCATCTTACAGGATAACCACCTTAGGATGGGACAATATGATAAAATGCAACATGGAAAACTAGCTACTTAATGAGCAAAAACTATAAAAATCAAAAATCAAGCCTTGGGGGTAGAATTTCACTGATTAGGAATTCACATGGACAGTAAGTCCTTGACCCTACAATGTAGTGGTGGTTACATGTAGTTTTGATAAGTTGATTTCACATTCACAGGTTTATGCATCAGTAGGTGTTTGGTTGTAAGTAGGAGTTGAAAGATCACTTTCAACGTACCAGGATTAGCTAGGAATAGTGAAAGGGTACAATAAAGCGAGGAGGGGTCTGGTAAGTTTTCATACTTTGCCTAGGCAACAGGAAATGGCAGCTTTAGGTGCATAAATGAGAAAACAATGTCATTTTCCATGCAAGTATCAAGTCCCTGAAATGGGGTTTTTTTCAGAATAGCCTACACACAAATATATGTCCATTTTGATGCATTTGCATTAATTATCTTCTGAGATTGTAAAAGCATGTATGACATTGAAAGCTCAAGAGAAATGTCAGCCTATCGTTTTCAAATTGTATCTTCCTATAAAATGGAGACTGTACTTTCATATTGATTGAGACGCTTTTTTGTTTATACTTATTTATTTGTTTATATTCATTATGTGACAAGAGATTAATTGAAAGTCTGATTAATGGTTTTCAATTCTTATGACAAATGATTTACGTTCTCCTTGTTATCTTCTGCATTAGTCGTGGATCCGTTTTATCAAATACCTATACCCTATCCATTGATCCATGTAGTGATTATTCTTGTCAGGAGATATGAATGGTGTACAGTGTTATGAATACATATGGTTTCCACCGGAACAAAAAGGAAAGTTGAACTAAGGGGGTGTGCGTGGTTGAGTGAATAAGGACTCATTTACTATTATTCAAGTTTGAGGGTTCGAATCTCGCATTAGTCAATTATCTTATTTTTAGAGATGCCTATAAGCTAGTGCAGAGATAATCAGTGTAAATGATGGTGCATACCTTGGTGTGAACCAAACAAAAAAAGGAAAGTTGCACATCTACATCTTGTCACTTGTCTATGGAAAAACACTGCTTTGCTTGTCCTCTCACTTTAGAGTCGTATTAGTGCTGCTTATCCCCTTTGACACAGACACAAATGACGGGAAATCAATGAATCAGTGTTACCGTGTAATTAAAACCCAATCTAGACCACATTGGTGTATTGATTTGATATGTTTTTCTTCTCTTTTAAAACCCTTTATGGCTTTATCTGTGATAAGGTAAACATCAAGTTCTCAAGTTTCATGTATTGTGCTTCAGTGTGTTAAATAAAGTAGTCCATTAAACTGCAGAATCAATGGATGATACTGGTTGAAGTTAGCATGGTTACACTAGAAACAGCGAACAGCCTTCTCTAACAGTAGACCTGGGCAAGTGGTCGGGGCCTTTTTAGCCGACCCGCTTACCATTATAAATGCCGAAATGAGCCGGCCCATTTAAAAGTTAAGCGGATCGCAAATGGGCCGACACATTTAATTTTTTTTATATAAAAAATATACTTTTTAAATTTAAACAGGCCAAAATGGGCCGACATGATCCGATCCGATCCGACCCACTCACAAACATACCCGCCCCACCCCATTATTAAATGATCGACCCATCCCGACCCACCCATTTTGCCCATTTCTGGGAAAGCCACCCATGTGAGTCATACGCATACCCATTTCTGGGCGTCTACTGGCCACTTGCCATTTTTCAGCTACAGATACAGAACCACAGAGACAACGGTGGATGTGGATCTGATATTGGAGAAGTGGACAACAGAATAGGGGGCAGGGTGAAAAACAACGGATAAAGACACAGAAAGAGAGCCCATAACCCTTATTAATCATAGGCCCAACATCCTTGGGTCTTTCCCACTTGCCATGAACTAGTAGTACTAGGATTTTACCTGCGCTACGCACGGGTGACCCATTTATCACTATACTTTTATATTTAAATAAATTTTTAGATTTTTTAAAATTAGACATAGATATATAAAGAATAATGATGAAAATTAGTAATTGGTCAAGATATTACACATGTCATATCCCTCATCATTCTCCGATTAAAAAATAAAATAATATCTATCACTTGTCAGTTAACTTGCAATTGTTCATCATAATATATTACTTAATAAATTGTCACTGCATATGTGACCCGGCCACATCATTATATTTAAGCATATCCTTACAAAATTTATATTTAACCTGTGTTTATACCTTCGTATAAAGCGTTATTAAATATTTGACGCTTGTCATATTAGCGACGTTACGACGATTATCCCCACAAATAATAGTCAATTTTCGCATAGCCTATGTTTATACCAAGTAATGTAATTCTTGTTAGTAAACAACCATCGGTTTGATCAGACTGTCCCTCGATGTGTATTTCAGTATCGGAATCTAAAGGTTAATAGAGTTACATTCTTTCAATTGGAAAAAATAGCGACAACTCACTATCTAGAAAAAGGGAAAATAATATGTAATTCATCAAAATGTGACACTTGTACGTTACCTGTGCTTATACTCACAACTATATAACCCTTGTTATATCATGTGAATCTATTCCTCCAAATATTCATCATCTAATCAACACCCACTAAGAATTTTTATTGTGTTGAAAACATTAAAACGGGACATTGAGGCCATTTTAGATTGCATTAATGCAATTTTATCTAAAGAAAAAAAGAAGGAATATGAATAGGCTATAGCAAATTAGCAATTACTATAGGAGGTTGACAGCTGATTACTCACCAAAATAAAATCAAAAGGAGAAAAAGAATTAATGTCCAATCAAATTATGACACTTGTCAACGTTACTTGCAAATTTGCAATCTTACCCAACACCTATAGCCACACTTGTTCCGCAAATATCGGTCACATGTTAATTGTCACATAACCTACCGTTATTCCCGCAAATATTAGTCAAATATCACTTACCATGTAATACCCACAACTATATTACAACTTCAAATTGATGATTTTATATGTAACCATTGTCGTCAAATATGCGTTTATCTTTGTAAAATTAGGCAAATAAATATTAGTGACATCTTTGTTGTCACATGACGTAAGCTTATCGCCGAAATATTAGTCAAATTTCACCTATTATGTAATACCCACAATATATAACTTAATAAAAATAATGACTCTATATGTAACCTATTATGTTACACACACTTATCCCCTAAAACATATTGCCACGCCAAAATACATTTTTTCCACAATCATAAAACTCAATAAAAGTGGTGACATTAAGTGGCCTTATACTCATAAATATTAAAATAAATAAAATGATGACCCAAAATAGTATTTAAATTAAAAAATAGTCAAGTATTAAATAATTACATTTAATACATTAAACTTAATGATCACGATAAATACCCTAATGAAAAAATAAAAGAAAAAAGAAAAAAAAAAAACAACAACCACTAAAACTGTGACAAATGTCACATTACCAGCGATCTTACCCAAAAATATATGTATATATTAGATTTATTTTCTTCTTAGGCCAAAAGCCTATATTTATGTTTATCGGTTCAAACCCAAACCGGACCAAACACCCGTGTTCAGTCTAAGACCGGATCGGATTGTATCCGATCTTGGACCAAATCGGATCGTTTTTCTAAAGAAAGAGCCAAGGACCGGCCTTAGTACGTCTTTTACATTATCCTGTCATCCGGTCCAGATCGGACTGAATTGTGGACCGGGTCGGATCGAGACCCAATCTAACTGGCCCCATCCGGTCTTGTTATGAATCGCGCTACACATAGGTGCCCAGTAAAAAGAGATGAGGAATAATACTACTCCCTCCGGAGTATGAAAATCTTCTTAGAAAATGGCACAAAGACCAAGAAAAACAAATTTAGACATTATTTCAATCCTACTACCCTTAAGATTTATGAGAGCACATGGACCGGAGGGAAAGCGTAAAACAAAGGAATAAGCAACAATGCCTAGTATACATTTGGTGTAGTAAACACAAGCGTGCTTGTGTCTATCTCTCTCCTCTTAAAATACTCATACTATCCCCTATGAAATCCAAAAAGACCCAAAGGAGAGGAGAGAGATAGATACTAGACACACTTGTATATACGAGGCTAAGTGTATAGCAATCATGGTCCATTGTTAAGGCCCGTTGAGGAATTTATAGCCTATTGAAAGCTCTCAGCTGGCCCAATTAAACATACAAACGTAACCGATTGGGCTTTTTATTGTCAAAAATAACAGTGCAAAGACAAGCAACTACTGCTTGTTGGTCCTTGTGGACAGAATGGGTCCCACAATATCTAAATTTTTTAACCTTAAAAAGCTCGAAAATTCACGGAGATCCGCAGCTCTTGCCACATATAGTTACCCATCACGCCACGTGTCACATGGTAACAAAACGTGTCAAACTCTTAGGAACTCTAGCCCCGTGTTCTGTCACCGTGCATTGCATTCCCCTGTTATTATATGGTGGTAAATATCTTATGTGATCCTGAGAGCCCCTATACTCCATCCTTTTTAAGTTGAGAAGCAGATCAAACAAAGAAAGAAGACAATTATGAATCACACAATAAAATTGGGTCGTATTACGTTGCAGTCATCATCATCCCCTTTAAATTTGGGCACCATAAATTCAGGAAGTAGAAAATTAGGTGGAATTAGATCAGTGCAAGTTACTAGCAATTCCGATCCTAAACAGCCTTCCTCTACCAAGATTGACATGGACAAGACCTTCAACTCTTCTGAGAAGCCTCTGTTAGTATATATTCTTTCTCTAACTCGATCTTTTGTTTTATTACTTTTTGTTGTACATCATACTATATCAGTTTACAAAAACTCTCTTAACTCTCTTTCTGTTTTGTTTGGAGGTATCACTTTTCATGTACGGACTTTTTAATTTTTAGCTAATAGATCGATATCACGCCTTGTGTATAAGTCTACCTTATGATTAGTTTTTGTGATTAGTTTAGTTATACGTAGGATCATATCATTTAATTTATGTACATATATAACAGAAGGTTTTGATGTTGTGGCAACGTAAGGGTGAATAATTTTGTTTATGATTCAGGAACGTGATGGAGGAATCGTTTGGAGAAGGATATGCGACGAGGAGTGATGAAAAAGGATTTGGTGGAGTTTATGGAGGAAATGATGAAAATAATGCTGAAAAGAAAATTCACCAGGATCCTGGTAATTAATCAATCCCTATCCCTGCCTTATTTTACATTTACGGCTAGTAATTGATGGAGCTTTGATATATGTATTTGATTTCTATATATAGCTCACCACGACAGCAGCCAAGGGAGCCATGTCCAGGAGAAAGAGAAAGCACGTAACCAGATTAAAGGCGACTAGTATGTAACTGAGTATACACCACACCACCAAGCCCTTCTGGTTGGTTTGTGGACATGAAACTTAATTATGCCATATTTTTATATTGCTTTTATATTTCTCAAGGTAGCGATTAGCTTAGCTTATGATGAATGTTAATCAGCTGCCGGCTTTTGTGTTTTCCTCTTTTTAATTTGAACCAACCTCCATCTTTAGTCTCTATTTACTTTCTTTGTAGTTTTCTTCTTTCCCCTGTTTTTCTTTGTAGGCATGGAATAAATGAACAAAATTCCTAAATGTTAAACTCTTCCAGAATAAACATTATTATTCGCCGTTTTTAATGTATGTATATGAAGTGTACTGATATATTATTATCAAAATCTCTCTTTAGGCGGCCTCAAGGTGATATTTGAGGTTGAGGTTGCCTCATACGAGTTTTTGTGTACTCGTTTAGAAGTAAGAAATATAATATAGTTGGATGATCCATGTGTCCCAAACACCCAACTCCAATTGAACCGTTTTAAATTTAAAATTAATCTATCGGTGTATGAATGTTTTTATTTCCGGATGATTGATTTGAAATTAAAGGATATGATAACATCTATTAAGAAATAGAGATCATAAGGTCTGTTTCTGTATAGCATAGGGTAACTTGAAATTAATTGGAGTAACTCCTCCTTAATTATGAACACTTTTAAGAATGTGGGACAATCTACTTCAACAACTTCTGTTCTTTGTACCTAGTTCGTTAGTCAACAATGGGAAAAAAAGAAAAGAAAAAATACAGTCATTGACAAACAAATGATAAGAGATAGCCAGATGGGACCAAATTGAATTAGGATTTCAAACAACCGTAATTTGTCACCATAATTACAAACAGCAATTAACTAAATTTAGAATTCCCAATTTATGAATTTTGGCCTTATTATTGACACTGATCATCATCATCATCATCATCATCATCATTCATCAAATCACCACCAGTTTGAAATATCAAATCTTTTATTCTTGTCAGCGACCACAACAGCTTTCTGATTGTCGATGGTTAAATTACTTTGGTGGCCTCACTGATGATCTCATCTCCACCGTTGGATCTTCGAAAGGTGTGGACTAGTAAGTTGGGGGACTATATGCGTGAGTGTGTGGATAGTGCGGGACGTGCAGGTGGTCTAGCTCTATTATGGGAGCGGGACATTCAGATCGTGTTGCGGTCAAAAAGCCTTCATCACGTTGATGTCAATATTACGTGGAGGGAGGTTGATAAACAATGGCGCTTTACAGGAGTGTATGGTTGGTCTGACTCAGCTAGTAAGTTGTTAACTTGTGAGTTACTGAAGGATTTATTTCACTCCAATGACTTACCTTGGTTGTGTGGAGGTGACTTAAATGAAAAGAAAGGTGGCTCCTTAAAAGATCAGAGAATTCTAGAAAATTTTAGGGAGACATTTAATGTGTCTTGGGATACAAGGGCTATGATTTTAATTTTTACATGGTGCAATGGGAGAGGTGAAACGGTGTTGGTAAGAGGACCTGCACAATAATAATGACACTGAATTTGTTCCTTCTTTAAGGAGATGTAAAGAGGCACTGGGAGTATGGAATAAAAATACCTTTGGTCATGTCCAGAAGGAAATAAGGCGAGTAACAGAGGAACTTGATCATGCTAGTGACGGTTTGACGACAAGGAAATTAATGGAGGATTTAAAGGACTGGAGGCACAAAGAAGAAGTGATGTGGTGGCAATATTCGCGAGTAAACTTTTTGAAGTACGGTGACGCAAATACTTCATGGTTCCATGAGAAAGCAAATGTGAGGAGGAAAGTTAATCTTATGACTAGGCTCCGTGATAAGAATGGCGAACTAGTGGAGGATGAAGAAGAGTTTGAACGTGTCATTTTGGAGTATTTTGGAGACATTTTCGCATATAAATCCCATAGCCTTACTCTTCTTAAGATTCTTCTTCCTATCTCTGGTGTGGACCGGTAACTCGCCACTGAGTCGCATCGACTCTGAGAGCCTTTCATATTTGCTAATAAACCGGGCCGACTCGGATTGGATTGAGTCGGAAACTAGAATTGAGCTCCTTGCTGACCTTTCGAGCCTGAAAGATAAGCAGTTTTGAGGCTTCCACCTGATCTTGTTAATGAGGGACATATCTTCGTCTTCCATTTGGTTTCATGTATGTGGTTAATGAGTATGTCTCTTTTCGAACTAGAAATTATCCTTAATACTTATTTCTTGCAAATTACTACCTGTCATCATTCAAATTCACTAATGGTTTATGTGCTTAATAAATTCGTTAGATTGTTACACTTTTGTTTTCTTTTGTTTTGTTTTTGAGGAGGGCGGGAATGATGATTACAAGTTGAAAATGATAGAAATCGATTAATGTATGTAGTTATGCAGGCAAAATTAGATGAGAAAACTACCCCAATGTAGGACATTATTCTTACTTTCAAATATATGGTTAGTATCAATCGGTTTGTCTATTCAATTGTTTGTTTGAAATTAGCTGGTATAGTCTTTTGAACTTATTCCTCCTATCTTAGCTTTAAAGTTCCATATAAATAAGGATATTTTTTTTACTTGTTGAAAGTGGATGAGTTCGAAATGATATAGCTAGGGATTGGGGTGCCTCGATCAACATAAATAAGGATCTTAACCTTAAATTAAAGTACTCTAGCCGATCGAAATTGCACCTAGTGAAAAGGTCAACCGATTCTTTCAAAAATATCGCCATCACCATGAGCATCTTGATTAATTAATTAATCAATGATGATAATTGCTTACTTGTTTATTACACGTAATTCTATACATCTTGGACGACCTATGTATTTATATGCTGATGCACGAGGCATGCCATATGCCATGATTCTCATCAACTTTGCACTATTTACCCAAATTTACATGTCACGTGGACTAGCTTAGGTAAACAGTGGCTTCCTCCGTTGGTCATTGTTGACCTTTCGCTATATTGATAGTCAAACCTAATAATTAAAATTGAGGTGTTAGGTTATATAAGGTTCAAGTATATAAAACCTACTGACATGTACTTGTATTATATTGTCTTTTGTGCCTTATGCATTTGAACCTAAAACAACAAAACACCTATTTTCCACTCTTATCAATAAGTAACAATAATGTTCATCTTTCATATAGTCTCTACATATTTACTTAAAATCTTTGAATTATCTATAATTGTCGGAAATTCCCAAAGTATATGCAAAATGAGATTATCCTATAGAACAGAACCCAAGTTGAAGACCAACTGTTAATTGAGAAAGTAACTAGTAGTAATAAATTAGGACTAGCAATTACAGATCAGTATCTTGTACGAGTAAGTTGTAGAGTGGGCAAATTCCAGCACTTTCGATTCGCAACGTAACATTGGAATTAATGTGGATGTGGTCACCCCTTCTCTTAGCTATTATTAGCTTGACTTGGAGTAGAATCAATATACTTAAAACTTATTTGATCTATCTCGAGTCATGTCCAGAAATTACTCGTCTTTTCTAAGGCATGTCTCATGCCTCTTTTCTTAATTCTCATTTGTTTCTCTTTCTCACCAGTCACCCCATCTTGCGGGTCATAAATCATTAATCAATAATCCTTTATTTATTCTTTCTCTCTCTTTCTCTCTGTCTGTTCCCTGTCCCACCCATGACCCATCCTTAGCTTCTTAGTCTTCTACCCACCCGACTTATATATAAAGGATGATCTATGAACCATATCATCCATTCCAATTTCCAATTACTATTAAACATATATTCTCTCAATTTTATTTTCCAGTTTCTAGCTAAGATAAGAGCTTAAAAATGGCGGTTGTTGCTGCTATATTGTTGGTTTTATTGGCTGTCGCCACCCCTGCATTTGCTAACGATCCTGACATGCTCCAGGATCTCTGTGTTGCTGATCCCTCCGCTGGTACCTCTTTCTCTCTCTCTCTCTCTCTCTCTCTCTCTCCCAGGAATTTGTTTTAAACACTAAACACTAATGCATGACTAAACAGAGTATATACATTGGTAAATTTTTTATAGGAGTATATAAGTTTATAAAGCCTTTGAAATACTATAAATATACATTGGTATATTTTTTATAGGAGCATATAAGCTATTTTTTTCCGGAATTAGATTATCTAAAAAAATTGGTTCCTGTTGACAAGCCAAAATAGTATGCTTTCTGATCTCACTACAATAATGCTCGTTATTCTGATCTGTATATAATGCACTGTTAAGCCTTCAACTACTAAACTCCAAGAATGGTTCTTTTTAAACATTTCTTAATTGCATAAATAGTCAATTAAGCAGACAATATTTCTTTGTTTTCCCTCAAGGATCAACAAGATTTAGAAGAGCTTAATATACTATAGACAGTTAGACACCGCAATAGATCTGAGTATTAGTGATTACTTAAATCCGTTGCTTCGCTGAATCAGGATATACAAACTTCAAATATAAGCAATCAAAAGTAATCAATTAATACTTGATGATTCACTTATCACATTCATGATTAAATTACCAACCCTTGAATAAAAACTAACCATTTAGTTGAAGATAGATATCATTAAATCATTTTTTTGAATTTTATTTTCAAGTTTGGTTAGACCATAGGAAAAGTGTATATGGGCCATATGCCTAAGCCAGCCAAGACCCAAGAGAATTAGTTGAAGATTTCATCATTTAGTTGACATATTTTATTGCTTCCAAAAGAGACTTTTGACTTAATAGTGTATCTCAAAATTCCAGTGGTGAAGGTGAATGGATTCACTTGCAAGAACGCAGCAAACATAACCGCAGAAGATTTCTTCTATGCGGGCATTGCCAAACCCGGATCCACCAACAACACCATGGGTGCTCTAGTAACCGGAGCCAATGTCGAAAAGATACCCGGACTTAACACACTCGGAGTATCCATGTCGCGTATCGACTACGCCCCTGGCGGGTTAAACCCACCCCACACCCACCCACGGGCAACCGAGATGGTATTCGTCTTATATGGTGAATTGGACGTGGGCTTTATAACAACTGCTAATGTCCTCATTTCTAAGCACATTAAGGCTGGTGAAACATTTGCATTTCCAAAAGGGTTGGTCCATTTCCAGAAAAACAATGGGGCTAAACCAGCTGCTGTTATTGCTGCCTTCAATAGCCAATTGCCTGGCACCCAATCGATTGCTGCCACGTTGTTCGCCTCATCCCCGGCGGTCCCGGATAATGTCTTGACTAAGGCTTTCCAGGTCGGCACCAAGGAGGTCCAGAAGATTAAGGCTAGGCTTGCACCTAAGAAGTGATCATTTTTAGCTTAAAGGGTGTTCGTGTGTCTTCAATTAATTTGCTCTGTTTTTTCTCATACTCCTTAGTTCAGGTATATATTTCTCATATATATGATCCTATTTCAATTGAGTGGAGAGTGAAAAATAAGCGAGTTTTCATTCCAGTCTGGCACATTAATTTGGCCGTTTGTAACCAAAATCTGTAGCTTCTGGTATACGTACACGGACTGATTAGTGTACTTCATTTGTTTGTTAAGTGTGATTGTTGCATGAAATTATGACTTATTGTCACTTGTGAGTCTGTGACTTCAAGTTGCTTAATTATTTGCTTATTACTATGTCAAATTTTAATAATTGCACTGTGAGCTCTGTGACCTTTTACCGAAGGGGTATGGTCCTGTAATTCTTATGCAATTTGATTATGATCATGGTGGTACTTATTATTTCAGCTAAAGCTTAGGTAATATGTTTTTTAATTTCGAGACTTTCTTACGATTTACTCGTACAATGATTCCTTACTCCATTTAGAATTAAGCATTCTGTCATTTATTGGGAGGTCATTCACTCATTTGGACATTTGCAAATGTATTGCAAATGTATAAACTAATTCTACATATTGTATTCTTTATAATTTGACTACTTGGGTACTATTCAACCTTCTCACTGGAAAAGCATAGGTAACTGCAGTTTCTCTTTTCCTACACAAATCAAACTAAAATTAATAATGTTTTGGGAAATTTGGGCAGCAATTGCAATCTCAATAGACTTTAGAGATGAAGTTAAGTTGATTCCTTAATAAATTAGGTAAACAAGATTGAGGAAAAAGTTTAAGGTTATCTTTGATGAAACTAGTTGTGTGTAGTTGTGCTGTGAGCTGAGATTAGTTGTAACTCTAGTTGTTGCTTCAATTTTTGAGGTTTGGTCACCAAAAAATAGCTACACCATCTTAAACTTGAGATGGGATCCTTTAAAGTAAAATGGTGAAGTATTTGGTGTAGTAACTCACAAGAACCAAAAAAGAAAAGGAAAAAAGAATTAGTTTTGAATGTTATTGGAATTGATAAGTGATGTGGTAATGATGATATTGGTTTATTGAAGGGGATATTGGAGGCAAGTACTTTACTCCTTAAACTTGTATATCTAAAGAAAGTTTTTGAGAGTTTTTGTTTACCCTAAAAGTTAAAACTGCCTCCAAAAACTCCTTGAATTTTACTGTGCTACTAACATGATGTTACCACTGTTTTTTGAGTAGTTGGCAATGTACACGTGAATGACGACTAGTTCCGACGACGAGACAATGGGTTGACTCTTTGTGCCTTTGTGACATCTCAAAACTTGTTTTAGTTTTGTAAGAGTATGAATAGCAATGAACCCAACTATTTGGGTTCATTACTCTCTCTCCTTCTTTCTCCCTCCTCCACCTCACCACGATCCCATTTTATGAACTCAACCAAAACTCATTTTTATTCATGAACTAATTTTTTTGGCTCATCACACTCTCTCTCCTCTTTTACCATACCCCACCCCATTTTCTCTCTCCGCAAATTTATTTTCCTTTTATTTATATGGTTGAAATGTGAGATCAATAATATGGAAATGAACATGATAATGTAAGATTAATAAAATATGGTAATTTGAGATTTGTGTAAAAACTTAGCAAAATTGGTCTCATTTTAAAGAGGGTGGAAAAATATAGCCGTCGGTATTTTTTTTTATATTTTTTTTGATTTTTAGTTATAGGCTTTTCAAGTTTGCATCAAAATAAAATTTTTGCGTGTCACGTCAGCATTCGCTGGTCTGACGCCCGTGTCAGCCAGATGGTTTCATTAATTTTTTTGCAGCTCCAAGTGTGAAACGGCGTCGTTTAAAGCAAAGAGAAGGCAAAAAAAAAATATAAAGGCGCGCAGCCCACTTGCCACGCGTCAGCTGCATAGGCCGGGATCACGGATGATCCCAGATCGTTTTGGACCTCCAAAACGATCCCAGATCGTTTTCTCTCTCCTCTTTTTTTCCCTATGATCCCATTTGGGATCATTGATAACCCATTTTTTTTGGGTTCATCACACACTCTCTCCTCCTATGAACCCAAATGGGATCATTGCTATTCTTGCTCTAACTTGTCATAGACTAAAAATGAAAATCTATCTGAAAGAGACCTAGTTTAACGACGATCTCACTACTAATTAGTAACCGCTAAAGTAAGAATATGTTTTTTAGAGTTTAGCCAATAAATTTATAGCTAGTTAAGTGGTGTTCAATTAATAGGTATTTTGTTCACTTTAAATATGCAACACACTTTCTCTCACATTGAGGGTGTATTAATTTTCACTTATTGGACCTTATCCAATCAGTGAAAATCAGTGGCAAGACATTACCCAATCAGTGAGAATCAATGGCAACATCTTGCTAAATTAGTAAGAATCAATGGTATGACCTTACCCAATCAGTGAAAATTAGTGACATGACCTACATTCCTACTCACAGAATCAGTAGACGAACTTTACCGAATCAGTGGGAATCATTGGAAGGACCTTATCGAATTAGTGAAAATCTCAAATCAGTGGTAAGACCTTACTCAATTAGTGAAAATGGGTGGAAGGTGATAAAATATGTATATAGGAAAATATTGTAAATATTAATTACTATTAGGCTTAGGTCCATTACCTTGTAACCTACTCTGTAATCAATCAGTATATATTGGAAATAATATACACGAAACCCCGAAAAGGAATTACCACAATTCACATGGTATCAAAGCAAATACCCTAACCCTACCCTACCTCTCTCAAACGGTCGTGCACCTCCAAGCCCAACCGTGTGAACTCAGCCGTCACACCACTGTGCCGCTTGTCGCCGGTTCGCCGGTCCACCCACCGTGACTCTTGCTCCGGTCCACCTGTCCGGGCTTCCCCTCCACTCACGCTTCCGCAAAGCCACCTCACGGTTCTCGCCGTGCCTCCCTCCCGTGCCCAGTTCACGGTTGTCCCCGCCGCCTCTGCTGCCGCAGCTATGACTCGCCTGCTCCGACCGAAGGCAACCCTCCCGCCTTCCATCGCGCTGTCCCTTCATCCTCTCGGTATCACCGTCCCTTCCCACCTCTCTATCAATTCGTCCCTTTAATTGTTTGCGACAATAATTGTTGTTCCTTACAATTGTTTCTTTAGTTCCACCTCTCTATCAATTCATCCCTTTAATTGTTTGTGACAATAACTGTTGTTTCTTACAATTGTTTCTTTAGTTTTTCCTTAGCCTCCAACCATTGTCGTACTCTCTGGTTTTGTTTTGTTTTGGTTTTATTGCTTTATTTGTTTTTTTATTAGAATTTCAATATGTCTGGTGAAAACCATGGCAATCCCCCACTACAACAACCAAATCTCCCACCTCCACCTATGCATGCTTATGGCATAAATAATATCCGAACCTATGTCCCCTTAACCCTTGATTTGATTGATTTGAAGTATGATACTTGGCGAGAACTATTTGAGACCCATTGTACTAGTTTTAGTGTCATAGGTCATTTGGATGGGACCTCCATGGCCTCCGGACCCCTTGATTTGGAGTGGTCACGCTTTGATGGTATTGTTAAAACTTGGATCTATGCAATTATTAACCAAGCCTTCCTACCAATGATCTTAAAACCTAAAAGCACGGCTAGGACCTTATGGCTTACTCTTGAGGACCTGTTTCGTGACAATAAGGAAGCCCGGACCCTTCAAATTGAAATGAACTCCATAACTTGTCCATGGGTGATCTCTCTGTCCATGATTATTGTGCTAAAATTAAAACCTTAGCCAATCTACTGCGTAATATTGATAGCCCCCTCACCGAGCGTCAACTTGTCAATCATACTATTCATTGCCTTTCTGATAGGTTTGTTAATATTCATAATGTCATACAACATCACAAACCATTTCCCACTTTTCTCCAAACCCGCTCCATGCTTCTCCTCGAAGAGCAACGTTTGGAGAACCAACCAAAACCTGCTCCCTCTCACCACTAGGACCACCCATCTTCCCCCATGCTCCCCTATTCCCAACCACAATACCCCACTCCCACCTACCCGAACCCCTATCCCTACCCCTCACCCTACCCCTCGGCCTACCCTCCTCCACCTTCGGCCTACCCACACCAAGCCTTCTTCACCACTCCCCCACCTCCTCCTTCCTATCCGACCACCCAACAACACCCAAACCCACCTCCACCAAGCCCATACCCGGCCCCGCCTCCCAACCCACCATCCTCCCCCTCCCTTCAACTACTCGACCCCAAGCCCGCCACCACCAACAATAAAAAAGGCAACAACAACAAGCAAAACCGCGGCAAGGGCGGGTGGACTGACTCCCCTACTGCCGCCCCTGCTACTGTTCCAGCTCCAGCCCCGTGGCCGCCAGCCTACTGGTTCCCCCAGTACGGCCCGCCGGGAGGGTGGCCGCACCTGGACCCTCCCCGCACCTCCAAGCTCGGCCGTGATCCCAACTCCTCCCCAGTCCGGCGTCGGCATCCTCGGCCTCGCCCCTGGCCAGCCGTCAGCTCACCTTGCCCAGGTGCCCCCCACGGGCACTCACCAAGTCGCGGCCCTGCCCTCCGCAGCAGATTTTCTTGTTCATGCATGACCCCCAGGAACCTCACCTGGGGGCTCTCAAGTGAATCATTCGCTATATTCAGGGTACTCTCGAATATGGTCTTCACTTATATCCTTCTGCCACCACTGGCCTCATTGCTTATTCTGATGCCGATTGGGCCGGGTGCCCAGACTCTCGGCGCTCGACCTCCGGTTACTGCATCTTTATGGGTGACAACTTACTCTCTTGGTCGTCTAAACGTCAAGGGACAGTCTCCCGCTCCAGTGCCGAAGCTGAATACAGGGGTGTCACCAATGTCGTGGCTGAGACTTGTTGGCTGCGCAACTTGCTCCTTGAGTTGCACTGTCCTGCTACTCGTGCCACCCTTATATATTGTGATAATGTTAGTGCAGTCTATCATGTGCAGCACCAGCGGACCAAACACATTGAGATTGACATTCGCTTTGTCCGTGTAAGGTCGCCCTTGGTCAGGTTCGTGTTCTACATGTATCGTCTAGCTCCCAGTATGCAGATATTTTTACCAAGGGCCTTCCTACGACTCAGTTCAATGACTTTCGCTACAGTCTAAGCATCCGTTTACCTCCCGCTCCGACTGCGGGGGTGTGTTAGAATATGTATATAGGAATATATTGTAAATATTAATTCCTATTAAGCTTAGGTCCATTACCTTGTAACTTACTCTGTAATCAATAAATATTGAAAATAATATACAGAAAATCCCGAAGGGAAATTACCACAATTCATAGAAGGATCTTACCGAGTTGGAAATGAATGCACCCTTAGTAGTATCCTGATTCAATCAAGGGTATTCCTCTTCAATTCACATAAGAAGTGCAGAACGCAACCAAAAGAAAACAACAGGATATTGAAATCATGGAGTAAACAAAGTGACAACAAAGGAGTCGGCACTTGATAGGGACTTGGTTCGTGCACCACCTGTCATCTGATTGGAAAATTCACTTCCCAAATCTTGGAATTTAATACCAAGGAGGACTACGAGTAGTACTCGTGCGTGTGACTGTATATTATTCCTGTTTCCCACTCTCCCGTCCATAGTTGTCTGACTCCTCTCTCTCTCTCTCCTGGCACAAACGCAACAGCTGAAGAAAGAAAGAAAGCAGCAGTGGTAAAAAATGAGCTCTGCGTGTGCGTGACTAACCCATTAATAAACAAACAGATTCACACCCATTTCCATCTCAAACGCTCACCTTCCTTTCCGTTTCTCTCTCTCTCTCTCCTACTTCCTCTCCAACTCTCTCTATCTCTCTCCTCGCTTTGCAAGGTACGCTTTCAAGTCTCATCTCTTGATTCTTTTACCGTCATCTTATTTACATTTCATTTCCCTGAGATCTACCAATTTTGCTCAAGTTATGCTCATGCTTGTTTAATCGCTTGTATTTTGCAATCTATCATATGTTGTCTCTTTTGTGCAATTTGTCTGAATTTTGACTTTTCTTCAACTCATACTAGTTTATTAAGTTGATCAACCCACTAATGGCGATCACCCTTGACTTCTCATGACTACTTATTTCCGCTTAAACTTAGGTTCAGATTCTGATTGCTTCTAATTCGATTATTTAGCAAAACCCCATTTAGATTATACCAGGGTTCATAATTTCTTTTTTAGTATTATCTAGAATTTCATCGGAATTCTGGGGATTTCCCTCTCTATTCTTTTTTATTTTTATTTTACTTTTATTGGTTGTGGATTGAGGATGCGTTGGAGGTTAGGTAACTGGATTCTAGACTGGTGGACAGTCTTTGTGGACTACTATACTATGATGGGTACATGATATCATTATCAGATCAAGGAAGATATGAATGGTCAAGTTGTTAAGTTTTTACATCTTGTGGGGCTGATGCCTGATGGGATATGATTATGATGGAATTTTATTGTTGTTGATGTAGATATTTGAATGATGACACTAGTTTAAATGAATTATGAACTACTCGTATGACTTATGAGTTATGAGAGAGAGAGGTTTGTAATTTTAAGGCCCACATTCCTCTACTGTACCCAGCATATGGTCTGGGTGATTTGTATATCATTACAATTGTACAGATCCTGTTTCCTGAATGAATTATTATAGCCTTTATGTGAAGGGTTTTTTTTTGTTTTTTTTTTTAAATTTGGGTTTGGGGGGGGGGGGGAATAATTATGTGTTTATGTCACCTGTTTGCATCAAACTTTTTGCCTTATAAAGTTGTGATTGGGTAACACACACATAGCAGAGAGCAAAATTCATGGCAATTGTCACAAGCTCAAGTATTGTGCCTTCCTCCTGGAATTTGTCCATTTTTGTTATTTTGATTCTTATTTGGACTTATGGACGGTACTGTTGTGTAGATCTTAACCTTCTGAGACTGTAGTGGCAAATTCCATACGGCTTACTGTTGTTAGCTGTTACTTATTCCAGTATTCTGATTTTCCTAATTTTAGACATCAGAAACTTATCCACCTTAGAACTTATGAGTTATGACTTAATTTGGTTTAACATTTCTTCTGGTTTTAGGTTGACCTTTTCTTGGACCTAGAAACACATAATGTTCCGTTGGAGGAACTCTCAGAGCCAGGAAGAAAATGACTCCTTGCAGCAAGAGGCCAAGGTAAGTGTCCTCTTTTCAGTGTGAAGTTCAGTAACATTTCATACACACGTCCTGCCTTTCATTTGCTAAGATATCTCCAAACTGTCGCTTTTATATTGCAAGTTCGATTCTTGCTTTGATACTTCACTCTTGGAAGTGATTCGTACCACTGCTCATAGGTCATAGCAGTAGCTATCAATCAATGACAATGGAAGGAGGTGCCTTTCCTGTCTAAATTGGAGCTGAGAAGGTCGTCTTAGAATTTTATTTGTTACAATACAACTGATAGACTTCAAACGTCCTGTTATGTACATGAAGATGGCAATATATGCTAGTACAGAGTACTTCATTATTTATATTATTTTCCTAGGGCTGTCAATGAATTTACTTTTTCCCAAGCAGATCAAAGAACTCAAGGTGGCTCTTGGATCACTCTCTGGGCGTAATTCAAAGTTCTGTACTGATGCTTGCCTGAGGAGATATCTGGAAGCAAGGAACTGGAATGTTGACAAGGCAAAGAAAATGTTAGAAGAGACAATCAAGTGGAGGGCTAGCTACAAGCCCGAGGAAATCCGTTGGGTAAGTAAGGCCAGTGTTTTGGCAACATATTTGTTGTTATGTAAATATGATGGGATAAGTGTAAGCTGGAATGCCTTACTTGAAAACTGTTATGGTCATTCTACATACTATGAATGATCTAATTTCTGATCTGCCATGTCCATGTTTGCAAAGAGCCCAGTGTCAACTTAAAAAGTTGAATAGAATGGAAATGTTGTTGGGGATGTTATTGTTGCACAGAGTTCAAGAATCTGCCAGACACCATACTGTTTTTTCTGACTCTTTTTTTAGAGGGGACAGAGACACCATACTTTACCACAATGTGGAAAGTCAAGTTGGACAGCTTTGTCTTTTATTTCTCATGGAACTTCATATGGCTGAATAATACACATCTGCTCTTTAAATGAGCTGACTGAATAAAATTTCCTTGATAATCTTTGGCAATGCAGTTGATGACTTGATAGACGCCGCTAGAAAAAATGAAAGTACTAGTATCAGCTATTACTAGTACTATTGCAAGATGCCAGTCTCAAATAAACTCTCAGTACTTCAAACCTGTGAAATACTCCGTATGTTTTTAACTTTTAGTTAAGACCTACATTTTTGAAGTGTAATTTCAAGTGGATGTTTGAGACTTGTGTGGCCATTACATGTTATTTCAAGTTGGAACTGAAGCTCACCATGATGTTCATTCACAGAATTAAGTTGTATAAATGATAAACAGGAAGTCATTTGTAACATTTGTAATACTGTATGCCTTTTGTGATCATCAGCATGAAGTCGCACATGAAGGCGAGACAGGGAAGGTTTCTCGTGCAAACTTCCGTGATCGTGAAGGCAGAACTGTTCTTATAATGAGGCCAGGAAAGCAGGTGATTTTCAGTTTTTCCCTTTGAAAGATGACTCTGCAAGGTTTTATAAAGCTGAGTTTTTCTGTCTATTGCAGAATACCACATCACCTGATGGTAATATATGCCATCTAGTCTATTTGTTAGAGAATGCCATTCTCAACCTTCCTGAGGGTCAAGAGCAGATGTCGTGGTTGATAGACTACACAGGCTTTTCACTAAGCACCAATGTATCAGTCAGAACAGCCCGAGAAATTATAAATATTTTGCAGAACCACTACCCAGAGAGACTTGGAGTAGCGTTTCTCTACAATCCACCCAGGATCTTTCAAGCATTCTGGAAGGTTTGTAAATTGCTTCATAATCTTTCAAGCATTCTGGAAGGTTTGTAAATTGCTTCATATGCGTTTTAATTGTTGTTCAGCGTCTCTCTCTCAAATAATATTTTTACTAGAAGAGTGAAACTAGGTAGCTTGGTATGCTTCCTGTTTCTGAATTTGCAAACTATGGAATTTATTGACTTGATGCAGTGGAAGCATGAATCTACATGTGGGGATGTTTCATTGTCTGTCGCACCTGAGTGACCCTCATCCAAGAACTGGTCTAAGAAGGAAATCTTTTACCTTAATCCAAGGGCTTCGATTTTTGTTGTAGAATACTAACTTCCAATCTTATTGATACTGCCAGTGGTGGGATTCCCACTGGGTGGTTGTGTTGTATACCCATTTCCAACGTTCTATCCTTGCCTCGCTTCTGTGTACTTGTGTAGTAGTGAATAATTTGAATGAAAAGGCTGAATAGATTATATTGTCTTTCTTCACGTGGTTCCATGAGCTAACTTGGAAATGGCTACATCTGCTCTAGTATAGAGATGGGAAATGCTTAATCCTCTTTCCTGTCCAATATCTTCCGCTGCCATCTGATGGAGATTGTTAAATTCTTTTCTCAGGCTGTAAAGTATTTCCTGGATCCAAAGACTGCTCAGAAGGTGAAGTTTGTTTACCCAAAGAACAAAGATAGTATGGAGCTGATGAGGTCCTACTTTGATATGGAAAACCTACCAAAGGAGTTTGGTGGGAATGCTACATTGGAATATGACCATGAGGAATTCTCAAGAATGATGGGTGAGGATGATGTAAAGGCAGCTAAACTGTGGGGATTAGACGACAAGCCATGTCATGTTGCTAATGGCCTAATTGGCCAGGATCCACTACCGATTCTTGTTGCTAACGGGCACTCAAAAGCTGAAGTAGCTCCTGAGCCATTTTGAGCTGCACGCGGAAATGGTTGTGAACTAGGAGATAGAAATTGTGAGATGTTTAGTGTCAAATTCCACCATTGGTAGTCTAAATGGGTTCTGCCCCTCACGTAGGTAAATAAATGCCTTCATGTGCATCTGTTGGTGGTATTTTGCATATGTTGGAGTGTACAGCCACACTCACAATAATAGTGTATCATCAGAGTTTATTCAGTTGTTAAACATGTATTTAATTTATGCTTAATTTATCGAAGCTTTAAATACCCTTTTTATTGAAACCTTTGTGCTGTTTGACACATCTAGAAGAATCGAATCGATCATTTGATACGCCTACAAGTATACGGGTATTTCGAAGTAATAAATAAGATCGTCTCCACAAGGAGCGAGGCGTTTCGAGTATCAAAATCACTAGAATTGGGAAAGTTAGGCTAATTCGGGTAAATTGGATGGTGGTTTAGTTCAATAAAACCTAAAACTAAAACTAAATTAATTAACTAACATAAGAGGAAAGAGCAATCACAATTATAAGAATCAAGAGTTAAAGCTAGAGTTGGGGGTTTACCAAACTAATGATGCTCATCAAATGGGTAGTGCAAGGGAACGATTAGAACTCAAGTAACCTAAGGCCTCTTTCAAGGTCCAAAGGAAGCACCTAACTCAAACTAACCACTTATTTTCATGGGATTAGATTCAAAATAGGTTCATTAAGTCCAAACTAATCAATAAGTTCCCAAGGTGTTTATCCTACTTTTGTGGCTAAATCTCCTTGATAGGTTAGTAAGACCCCTTACAATCAACCTTCCCCTTTCGATTTTAGATTAATTGATCAAAATAAAGCCATAAACTCATTTAGGCATTTCATCAAACACTTGGGGTGCATACTACCAAACAAACAATTACCCAAATAATAACATACAAATCATATCATCCAAGCATTAAAACACCATAGTTGGGCTAATCCCAACTCTAATAAGAGAGATTAGCCAATAAACATTACAGGATTAAGCAAAATAAACTCCATAATAACAATACCCATTAACATTTAACAACAAAGATTTAAATTTGCAAGTATTGATAGAAAGAGAGAGGAGAGAGAAAACTTACAATCAAATATTAAGGATTAAGGAGTTGATTAGAAATAAATAACCAAGATCAAAGTTAATAAGTACCTAAGCTTAGTTCTTGAAGAACCCTAAAAACCCTAAGAAAAGTTCTAGTCTAGCCCCCAAAATGAAGCATAACCCCTTCTCCAAGAAAATGTCATATAGGGGTTTTACAAGTCAAAAAATGGTCAACCGTGACCAAAACTAGCGAACCACGACCAGGTCATGGTTCGCATCTGATGCTCTTAAGAGTAAATTACTAGCTATGGCGAACCACGACCAGGTTATGGCTCGACTTCACAAGTCATGGTTGACTCTGATGTTATTTCCTTGCCTCTTGAAGGGGAACCATGACCATGTTTGAGACATGGCTTGCTCATGGTTCATTCTTGAGGTCTCTTCTTGATATTTCTTTGCTTCCTTTGATCATCATTGCTCATGCTTGAGTCCCCATCACAATCTCCTCAATATTTGAGATCGTTCAACAATCAACATGTCACAATTTGCTCCAAAAACGGTTATCTACACAATAAGGTAAACCAAAAGCGTAAAATAGAACAAAGAAGGATAAAACGAATAAAAGAGAACGAAAAACCATCAATTAACCTAGTAAACTAGTACTAAATTATACTAAAAATATATACAAATAAACACTTATCATCAATGGCATATTACAAACAACCTGCTACTCTGCAAAATCAGTTCTTGCTATGTGCACGTCTTCTTTGCTGTGTCTGTTTTGGAAGCTGCATCAGAACTACATAAAATTTTGAGATTGCCCAGTTGCTCTTTTGCCGGATGCACCATGCCTATTTGAAAATTGCACCATGAAGGAATAGAACATAAATGCGATTGTTAGAAAGTGAGATTTTTACTAGATATTGAGTTTAATTAATTGTTGGCTGCTGTAGTTGTTCTACACTTCAGTAGCTTATTCCAGAATGTTCTGTGATTGAATTCTGTCCAGCAGTTGAGAAGGTGAAAGGATTAGAGTCTTTTAGTTATCCTAGGAATAAATTCAGCACAAGACTTTCTAGTTCCTAGGTCTCTTTCTCTGGAATGATCTGTTTCTTCCTATAAATATGTTGCTGGACAGAATGCTGTGTAACACAACAAAATCCAGAACATCAATAACAAAATACAGAGTTCAGATCAGATTTCTCTCCATTTCTCCCTGCACTAAACCTCCTTTGCACCAACAAGTGGTATCAGAGCACCTTAGATCTTAAGGGGCCAGAAATACAAAGAAAAACAAAAACAAAAAAGTTTCTGTCAGGTTGAAGTATGACTTCAACATCCTCTACATCTACCATATCTATGCCAGCACCTCCGTCGTTTGGTGGAGAGAACTATGACTATTGGTGCATAAAAATAAAACTCTTTTTAAGAGCTAATGCACTATGGGAGATAGTGGAAAATGGAGTCGAAGAAAGAAAAGAAGAAGCTGAATACACTGAAGCTCAACTAAAGAAGTTGAATGACGATGACTTGAAGGATGCCAAGGCTTTGTCCTTCATACTCGGTGCTGTCACGGACACCATCTTTCCTAGGATAATGAGAGCTTCCACTGCGAAAGAGGCATGGAGTATTCTCCAGGAGGAGTTCCATGGTGATGAGAAGGTGCGGAATATTCGACTCAACACCTTAAGGAAGGATTTTGAAAATATGAAGATGAAGGAGAACGAAGCTTTAAAAGATTACACTTCCAGATTCATGGAAGTTGTAAATCAAATGAAAATATATGGGGAAGACATCTCCGATGCGAGAATCGTGCAAAAAATTTTGGAAACCTTGACAGATAGGTTCAACACCATTGTCACTATTATTGAAGAATCAAAAGACTTATCAAAACTCAGTGTAACTGAGTTGATGGGTTCCTTGCTGACACATGAACAAAAATTCAGAAAAATGACAAATGCTTCTGAAGATGCTTTCCAGTTAAAGCACCAGCCAAAGGCATCCAATTCCTGGAAGGGCAAAGATGCTGGAAAATTTCAAAGGAAGGACAAGGAGCAGCCACAATCAAGAGGGAAATTCCCTCCTTGCAGCATTTGCAGCAAGACAAATCATCTTGAACAAGATTGTTTTCACAAAGGGAAGCCTAAGTGTCACTATTGCAAGTGAATTGGCCACACCGAGAAGGAATGCAGACAAAAACAAAGGCAAAACCAGCAGCAACAGTCCACTTCAGAGGCTCATTACTCTTATAGCAATCAAGAAGATGACCGTCTGTTCTTCGCACGACAAGCATCAACTCACAACAGTGATGATAGATGGTTAATTGATAGTGGTTGCACGTCTCACATGACAAACAATTCAGACATTTTTTGCAAACTCGACTCATCTGTCAAAATTCCAGTTCGGATGGGAAACGGGGTTGTTGTTCAGTCTAGTGGCAAGGGCACTGTTGCAGTCCAAACAAAGAAAGGTACGAAGTACATAAATGATGTTCTTCTAGTTCCGGATCTTGATGAAAATTTGCTAAGTGTTCCGCAAATGATGATAAATGGTTACGCAGTTCTTTTTAAGAATAATCATTGTACCTTTTTTTATCCGGACATGAAAGAAATTGCAAAAGTCACAATGGAAAAGAAAAGTTTTCCTTTGAAGTGGAACTATGCAGGGGAGGTGGCAAATAAAGCTCGTGTTGAAGACACTTGGTTATGGCATAGACGGTACGGGCATTTCAATTTGCGTGCCCTTGCTGAACTTCACAAGAAGGGTTTGGTAAGAGACTTTCCTTCTATTTTTCTCACCAAAGACCTATGTGAGCCTTGTCAACTAGGCAAGCAACATAGGTTGCCTTTCCCGAAGGAGAAAGTTTGGAGAGCAAAAGAAAAGCTAGAGCTGGTCCATACTGATGTTTGTGGACCGCACAAAACTATCTCTCTTTCCGGAAACAAGTATTTTATCCTTTTCATTGATGATTTTAGCCGGATGACGTGGATATATTTTATGAAGGAGAGGTCTGAAGTTTTTGGCATTTTCAAGAAGTTTAAAGCTCTTGCAGAAACTCAAAGTGGCTGCAAACTGAAGAAAATCAGATCCGACAGAGGGAAAGAATACACCTCGTCACAATTTGATCAATTTTGTGAAGAAGAGGGCATAGAACATCAGCTCACTGTCGGGTACACGCCACAACAAAATGGCGTTTCTGAAAGAAAAACGGATTGAGATGGCAAAATGCATGCTAGAGGAAAAGAAAATGCCGAGAAAATTTTGGGCGGAGGCTGTATATACAGCTGTATACCTTCTGAACAGGTTGCTTACAAAGGCGGTTCAAGGGAGAACTCCTATCGAAGCATGGAGTGGTAAGAAGCCAACAGCCAAGCACTTAAAAGTGTCTGGTTCAATCTGTTATGCTCACATACCAGCTCAAAAAAGAAGCAAGCTGGATGCCAAAAGTGAAAAATGTATCTTCCTTGGCTATGACTCACGGTCTAAGGGGTACAGAATTTTGAACCTCAGCACAGAGAAGATCATGATCAGCAGAGATGTCCAATTTGATGAAGACGCCTCATGGAATTGGGGAGAGAAGAAGGTTGAAAGGAGAATGATTCATGTCATGCAGCCCCCTGATCATGGACAAGAGGAACCAGAACCTGATCGTGACAATGATGATTTGGATTCAGCTCCTTGTACACCTATTTCATCTCCAGTAGAAGCTGAAACTCCATCTTCAAGTGCCAATGCAACTGGCCCTCGAGGTAAAAGACCACTCTCACAAATATATGATGAATGTCCAGTTGTTCACTTGGATCCCGAATTGTGTGAGAGCTGTCATTTTGCCCTTGATGAGCCCGGAAACTATGAAGAAGCATTAACTCATGAAGGATGGCAGCAAGCTATGGAAATTGAAATAAACATGATTGAGAAGAATGGAACATGGGAGCTAGTTGATAGACCTAAAGACCGAAAGGTGATAGGTGTGAAATGGGTTTTCAAAATCAAGCTTAACCCATATGGCTCCATCAACAAGTACAAGGCCAGGTTAGTCGTCAAAGGCTACTCACAGCAAGTCGGAATTGATTATGGAGATACCTTTGCTCCAGTGGCAAGACATGACACGGTAAGAACTCTTATCGCCTTGTCTGCACAAGAGAAGTGGAAAATATTCCAGCTTGATATTAAATCTGCCTTTCTCAACGGAGAGCTCGAGGAGGAGATTTATATTGAGCAACCTCCCGGATTCATTGTGAAAGGTCAAGAAGATAGAGTATACAAACTGAAGAAAGCTTTATACGGCCTAAAACAAGCCCCGAGAGCATGGTATAGCAAGATCGACTCATACTTTCTTGAGCAAGGATTTGAGCGAAGTAAGAATGAGCACACACTTTACATAAAAAGGTGTGGAAAGAGTGATATTCTTCTGGTATCGCTCTATGTGGACGATCTCCTTGTCACGGGAAACAACCCGGAAATGATCTTTGCATTTAAGGAGGAGATGAAAAGGAGATTTGAGATGACTGATTTGGGCTTAATGAACTACTTCCTAGGCATGGAAGTATATCAATCAGAAGAAGGGATTTTTCTTGCTCAAACCAAGTATGCTCAGGACATTCTAAAGAAGTTCAAGATGCAGCACTGCAAGCCAGTGGCAACACCCCTCTTTGTGAATGAAAAATTGTCCAAGTTTGATGGTCAGAAGAAAGTGGATGCAAGGCTATATAGAAGCTTAGTCGGAAGCCTGTTATACCTCACAGCAACAAGGCCTGACTTAATGTTCGCTGCAAGCTTGCTGTCCAGATTTATGGGCGATCCTAGTGAAGTTCACATGGGCGCTGCCAAGAGAGTACTAAGATATTTGAGAGGCACCTCTGATTTCGGTATTCTGTTCCAACCTTGTTCCGACCCTAAGATGATAGCCTACTCTGACAGCGATTGGGGAGGCTCGGTTGATGACATGAAGAGCACTCTTGGCTATGCTTTCTCACTAGGCTCGGGAGTATTTTCATGGATTTCAAAGAAACAAGAGGTGGTAGCTCAATCCACCGCAGAAGCTGAATATGTTGCTGCATCGGCAACTGTCAACCAATCAGTATGGTTGAGGAAGATACTTGCAGACATGGGCTGCAAGCAAAGCCAAGCCACTGAAGTCTTAGTGGACAACAAATCCGCGATTGCTATTGCAAAGAATCCGGTTTGCCATAGCAAGACAAAGCACATGAGAGTGAAGTTCCATGCTGTTCGAGACGCAGAACAAGGAAAAGAAGTGAAGCTGGTCTATTGCCCGACAGAGTTCCAGCTGGCAGACATATTCACCAAGGCTTTGCCAAAGAATAGGTTTGAGTTTCTGAGAGTCAAGCTCGGCGTGATGGCAAAAAACTCAAGGAGGAGTGTTAGAAAGTGAGATTTTTACTAGATATTTAGTTTAATTAATTGTTGGCTGCTGTAGTTGTTCTACACTTCAGTAGCTTATTCCAGAATGTTCTGTGATTGAATTCTGTCCAGCAGTTGAGAAGGTGAAAGGATTAGAGTCTTTTAGTTATCCTAGGAATAAATTCAGCACAAGACTTTCTAGTTCCTAGGTCTCTTTCTCTGGAATGATCTGTTTCTTCCTATAAATATGTTGCTGGACAGAAGGCTGTGTAACACAACAAAATCCAGAACATCAATAACAAAATACAGAGTTCAGATCAGATTTCTCTCCATTTCTCCCTGCACTAAACCTCCTTTGCACCAACAGCGATTACTAGGTACGTACTGGTTCAAGGATAAAATGGAAACATCTGAACTTGAGAAACAGGAAATTTATTAACGACCTGCACATGGCTTTTGCGGATTTCAATTTCATATTACAAGTCTCACTATCCCGCACAGCAAGTTACAAAGGTTTTTTTCTACTGTACACTGAATGAGGGAATACAGATGCCTGATTAAAACTCCCAAATTCCAAATCAAAATTCACTGGAGGAAAGGCACTCGTCCACAAGCTGACGAAGGTTGGGATTCTCCAGAGCTGCCGCTACTCTTTCTTTATCATTCAATTGCTTGTTCACTACAAAACAGAAGATTCAAATTTACAACATAACACAGCAGCCAGGAAAGTATATTCGAAGTCTGATATTGAGTCATCAAGGAAGCATAACTGCACAAGCAATTTTAGCAAAATGGTAACAATACTAAATGAACTCGACAGGATCTTCTTCTCTAAAATTCCTACCATCCAGCCATGCACCACCAAATATAAGAGTTATTGACACATCGAAAGTTTAAGTCAGAAATTGGAAGAATTCAAGACATTTGCAAGCTTCACCTGATTCTTCATTTGCATGAGAGCCAGGGGATACTTTGATGTCAATCTGTAGGATAGCGATTTGATGGCAGGGGTCAGAAAATCATAATCTCTGTCACATGATTCCAGAGCATATTGAATACAATTGTGCGGTGATGAAAACCAACAGATCTCTAACTACTATACAGATGAAGAAGAATCATCGATTGCAGCAAAATTTTACTCCTTAACCAACAATGTATTGGTATCAATCCGGAAAGAAGCAGCACGAACCAGTATATGGATATACCCAAACTTCACTTGAGAAGTTGAGATCAACATCAATCGAGGTTCTATATCTAACAAGTGAGATATATTCTTGATATATCTGGTTAAGATCCGGAAATTGATCAAATATCATCAAAGTAAATCAGCTTCTACTGTTACACTATTGTTCCTTCAGGAATCTGGTTCAATTGCTTGCTCTCATTGACAAATATCACACACTAAACAAAAGTCTTCCTTAAAAATGCTACTAATGAGCAACTGATTTCCGTTATAACTAGCAGCATACATAATGTGTAGCAAGATCAGGGAACGATGAAGAACCACTAAAGAATCAAAGTAGACAAACCAAATCAATAAAAAGGACAAAGATCACATGTGAATATTGTAAGAAAACAGGACAAGACAAGGATTCAAACCAACTTTAAAATGGTAGAATAGTGCACCTTATAATGAGGCGGGAAACAATGTTTTAGTTTAACTCTCAGGCAGAGACCGATAACAGTTGCCATACTGCAATGCTGGATGGTAGGAGTAAAAGTTATCCTGTTGAATGAGAATATGATAGATATATATCAGTATACATATTACATAGTCCCAGTCCCAGGTACAAAACATAAGGATAACCTATTCTGCCATTTTTTTTCCAGCCATAACTATCTATATCCAAACTATTAGCAGCAAAGTAAGCAGTTAACAGCCAACTAATACTTAGAATACAACAACAACAACAACAACAACAACAACAACAACAACAACAACAACAACAACAACAACCCAGTAAGTATCCCGCCTAGGGCGGGGTCTGGGGAGGTCCAGATGTACGCAGTCTTACCCCTAACTAGTCGCCTAGAAGAGAGACTGTTTCCGAAAGACCCACAAAAACTTTTTTTTTTTTTTTTAAATACATTTGCTAAGGGGGGCAACACGAGGACTTCCCAGGAGGTCACCCATCCTAGTACTACTCTCGCCCAAGCACGCTTAACTGCGGAGTACTGATGGGATCCGGTGTATTAGTGCTGGTATGATCGCACCCCCTTAGAATGAAGTACATAATGCAATTGATACTTACCTAAAATTAAGGCAATCTCATAGATACTCCCTCTTGGATTTACTAGTTGTCAGTTTGTCACATAGTCCACTATCCCTCAAAGTTAAAGATTACTCCCCTCCCCTGGGAAACAATAGAACAAATCTTTACTATATTTAGAAATGTGACAACTAATTCCAGAGGGAGTCTTTGTTAGCATAAGAGCAGCACAGAGGCAATGTTGGATGTGGTTTTTGTCAATTCCAATGGTTAATCACATGGAAAAAGAAAATTCCTAGCATGACCGCGGTTTTCTCCCTTGTGGTTTAAGCTTTTTCCATGTAAACTATTGTGTATTGAAATCATTTCTTGCGCTTTATTGTTCTTGTGCGTGCATAATTTCTTGATCCTTATGCACAAATCAAATTAGACATCAAGGATATGGGCATGATCATTCTCAAGAAACCACCATCTTCTCGTTCCAATCCTTATAAATTCAGCTTTTTAACGACATCAGGGCTTCAAGTACTCAAATTCAAGATTCTGGGATCTAATTGATTTGTCCCCAATCCAAGGGAGCAGTTCACCCAAAAGCACAAGTTATAGGTGGGGAGGCCCATTAAATAGTTTTATCTCCTCCTAATTACCAAACTCATAACAAAATGTTGATTCATAGTTTGATTGCAATCTTTGATACTGATCATAGAAGCAGGATTTATGACCACAAGGATATATAAATTTAACCCATCATAAGCAATGTTACGAATGAACTCTCCAGTCCAAAAATGAGTATAGTGTAAATCAACATCTTCTACAGCAGGTTCAGGTAGCACCCTAATTAACTAGTAAAAAGTGCAAAACCAATAATGCAGCAAATAAAAGTCACTAACTTTAATTTGGTGACTAGCACCCACCCAACCTAACTATTAAAGTTAAGTGAAGAAAATTAAATAGCAACAAAAATAGTCACTAATTATGGTAAAATGGTAGAAGGCTAAAAGATCAAAACATGAATCCACCATATGCATATAATGAGGAGAATAAAATGAAGTAGTAGTAGAGGAAAGAAAGAGAGAGAGAGAGAGAGAACTCACAGGATACGGCCAAGCTCATCGTCAACAGAAATGGATTCCTCAGACAAAACACTGAGCTGCTCCAAAGAATATGGGTGTTCTGGATCTCTTATATCTCTAACATGATTTGAATCAAAGTCAAAGATGAACACTTTTTTAAATTATAAATAACAAAAACTGGTCATTGCCCAGAACATAAAAAGAAAAAAGTTTCAATTTTTATGGAGGTTCAGGTGAAATGATAGCTTAGTGCAGTAAAGTAAATGAAATTGGAAAAAAAGGATATCATAGACGTCGAGAGGATCAACGGCGTCAGGGTGGAAATGGTGATCATCGGTGCGGGCGACTCTTTCTTTCTTAGCGTGGACCACTGGGTTCGCGTTGCTTAATCCTAACGTCATTTTCTCTCTCCTCTTTCTTCAATCAATTGGAAATGGAATTGAATTTTCAGAGTTTAACAAAAGCCATTGTCTATTAAGATTTCTCTCTCCTCTTTGAAGATTGATTTATGGGTCTGCTAAAAGGGTTACTAAACTTAAAACTGTGGGCGACTGAAACAAAACTAACAAAGGAAGATGCAGAGAGATGGGCTTTAAAAGGAAAGAGAAATTTATCTGCAGGCAATGAGAATTGATAAATTGGGGAGTTTGTCATTTGTCGTTTGCCGAATGTGAGAGTAATAGTGGGCCCAGTTTGGCGAGTAAAGGAGACTTACTTTTATATTAAATATTAATTAGGTAGCAATGTTATTGTTCAGGTCCCGTAGCTTAGTTGGTTAGAGCGTTGGTCTTATGAGCCGAAGGTCGCGGGTTCGAGCCCCGCCGGGACCATATTTGGCTATTTTCACTTTTTTCACTTTTTTCTTTATTACTCCTTTTTAAAAGGAGTATATATTATTATTTTTTTTTTTAATAATAATCTTTTTGTTCCTTATGATGGAAGCCTTGATTTGATTGGTACATTTAAACTTATAATATGGGTCTTGTAATATCCTTTTATAAATTGTAATAATTCAAATGGGTGTTTATGAATTCTTTTTATGGGATAAAAATAATATTTATATGTTCATAGTGATGGAAGTCTTGATTTGATTGGTACATTTATTTGAATCAACCTACTTTTGAAACTTATAATCATGGTTCTTGTAATGTCCTTAAGCATTATTCATAAAATATTATCATCCAAATTGGTGTAACCTACAAATAATGAGCTTTTATATTGATATATATCCTCTTTTAACACCTTACTAATATAAATTATCCTATTAAGTATTTAGAACCGACTTGAAATACCTTCAATGTAAGGGAAATTGCTATGTAGCAAACCCTTGAAACTACTTGTCACCAACTTAAAGTTCATGCATCACTATTTCATTGTTTCCCAATGCATAATTGGTGCAAGAGATCATTACATCTGTCATATTTTTAATCTCAAAGAGAATCATTAATGCACCGGCATTAAATTAATCCATTACATGTGACATAAATTTATTCTCAAAGAGAATCATAAGTGCACCACAACTATAATTTCAAATAAGACTGATAGCTTGGTAGTTTTCAACGCTTTGAATAAATTAAGTAGCGGTTCTACTAGTTTTTATTTACTCATAGATGATGCTTTAAATTTGATGCATTGTTTTCGTAATGTGTTGTGGTCTTTTGTTAAGTGTGATGGTAATAGTGTCGTCCATGAGCTAGCGCATGTGCAACCATGGGAGGAGGGTACCGATTTTGAGAAGAGTCTTTCCCATCGAATGTTTTGTAACCCTTTCGTATGATTTCGAAGTTATAATGGAAGATCGGTGATCGCTTGTCGATCTTTCACTTCAAACAAATAAATGATTTGCACCACAAACAATTGAATTAATCTTCACCATCACTTGAAACAACATAAAATCTATTAGAGTAACTCTTTGGGTTAGAGGTGGCCATAGGCCGTGGCGCGCCGGAGGTGGGCCGGGCTCTTAGGTGGACAGGGCTTCCTCAGAGGAAGGCACTACTTTGGCACTGTCAGCACTGTGTCGTGCCGGGCTGGGCCTAGCTACCTGAAGCACGCGGTTCGACCGCCATAAAGAGAGAGAGAGAGAGAGCAGCCATTGCAGGGGAGAGAGAAAGCTAAAGGAGAGAGAGAAAGCTAAAGGAGAGAGAGAAAGCTAGAGGGGAGAGAGAAAGCTAGAGCATCCATTGAAGCCAGCAGCCATTGAAGGAGGGGAGAGAGAAAGACAGAGGAGAGAGACGGGCTATATGACGGGCCGGGCTTACTCGGAGGGAAGCACTGCTTTGGCACCGCTAGTACCTTGCCGTGCCCGTGCCTGGGCTCTCTCCTCACCAGCACAGCTTGGACCCTCGGCGGTCCGGTCAGCCCGGGCTTGGGCCTAACCCGACCCACTGGCCACCTCTACTTTGGGTGGGGTGGGGTGGGGTGGGATTAAAACAACTCCCCAAAGAAAGCGAAAAATACCAAACAAATAACCAACCAACATTATAGAAATGTACATACCTCCACCTAAGAACACAAAATGTAAATGATACACGAAAGAAAAAGGCCAAAAATGAAAAAGAGAACGTCACCACATTACTTTTTTTGAGAGGACCACATTACTAAAAGACATGGAGTGCCTACCAAAAAAAAAAAAAAGACATGGAGTGATTTTAAATAGAGAGAAATAATTCGCCCAAATATAAAAAAATAACGAAACGAGGTCGTTTAACCTCAACCGCCCATAGCCGCTAGCCTTCTGGCATTACAGTGCGCGGCTGCAAACGTCAAATTGAAAGCTAGAAAAAGGTTCAACGATCACAGACAACAGAGAGAAAGAGAGAGAAAGCGAGAGATGGTCCACAGTGCGTACGATTCATTCGAGCTCGTAACCGAATTCCCAACAAAAATCGACGCCGTCGAATCCTACGGTTCAAAACTCTTAATTGGATGCTCCGATGGATCCCTCCGAATCTACGGCCCAGATTCCTCCGTCTCCGATGGATCCCCCACATTCGGTGATCACCAAGAGCTGCTCAAAGAACCCTACATCCATGAAAGAACCATTAAAGGGTTCGCTAAAAAGCCGATTATTGCAATGGAGGTTTTAAGGTCCACGGAGCTTCTATTTTCTCTCTCCGAATCGATTTCGTTGCATAAACTTCCGAGTTTCGAGACTGTGGCTGTAATTGCCAAAGCCAAAGGCGCGAATGTTTACTCTTGGGATGATCATGGAGGGTTTCTTTGCTTTGCTCGCCAGAGAAGGGTCTGTATTTTTCGACACGATGGTAAATATTTCAATTTTCCTCATTGTCAATTTGGAATTTCGATTTTCGGTTTAATTTTAAGTTCGTAGTGTTCTTAAATGATGAGCGGATTGTGTTGTTTCATACTTGTTGAGGATAATATTAGTATGTCTTTGTGTTATCAAGTACTACTGTATTCTAGGAGTAATATCTAATTCTGGATTTTATGTCTGTTACTGTTATGTAAACATAATTTGGAGGCTATATTTCGATTTTGTTGACCATTTTTTTGATAATTGTGAGTCTTGTGTTAATATAAGATAAGTTATGGGTATTTTCACTTTTGATAGGGGGACGGGGTTTTGTGGAGGTGAAAGACTATGGTGTCCCAGATACAGTGAAGTCAATTGCTTGGTGTGGTGAAAATATATGCATTGGGATTAGGAAGGAGTACATGATACTGAATGCTACCAACGGTTCAGTATCTGAAGTTTTTTCGTCTGGGAGAATCTCTCCGCCATTGGTGATCTCTTTGCCTTCTGGAGGGTTGCTTCTTGGCAAGGTAATGATGATTGATAGAAATTAAGTCCAGAGTCACATTGCACAAACTTCCAACGTCTATTTCTATATGCTCATCAGTACATGCTGTTGAACTTGAGACTTAATTTTTAGTTTTTTAAGACATGACTTTGCTAACTACATCAGTATTGTATTGTGTGACTGCTACTTATGAGGTTTGTTTTACATTATTTAATTTAGTTGTTTAGATAAGAGCTTCCTACGAGATTTGTAGGATAGTGCAGAAGCAGAAACTGCAGAGTAACTCATGATGCCTTGTATGGAATGTTTTTGATGGAGCTTCTGTTCTAGTCGCTCTATGCCAATGCTTCATTTTTGTCATGTGTGAAATGTGAGAATGACAATGTTTAGGGTGGGTAGGGGTTTGGCTTGAATGCAAGGCGTCTAATCACAGTAATCAGGTTTAGTAGTATGAACGGAAAACTTGTCCCCTGTTTATTCGTGTAAGGGCCCACCAAGTGCTGATCGTTGTTTATTGCATAGAAATTTTAAATGAAGTTCCTGGGATCTCCTTCTTAGCTGTCATGGACAGTTCCCCCCCCCCTCCACACACACAAAAAAACTCTTCTATTATCTCCATATGGCCTGCCTTGTCTGGAACCTGTCCAAAGGGGATTAATTTGTGGTTATTTGTTTAGTAGATCATTCAAGACCAAGCTCACACACCTCATGGGGGAGAATTGCTTCTAGGTCCATGATCCACAATAGGCAGTATATTGTGCAAATTATGTGGTTATATCACTCTTACATGCGTTATTTGCTTACTCCAGGATAATATTGGAGTTTTTGTGGATCAGCATGGAAATCTGGGACAAGAAGGAAGGATTTGTTGGTCTGAGGTTCCCACAGAAATTTCTATTCACGAGCCTTATGCTATAGGTCTCTTGCCAAGACATGTTGAGGTAGGCTTACTAAACTCTGGCCCTTCTTTCCCTGAGCTCTGATGGTCATGCATTCACGTATATTTTACCCGTGATGCAGATACGGTCTCTTCAACAACCATATCCGCTGATACAGACCATTGTCTTGCGAAATGTCCGGCATCTCGTACAAAGCAATGGTACAGTTCTTGTTTCATTGGAAAAATCTGTCTATGCACTATTCCCTGTTCCTCTTGGTGCGCAGGTATTGAATTCTCCTACTACTGTGATAGCTGGTAGATTTAATTTAGCTCAAATTTAGTGTTTAAAAGCTCCCTCAACTGAACTATTAATATTCTGAAATCATAATACTAGTATTGTCTTTTGTTTAAAAAAAAGAAATCCTTTTTTTACTAGGTGTTGCCTCCATACACTGTGGTTTACCTGCAGCAAGCTTTTACTGATTTGTATGTGTCTTAAATTTTGGTCGTTAATCCTGTACTGTGTTGTGCGAGTATATCTTCACTTGTGTTGTATAGGGTGGTGATGAAACTAATAAACCACCTTCGAGAGGCTAAATTCATTTCTTGCTGAAAGCATTATATTTGCTTGTGAATAATATTGGGGGTCAGATTGCTTCTAGAATTGAAGGAAACACCTGAATAAGGTTTGGCTACCTTGCATAACAGACATCAAATTTCTTTGCTTTTATTGTTACGTGGCTTGTTGAAGCCGTATGAACATGTCTAATGCATGCTTGGAAATTGGTAGTAGTACATTCTGTCAAAATCTTATTGTGAACATAACAGAATTTACATGAATAAAAGAAGTGATGGTTAATGGAAAGAACTGTGTCAAATGCAGATAGTGCAATTAACAGCATCTGGGAATTTCGATGAGGCTTTGTCGTTGTGTAAACTTCTTCCACCAGAAGATTCAAGCCTTAGATCTGCAAAAGAGAGTGCTATCCACATGAGGTATAACTTTCAACATTAGTTTTTCATTCAGAGTTCCTTTGAGTCACGTATGCTTTCCATTGGAGCTACGTATAGGATGCAGTTTATTAACCATTTTGCACGTCATTATTGTTGAAAATTGAAGCAGTAAGTTGTTGGATGGGTATTATACGCTATTACTTCGAACAATGAACATTCACAACTACTTGAAATCAATATTTTTACCCTAAGGTCTCAAGCTTTTGTTACTTACGATTTTTTTTGCCCAAAATGAAATTGTCAAGTGCTTATACCCATGTCTAAGTGTTGAGAATTTTTTTTTGCCCAAAATGAAGAGTTCAAGTGACATAAAACTCAAGATTATCAAAAGTTATATGGTCATGCATATGTTCACTTCTCCTTTTAGCACTTGGCATACCAGTCTCTAGGAAAGACACTTTAACAAATTGCATTGTCGATAGATAAATGTCAATGTGAGATTTTGATGCTAAGATTCATAAAGGTGTTTCCCAAAAAAGTAAGGAAAAAGAAAGGTACAAAAATACATAAAGCTTAATTTTAAGAAGTTATGACATTGTCATACTCTTTTGCTCAATAACAACAATAAAAACCACCTCCTATAAAGGAACCCAGAGAGCATAAGATAATACTCAATCTGATGGTGCTAAGAAGCAGCAAACATTTTGCTCGGTAACATAGCATTGAACAATAATGGAAGCCTTTTCTGATACGGGAAGTGAATTCAGATTTCAATAGCTAGTGAATATAACTCAATATGCAATCTTGTCCATGGTATAATCATAATGTATACTCTCCAACTAATAGGTCATTTTTTTTTTTGTTTCTTTATCTACTTTTCGAGAATGATCATGTTCCTGGTTGATGCAGATACGCACATTACTTGTTTGAAAATGGGAGCTATGAGGAAGCCATGGAGCATTTTGTGGCTTCCCAAGTGGATATTACATATGTGCTTTCATTGTACCCCTCTATCATTGTTCCCAAGTCAGATGTGGTTCCTGAGCCGGAGAAGCTGATGGATATTGGTTGGGATGCTTCAAATCTCTCTAGGAGCTCATCTACTTTGTCAGATGATATGGAATTTTCACCTCGAGGACATCTTGACTCTGAGGAAAACACTGTCGTGGAGTCCAAAATAGTTAGCCACAATACTCTTATGGCCCTTATCAAGTTCTTGCAAAAGAAAAGATTCAGTATTATTGAAAAGGCAGCAGCAGAAGGAACAGATGAGGCTGTTTTTGATGCTGTTGGTGCTAACTTCAAATCTTTTGACTCCAATAGGCCCAAAAAGTTAAATAAGGTAACCTAACGAGTTTACTTTTCTGAGGTTTGAGTGGGCATTTGTGCTTCATGTGTGATCATGTTCACTGTAGGAAATCAATGTGGAATTCTAACTTTAAAAACATGTTATATGATGATCATTCTTCTACCTGGGTTGCTTTTTACTTCACACAGAATCACTAATGCATTCTCCCTAGCACCTTATGTACATGTAAGGATTTAAGTGTTTAGGGGTGCCTGAAAGGCTGAAACTCCTGTATCCTACATCGTTATGCCACTGGTTTTCTTTTATCTTTAATTCGTGTTAGATATCTTCATCCCTTCCAGTGTGATTGTTGACTTGAATTTGTACATTGATTGTCTCTACGTATACAGGGCCGTGGTAGCGTCCCCATAAGTTCAGGCAGTCGTGAGAGGGCTGCTATACTGGACACAGCTCTTCTCCAAGCTCTGATTCTTACAGGTCAGTCTTCCGCTGCTGTGGAGTTAATGAAAGGTCTCAATTACTGCGACTTGAAAATATCCGAAGACTTCTTGCAGAAAAGAAATCACTATACTGCATTGCTGGAATTATGTAAGTGCAATAGCATGCACCATGAAGCTTTGAAGCTTTTACTCCAACTAGTAGAAGAGTCAAAGTCAGACCAACCACGTGCTGAGCTCCCCCAGAAGTTCACTCCTGAAATGATTATTGACTACCTGAAGGTGATCCTTTTATGCTGAGTTTAGTGCTTCTCTTTTCTCATCTAAAGTTATTACATACTGCTGATGGGTGTTGATTAACCATACAATATCAAGCACACAGATTGATTGTATTAGAGCTTATGCTGTGCAGCCTCTTTGTGGGACGGACCCCATGCTTGTGCTGGAATTTGCAATGCTTGTTCTTGAAAGCTGTCCGACACAAACTATTGAGCTCTTTCTGTCGGGAAATATTTCAGCGGACTTGGTTAATTCCTATTTGAAGCAGTACGCTCCAAGTATGCAGGCTACATACTTAGAACTTATGCTTTCAATGAATGAAGATGGGGTATCCGGAAATCTACAGAATGAAATGGTGAGATTTGTCATACTTGCATTTGCAGTTTTGCATACTGTTCTGTTTCTTAGTGTTAGTCAGTAGATTTCCTCCATTAAATTCGGATGGACTTGTTGTAGATTGGGTTTGTGTTCATTTGATAAATGGTCTAACCATAAGTTGAAGAGATGTAGAGAAAAGGGTTATCTGTCATTGATTTCAAAACACTTCTTGCTACACAGTCTCATAAGTAGGGAGTGTCTAGATGCATTGTGAAAATGACATAAAGAAAATACACCTAACTTTAGTTAAGGCATTAGAGCAGTCCCATTAACATTGCAACTCCTAAAATGTATTGAAAACTAGTTTTTGTTAAAACAAGTCTCATTCACTACTCCATGATTTCGGAAGAGTAGCCTTTCACGGTGTCACCTTCTTTTATCTTCAAAAATTCAAATCTTAAATTACTGAGCTTGATAAGCCTCACATATGTGGTGCCTTGAAACTCCTTCTGGAGGAGGCTCCATCCCTATTTTGCAGTTGTGACTCTGACAATTGTAGGTGATGTTATTTCTAGATTTTCTCATAATTTTTAAAGTTGGTTGGTATAGATGCTTGCAAGATGGCTTTTGAGTCTGATGGATTTACCAACTTGACTGAAAATGCAGGTGCAAATCTATCTGTCTGAAGTACTTGATTGGTATTCAGAACTGAGTTCACAACAGAAATGGGATGAGAAGGCTTACTCTCCCACAAGGAAGAAACTATTGTCTGCATTAGAAAACATATCAGGGTACAACCCGGAGGCTCTTCTGAAGCGTCTTCCAGCAGATGCCTTGTATGAGGAAAGGGCGAGTTTATTGGGGAAACTGAACCAGCATGAACTTGCCTTATCTCTTTATGTACACAAGGTACTAACCCCATTCCATGTGTTCTTCCCCTCCCCCCCCCCCCCCACTTTCTAGTGTGTGCGAGAGAGGGAAATGGTGGGTGTGCGAGTGGTGGCATGTATTTTTCCCTTCTCTCTTTTCCTACAGCTACATGAGGATGGTAATTGTTAAAGGATCCTGTGCAAGCAAGAATGCGCTTAGGCTTTTAGTGCTCACTGCGTGCATGAGATGTACCCTTCACCATTTTGCAGTGAAATTGTGTTGAAAAAGCATGAGAGTTTATGTGGCCTTTGAACTTCATAATGGAAGGATTGTTGCAGAAGTCCACAGTAGTGGACTGATTGTTGCAGAAATTTAGATTTTTGGTATTTAATTTAGAATATACAGTGTTCTGGTATTATGCCTGCAAAGTCAATTGTCTCTATTACTGCTGCATTCATCTTTGTGCCATATCTTTCTATGAGAGTGGTTTCTGATTGAGGATCTTTTCTTTTCTTCCCCTTTTTTCTTTCTGGTAGCTTCATGTTCCTGAAATGGCTCTTTCCTACTGTAATCGTGTCTATGAGTGTCGACTTCATCAATCTTCAGGAAAATCTCACAACAACATATACCTAAGTCTCCTGCAAATCTATTTAAACCCTAGAAGGACGACAAGGAACTTTGAGAAACGAATCAACAATCTGGTCTCAACTCCTAATGCTGAGATTAGAAGGGTTAGTTCCTCGTCCGCAATTAGAGGCAGAGGAGCTCGTTCAACTAGAAAAATTGTCGAAATAGAGGGTGCCGAAGACATACGATTTAGCCCCAGCGGCACTGATAGTGGGAAGAGTGATAATGAAGGTGATGCAGATGAAGCCAGCAATGATGGAGTCTCCAATATAATGCTTGACGAGGCCCTTGATTTGTTGAGCCAAAGATGGGAAAGAATTAATGGAGCTCAGGCCCTGAAGTTGCTACCAAAAGAAACTAAGCTAAAGGTATGTCTACAGTTTTCTGTTAGAATTGGCTTTTATATCAAGATATTCTTAAATAGCGATATCTCTGTGCGTAATCTGGAGGTTGTTGAACGTCTATTATGTGGCTTATGATATATTCTTGCATGGATGAAAGATCACCTTGAGTCTGAGAACAACTGATGAATCAAAAAAGGCAAAAGAAAATAGTCCTGACTCAGCATCTTTATGATTGTCACCTGATCATTGCAAGCTACTACCAGTAATTTGTTAAAATTAGGAGCCTACTAATCTATTTGGATTGTTATTGTCTCTATGCTTTTATTGGTGGCTGTGATTTCCATGTTTGTATACTCTTGCCAGGGGCTGAAGTTTTTTTTTTTTGTTTTTTTTGTTTTGGGGGGGGGGGGGGGTTGGAGGGTGAGGGTGGCTCATCTAGTAATTTCAGAGAGCTTCAATTCTCACGTTATGGTCTTTAGTCCTCACGTCTGATCACCTATGGTCCTAGTTTATGTCAGCGTGGGACTTGGGGTACAGAACTGTGAACATGATTTGGAATGAATCAGAGCAATGGCTATGGGTCAAAAATAATGAAATATTGGGAAAATATTGCATCCATTGAAAATACTTGTGATAATTGAAGCCTTCGCCACCAATACATAGACGAAGGGTGGGAGTGGATCACCTGGCCTCAACCGTCATTCCATCTTGAAAGGTGCTGTAGGAGATTTGATCCACCAAAATCAACAGGGGGGGGGGGGGACATGCTTTATGTTCATTAGTGACTTTCGAATTTATGTTCTTCCGGCTGGATTTTGCTTATTGGATCTGCTCTCAGTAATGAAGTGGTTCGTTTCTCAAGAATATGCAGAACCCTAGATGCCCACTTGATGCTGTCGTGGGCTGATAAATTTTTATTTATTTTAAGTGTTACATATTTGATATTCCTATTGAAAAAACATGTTTAGCTGCTATGAACTTCATTTTGCGGTTTCGTAATGTTTGCTGTTACATGTGCTTGTTCAGAATTTGCTCCCTTTCTTGGGACCTCTCTTGCGAAAATCCAGTGAAGGACATAGAAATTTCGCAGTGATCAGGAGACTCAGAGAGAGTGAGAGCCTCCAGGTATGCAAATTTTCATGTACAGCAGTACAAGTGGTCAAAGTCAAAGTATGCTCAAAAAATAAATAAATAAAGGGTCCTTTTAAATTCCATTGGAATATAAGGGTAAAATTTTGGGGCATGTGAGAAAATTGAGTAAAAAAGGAGAAGAACGTGAGTATGTTGTGACAGACGTTTTAATTTTATTTTCAAAAAGTTAACAATGGAGTTTTGGGGGCAGTTAGATTTTGTTCAAGCATGGGCCACAATTGTTAATTCTGGAGCAATGAGGCATGCCACCTAAGCAAGAATTTTAAGAGCGCGCCACCTAAGCGAATATAATGACAAAAATTAGTTAGTGTAAAACGTTTAGGAGTCTTAGATAATGACAAAAAATAACTGGTTAAAACGTTTAGGATTCTTAGCATCCTTGTTGTTTAGGATTCTTGAGAGGTTAATTTTTGTCAAATATTCAAAATCATATATAATATTTTTCATACATCTCAAAATATAACAAAAATTACATTATCAAACGGATCGAAAAATACTTCAATGAGATGCATTAACAATATGTTTAGAACATATGAGTAAGAGTGTTAAGTATGCTGCCACATCATCAAATAGCATAGAGTGATGCCACAATTAAAATGAAATGTGCCACCTAAGAAAAGAGCACAGGACGCGCTATCTAAGCAAACCCAATAAAACCAAAACTTTTATCAAAATTTCATAAAAGATAATTATATCACCCATGCCTTTGGTGTTCTAACTCTTACACCAGCGTCCCGTAAAACGCCCTTCCAAGCCTACCATGGACCCGATAACCTACCCCGAGGGCCTCCCATATCCCCTAGGGGCGCCCCGCGCGATGTATTGCGGAAATATCCACCTTCGTTCCCGGGCCTCCCGGAAGCTAAAAAAACGTGGACTATAGCCTTCGTTTTCGGCTTCCCGGGGCTCGGATGTTAGTTTTGCCCAAACTTCTGCGGGGGGTCGATCATGACTCTATAGGATCCTCGGTGCCCCGGGAGGGACATCGGATCCCCGAACTTCAGTATCACTCATGCCTTTGCTGTTCCGGCTCTTACACCAGTGTCCTATAAACGCCCTTCCAAGCCTATCAGGGACCCGAGGGCCTCCCATGTCCACTAGGGGTGTTCCGTGCAAAGTGGTGCAAAAATATCTACCTTCTTTCCCGGGGCCTCAAAGAAGCCCAAAAAAGGTGGATTATACAGCCTTCGTTTTCGGCTTCCCGGGCCCCGGGTGTCATCTTTGCATAAACTTTTTCAGAGGGTCTATCATGACCCTAGAGTACCCTCGGTGCCCCGGGAGGGACATTCGGATTCCTGAACTTCGAAAGCACCATGTCTTTGGTGTTTTAGCTCTTACACTAGTGTCTTGTAAAACGCCCTTCCAAGCCTATCAGGGACCCGAGGGCCTCCCATGTCCACTAGGGGTGTTCCGTGCAAAGTGGTGCAAAAATATCAACCTTCTTTCCCAGGGCCTCCCGAAAGCCCAAAAAAGGTTGATTTATAGCTTTCGTTTTCGGCTTCCCGGGCCCTGGGTGTCATCTTTGCCCAAACTTTTCCGGGAGGTCTATCATGACCCTAGAGGACCCTTGGTGCCCCGGGAGGGACATCCGGATACTTGAAATATGATATCCCCCATGCCTTTGGTGTTTCGGCTCTTATACCAGTGTCCCGTAAAACGCCTTTCCAAGCCTATCAGAGACCGGATAAGCGACCCTGAGGGCCTCACATGTCCCCTAGGGGTGTTCTATCTAATGTGGTGTGAAAATATCCATCTTTGTTTCGGGGCCTCACATGTCCCCTAGGGGTGTTCTACAGCCTTCGTTTTCGGCTTCCCGGGGCCTTGGGTGTCATTTCTGCCCAAACTATGACCCTAGAGTACTCTCAGTGCCCCGGGATGGACATCCGGGTCCCCGAACTTCGATATCATCCATGCCTTTGGTGTTCTGGCTACCAGCGTCTCGTAAAACGCCCTTCCAAGCCTACCAAGGACCCGATAACCTACCCCGGGGCCTCCCATATCTCCTAGGGGTGCCCCGTGCGATGTAGAGCGAAAATATCCACCTTAGTTCCGGGGCCTCCCGGAAGCTCAAAAAACGTGGACTATATAGCCTTCGTTTTCGACTTCTCGGGGCTCGGGTGTCATTTTTGCCCCAACTTCTGCGGGGGGTGGATCATGACTCTATAGGATCCTCGGTGCCCCGGGGGCCGGGAGGGACATCGGATCCCCGAACTTCAGTATCATTGTCATTTTTGCCAAAACTTTTCCGGAGGGTATATCCCCCATGTCTTTGGTGTTTCGGCTCTTACACTATTGTCCAGTAAAACGCCATTCCAAGCCTATCATAGACCGGATAAGTGACTCTGAGGGCCTCACATGTCCCCTAGGGGTGTTCTATCTGATGTGGTGTGAAAATATCCACCTTCGTTTCGGGGCCTCCCGGAAGCCCAAAAATGTGGATTATAGCCTTCGTTTTCGGCTTCCCGGAGCCCGGGTGTCGCTTTTGCCCAAATTTCTCCAAGGGTTTTATCATGACCCTAGAGTACCCTCGGTGCCCTGGGAGGGACATTCAGATCCCTGAACTTCGATATCACCCATGCCTTTGGTGCTCTGGCTCTTACACCAGCGTCCCGTAAAACGCCCTTCCAAGCCCAAAGCACTGAGGCCCCGCCTAGGCGCACTAGGCGTGAGGCGCAGCAACCTAACGCTTTTTGAGGGTGAGGCGCACCTGTGATAGATTTTGATGAAAAAAACGTTTATTTTATAGCATTTTTTCTGTCATATACTAGTGCGCCTCACCTCACTGGGGCGCGCCCCTTTCCCTTGTGCCTTGCGCCTAGGCTCTATGGACCTCTATCGCCTCATTGTGCCTCGCGCCTTTTAACACATTGTCCAAGCCTACCAAGGACCCGGTAACCTACCCCGGGGGCCTCCCATATCCCCTAGCCGTGCGATATAGTGCGAAAATATCCACCTTCATTTCGGGGCCTCCCTGAAGCTCAAAAGACGTGGACTATAGCCTTCGTTTTCGGCTTCCCGGGGCTCGGGTGTCATTTTTGCCCAAACTTCTGCGGAGGGTCGATCATGACTCTATAGGATCCTCGGTGCCCCGGGAAGGAAATTGGATCCCCGAACTTCAGTATCACTCATGCCTTCGGTGTTCTGGCTCTTAAACCAGTGTCCTGTAAAACGCCCTTCCAAGCCTATCAGAGACAGGATAAGCGACCCCGAAGCCCTCCCATGTCCCCTAGGGATGTTCCGTATGATGTGGTGAGAAAATATCCACCTTTGTTCCGAGGCCTCCCGGAAGCCCAAAAAAAGTGTATTATAGCCTTCGTTTTCGGCTTCCCGGGGCCGGGGGTCATATTTGCCAAACTTTTCCGGACCTCGGTGCCCTGGGAGGGACATCCGGATCCTTGAACTTCGAAAGCACCATGTCTTTGGTGTTTTGACTCTTACACCAGTGTCTTGTAAAACGCCCTTCCAAGCCTATCTAGGAGACTGGGACCCGAGGGCCTCCTATGTCCAGTAGGGGTGTCCCGTGCAAAGTGGTGCAAAAATATCCACCTTCTTTCCCGGCCCTCCCGGGAGCCCAAAAAAGGTGGATTATAGCCTTCGTTTTCGGCAACCCGGGCCCCAGGTGTCATCTTTGCCCAAACTTCTCTGGGGAGTCTATCATGACCCTAGAGGACCCTCGGTGCCCCGAGAGGGACATCCGGATACTCGAACTTTGATATCCCCCATGGCTTTGGGATTTCGGCTCTTACACAGTGTCCCGTAAAACGCCTTTCTAAGCCTATCAGAGACCGGATAACTGACCCCAAGGGCCTCACTTGTCCCCTAAGGGTGTTCTATCTGATGCGGTGTGAAAATATCCACCTTCGTTTCGGGGCCTCCCAAAAGCCCAAAAAACGTGGATTATAGCCTTCGTTTTCGGCTTCCCGGCGCCTGGGTGTCATTTTTGTCCAAACTTCTCCGGAGGTTTTATCATGACCCTAGAGTAATCTCGGTGCCTTGGGAGGGACATTCGGATCCCCGAACTTCGATATCACCCATGCCTTTGGTTTTTTGGCTCTTACCACCAGCGTCCCGTACAACGCCCTTCCAAGCCTACCATAGACCCGATAACCTACCCCGGGGGCCTCCCGTATCCCCTAGAGGTTCCCCGTGCGATGTAGTGCGAAAATATCCACCTTCGTTCTGGGCCTCCCGGAAGCTCAAAAAACGTGGACTATAGCTTTCGTTTTCGGCTTCCCGGGACTCGGGTGTCTTTTTTGCCCAAACTTCTCCGTGGGGTCGATCATGACTCTATAGGATCCTCGGTGCCCCGGGAGGGACATCGGATTCCGAACTTCAGTATCACTCATGCCTTTGGTGTTCCGGTTCTTACACGAGTGTCCTGTAAAACGTCGTTCCAAGCCTATCAGGGACCTGAGGGCCTCCCATGTCCACTAGAGGTGTTCCATGCAAAGTGGTGCAAAAATATCCACCTTCTTTCCCGGGGCCTCCGGAAAGCCCAAAAAAGGTGGATTATAGCCTTTGTTTTCGGCTTTCCGGGCCCCGGGTGTCATCTTTGCCTAAACTTTTGCGGAGGGTCTATCATGTCCCTAGAGTACCCTCTGTGCCCCGGAGGGGCATCCAGATCCTCGAACTTCGACAACACCATGCGTTTGATGTTTTGGCTCTTACACAAGTGTCTTGTAAAACGCCCTTCCAATCCTATCAGGGACCCGAGGGCCTCATGTCCACTAGGGGTGTTCCGTGCAAAATGGTGCAAAAATATCCACCTTCTTTCCTGGGCCTCCCAGAAGCCCAAAAAAGGTGGATTATAGTCTTCGTTTTCTGCTTCCCGGGCCCCGGGTGTTATCTTTGCCCAGACTTCTCCGGACGCTATATCATGACCTTAGAGGAACCTCTGTGCCCTGGTAGGGACATCCGGATACTCGATCTTTGATATCCCCCATGCCTTTGGTGTTTTGGGTCTTACACCAGTCTCCCGTAAAATGCCCTTCCAAGCCTATCAGAGACCGGATAAGCGACCCCGAGGGCCTCACATGTCCCCTAGGGGTGTTCTATCTGATGTGGTGTGAAAATATCCACCTTCTTTTCGGGGCCTCCCGGAAGCCCAAAAAACGTGGATTATAGCCTTCGTTTTCGGCTTCCTGGGGCCTGGGTGCCATTTTTGCCCAAACTTCTCTGGGGTTTTTATCATGACCCTAGAGTACCAGCGGTGCCAGGGGGGGACATCCGAATCCCTGGACTTCGATATCCCCCATGGCCATGCCTTTGGTGTTTTGGCTCTTACACTAGTGTCTCATAAAATGCCCTTCCAAGCTTATCAAGGACCGGATAAGCGACCCCGAGGACCTCCCATATCCCCTAGAGGTGTTTCGCGTGATGTGGTGGCGTGATACAACAACAACAACCCAGTAAGTATCCCGCCTAGGGCGGGGTCTGGGAAGGTCCAGATGTGGTGGCGTGATGTGGTGTGAAAATATCCACCTTCGTTTCGAGGCCTCCCAGAAGCCCAAAAACGTGGATTATAGCCTTCGTTTTCGGCTTTCGGGACTCGGGTGTCAATTTTGCCCAAACTTCTCCGGGAGGTCTATCATGACCCTAGAGTACCCTCGATGCCCCGTGAGGGACATCCGGATCCCCGGACTTCGATATCACCCATGCCTTTGGTGTTCTAGCCCTTACACCAGTGTCCCTTAAAACGCCCTTTTAAGCCTATCAGGGACTGTATAAGCGACCCCTAGGGGTTCCCATGTCCCCTAGGCATGTTCCGGAGCCTTCGTTTTCAGCTTTCGGGGGCACGGGTATCAGTTTACCCCAAACTTTTTCGGGGGTCTATCCTGGCCCTAGAGGACTCTCAGTGTCTCTAGGAGGGCCATCCAGATCCCCGAACTTCTATATCACTCATGCCTTCGGCGTTCCGAACCTTACATTGGTATCCCGTAAAAACACGCTTACAAGGCTATGAGGGACCCGATAACGAACCCTGGGGGCCTCTTATGTTCCCGAAGGGTGTCCCATGCGATGTAGTGCGAAAATATCCACCTTTGTTCCGAGGTCTCCCGGAAGCCCCATAAAAGTGTATTAGCCTTTGATTTTCGGTTTCCCGGGGCCCGATTTCTGTTTTTGTCCAAACTTCTCCGTGAGGTCTATGATCACCCTAGAGGACCTCTGGTACCTCTGGAAGGTCATCTGGGAGGCACCCTTTCCGAAAACATTAAATTAATAAAAAAAAAATTAAGAAAATTATTACAACAAAGTTAGAAGCGGGGCAACCGTTCAGAAAACATTAAATTAAAAAAAAAAAACCAAAAAGAGCTAAACCATTCCATGCATAGCACGTGGATGCACACTAGTATAATGAAAAAGGAGAGAAAGTAGGCTTCTAAAGCTCCAACAATTAATAGAATGGTGCAAGTATGGGTAGGATTGAAGAGTAGTTTCATATATGTCCAAAACTTGCAGTTTAAAAGAAGTCTTTCGGAACTGTCAGTAAGTCAGAACACTAACCAAGTTCAGTCTCTTACCTACTGATCTCAGTATCTACAATTTTGAACTATTTTGTGTCGTTTTCTTCCCTTGCAACACCCTAAAAACCTCATATCAGGACATGAACTTGCGGCATAAAAAATAACTCTGTCAGTTTGAGCATGACATTGTCTTTGTTTTCCCAGTCACAACACCAGCATGCAGTTTTGAACTGCTGTGTAGGTGACTTTGCTAAATAGTCTATTGAGTTTAAATTGAGATTATGGTAAAACCGTAAACACATAATTGTTAAATGTGGACTTATGCTCTGTGCTTCTTATATTCCATGAAGACTAGCAAATGCATCTTATCTTAAAGGGTCTTACATAAGCAGTCCTCTCCAGTGTAACGTCCTTCCAAAAATCTGATACCTTCTCGATCTCATTTCTCTCATTCTGGTGTGTCAACATCCTCCCATTTCTCTGATATGGCTAACCACAGTGCCGGTTCACCACACCTCTACTAGAACATAGCTGTTTAAGGCGGGAGTCTCAAGAGAGGCACTGTGGGAAATGTTATGGTAATCCTTAATATGAATTGTCTAATCATTATTCCCTTTCGTACTCTGAAAAGAATTAGCATTCATCAGAGTCTAGTATACATCGGCCTTTTCCTGAGGGAAAGGCAAAGAAAAAAACAAAAGACCTCCATACAAACACGAAGAAAAAAGATAGGAAAGTAAAGAAAAGCTCTTTGCAAATAGACGGTTTCTCCCATGATAGCGAAAATCTTCACATTTGCTCTGAAAGCAGGTTAAAGATGATCTCTACAACAAGAGGAAAGCTGTTGTCAAGGTCACCGGTGATAGCATGTGCTCTCTTTGCAACAAGAAAATCGGAACTAGTGTATTTGCTGTCTATCCAAACGGCACAACCTTAGTACACTTTGTTTGCTTTAGGGATTCACAGAGCATGAAGGCTGGGGGAGGCTCCCAATTGAGAAAAAGATGAAACTGAATTAGCAAGTTTAGAGGTGAACACCTACAGTCTTTTTGAGCAATCAAGCTCTCTTCATCTGGAAATGTCTCAAGCACACCAGTGTTTGCTGTTTCATTTCCTGTATCCCTGGTTGCAAAGCCAAGGTCTTCAAACTTCCGCGAGGTGGAGCCAATGCATTATGGGAACATGAATCAAGCAAAGTCTTTTTCAAGGGAGCGAACTTCTGGAGTTGGCTGTGCACAATATTGCAGGTTCCATTTGGAGCTTAGAAAGTGTTTCTTACTTTGTGGTTGTGGAGTGTGTATTTTACAAAGAGAGGCAAACAGAAGTTCGGGTTGGTTTTTTGTTGTAATGAAAATGACCATACAAGTGGTGGGTTGATCGGAGTTCGGGTGATTCAACTATTGCATATATGGTCATGTTGTTGTATATCATGTACAAGATGAGTTTTGATAAATAATATACTACCTCCGTTTCTGAAAAATGATAACATTTACTTTTGCACGGTCTCCAATATATTACTTTGACCATAAATATTTGTGTTTATATGAATACATATAATATAAAAAATAGATTTTCCGAAAGTACTAATTAAAACGAATCCAATGATAGTATATTTTTATATTGTAAATCCTTATATTTTTTCCGAAATTAATGGTCAAAGTTTGTAAAGTTTGATCTTCAAAAAGTAAATGTTATCATTTTTCAGAAATGGAGGTAGTATTTGTTTATGTGATCGATTTTTTGTTACACTTTGTCAAGTCAATCATGTTGATCACCAACATTTACAAGAGGTGCAGCCACTAGATTTTTTATGGCCTCCGTCAAAATGTACTCTTATCAGATACAGGAGAAATTGCGATATTTGTGTGTATCAATTTGCAGATGCAGGGGATGTTTAAAATGAAGAATCAGGGAAAATATTAAGAAAAACTGCACAACCCAATCACCTGAACAAAATTCATGATAACATTGATAATTCACAATTGGCACTTGCTCAAAACTTATCAAACGTTTTCGTTTCCTGTAATAAGTGAAACAGTTTTGGTTCTCCTATTACAGGAAAGCTACAACTACAAGTGAACACCATTTTCCGGGTTTAGAATTGACAACGCTTTCAAACCATATTCAAGGTTTGGAACCAATAATGCCTTCGACTTTTCCAAACCTAAACCCAAATCCGAACCCAAACTCGAACACAGGCTGGAACCCGAACTCGAACTCGGGCGATGTTTGGGTACAAAGCGGTACACAATAACAGCAACTCTCTTGCCATCTAAGGGAGAATCACGAAAAACAATTTCCACAGCAAAAAACTTCCTAGCCCTCTTGAAAAACGCCGCCTCTTTTTTCCACCTCTTCAAATGCGCCATCACAAACACCATTTCTTTTCTCTCTCCTAGCAAGAAGTACTTCAACGTCTCCATCAAGGGCTCATACAAGTGGTCATGATACACTACATCCGACCCCAGGATAACATCGTAGTCCCTCCCAATGGCCTCCATCTGTTCTACGTCACCCCAGCTCAGCTCCGCCACGTGGACGGACCCACCGCCTGAGGCTACAAGGTCAATGTTGGCTTGGGCGTTGAAATCGAGGTTGGGGATGACGTGAGCGAGGTCGGTGACTGTGACGTCAGCGCCGAGGATAGCTGCGGCTGCTATTCCCACGAGCCCAGTACCGGACCCGAGCTCGAGGATCCGGATCCGGCGGGTTGGGTCAGTGGAGGAGAGAGAAAAGAGCGCAGGATGGTGGTGGGGGTTATCGAGGAGAGAGAAAAGTGTGGTGGCGGCTGGCCAGAGCTGGAAAGAGAGGCCTTCTGAAGGGAGCTGACGGATGAGGATGTCGCCGTTCAGTGAATTGACGTGGTGTCGCCGGAAATGCGGGTCGCCGGCGGGAATACACGTGGCATCAGGAACGGCGTCGTGTTGGAGACCGAGGATAGAGGTGAAGGGGTTAATTTCGTCGTCGCTGTTGCTGTTGCTGTTGCTGTTGCTGTTGTTAGTTTCAGTTTCAAGGGTTGTTGACATCTTCATCTGCGGTACAATTAAGTTCCAGGCAAATAGGGAATGCAAGACTAGAGCGTTGTCCAAATGATGTTGCTCCTTTCTCTTAATCATCCTAATTCGTATGTAGTGCAAGTAGTAGTAGGAGTTAAATAATGCTCAAGTTGGCAAGTTGCACTAGGGCTACATCTACAATTCTACATCTAAATGGGGCACCTTTCCAATTTTTGCCCATTTTCTCTCCATTTCCCCTTATTAGAAATATTTTATTAGTCTTCCTTTTTTGTTAAGTACGTGGCCCATTATAATGACAGATTTGGATAGTAAGCAAATTCTTGTATGAATTTGGTCTATATGGAATAAGTAGGAGTCATCCACGTGAAAAAGTCATTTTTTTAAGTGCCGGTGTAAGGTATTCATATACGAAGTCCTCCTATCCATGAATAATGATATGTAGCATAGAAATGACAATAGAAAGACAAAAAAATAAAAAAATAAATATGAAAACGATGAAAATTTTCAGACAATTGATAATCGTTTTACCATGAAATAAAAGTAATTAACAATCTATTATTATTATTATTACTTTATTTCTTTTTTGTACACGTTAATAAGCTAGTGTATGCAAGGTATGAAGTTCGATGGATCGAGCCCAAATCAAGGCAGATTACCATCATTTTCGATGGCTTTATTTGCAATGAGCAAGTTATACAACATTTACAAGATAAGTATAAGAAAATTGTAAAGACGAGGAACATGGGAGAAGTCTCAATTTTAGAAACTTAAATCACCACCTCATAAAATAAATATTGTATGGATATTATTGATGTTTGTGGACACCTAACTCCTTTTAATGTTGGGCACATTAATTTTATTTCAATCTCAAAGTATCTCAATTTGAATCCACTTTGTTAGAATTTCGTAATATTGTGTTAAAGGATGTTCACTGGTCACCAAAAGCACTCATATTGACTTTATTTTGTCATTGTTGGTGAGATCTGTGTAAAAATGATATGTATTCCACTTTAATAAGGGCGTGTTCTTTTCCATTTATTTCTACTGATTCTCACTGATTGAGTAAGGTCTTGTCACTCATTTTCACATATTGAATAAGGTCCTGTCAATGATTTTCACTGATTTAATAAGGCATTGTCACTAATTTTGTGAGTAGGAATGTGGGTCCTGCTACTGATTTTATGAGTATGAATGTGGGTCCTGCCATTGATTTTCACTGATTGATTAAGGTCTTTCCACTGATCCTCACTGATTCAGTAAGGTTTTGCCATTAATTTTTACTGATTGAGTAAGATCTAATAAGTGATAAAAAAACACATCCTAAATCAGCAATTAGGGATTCAAATTGTGAATGATGTGGGCTTGGCTATTCCAATTTGCATACACCCTTGTAACAAAAGACTAATTCCCTAACCCCCCAAAAAAATAAAAATAACTGCAATATGCGGGTATAGATGTGCGGGAACATGAGAAACAAGACAAAAGGCAGCAGATCAAATCAAATCGAAAATCAAGAAACGCAAGAAGAAAAATCTCTACAAGAGAAAGAAAGAAAAAGAAAATAAAATATGATAAAGGCAGTGATTGTGATGAACACACAGGGCAAGCCACGGCTCACCAAATTCTATGATTCTCAGGTACTTCTCTCTCTTCATTCTCACTTTTCATAATTTCTTCCAAAGAATGCCTCTATTATCACTGAAACCGACTATTTCCAATCTTAATGAAATCAACTCCGATCAATTCGCTCAAAAATTTTGTCTTTTTTTTCTGGGTGATGCCTGAAATAGCACCCAGAGAAGCAGCAGGAGCTCATTCGCACTCTCTACTCAGGTCTTTCTCTTTCTTTTGATTTTTGGGAATTCATTTTTTACGTTAATTACCAGTTCAATTGTTGACTTTGTGATTTTGTGAGGATGTAGTATTATGCAGCAGGCCTGAGAATGTCAGCAATTTTGTAGATGTGGATTCCATATTTGGCCCGGTACTATGCATTTCTTTTGATGGTTATCTGCTTATCAATCTTTCATGGTTTTACATTTATGCTGTATTCCGCAATTTTCTCAAATGACTTAATTACATCATGAAGTTTTTGATATTTTTTGGGTTGGGGATGCAAATACTCTTAGTACTGATTTTAGGAGATTAATGAAGAGCCAATTAGTTTTTTAATGCTCCAGGAACAGGTGAGCGTATACCTTCTTATACTATTATATGGGTGTGTTGTGGTAATTGAACCATTGTTCTGTCAACTGAACCATTGTTAATTGAAGTCATATGTCAGAATTATTATCAAAGTTCAATTCAAGCTCATGAGTGCTAAAATTTTGGCGCCATGCCTTCTCACCGCTGTCAGGTTACATATTTTAGTAGGGAAGGATCTCTATTTTCAATCTCCTGCCTCAAGCTATGAGTTGCCATGTAGCTTCATGTTAATCCCAAGTTGGTGTTTCTGACCATCCTTTCATCTGCAAATGCCAAATGATCTTGCCAAATGATCAAGAACTGGAAATATTTTGCTCATATATGCATGGGGAAAATAGAATGACTACCCACTTTCTTCTTATTGTCAAAAAATACTAAAATTTGTCCTAGGAATTTATGATGAATAAGGTGATGGTTGTGAGTATGCACTGTCAGCTGTAGATGAAATCTTCTACTAACTGCTTTGCAATTATAGATGTTGTCTCTTTGCCTCTCATCTCGAGTTGCATAGAGTTAGCTGTTCGTAGGACTTCGGACTTCGAACTTGGGTAATGTATGCTTAGGGAGCGATGAAAGTACATTATACTAGTATTTTATCATTCTTGAAGCTGTTGATTAGGGTGTTCAGTGTTGGTATTCGGAGGATGCTCCCTATGAAGGACTTTTATTGAAATCTAATTCCTTGAGGCTTGAGCTCATTAGAGGGCCTTGACTTTTCAATTACCTAGATTGTCTTATTTTACACATCCCCAACTGGTCAACTACTAGTCTACTACTACTATCTAAATTGACTCCTTACTATGAATACTTAATTTTGCCATTGTTGCGGATTATTGTAGAAACAACCTCTCTACTGTTTAGGGATAAGATTGTGTACAACTTGAAGTCCTTGGTTTTTATTTTCTAAAATGGTGATGATCTTAAAGATATCTTCCCCAAGCTTAAGGCACAGAAACTTTGGTTATTTGATATCTGCAATTTTTCCTCATTTCTCCCTGTTCTTTATTATGTTTCGTTTTTCTCTTGCTGCATGATGTGTACTCTGTAGGTATTCTATGGTTGAGAGGGTATGCCGCTGATCAATTTGAAAATGATAGAACTCGCTGTATTGTACTTTATCAGCTTGGTTTTGGCTCGAGAGTCCTGCTTTCCTGTGGAACCTAATTGAAGATACCTCATTTGCAGGATTCTAGGCTTGTATACAAGCATTATGCAACCCTTTACTTTGTATTTGTGTATGACAGTGCTGAAAACGAGCTAGCTATGCTTGATTTAATACAAGGTATGTGTTGATAAACTTGCCCCTAAGGATAGAACAGGAAGCTTTAATGCTTTATACAGCTCAACCATTTTTTTTCTTTTATTTTGACTTTACTGGGAAGTTGTGGGGATTATGGTTCTCAATTGATGTGTTTTTGGTTCCGTAGGTGTTCACTGCAATGTGCAATCTAAAGATAGTTATTTCATAATCTCCTCGTTGACTGTATCTCATTATCTTATCATCTTGATTATTGACTCTTGACCTATGTTGCCTTCAGTTTTTGTAGAAACGTTGGACAAATGCTTCAAGAATGTTTGTGAGCTTGACATAGTGTTCAATTATGGCAAGGTAGCATGTTGTTTATTTGTTTTGGCTCAATATTTTTAGTACTCATTTGACTTGTTAATTTGTATGCTTTCATTCGTTTGGGTGTAATTGCCTCTATCTTCCTGTGAACAGTTTCTGTAAAATACCAGTTTCTTTTCAATTGCTTAGCCACCAACATTCCACAACCTTATATTGACAAGTGTCCTCAGAACATCATTGACTTGCACAGTTGCACCTTGCACCTCTACGAGGAAAGCTGTGGAGCTCTTCTTATTTCTTGTAACTGTTTCTGTTGATTTTGCATTCTTTATACTTTTAATTCTTATTTTAATTCTTATCAGGGTATTATCTTTGCAAAAGGCATAATGTGTATACTTCTAGCAAACTGTTTGTAGTTGTAGTGAGCTACTGTCTGCTGAATATTCATTTTCTGTGTAATAACTTACATGCTGTCTATTGATTATGTAGCTGCATACTATTTTAGATGAGATAATCTTTGGAGGCCAAGTATTGGAGACTAGTTCTGCAGAAATCATTAGGGCTGTTGAAGAAATATCAAGGTTTGCTCCCACAACCCCAACCCCTCTGCTGAATAAAAGAGGAAAATAGAGCGAAAAAAACCCTTGCAGATCTTAATAATTGCTTTGTCATATCTTGCAGATTAGAAACAGCTTCTAGTACCGTGAATCTTGTCCCAAAGTCTGTCTCAAGCTGGCGGAGTCGATAGTACATTGGGAGCAGTTTCAGATTGAAATAAGGGGTTGTTATTGTGCAAGGCATTATGTGCATTTAATATGTGGTCTAATGAAGTTCACCAAAAAATATGTGGTCTAATGAAGCGCCAAATATTTTGCTTCTCTGTTAGTGAAGCGCTTCTGTTTGGTTGAGTCCTTATGTAGAGATTCTGTAATACTCATTTTAATGGGGGATTTCTGTGTCGATAGAAGTTTTTGATTGCAAAAGCCTTATTAACCATGTACAAAATTTTCACCACACCAACAAAAGGCAAAAATGAGATCGGGCCCTGGAAAGTCGAAAACGAAGGCTATATAATCCATGTGTTTGGGGCTTTTGAGAGGTTCCGAAGTGAAGATTTCACACCACATCGCACGGGACACCCTTAGGGACATGGGAAGCCACTGGGGCTCGTTGTCTGTCTCTGATAGGCTTGTATGAGTGTTTTTACGGGACACCAATGTAAGGGCCTGAACACACCAAAAGCATGAGTGATATCGAAGTTCGGGGATCCGGATGACCCTCCAATGACACCGAGGGTCTTCTAGGGTCATTATAGACCCCCTGGAGAAGTTTGGGCGAAAATGGCACCCGAGTCCCGAAAAGCCGAAAATGAAGGCTATAATCCACGTTTTTTGGGCTTTCGGGAAGGCCCAGAACGAAAATGTATATTTTCACACCACATCGCACGGGACACCCCTAGGGGATATAGGTTGCGCCCGAGGTATGTTATGTGGTCCCTGATAGGCTTGTAAGGGTGTTTTACGGGACACCAATGTAAGGGCCTAAACATCGAAAGCACGAGTGATATCGAAGTTCAGAGATCCGGATGACCCATCCGGGCACTGAGGGTCCTCTAGAGTCATGATAGACCTTTCGGAGAAGTTTGGACGAAAATGGCACCCGGTCCCTGGGAAGCCGAAAATCGAAGGTTATAATAATCCACGTTTCCGGGCTTCCGGGAGGTCCCGTAACGAAGGTTTATATTTTCACACCACGTGGCACGGGACACTCCTAGGGGACATGGGAGGCCCACGTGGTAGATTATCGGGTTCTTGGTCGGCTTGGAATGGCGTTTTGCGGGACATCAGAGGCTAATCCACGGGTTTTAGGTACCGAGCATGACTCCCCACCACCCCGTGCCACTAGACCTATCCCCAAGTCCTCTCTACTATTATAGTAAGGTCTCATGCAATTGTTTTGAAGTGATTTATTATTATTATTATTATTATTATTATTATTATTATTATTATTATTATTATTATTATTATTATTATTATTATTATTATTATTATATATTTCCTATTTTTCTGCGTAATTTTTAATTAAAAATTAAATTAAATAGCTATCTTGATAAAAAAAAAAAATTCGTAACTTAAAAATATATTTGAAAAGTTTGAGGTGGAACTTTTAGAAAATAACTCTCCAAACTCTCAAAAATCCAGCGCCTATGTCCCAGCGCTATGTCCTAGTCGCCTGTGTCCTAGTGCCTATGTCCCAGCCGCCTGTGTCCTAGTGCCTGTGTCCTATCATTTGTGTCCTAGCGCCTGTATCATGTCGCCTATGTCCCAGCGCCTGTGTCGCAGCGCATCAGGGCTTGTGTCCCAACGCCTTGATGCAGTATCTAGCGTCATGACGCAACACCCATGACCCATGTCGGTGCAACGCCTTGTCCCATGACCGCAACACCAATGACCAATGGGCTGCAGCGCATTTTTCCATGGACCTTGTCCCATAACGCAACACTCATGACCCATGTCGCTACAGTGTCTTGTCTCATGTCGCAACACCCTTGTCCCATGACGCAGCATCCTTGCCCCACGACCCATGACGCAGCGCCCAGTTTGTGCTCAATGAACGTGCATGTTCCAATGAGCGGGCGCATATCCTAGCGCCTAGTGAGCTCGCATGTGTCCCCAACACCCAGCGAGCGAGAATGTCCCAGCACCAAGTGAGTGCCCATGTCCCAGCGCCCAGTGAGTCCATGTCCTATGTCTCATGGGTGAAATCGGATTTCGAGGAACCATATGGCCGTCACGAGGCTCGAGGATCCTCTAGGGTCACCGGAGAAGTTCGGGCAAAAATGACACTCGAGCTCCGGGAAGCCGAAACGAAGGTTATATATATAATCCACGTTTTTAAGCTTTCGAGGGGCCCTGAAACGAAGATTTATATTTTCACACCACATCGCACGGGACACCCTTAGGGGACATGAGAGGCCCTCGTGGTCCGTTATGTGGTCCTTGATAGGCTTGTAAGGGCGTTTTTACGGGACATCAATGTAAGGGCCTAAACACTGAAAGCATGGGTGATATCGAAGTTCGAGGATCCGGATGACCTTCTCGGGCCACTGAGGGTCCTCTATGGTCATGATAGACCATCCGGATAAGTTTGGGCAAAAATGGCTTCGGGCCCCGAGAAGCCGAAAACGAAGGCTATAATCCATGTTTTTGGGCTTCAGAGAGGCCCATGAACGAAGGTGTATATTTTCACACCACATCGCAAGGACACCTCCAGGGGACATGAGAAGCCCCCAAGGTCCATTATCTTGTCCCTGATAGGCTTGTAAGGACGTTTTTACGGGACACCAATGTAAGGGCGTAAATACTAAAAGTATGGGTGATATCAAAGTTCGGGGATCCGATGACCCTCTCGGATCACCGAAGGATCTTTAGGACCATAATAGACCCCCCGGAGAAGTTTGCGCAAAAATGGCACCTGGGCCCCGGGAAGCTGAAAATCAAAGGCTATAATTCACGTTTTTCGGGCTTTTAGGAAGTCCGAAATGAAGGTCTTTATTTTCGCGCCACATGGCACAAGAAACCCCTAGTAGACATGAGAGGCCCACGGGGTAGGTTATTAGATCCTTAATAGATTTGGAAGAGCGTTTTACAAGACATTAGAGGCTAATCCACGGTTTTTGGATACCGAGCATGGCTCCCCAATATCCCGTACCACAAAATCTACCCCCAAGTCTTCTCTACTATTATAGTAAGGTCTCATAAATTTTCACAATTGTTTTGAAGTGATTTATAATTGTTTTTATAATTTTCTATTTATTTCCTACTTTTCTGCGTAAATTTTAATTAAACATTAAATTAAATAGCTACCTTGTGTGAAAAATTTATAAAAAAAATATTTTTTCGTACTTAATAATATACTTGAAAAGTTTGAGGTGAAACTTTTGAAAAATGACTTGCCAAAACTTTTGGAATCAATTGTTGTTTGTCATGCCGGAGCAGCAGGCAACGAGAGATATAGGGGTCTCGTGCGTGCATGAGAGACAGAGCAAAAGGGTTTTCATCCTTTTCTTTTTGAGCGTGATGGACAGAATGAAGGAGAATAGGCTTTCACTTTTAAAACGAGATATAGATCAGAGAGATGGAAGAAACGTGAGACAAAATTTTAGAAACTAAAGGTTAGTGTTTCAGTTTACCCAGAACACAATTTGAAGCCCATAAAATCACTTAAAATATGATTTTCATTTTTTTAATAAAAAATCCGAATTTTATGTTTATTTCTTTTTTGTTTAAATGCTAAATCCAAGCCAATAAATATTTCACCAAACTAAATAATCAAATAAACTATATATTCAAAAATAAATAATTAACAGGGTATTACAACCCACGTACAACCTATGGTGCGATTGTGGCATGGGCTACGTGTTGTAGCTGTTCTCTGGGATGCGGAACATTGAGCGGACATGGATTCGAAATGCCTCAGCCGTCCAATCTAGCGTTTTTCGCTCAGCATGCACGACGGCCGAGCGCAAGTTGACCTCCCGATCATTACGCGGAAAGGCTCATACGTGTCCGGTGTCAATTGATCCTGCTAACTGGTTGATCCTGCCAATAATCATATACTTGTCTCAAATATTACGCCATGCATGTGTAAGTATGAACTAATTCAGACTGAAATTATGAATGACTCATTAAATCAGTTATAATTTGTTTAATAGTACCTGCTACTCGGATAAATATGTAGAGGCTACAACAGGGTATTGTATTACTAATTGCATATGCAAATACAACACCATAACCAGGGTCGTCCCTGATATTTTAGAGGCCCTGTGCCAGATAAAATTTTAGGCCCTAAAACATGAGATATAGCCGCAATGTTTTCCAATCTCAACAAAATACCTACTAACGAGTAATAACCTAAAAATTGATAATTGAACACACACAATAAAAAAAAATAATAATAATAATAATAAAAAAATAAAAAAACCGTCTTTACCCACTCAAGTACTCAAAGAACTCGCCCAACTTAAAGCATAGCCCCTTCAATTTCATTTGTTGTTCCCTTAATCAGCAAATAAGGGATGTAAATTCAAAGGGAGTAAAAAGAGACTAAAAATTAAAAGCGTATTCAACCCCGTAAACTCAAAATTAAAAGTTTAAACTTCAATGTATCACAAGTTGGAAGAAAACCAGCACAACAAAAAGCTCAATGTTTGAGACACCGAAGCTGGTGACGTTATCGAAGCGCAACAGGGCGTCGATATGGAAAGCATAGGCGCCAGTAAAGGGGTTCCGGTGACGGCTCGTATGTCGGTGCCTCGGCGGTGTTATGGTAGAGGCAACGAATCACCTTGGCCCGGAGGCTGAAATATGGAGACGGAGAGGGGGGAGAGAGAGAGAGAGAGAGAGAGAGTGTAATTGGGATGCGTTTTCTGGAGTGACGTGTTTTGGGACTTGTTTTTACTTTTTGTTCACCAAATCTGAAAAGAAACAAGGCCCACACTGCTGTTCGTATTCCATTTCACAAACAATTTGGGCCAGAGTTAGACGAGTTACGGAAAATTGGGCCCTCAAAATTTTTGGGGCCTTGTGCGGTCGCACAGGCCACACCTGCTCAAGGACGGCCCTGACCATAACCTCTCTTAGTCTCTTATAAAGAAGTATAAAGCATAAATATAGCCGAAACGCCGAGCATCACTATAATTCTGTTGTATTCCCCGCCCAATCCTTTATTTTCTCTTAATGTCTTCTAGGACTACATGTGCAGCATTCCGACCGGGTGCTCCCATAACCCCACCACCTGGGTGAGCTCCGCTTCCACACAGATATAACCCCTGTAGTGGAGTCCTATTATTCGACCTGTTAAAAATAAAAATTTGAATCAGAGGTTTAATTAGCACCTGAACCATAAATAAATAAATTAGAAGTAAACAAATAAGCATTAATAGAAAGTAGAAACAAGAGGGTTATCAGAATTTACCATCCTTTTACAGGTCTCATTAGAAAGAGAGAGTCTAATCCCATGGCTCCATGGAAGATATTCCCTCCTTTAAGAAGTGAATTGCTAAATACCGCCCCAAATTACTACCTACCGCCCCCCCAAATTCCCTCTTTGCCCTTCACTCATCCTCACTCATCACTCATCCTCCCTCAAACTCATCCTCACTCAAAGCACCACCACCACCACCACCACCACTCACCACCACTCGAAAAACCACTCACCACCACTCAAACTCATCCTCACTCAAAGCAAAACCACCACTCACCACCACCACTCACGGATTCGAATTTTTTTTGCTTTATTTAGTCTAATTTACTTATTTTCGAGTTCGTCGGAGTAGTCGGGCGTCTGAAACAGGCGACTCACCCTTGGGTGAGTCAAGATCGGTAGACGACCGACACAAAAAAAAAAAAAAAAAAATATTATTTTTTATTATTATTATTATTATTATTATTATTATTATAATTATTATTATTTATTGTTATTATTATTAATATTATTATTGTTATTATTATTATTATTATTTATTATTATAATTATTATTATTATTATTTATTGTTATTATTATTAATATTATTATTGTTATTATTATTATTATTATTATTATTATTTATTGTTATTATTATTAATATTATTATTGTTATTATTATTTATTATTATAATTATTAATATTATTATTTATCGTCTAGCCGTCGCAGCTGAGTCTTTCATTAGTTTGATTCCTCCGGAGCAAGCAGAAGGTTTTCGATCGATTATGGAGGAGTATATGAGAGATTGGCGGGCTGCCAAATGATGTATTGACCCTAGATGAATTTGTTATATATTTATATAAGAGTTTCATTGTTATTGTTATTTATTTGTGTTATTGTAATTTGTTGTTTCTTATTTATCTTTTTTGTTTTATTGTAATTTGTTGTTTTATTTACCTCCAATAATCACGAAAAAAATATAACATGCAAAATATAACAATCACACAAAAATGTGACAATGATATAAGTAGAAAAATATAACAATCACGCAAAACATTCAATTACGTCGACCTCGCTAAACGATCCCAATGTGCTCTTCGCCTAACATACATTTGCTCCCAACCAGCGACACTATCAGAACGGGAAGTAAACCATGCTGCGCATATCGGAGGAACAGGGAAATCTGAGGCTAAATTCAGACGGATATAATGCATGTACGAATCACCTAAATGAGCTATGGATAAGGCCGAGTGCCTTCAAACCTTGCTACAGAGTTCCCTCCAGGGGAGCAACCGCGCTGATGACCAAGGTAGGCACCTTAAATAGCCCAATTTGTTTGGACTCGTTAGGTGATCTACGACCACCCTTGCCCCAGCAGAACGAACTAAGATATCTCGAATGAGGATATAGAATAGAACAAGGTAATCCGCAAGTGTCGAAAGAGCGGGTAATTCCATGTAAGGATGACAAAGGTAGGGCATTTTCCATTTTTATAGGAACTTCTGTACCAGAAACAATGGTATCTCCAATTATAGCCCCTCTGGGGTGTAAAATATATCTCTTCTCACCATCCCCATAGTGTATGAGACAAATGTATGCATTTCGATTAGGGTCGTATTCTATGGTTACGATTCTACCATATATGTCTTTTTCATTCCGTCGAAAATCAATTTTACGGTATAGACGCTTATGACCTCCCCCTCTATGCCTTGCGGTAATGATTCCTCTGGCATTACGGCCTTTACCACAATGACGCTGTCCATAGATCAAATTATTTCGTGGATTGGATTTCACTTGATTGTCTACGGCTCCATTGCGTGTGCTCGGGGTAGAAGTTTTGTATAAATGTATCGCCATGCTATTAAGTATTTTGATTTAAGTTCTTTTCTTTCTAAGAGGTGGAATAGAATAACCCGATAGTAAGGGCAATTTGTTTTGCCCAATTAATTGCATCTGTATCACTATCAAATAACTCATCAGTGACGAAATGCGTACTGTAATCAACACCATCACCACCGAACCGCTCCAAAGGAACCTAACGAAAACAACGAAAACAATGTTAGCTTAATCTTAAATTCAAACGTCTATCAAAACCGACTGAACCAAGGGACAGGCGTCTGAAATTTCCGTTTGGACCATGGAAGAAACAATATTAATAATAACAATAAATAATAATAATAATAATAATAATAATAATAATAACAATAAATAATAATAATAATAATAATAATAATAAATAATAATAATAATTTCATTTTTAATTAATTAAACAATAATCAGTAATAATAATAATATTAATAATAATAACAATAAATAATAATAATAATAATAATAATAATAATAATAACAATAAATAATAATAATAATAATAATAATAAATAATAATAATAATAATATTTTTTTTGCACAGTCGTCTGAAATTTCCGACTCACCCTTGGGTGAGTCGTCTGTAGCAGACGACGCACCCAAGGGTGAGTCGCCTGTAGCAGACGACTCACCCAAGGATGAGTCGCCTGTAGCAGACGACTCACCCAAGGTTGAGTCGCCAGTAGCAGACGACTCACCCAAGGTTGAGTCGCCTGTAGCAGACGACTGTGCAAAAAAAATGCGCAAAAAAAAAATTTACCTCCGCCACCGTCGACGGCACTTCCTGGTCGCCGGCAGACATCCGCGGCCGTTGCTTGAGTGAATGTTGATGAAGGTTGGGTATGAGAGTGGGTGGTAGAGAGGGAGAGGATGAGTGAAAATTTAAAAAAGGGCAAAATTGGAATTTGGGAGGGCGGTAGGTAGTAATTTGGGGACGGTATTTAGTAACACCCTTTAAGAATCATCAAAAAGGACATGTATGAGATCTCAAAACAGAGAGAGCAGAATAAGTAAGCTTTGAGAAGAATAAAAAAAAAATTGACGCATTTGAATTAAGATAACTAAACATACCTGTTAAGCCAATTTCCCTCTCGAGGTCTGGAGGAGTAAGCATATCGTATCCAAGAATTGACGAGCTGAAGCCTGGTGCATACTCATCAATCAAGGAGAAACACCGCTTCGCAAAGGACTCCTGCACATTTATTCATTTACAGGATTTAACATAAAGAAGTTTATATGCCTAAGTTCAAAATATCATCATAAGAAATGCTTGGTATTCTGTAACCTTCTATTAAATTCAGACATCCTAACATATGAAAACAAACTCACCCTGTATGCAGTGTCTTCCCAGCTGCCATCTAATGGTTGGTAGGGCGTATACTGAGTGAATAAGTTGATCACATGTTTTCCTAAAAGTAATTTATACCATTAACAAAGGTAGTCAATTCAGAAGCAGGAATCTCTAGTCATAGTTCATTGCAGTGCAATGGAGGAGACCAAACAAGTCACTCTTGTTAGAAGGCATATATAAATGGGAGAGGTGAAATTGACAAGAAAGTAGATACAAAGAAGAAGAGTATTACATGTTTCAACTCCCACCAATGCAGAATAACTGAATGGTGCACGGAATATACTCCACAGGCACATTCAAATAACAAAACCTAGCTAGCACAGAAATTTCCTCAAGGAATGGAACATGGGAAAGGCCTCAAGAAGATATACAGTACCTGGAGGTGATATGGTCCTGTCTAAAGCTGAAGGTATCGTCATCTCAATAACTGGTCTTCGTGATGGTAAGCCGTTCAAAGCATCCTGACAGGCAAAGTGTATCTCATCCATGCTTTGTGAAGTAGTGGGAGTACCAGAAGGAACTTCGCATGTCAGTAACACGGCATAAGGAGCTTACATAGACGTCAACTAGGAATGTAAACTAAGGTTTCAGTTTATTTAGAACAATAATATGCAAGATATAATGATTTCAAGAAAACAATGTGAAGGTTCTCAAGGTATTACTTGGACAGACTTGCAGCATGATTGGTGGGTTCTGTACATGGTTTCTTTTCTGTTTCCAAAGGAGGCCAGAGGTACTATGATTGTGTCCAAGTCTACCAACTAATGCCTGGGTTCAGTTGATCCAGGGTTCAAATTCCCCTTCCCTAGTGTTCTGGCATTTGTTTCTCCAACAAACTTACCCCCAAAAAGGGGAAAAAAATGAATGAAAGAAGAGAAAAAACAAGTCTCTAATTCTCAAGACCTCAAGTAACACCACACAGGAAGTTTAGTGAGTTGGCAGTCATACTGGATATTCTCGTTATACCAAAAAGGGCAGGTATTAGAGGTGTAAATTTGGAGTATGTCTTACATATGAGTAGTACAATGGCCACAATCAACTAAATAACAGCCTAACTTGACTGGTGTAGCTAACAGATTAGCCAAGTAACCTGTCACATGTCAGCCAAGATGGCAGGACTCATCAGAAACGTAATATTTACGAAACATCACAAGATGAATCCCCTCCGTCGGGCTCTGTATCATAACGTGGATTATAGCCTTCAATTTCAGCTTCTCTCAGAAACGGTTGAGATTCTCACACGAACTTATTGGGGGGGGGGGGGCTATTGTGACCCAAGAAGGCTCTCGGTGCCCCAGGAAAGACATCCAGCACCCCCCCCCTTCGTGTTCGCCCATGGTTTCGTGTTCCGGCCTTTAGATTGAGTCATTGAAAGACCAGTTTTCCGTTGTACCCTATTTGGGACCCTGTTACCGACCCTCGGGAACTCCCACGTCCCATAGGGGTGTCCCGTGCAATATAGTGCGAAAATAAAATAAAAAAACTCTAGGTGGGGCCCTCCGGACGCCCCAAAAACGTGGATTATAGCCTTCAATTTCAGCTTTCTAGAGGCCAATTCAGATTATCGCCTGAATATCTCCCGGGGCGCAAGGTTACCCAAGAGGACCTTCGGTGCCCCGGGGAAGCTATCCAGGTCCCCAACTTCATATTCACCCAATTGTTGCGGGGTTGGGCCTTTAGAGTAGGTGAACAGAAAATAGTAGAAGCCTATCTGGGTCCCGGTAAAAGCTCCGAGGAACTCTCAAGTGCCCAAGGGGTGTCACATGAGAAATGGTGCGTAAGATAACAAACTCCGTCCTCCGATGACAAAAAACATGGATTATAAACTTTTTTTAGCTTCCGAGGGGTCGGTTGGGATTTTCTCACGGGGGCCCATTGTAACCCAAGAGGATCCTCGGTGGGATGCCATCCAGGTCCCCCAACTTCGTATTCACCCATAGTTTCAGTGTTTCGGCCTTTAGAATGAACGACAAGGAAAGCTTCCATCATACCCTATTTGGGACACTGTAATCGACTCTCGAGGAACTCTCACGTCTTATAGGGGGGTCTCGTGCGATATAGTGAGAAAATAACAAACCTCATCCAGGAACCCTCCAGATGCCCAAAAATGGTGGATTATAGTCTTCAACTTCAGCTTCCGAGGGCCTGGTTCAAATTTTCGCCCGAACTTCTCCTGGAGCCCAATGTGACCCATGAGGACCCACGGTGCCCCAGGGACGCTATCCAGGAGCCCCAACTTCATATTTCAACCAGTCTCGGTGTTAGGGCCTTAAGATCGAGTGATCAGTAAATCGCCGTCGAAGCCGACCCGGTAAAGGACTAAAGGGGTGTCTCATGCGACATGGTGCGCAGATAACAAACTCTCATAGCTCTCCGGATGCCCAAAAACGTGGATTATAACCTTCAATTTCAGCTTCCCAAGGGTCGTTTGGGATTTTCACCCAAACTTCACCAAGGGGTTCATTGTGATCCAAGAGGACCCTCGTGCCCCGACGAGGCCATCTAGATCCCCCAACTTCGTATTCACACATGGTATCGTGTACCGACCTTTAGAGTGAGAGACCAGCTTTACTGTCGTCGTACCCATAGATGTTGGGAACGCGGGATATGGCCATGTTCCGCATCCCAGGACGAATTTGTCCCCGAACGGGGAGCGATTTGGAACTGGGACGGTCAGGGACGCGACCCTAGTTGACATCTCGGCGACCCCAATGATTTGACATGTTGCTGCTCAGCGGCTCATCGACGTTCTTGCTCTCCGGCGGCGACTCAATGACTGGAATCTATGACAAAGGCTAATTGAAGATGAAAGAAGAAGAACAAAGAAGATCTGTAGATGTAGGTAGCCTTTTTTTATTAGAGTTTGGCTGGCAGGTGTCACACATTATGCCTTTTTCTTTTCAATTTTCCTTTTTCTTTTTTCTCTTTTTGAGGTGATTGGCAGGTGTCACCATCGTTAGCATGGTGCCTGGGAAAAGAATTACTAGTAAATATTACAGTAGTTGGAGTGGGACGATTAATTATAGAGCCAATCTGATTTTTTTTTTTTTTTTGAGGGGTCTCTAATTTAAGATTCTCATTAAGGAAAAGGAAAGGACAGCAAAAATAAAAATAAAAATCTATGTTTTTTCAGATAAAATAAAAATAAAATCTATGCTCCCCGTACCCTATCGTTCCCCTATAACCTACCCCCCAGTCCCTATCCTTAAAATTCACAAATCTCGTCTCCGTTTCTGTTCCACGACTCGTTTCGTACGTCGTTTGGTGCAACACTGGTACCCAATCTGGGACTCGGTAACAGACCCTCTAGGAACTCTCACATCCACTACGGGTGTTCCGTGTGATGGTGCGAAAATAATAAGCACCGTCTCGGGGCCCTCCGGATGCCCCAAAAACGTGATTATTTTTAATATCCACTTCTCACCCGATTCAGATTTTTGCCCGAATTTCTCCCGGGGGCCCAATGTGACCCAAGAGGACCCTAGGTGCCTTGGGCCGGTATCCAGGTCCCCCAACTTCATATTCACCCATTATCTCCGTATTAGGGCATTTAGAGTGGGTGACCAGTAAAACGGCCGTTTGGGTCCTTGTAACAGACCCCGAGGAACTCTCAAGTCCTCGAGGGGCGACATGTTCGATATGATGCGAAGATAACAAACTCCGTCCAAGGGCCCTCTGGATGAACAAAAAACGTGGGACTTCAATTCAGCTTCTTAGGAGCTGGTTGGGATTTTCGCCCGATCAACCCAACATCGTTTTCAACCAAAGTTTTGGAATGAGCCCCCGAGGACTCTCACGTCCCATAGGGATGTGACCTACGTGATATGGTGCGAAAATAACAAACTTCGTCCAGGACCCTCTGGACACTCTAAACATGTCACATAGCCTCCCGTTTTGGCATCCATAGGATCTGAATCCCCAAGCTTGGTATTGACCCATAATTTTGGTGTTCATAACACTAGAGTGCCTGGGGCCTATCATGTCCCATATGGTGCAAAAATAACAAACTCTGTCTCGGGGTCTCCAGATGCCAAAAAATCATAGATTATAGCTTTCAATTTCCACTTCCTAGGACATGTTGAGATTTTCGCCCAAAATTGTCTGAGGGGCCCATTGTGACCGAAGAGGATCCTCGGTGTCCCGGGGAGGCTATCCAGGTCCCCCACTTCGCATTCACCTATGGCTTCGGTGTTCCGACCTTTAGAGTGAAGGACCAGTAACCGACCCCTTAGGGACTCTCAAGTACCAAAGGGGTGTCAAGTGACATATGGTGCGAAAATAACAAAACTTTGTCCGAGGCCTTCTGGACGCCCTAAAAACGTGGATTATAGCCTCCAGTTTCAGCTTCCCGCAGCCTAATTCAGATTTTCGCTGCAACTTCTCCGAGAGGCCTATTGTGACCCAAGACAGTGCCCCGTGGGCGCCATTCTATTCCCACAACTTCGTATTCTCCCATGGTTTATGTGTTCTAACTTTTAGAGTGGGCGATTGCGGCCGTCGTAGCCTATTTGTAACCTGATAACCGATCCCGGGGGACTCGCACGTCCCCTAGGTGTGTCGCTGCAATAGGGTGTGAAAATAACAAACTCCATCTCGGGCCCTCCGGGCGCCCAAAAAACGTGGATTATAGCCTTTATTTTTGGCTTCCACTGGGGCGAATCGAGCTTTCTCCTATGTGGTTATTATGACCAAGAGGGCCCTCGGTGCTCCGGGGGGGCCATCAGGGTGCCCCAATTGCCTATTCACCCATGGTTTTGGTGTACAAGCCTTTAGGGGGGGCGACAAGTAAACTGGATGTCCATTGGATCGAATCTTAATCCATGCCAAAACCAAGAGACTGACTTCTCATCCTAGGAGTTAGCAAGTATGATAGAGTCCCCTCTCTGTCTGTCTCTCCCGATTAGTCATCCAAGCCACTTTCACCTCTCTGATCTGCTAAATCTTCAATAAGCCGACCCCAACGTTGCATACCCACCGCGCAATGGTCGCTGGACTCACCACCCAACGATTTTGGATCCTTCTAATAAAAAAGAGGATAATATTCCGGATTATTCAAAACTTGCTTTTGGCTCTTCTCCAAGATATTATCAAAGCCCCCCTTTCGAACTCTCTCAAAAGAGAAATCGAAAGATTTCGTTCAATTTGAAGGGTAGTCGGCTGATCTGAGGCCATACCTAAGGAAAAAAGGAGTTAAAATATTGTATCCATGATGGCTGGTTTTCTGTTATTCTAACCCCCCACACTCCAAGCTCTCACATGCTACCAAAGTGTTATCACTAGTGCTTGCTTATAGATTACCAGATTATGTGACAGGGAGGAATGATATTTTCCCTCACATCGCAGCATCAAAGCAATGAGAAGCAGTGAATACACAAAGTACTACGCATAATCCCTTCCCAATTGAAATAGCAGCATACCTCTCTGAACCAATGTGAATAGTCCCAAAATGCTGAGGGCCCGCATCGATATCACTCACTTTTCTGTTACAACAGCCAAACTGTGGCAAACTGTCAACAGCCACATTGATTTTGGTCGTTCCCTGCTCAAATATGATAGCATAAAACTTGCTTTAGTCTGGATAAATAATATAACATGCCAAAAGCAAGAAATAATACAGTAGTTACAGATACTAATCTAAAATCTTTTGTGGCCATTTAGGGAGCCCACAAGTTTACATATGATCACTTGCATTTTCAAATTTCTCTTATGTCTCCAAACTTAGTTCTCCATAATCCAAGGAAAACTAACTTCAGCTATTATAAAAAAAGCCTTTAATTTTAAAGGGAAAACTGACAACAATTGGCATATGAATATATTCTACCATGAAATCTACACAACGCCAAAGCGGCGGAGACAATTAATTCCTCAAAAGTTATGTCAAAAAGTCAGCATGAGCGGGGTGGGAACAGATGAGTAGTTTAAAGCCAAAGGCTAGGGGTTTGCCACCACCGCCAAGAACAAATCTTTCTAGAGGGTCACGGCTTCCAAGACAAGCCTTACAAGGCATATCTACAGGAGATTGTTTATGTGAATCCTGAGGGAGCTCAGCTACCTCGTCAAGGAAAAATCCATTATTAAACTTTCAACAAACCAAAGTTGCATTATAAGGGGCAAGGCACGTGAATCTCTGACTTTCTCCACTGAGGGAAGCTTACTCAAGAATTTGACTTGAAGGTAAATCAGCTCCAAATATACCTCCAAGTTTTTCAGAGTCTCCATCCCCTTCTCCCGGAGTTCTAACCTCAATTAAATCAATCATCATCATCACTGGTTAACTAACCAAAGAATCACAGATACCATCATTAATAATTATGCCAACCATTTCTAGGTTATTGCAGAGCTTATTACCATGATAAGGGAAATAAAAGAGGAAAGACGCCAAAAAATGACTTAAGTTGCAGTACTGGGTACAGATTAACAAAGAACGTAAAAAAAAAAAAAAAAAAAAACAAGTGCACAAATATCCTCTGAGGCATGTGACATGGACAGAAGTGTTCCCCCAACCAGGTCGGCCAAACCTTACATTACAACACTTGACTCCAATGTCTAGCCATCAACAGCCAGAAGAGGAATACTCCATATTGAGATTTTAACATGCTAGTCTATTAGTATCTAGATAATCTGATTGGCTAAAGCCGTCTTACAGAGCTATAATCAGAGTGTTTGATGGCACGGAGAAAATCGTCAGGAAGAACATGACCTGGAACTAATTCCTGCATCCAGAAATGACGACATTCAGAAGGCAAACAGACACTGAATTATCTCCAAACTAAGCTGCAAAGTTAAAATTTAAAAACCAAGGTACAGGTTTCTCCTGGTTTGCCATACAGGTTATATTTCTCAGTTTTCCCAAATTTAATGAGATTGGCTCAAAGGAAGTTACCACAAATGTTCTATACGGGGTTGCATTTGATAGCACAACCGAAGACTGAACCAGTGACCCATCAGCCAGCAATACCTAGAACGATAGACACATGTCAATTTGGTGATAAAAATCTGTTGTAACAAAAAGCTTGAGTCTCCATATAGCATAGCCAACCCCTTTGACAGCTCCAGAGTCCTCAGTCATTAGCTGTGAAACCTAGAGAAAGATAAAAGATTATCCTTTTAGTTACAAATGGAAAATCACAAGTAAACACATTGATACACACATATTGCCATTGGTAGATTGACTCTGACTATCTTCAAATTACCGCATCCACTATACACTGTCTATTATTTGCTTCTTCAAACACCATAAAAACTTCACGGCATATTGAAAATTACTGGAGTGTCCTAGGAGAAGCCACCACTGATGAGCATCTAACTAATGTGTACAATACCATAGCATACAGTACCGTTATGTGTATTATGGCTCCCTACCACACATAAAATTACAGGAATATATCCTTGAATTTCAGCCAAATGATCATAGATTTTCCAACTAAATATTAAGTACTTTGAATATGGTTCTGGTATCTATTCTCCATAGCAGGGAAAAGCAAGCAGTCACAACTCCCCAATGTGTATCAGAGGGGTTCCTCCCCACCCTTACCTGTCCTGGTCCCTTTCAAAACCAATCTTTAGTTTCAGTTGCAAAAGCCCAAAATAGAATTTAAACCATGATGTACCATGCAACCGAAGCATTAAGATATATAGGAATTAGGAACATAGGATATACACACGAAACATCGTCCAATTTGCAGAATCAACAACCCAGGGTCAGCCAGTACTGATTCAGGTGTTTGGCTTACTTCGGCATTAGTCACTATATGAGCTCCAGCTTCCTTCGCAGCATCTGCGATTGCTGAGGATACAGAGCCCATCCCACCTTCCACATACCTACACAGTGCAGCGTATGAAGCAATTTACATGCTTAAAGTTGGTTCACAAGAAGATATAAAAAAGACAAAGCACGACAGATAATTATCACTGGTAGCAGAGAAGCTCGACTCCTACTTGGTCTACTTCCAATAAGCTAGCGGAGGTACATATTTATCCATCTCTTTGCAAGAATTCCATGTATGTTTTTCATTCTTCCATTTTCAGTAGAGTAGAAAGAATCTGTAGCCAGTAAATTTCAACTTTGGAAAGTAAGGGATTAGATCAATGTCAGATAAATTGTCTTATGCTTTGTTTTAGTTAGGAGTAGTAGACCAATCAATGTGATGTGTTCAGAAAGAGGGTCACTAGGAAAGAACCTCTTAGCAGTTGCAATTACAGGGGTAAGGTCACAGCATCTGACCTACATAGACCTTGCCTCAGGTGGGAGGCTAGTGCATTGCGTTGATTTTGTCTAATTTTTTGGCCTTGAAGTCACTTTCATTTAAGGTGCATGAGTAGCGGGGAGAGTAATCCATCACACTAACATCTATTGCTATAAACTTCTATCTTATTTTTGTTTATTTATTGCTTGTAACAATTAATAAGACCAGGGGATTTGTATGATGTGTCGTCATAGTGGGGAGGATTCTTTGCATCTGTTTGTGCTGTGTGATTTTGCTAGGGATCTTTGGAATAGATTGCTCTGTGGGGAGAATTTTGTGTGCCCAGTTACGGTGGGCGAGTTCTTGCAGTTACGATTTGCTGCGATGAGGAGGAGTAAGGAGGGGAGAGTGTTGTGGAGGTGTGCCTGCATGGCTATTCTGTGGTGTATATGGTTGGAGAGGAACTCGAGGGTCTTCTCCGAGACACAGAAGTCTCCTGATTTAGTTTGGGATCACATTGTATATTTGGCGTCTCTCTGGGCAAAGGCAGCAGGGGCTTTTAAGGGCACTCCGCTGACCTTAGTCCAGCGACATTGGCGTGATGTGTAGATATTTTTAGCTTGATATTGAGGATGCCTTATCCTCAACCTTTTTGTATTCTTTAACAATTGATTAATAAAATTTTTCTTATCTAAAAAAAAAAAAATAAGACCAGGGGAAAAAAAACAGCAGCATCACACTCTCATGTCTTGTAAGAAGATAAAGCAAGGACATTACAAAAATGCTGAAGCATGTACATTATCACTGAGTCTCAACCTGAAAAATGTAATGTTTAAATACTTACGACCAAATTCCGTGTTCGCCATTTGTTTCACCCATCACATGATGCAGCAAAACATATCCACTACCTGGTGTGTGGACACTTGCCTATTAGAGTAAACGATAGATAGGATTCAATATTGTTAATAAGAACAATAGCATGAGCAAATCAGGCACCACTAACACCAAAACCAACTCATCAAAGACCAAGCAAATCACCTCAAAAAAGATCCCTTTTTGAGGTGGGAAAAACAATATCACCAATTTACCATAAAAAAGCACCCGTGTAAGGACAAAAGTATTTGCACGCACGTACCACCACAACTTAAGTGTCAAATTTTAGACTAGTTGCATACTAGAGCTTTGACTAAAACGGGATCCATACCATGCTTCCAATTACAGCATCTGTTGCAAGTGTTGCCTTTAGTACATCTGACTGCAGGAATAGAGTACAGTGAAGCCATGAGTAGCAGAAAAAATAATAGTTTCGCCAAATAGAATAAAATGCCTACTAGATATGATGAGTAAAAAAAGAAAAAGGACAAAATAAGAAGGTACAGAGAAAGAAGTCTTATGGTATTACTTATTTGCTTAACAGGCTACAAAAACATCAAAAGGGGAAAATTTTCCAAATAACCAAATATATTGCTACTGACAAGCCATAATAAAAAAAAGATGACAGAAATAAGAAGGAAGCACTGAAAATAAATCATTACCTCAAACCAGTTATTTAGAACCTTTGAAGCTGGGGACAAGAGAAGGTCCATAAAATCCCTGTCATCAAGCAGAAAAAGTTAGTGTAATAAGAAATTTACTTATCACTCCAAAATTATAGTACAATGCTCAGGCCTAGGAAGCTACTATAGAACAAGATTCAAATGTCAAATTGGAAGAAAAAAAAAGCCACCTATGCATCAAGAACAGACAACAGTAATCTTACACCATCTCTTTTTGTCCAAGGTTGACTGCGCGGTGAAAACAGCTAGACCAAAAAGTTGATTTATGCAACTTATTCTTGATCTTATCGCTAAAAGATAAAGTGCCTTCTACACTTTCAGGAGTCGGTGAATCCATTATTGGATCAAAGAATTTACAGAAGCTCTCCAGCTGACTCGAATATCTGCAAAGTGGTGGCACCAAATGAGCTCAAGATAAGCAAAATGCGTGCAAATTCAAGTGTCCACTCAATTTGCTTTGCTACATAGCTAAAATGTTCCCCATGCTTTTCAATCGATAACAAGTGATCGATTTCAAACAAAGGCACATAAACACATTGAGAACACTTCATATTGGAGACTTGAATTTTTCAAATCTTCTTGAACTCATCCACAAAAAGGATTCTGCTCCACAACTGTCAATGAGTTTAACTCTCCGTAGTCACACAAATACTAGGATGACATCTAAAGTTCAAACCTATATTCATGTACATAGCCTTTAGTTCAACTATGTCAAAACCAAACACACAACTCAAGCTAGTTGCTTAATTTCACTTGAGATCAATAAACATAAGCATATAAAGATCATGCACTCAATGACAGTACAGGATAGAAAACTTGCTTTTGTGCTGCCATCTGAAGTACTAAACTTAGCTGGTAACATGCTATCTAAAGCACATTTTGTCATTTATAAACATACAATAGATTATGCAACCTGAACTTGTTAGCTGCCTATCCCAATCAAATTCACATGACAACCAATAAAACTCTCCACTTACCCATATAGCATAAGATTTTCGAGAAAAACACGTTACGATCAACTAACAAATAACCTCAACTGAAAAGAGCTAGTATATAAATATACGATTGAGTAAAAATCCAGTACCTAGGATAAGCATCGGCATCCCGCTGAGAAAACTTGGAGATCTCAGAATGATTAAGGTCTTTATCAGTCCCTAACATAAGATATCTCCCATCAACACACGGCGTAAACGAAGATGTACTTCTTCTCAGCAATTTCATCCCGTGCCTCTCCAATTCCAACTCCCTATATGAAGAATATCCAAACCAAAAATTAAACTACAATAAATTAAATTAGAAACCTCAAAAACCTAAATCACCGATGAGAGAGAAAGAGTGTGTATACTTGATGATAGAGGGGCGTAGAAGGCTTTGAAGGTAGCTACACCGAGAGAACTTGAATCCCGGGATCAATTCCTCGGTAACGGCTGCGCCCCCGATAATGTGGCGGCGCTCGAGTACAGCCACCGAGACGCCGGCGCGTGCTAAGTACGCAGCCGCCGTTAACCCGTTGTGACCACCGCCAATGATTAACGCGTCCCATTTCTTGTCCTTTAGCGCGTGTATTCCACTAGCACCAGTGCTAAATTGTCTTCGCCACATTTTTCTCTCTCTCCTCCTTTAACCACTACCAGTAGTATTTAGCGACAAGCGTCTTCAATGGTGACGATGCAAACGACGACGAATAAGAGGATGATGACTCCCACTATAATTCCGAATGTCACCACATCCATTTTTCCTTTTTTTTCCTTTTCTTTTTATGTGAAGCAAACAAAGTTTTTCATTTTTGGGTGGGAAAATATTGGCAATTATTCAGAAGCAGGCACAATTGTGTTGATCAGTGAAGTGAACTGACTCTTATCAAAAAAAAGTGAAGTGAACTGACACTCTACAGTAGGAGCTGTGGCGTGCGGCGCTATCAGATCCCAATGCTGTGTGAGTCAGTAAACTACTAGGTGATGAATGACGTTTCTTGATCCGACATTTCTAGTTGTCATTTTCCTTTTATACTCCTTTTTCCTTTTTTTGGGAATTCCTCTTATACTTCCTACTCCCCGTAATCAATTTATTCATTCATGTAAGAAACTTATTGATTACTTTATATTTTAAAAAACAATTTTTGTTCCATTTTTTCCGAAATGGTGTTCAGTTTTACACAAAATCTCGTATGAGGCAACCTCATGCCCCTCTCATACAAGTATGATGGCAAGCCGACGTCATGCTTGTATATAAAAGTAGCTTCACCTTGAGCCGGCCTCATACAAGACTTATTGTCAATCTTATCATACGAGCACATAATCTTTGTCTGATTAGGATCATAATAATATACTTCTTGTATGCTTCTTTTTCTCCATATAACATATCAACCAAATGCAATAAACCCCTTGAGATCCACAAAACTAACAAATGTTGTTTCTCATATGAGAACTTTTTTCCTCGTATGGAAACTACATCCTCTTGTTGAAGAAGTACAATAAAATGTTTAAGAGCAAAACTAGCAATTCAAGCAATAGAAAAACAAAACTAAACAAACCCATTAGCATTGATGTTTAATCTCACACGAGAATTATCCCTGTTCCTGTAGTATTTGTTTACAGAATAAGAGAAGTGAATTGCTATATACCGCCAAAAAATACTCACCACCGCCCTTAGAATTTACGATTTTGCCCTTCACTCTAACTCACTCTCCTCACTCGTTTTTTTTTTCCAGTTCGTAGTATCGGGCGTCTGCAATTTCCGCCTGACCCATGGGTCAGGCGTCTGCAAATACCGCCTGATCCATGGGTGAGGCGGAATCTGCAGACGCCTGATCCATGATTCAGGCGAAAACTATTGACGCCTCACCCATGGATCAGGCGAAAAGGGTTTCCGTCTATCCCATGGATCAGGCGGAAGGGGTTTCCGCCTAAACTTTGGGTCAGGCGGAATATGCAAACGCCTTACCCTATTTTTTTTTTTTTTTTTCTCAATGCATTCGTTGTAATTATTATTAATATCATTATTATTATTATTATTATTATTATTATTATTATTATTATTATTATTATTATTATTATTATTATTATTATTATTATTATTAGTGTTATTATTAATCTTATTATTATTATTAATATTATTATTATTATTATTATTATTATTATTATTATTATTATTATTATTATTATTATTGTTGTTGTTGTTGTTGTTGTTGTTGTTGTTGTTTTTGTTATTACTATTTTTATTAGTTGTTATTGTTATTGTTTTAATATAATTGTTTTGTTATTAATATGTGAATTAGTATTGATTAGTATTTATTATTATTATTATTATTATTATTATTATTATTATTATTATTGTAATTATTGTTATTGTTATTATTATTAGTATTGTTATTATTCTTATTGATATTATTATTATTATTTTTGTTATTACTATTATTATTAGTTGTCATTGTTATTATTTTTTAATTATTAGTTTTATTATTATTAATTGATTTTCGAATTGCTACATTATTGTTGTTATTATTATTATTATTATTGTTATTATTATTATTATTATTAGAAGTTGTTTATTACTGTTTACTGTTTAATAAAAAATGTGAAATGATAGAAGAGAGGAGGAGCCGGTAAATCGATACCGGGGTTAGCCAGCGTACTAGCTGGTTCAGGACCGCGTCACACGAGGACGCGCGGGATTGATGTCTCTGTACGGAGACAGAGAGAGGCACTTCGTATGAGGGATGAGGAGGAGGAGGAACTCGATTACGGATCGAGCGAGTTCCACTCCGGGGATCAGTACATGGACGAGGAACCGATTGTCGCCGAATCCTCGTCCGTGACGTGGCGCGTGGCGAAAGGCAGAGGCGGTTGTTTATGTTTTATACATTATGTTTGTATGACAGTTGATATTATTATTATTCATTATGTTATTTTTTATGCAATATTGGTGATGATATTGTCATTTGAATTTATTATTATTTTAGACACTACAAATGACACTATTAATAATCGATGCGTATGAAAAACAAAAATTACATTAATAATCGGTCCATTAATAAACACGGTTCAAAAATTACATCAAACCCGCTAAACGATCCCAATGTGCTCTCCGCCTCTCATAAAGTTGCTCCCAACCAACGACACTATCAGAACGGGAACTAAACCATAATGACAATATCGGAGGAACAGGGAAATCTGACGCTAAGTTCAGACGGATATAATGGTTATACGAATCACCTAAGTGACCAATGACGAATTCTCGAACTGGACGTGTAACGGTCGAAGGTGCTTGCAACGGTAGCACAGTGAAACAAGCGTCGACCCCGTGAACGTATATGTGTTCGTACAGTGCTCGGTTAGCTAAGATTTCGTTTGCAATGCAAACTCTCGTCCATCGCCATTGCTCTTGGTCTCCGAAAACGTAGTCCGCAATGACACGGAAACCGCAATTACCATCCCCAACCACATCGAGATATCCTTCAATGAAAGGTATGATAATTCCCGGAATTTTGTTAACATGATAGAATTCAGTGATATCTATTCCGTGTCCATCTGCAAGACAATATAATAGAAAGTCATTAATAGTACTTATCAAAAAGTACTTAACAACATTATGTACATGTTCAAAAATTATTTCATACCAGTACTCCGCACGACGTTACTCGATGAGGATGAGCTACGACCACGCCCGCGGCTCGAACTGGATGACCTAGGGCGACCACGACCCCTCTGGCTGTACTCCCATGAACTAGGATCACGTCTGGTAGAGGAACTCCCTCTCGGTCGACCTCTGACTGTCGTGTTCGCTTCCGGCTCGACGTAACTCGCTGCATCAGGATGAAGCTGCTCATGGATAAGGACAGATATGTTGCGCACAACTGCCGGGTCGCTTGAGTTAACCTCGTCGACGAGAGAGTGAAAGTACCGATGGTCCTCAGATGGATGCTCAGTCATGTCAAGCGTAGCTATCTCCACTGCATCACTAATAACGAGTGTTCGCCAAAATTTGTGGACACTATTCAAGCTAATTGGCGTGCCCGTATCCGTGGCCGTTTTCAACTCACACGCACACGGGATCTGATGAGTGGATCTCAATACACAACCGCAACGATCAAATACTTGGTCACTCAATTCTCTCATCCTCTTCAGCTCATCCGATAATATTCCTAAGCAGTAATGGAAAACATACCCGCTCAGATAGTTGAATGGGAAACCCGAGTACATCACACCTCTTCGTCTTCTGCACTCTTCAAGTGTGTACTTGATCTGAGTTAGTTGTGACTCGATTGACTTGTTGACCTTGTTCCAAACATTGTCCAAAGCTCCAGTTGAGGAGTTCAACCACTGTTTTAGCGCGGCATGTGCACTCTCCACCCTGCAAGTCGTAGTGTTGCCAAGGTGTAGCACCTTATTCGTCCACGCAGCTACAAACATCTCTTTGTATCTCAGCCAGGTCTCCTCTACATAGGATATCACGTGAGGGTAAGAACTCCAAGTATCCTTCATCGTACGCACTGCTCTATCGTACTCAGCTTCTGTGGAAGCTTCCATGATAGATTTCCACTTCCCATTCTTGAACCTCTGCGCGACGACCTTATCTTTTCCACAAAGTCTGTACACTTTGTCTTCAACGACTTTGTTAATGTGCCATGACAGAGCAAATGGGCACTCTCGGGAAATATCTCTCTAATAGGTGTCATCAACCCTAGCTCACGATCGGTCACAATTGCTATTGGGTGTACATCATTTCCAATAAGCATCCTCAACTTATCTAAGACCCACGCATAGCTTGCCTCAGTCTCATCCTTCATAATGGCATAAGCTATGAGGAAGTTCTTATTGCTTGGAGTCATCCCCACTATCTCAAGAAACGGCATCTTATACTTGTTTGTTTTGTACGTGGAATCTAAGCCAATCAACCAAGGAAAAGACCGAAGTAACTGAATTGATGTAGGGTGTGCCATGAACACGTGAGTTACCTCATTAGTAGCTGGGTCGGCTCTTGTCCAATGTACGTACTTATTCTCCACAGCTAAATGATGAAACTGACCAATGACATCTCTCTCTTCAAAATCAAGTTTCCTTATACGATCTCTGTAGTTGTACACATGTCGTCTAGTTGCATTGTCCTCGGGAAATTTTTCCTTAATAGCGGTCAAGATAGCACATGGCTTTGTTTGTGCCGAAGTCGTGTCACGAACGAGTTGTTTTGACCCAGGACTAAGACCTCATCTGACGATATCCCTCAGGAAACACAGCAAAGTCATGGTTGTGCGTACCCCTAATCCCAGGCAATGTGACAATCATCCAACTACTGGACCCATACACTTGTTCAGCTCTTAACTGGAACGTACATTTACAAGCCTTTGTTTTCGTCTTCTTCCGAGCAGCAGTATCTAAGTCTGTTAATTCCCCTCTGTAGCGTTCACCTCGATTGCATCTTAACAATTTTACGCTTCCATTGTTCTTGTGTGACGAAATTATCAACTCAAACCCGATAGTAAGGGCAATTTGTTTTGCCCAATTAATTGCATCTCTATCACTATCAAAGAACTCATCAGTGACGAAATGCGTACTGTAATCAACACCATCACCACCGAACCGCTCCAAAGAAACCTAACGAAAACAACGAAAACAATGTTAGCTTAATCTTAAATTCAAACGTCTATCAAAACCGACTGAACCAAGGGACAGGCGTCTGAAACTTCCGCCTGCTCCATGCTGCAGGCGGAAAAAACGGACGGCTTCTCCATGGTTTAGGCGTCTGAGAATTACGCCTGAACCATGGAGCAAGCGTACGCAATTTCCACCCCAACCATGGTGCAGGCGTCTATAGTTTCCGTCTGTCCCATGGAACGGGCGGAAATTGCAGACGCCTATTCCATGGTTGGGGCGGAAATTACGGACGTCCGATTCAAATTCTGCGGAAAAAAAAAAATTACCTCGGACAGCGTCGACCGCACTTCCTGGTCGCCAGCAGACATCCGCGGCTGTTGCTTCCTTACCGAATGAGTGAATGTTGATGAAGGTTGGGTATGAGAGTGGGTGGTAGAGAGAGAGAATTGATGTGAGAGTTAGAGAGGGAGAGGATGGGTGAAAATGTGAAGAAGGACAAAATTGTAATTTTTAGGGGCGGTATTAAGTAATTTTAGGGCGGTAAATAGCAACACCCGAGAAGCAACCTTTCTTAAGGGGCTCATGTTCGTCATCTACACCTTGTTCTAGGTTCTTCCAGGAACCAACTAGAAAATCATTAAATCCAGCAATTCAACAGATGCATCTCCTTAGTTAACGGTCTTCCTCTATTTTCAGTCTATGGTCCTCATCGAGGTATTTCCTTTAAATTCCTTACGCCTGAAGAATTACAAGCACAAACAAAATCACCAGACTAAAACTGGCATGAGCAAGTAAAGAACTCCCACATTTGGTTAGAATATGCAGTTGCAATGTACCACTATAATCAATCAGGACTAAAACCTGCAATCAGTCTCCCCCAAAAAAAGGAAAATATTGCAATCAGTCGAGCACATAGATCCTAGAGGCAATATCCTGAACCAGCCAATCAAACCCCTCTAGCAGCCCCTCTCCAGTGTATGCACTACAACCCACAATTTTCCAGTGCCGGGTCTTATCCATAGCATCCAAGTTAAGCACCTGAAAACAAGATAGAAGATGGGAACTAACAATTTAAATATCAAAAACACATAGACAGTTGTTATCATCTTTTCATGGATTAACGTATGTGTATGCAAGATGAGACCCACATAGTTGACATTTGGGTTACGTATCACTCATATATTCCTTGATCTAGCACGTGCAATAGACTAAAAGAAGACGAAAAGCATCCGTTCAAGTTCCAATCAATAACAGGCGATGTGAGATCAACACACATGGACTGGGAGAGAGGGATCAACAGATGCAGATGGCAATGGCCATAATGCTTAGAACCAAAGAATAGTTCTTAACCAACTAAAGATTAAAATATCATCATTGTCCGAAATTTTTACAATGTCTCTATCCTGGTCAATGGTCATAACAGTAATTATCTTTTCACTTGTGTCTCTTAACTCATGGTGATGAATCATCACCATAAGTTATGAAAGCATATCTCTTCAAGTATACTCTCGTGCAACCGTCTCATGCTAACACAACCCGATTTAGAGGCAAATTTATATAGTTTAGGGATGACTTCGAGTCTTTGTGATCATTATGGGTGACTTAAATTTTAGTGATGACTACAAAGAGTACAATGGGTGACTTTTACCCAAGCACCCATCTGACCCTCAGATGATTGCACAAATGAATTTGCGTCTCTCTTACTGCCCTAAGAAAGAGGATATTCCACATAGCTCCACCAAATTTAATCCAGTGAGTTAGGTAAGCAGTGTAAAGCCTACTTCCAAGGAGTTCAGGTATAGTCCAAACACCATTTTGTTGCCTTGTAGGCTGCAAAAAGATGTGTTTCCATGCATGTCATGACAGTATTAAACATATTGCCAAAACTTGAAAAATACCAAGAAACAGGCTGATATTAAAGTCACCGAGAAAATGTTGATATATCCAGTATGCCACAAAACATTAAATATTGGTGATGGGAGTTATAACGATAATGGGAGGTCACAATAGAAGCAGAGCCTCCTCAGACAGCTACGCAATATTAGGACTAAACCCACACTTGGAGCAATGGAAATTGCTCATTAATTCAGTAATTACACTATTAACATAGGTAGAACCTTACTTTGGCAATTTCAGCAGGTGCAAGAGCACCCTGTATATCCTGCTTATTCGCAAATACCAGCAAGGATGCACCTGACAGCCTCTACAATAAGAAGAAACAGTTAAATCATGTCAATTTAGAACCACAACTGTTTTATAGCACAAATTTGCTGCTTGATGAATTTCATTATTTATTTTTTTAGATAAGAAATTTGCGGCTTAATGATAACCATCCTTGATAGCCGAAAACGAAGGCCAATAATCCACTTTTTTGGGCTTCCGGGGCCCCAGAACGAAGGTGTATATTTTCACACCACATCGCAGGGGACACCCGTAGCGGACATGGGTGGCCCCACAGGTCCGGTATTTGGTCCCTGATAGACTTGTAAGGGCGTTTTTAGGGGACACCAATGTGAGGGTCTAAACACCGAAAGCATGGGTGATATCGAAGTTTGGGGATCCGGATGACCCTCCCGGGGCACCGAGGGTCCTCTAGGGTCATGATAGACCCCTCGGAGAAGTTTGAACAAAAATGGCACCCGGGCACCGGGAAGCCGGAAATCGAAGGCTATAATCCACATTTTTCGGGCTTTCCGGAGGTCCCGGAATGAAGGTTTATATTTTCGCGCCACATGGCACGGGACACCCTTAGGGAACATGGGAGGCCCTCTGGGTAGGTTATCGGGTCCTTCGTAGGGTTGTATGGGCGTTTTATGGGATACCAATGTAAGGGCCTAAACAGCAAAAGCGTGGGTGATATCAAAGTTCGGGGATCCGGATGACCCTCCCGGGACACTGAGGGTCCTCTAGGGTCACGATAGACCCCCGAATAAGTTTGGGCAAAAATGACACCCGGGCCCCGGGAAGCCGAAAATGAAGGCTATAATCCACGTTTTTTGGGCTTCTGAGAGGCCCCGGAACGAAGGTGTATATTTTCACACCAAAATGCACGGGACACCCTTAGGGGGCATGGGAGGCCTTCGGGGTCCATTACCTAGTCCTTAATAGGCTTGTAAGGGCGTCTTTACGAGATACCAATGTAAGTGCCTAAACAACAAAAGCATGGATGATATCGAAGTTTGGGGATTCGGATGACCCTTCCGTGACATCGAGGTTCCTCTAGGTTCATGATAGACCCTCCGAAGAAGTTTGGGCAAAAATGGCAGTCGGCCCTGCGAAGCCGAAAATGAAGGCTATAATCCACTTTTGTTAGGCTTCATGGAGACCCCGGAACGAAGGTGTATTTTTCACGCCACATCGCACGGGACACCCCTAGCGGACATGGGATGCCCCCGGGGTCCGTTATCTGGTCCCCAATGGACTTGTGAGGGCGTTTCTACGGGACACCAATGTGAAGGCCTAAACACCGTAAGCATGGGTGATGCGAAAGACCCTCCTGGGGCATCGAGGGTCCTTTAGGGTCATGATAGAACCCCAGAGAAGTTTGAACAAAAAGGCACCCGAGCAGCGGGAAAGCTGAAAATCGAAGGCTAGCATAATCCACGTTTTTCGGGCTTCCGGGAGGTCCCGGAAGGAAGGTTTATATTTTCGCACTACATGGCACGGGACACCCCTAGGGGACATGGGAGGCCCTCGGGGTAGGTTATCGGGTCCTTGGTAGGCTTAGAAGGGCATTTTACGGGACATCGGAGGCTAATCCACGGTTTTTGGTACCGAGCATGGTTCCCCACCACCTCGTGCCACCAAACCGACCCCCGAGCCCTCTCTACTATCATAGTGAGGTCTCATAATTTTTCCCAATTTGTTTGAAGTGATTTATAATTTATTTATTTTTGATATTTTTTCTATTTATTTTAAATTTTTCTGCGTATTTTCAATTTTTCTAGGTAAAATCCAGATTGAAAGCTATCAAGGATGGGGATCGTAATACCTCTTATTTCCACACATCTACCATTATCAGGCGGCAGAAAAATAAAGTTGATCGATCACCTGCTTAATGATAACAATGTTTGGGTTTCAGACAATGAAGAGCTTAAAGAATTAGTCAAGGAAATCTTTTTGGGAGGAGTGATTTCTTCTCTCCTATTACTCACACTGATTATGATAAGCTGAACGGACCTTTCACCCCCAGTGACATTAAGGCAGCTTTGTTTTCCATGGAAAGCTTGAAAGCCCCTAAGCCTTTGCAACGTCATTCTATGATGCTCGGACTCGCTTGTTTACCCCGCCGTACCCGTGTCGACACGACACGACACGGGTGCGGACACGGGATATGGGTCGGACTCGCCAGGAAAAAAATGGACACGGCCATAGCTGATGATGGAGAAACGCAGATGAAGTTTCAGGTGGAAAAAAAACAAAGAGAAAAAGGAAGAAGATGAGAGAACACGGGAGAGAGAGACTAGAGGAGGGAGAGGGTAATAATAAATAGGAGTGATACGCTTGTATGGGAAAGAGAGAAAGTAGATCTCCACTGCTCAATTACTTTTACTCTAACAGTTTTAACTTTTTAACAGTTGTCTACCATGGAACATTCAATGGTCAAAGTATTTACTCCCTGTGTTTTAACCGTAGCTCAAATTCCAAAAGAAGAGTATTTTCTTTTTTCTTTTTACCCCAACAAGAGTATTTACTGCTACTGTTATTTTATCATTATTCTTTTTTTTGAAGACTTACCCATTTTATTCTTTGTTTTTCTGTTTATTTGGTCCATGTCCCCGTGTCCATATTCTGATTATGGACCCTTGTAAAACGTGTCCCCGTATCCTTAATTTAAGATTTTTCCATATCCGACTCTTGGATCCGTACCCGAGTCCGACACCCATACCCGAGTCCGAGCATCATAGACGTCATTTACAATACAATCACTAAGGCGCTTGTCAATCGCCTTAAACCGATCCTTCCGCTGATGATTTCTGAAACCCAATGTTCGTTTGTCCCGGGTAGGCAAATCTCTGATAACATTGTTATTTTCCTAGAAGTCCTGCATACCAAGAGGTCAAAAAGATCGGGAGTGGGTTTATGGCTATTAAAATTGATTTAGCCAAAGCCTATGACCGATTACGTTGGAGGTTTATTGAAATACTCTGGATGAGATGGGCCTACCCCCATCAATTAAATTGCTCATTATGAATTGTGTTTCATCAGCTTCAATGAGGATCTTATGGAATGGGGAGCCTACGGGTCGTTTCACCCCATTACGTGGTATACGTCAAGGCGACCCGCTCTCACCCTATTTATTTGTCATCTGCATCGAGAGATTTTCCCATATTATTGCTGAAGCGATCATTGAAGACAAATGGAAACCCATCAAAAGCTGTAGAAATGGGCCATTATTATCGCATCTTATGTTTGCGGATGACATTGTCCTCTTTGTGGAAGCAGCCTGTGAGCAAGCTCAAGTCATTAAAAATTGCCGGGATCGCTTCTGCAATGTCTCAGGGCGCTGGAGAAGTCAAGAGCTTATTTTCAGCTAATGTGAATTCAACCATGGTTGATGAAATCAGTAGCGAGCTTGGTATTGCGGCTACAGTCTTCGGATTTTATCTAGACATGCCCTCAATCCATGGAAGGGTTACTAAGCTCGCGTTTCAGCACCTTACAGAGAAGATGGCACGCAGACTAAGTGGGTGGAAGACAAAATGCGTGTCTCCTGTAGGCTGCGCGACATTATAACAGTCAGTACTTTCAATGCTATCTACATACTCTATGCAGACTGCAAAGGTCCCTAGATCAATCTGTGATGAAGTTGATCGAAGAACCAGAAAGTTTCTGTGGGGAGGGACAGAGGAACAAAAGAAGATACACCTCGTCTCTTGGGAGAATGTTCAAAACCCAAGGTTGACGGAGGATTGGGTATTCGTTCCATGAGGCAATCAAACGCTGCGTTTTTGACGAAACTGGGATGGCGAATTCTCTCTGAACCTAAGTCACTTTGGTCTAGAGTCCTGCACACCAAGTATTGCCAAGGGAGGTGTGACCTTGACATGTTTGTTCCCAAACAGAACATATCCAATGCGTTGCATGGCGTGCATAGTTGAGAACGCTGCAAATATTCGAAATGGTGCTAGAACAGCGATTGGCAATGGAAAAAACAATCTGTTTTGGGATCATAGATGGGCTATGGATGTTCCCTTGTCTACTCTTGCTGTGAGAGATATATACCTCTAAATGTCCAAGATCGAAATGTTGAAGAATATTGCGACGAGAGGGGTGATTGGAAATGTTACGAGCTGGTGGATCTCTTGCCCACCACTGTATTAAAGCACTTAGATGCACACCAAATCATACCTGGTGATGATGCTATGGACACACTATTTTGGGATGGGTCAGGCGGTTTTACAATAAAATTTGCTATTAAAATCATTTGCAGTTCGGATGTGGTGGAACCAAATAGGCTGTGGAAATAAATCTGGAAATCACACACCTCCCAGCGGGTGAGATTTTTTTTTTGAGGCTTGTCAAATGTCAACCATGATAGAATTCTCACGAATGCGAATCGTGTGGCTAGAAATTTAGCTAGTGATCCTAGATGTGCTATTTGTGGAGCTGATGAAGAAAATTCTGATCATATCTTTCGTAGATGCCCCTTTGCTGTAAACTTGTGGATTAAGCTTGGCTTTAATCAGAATCACACGAGTTTTTGGCAGCTACCATTTGAGTCATGGCTGGCGTTAATCCTATGGGAACTGGGGACGAAGTCCGATATGAGTATTGGGCTGAGCGATTCGCAATTACAATGTGGTGGACCTGGAATTGGAGGAACAACAAAATATTTGGAAGAGCTGATGATGTGCCCAGGGATCCTATTGCATTTCTGGTGCAAAAGTTCAAAGAACGTGAAGAAGCATTTAGCTCTCAGATGGGAGGAATGGGGTGCTGCAGCAACAACGAAAGGAATTAATATTCGTTGGGAACGTCCCAGACATGGGTGGTTTATGTTAAACACTGACGGAGCTGCTAAGGGGAACCCAGGACTGGCGGGTGGTGGTGGATTAATCCGCTCTAGCAGGGGCGAACTGGTAGAAGCCTTTGCGTCTAATTATGAAGCATGTACCTCTACTAGAGCGGAGATCCTTGCTCTTTGGAGAGGGTTGGGCATGGCTTATGAGCGTGGAATAAAAAAACTTCAAGTGCGGATTGATTCTGAGGTTGTACTGAATCTAGTCCGCGGGGAGGTGGCGACACCAAATGCGTTTGTGATCATAATCCGTAAGTGTAGGGAGCTGCTGGCCAAACCCGATTGGGAGGTAGAGATCACCCACTGCTATAGGGAGGCAAACCGTTGTACTGATTGGCTGGCGAATTTAGGAGTTAAACAAGACGCAAAGCTACAACCCATTCCGGAAGCTGGAAAACCTACTAGCCAAGACAAGGCAAAGCTATTCATGAAAACTGTACTTTATGCGCATGTGATTTGATAATAATACCAATCACCTTCTGATATCTTCTCTGGCTCATCATAAGCGAAGATTTCTACCAGATGGCACGCAAAATCGAACGTATGTGAACGAAACAAGACCAATATGAAGCTGCTCTTCAAGACTAACTAGTGCAGTGTCTATGGCTTCAGAGATCCATATCATAAGGCAATTAGCAGGAGGCCATTGTCAAGTACCTCAACAAGAGTAAAACATTACATGGAAAAAGGCCAAAAACAGCATTAAAAACGAGAGAGCATCAGAACATTCAAACTCCAAAGTGCAGTATGCTTATTTATTTTGTTTGGCTGCTCTTTGATTATCATAAAAATGAAGCCTCTGCACAACTGCACCAATAACACCATATCCCTCCCCTTCCCCTGCATTTAGTACACTGACCACGGGGTAGGAACAAATACAATATCCCAAATAAGATAGTAACTCATATTGTCATACATGACACAATCAGCATACATGAATTATCCAAACTGTAGTCTTTCAACAACATAACCATCTAATATATGAAAGCGTCAGAAAGAGGGAAGAAGATACCTCTTCTTTCAGCAGATTATGCAGCTCATTCCTGCAATCATCTAATCGTCTAAGATCCGAACTGTCAACAACCCATATCAAACCGTCGGTCTGCTCAAAGTAGTTCCTCCAGTAGGATCTTATTGTTTTCTGGCCACCCACATCCCATATATTGAGTGTATACCTATCAGATATGTATCAAACAGCATTTAGGCTAGAAAAAAAAAAGTCGTATTTAGTACTTGAAGAGTATTAGCACATTGGCTAGATTAAACAGTGCTGTGCTTCACCGGCATTTGCAATAGACCTTCTAGAACTCATTATAGCCTAGCACTTCTATAAATAGGGCATAAGAAAATCCATTTGTGTGAGTCAAAGCAAGAGCTCCTTTAGGAAACCTTTCCATTTCACCAATTTACTACCCCATTTGGCTATTAATAAATTTCCAGAGTTATAAAAGTAACCAAAATGTTACTGTACTTTTTGTCTGAGCTTCAGTTTATCCACATTTAACCTAATTCATAAACGGATGAATACTGACAAATGCAAAACATGGGGAATCACTTGGATTACAAATGGAAAAAGATACTAGAGAATAGAGATTTGGTAGATTACTTTTGGTAAGCGATGGTCTTGATATTAAAACCCAATGTAGGACATATAACACTGGTGTCCTCCCCATTGATTTTGAGAACGATGGTTGTCTTCCCCGAATTATCCAGACCCCTGCACATCACATCATATCATATCAAATGTAATTAGTAATAAATGGTGCATTCTCGTTCAAATTAAAGAGAGGAGAGAGAGATTATCATACACCATGAGAATTCGCATCTCTTTCTCTTTCTTCTTGATTTTGCGGATTATGCTAAGAAGACCCATTTTCACTCTGACTTTGGCTTCAGATTGTTGGGTGACAACTAATAAAATGACTACTCTACGTCTCTACCCTAGAGTTGATGTTAATGGTAGCATGTCATATGATGATTCACCTTCTGGGTAGATGGGTATTCACGTTCTGGGTAGATGAATTAGACGTTTACTTTACACAATTTTGGAAGGAAATTGATACTCAAAATCTCACATATCTGATTCAAAGAGTGACATTGGTGAAGGTTTAATGGGTCATCAATTCATCACCTATGGGTATATGTGATTTGATTTTGGGGAAGGAAAAACAATAAGAGTGTGTTTGGATGGAGAATGTGATTTGATGGATGTATCACAATTTCAATTCTAAAATTTCAAATTGCAGTATTGAAATTCAAATTACATGTTTGGAAAATCAAAAAAGTTTCAACTCTAACATTTCACATTTGCATCCACATATGAAAAAACAGTTTTTGCATCCACTTCTCCCTCCTCTCTGTTTTCCTCGCCTATTACTTTCTCTCTCCTGCTTTGTTCACCAGAATTTATGGCTTCCTCAAGTGCTATCTGACAACTTGACGGAAATGGGCTTATCTCCGGCAACCTATTCCGGCATCATCTTTCTCTATTTATCAGTTCTCTTTTCGCTGGTATTTCAACACAAAATCTCTGATTGAAAGATTTAAACAGATCGCATGAGAGAGAGAGGAGAGAGAAAATCCGTGAGAAGAGAGAAAGTCAGATCATGTGAGAGAGGGAGGAGAGAGAAATCAGATAGCATGAGATAGAGAGGAGAGACAAAGATCGAGTGAGAGACAGGAGAGAGAACATCAGATGAAATGAGTGAGAGGAGGTGGGAGGAGAGATGAAGAAAATGTCGGCTAGGTGGTAGGAGGAGAGAGAAAAAAGTGAATTTTTTGGGTTGAGAATTTGAAATATAGAGCGTTTGGGTTGGAAATTGAAATTCAACTCTAATGAATAACAGCCAATAGGTACTTACTTATTTTCATTGATTCTTACTTATTGTGTTCAATTCATAAATGTAACAAATTGAACGCGAAAAATAGGAGAGTAAATAACTAGCAACATCTATATAAAATCACTTTATCTCTTTTTCTTGTGTAATGATTTTAAATTGTTTCTGTTAATAAATTTCTTCATAATTTCCTTTTGTTTTGCTCTTTTGAGTTGAACTCCATGTAGTAAGTACTTTTACTTATATCGCTTATCATAATCATCTATTTTTTTCACATTTTTCTAAATGATGTGGAAATGGGATATGTGCAAGTTTGCAAGCTAGGGTGAAAATGGAATAGTATGGGTTAGCAATTGAAACTTTAATTTATTGGGTACAACCATTTAAGTAAGCAAACATAGGGTGTGTTCATTTCTATTATTGGACCTTATTCAATCAGGAAAAATAAGTGGCAAGATCTTACTCAATCAGTGAGAATCAGTGGCTAGACCTTATTGAATCAGTGAGAATCAGTGGCAGAACCTTACTCAATCAGTGGAAGTCAGTGGCAAGACCCACATTCCTACTCACAGAATCAGTGGCAGGATCTTCTTGAATCAGTGGAAGGACCTTACTAAATCAGTGGGAATCAGTTGCAGGACCTTATTCAATCAGTGAAAACCAGTGACAAAACCTTACTCAATCAGTAAGAATCAGTGGAAATAAGTGAAAAATAACGCAACCATAGTTTATAGAATAAAAATGATCACAAATTTCTTACAAGGTTTTTAATTTATTTCATACCATTATTGAGATTATTGATTCATATTATATTGTTAAATTTAGGTATTGTTCTCGAACAAAAATGGCATTAGAGAACACCAAAAGAAAGTTAGTCAACATTAATAACACATTTACACAAAAGTGAGAATCAATTGTATAACCTAATATTTCTTTTTTGAACTCGTATAACCTAAGATTTCTAACAAGTCAGAGCCAACAGCGATAATCACGGCTTACAAACTTCAAATTAAAAATCTCACTCATTATTCCTCCAAAGAAATTCCCAAATATGTGTCAAGTAAACATTCTAGATACAAACTAGTAGCACTTACTAGTCCACTGTCATAAAATACCAAAATCACAATCAATAAATGAATAGTTTATTTATTTATATAAAAAACATTCCTATATAGCATATCAATTCAACATTTAGGTACTGAATCTAAACAACAAAAAATTAAAAATATATATATAAAAACTAATAACAAAATAATCCAACAGTTAGATGCATGTGCATCTATTTAACACATAAACAAGCCGCTCACAAGCCAAATCGATATCCAAATGCCTAAACACAAGACTGCAAATCAACTGATTGCTGATAGACTGGTAGAGTAAGCACGGACGATTGTTAAGCTATCAAGTAAATTTTCAAAGAATCATAGTCCTCATTATGAATACACATACATATATGCTATTGGGATGAACCATCTATTCTGACTCTGATATCGTACAAATCGCAAACCGTAAGCCCAAGGATTAAGCAGTCTCTGATATCGTACAAAATTGCAAGCCGTAACCCCAAGGAGAAGTTACGTTCAAAACCTACTATACTGTAACAGCCCGGAGTGGGATAAACTTACAACATAGTGCAACTAAATCTAAAGCTGACCAATCCTGGGAGCCTTGACAAGATGGATACTCCTTACAAATCCTTTGCCAGCTTCCCCAACAGCTTTTAACAAATCAGTGACATCCTTGCTATCTTCCTCTCGATCACGTTTCTGAAAGCAGTGATACAGTCAAGAAAGAAGAACAAGTTGGTGCTGTCATGCCTAAATACAGGAGCATTGAAATATGTTAGTGCCATACCTTTGTGGTCGATTTCTTCCATGTTATGCCTACTGCATCACCACCCAAAGAATCATACCATAGTTTTAACGTGTCCGGGAACCCTTCCTGTACAGGAAAAAGGGAAGAATTGTAGGGATCAGTGAACAGGAGAACATGCGTCAGCAACAGTAAATAAATCAATCCGCAAAACTCACCTCCAGATCCACAAGATAATACTGCAGTGGATCAAAGTCCACCATCAACTTAGTTTTCAGTATGTCCAAGCTTCCTTTCTTGTCCTTGGGCCTCAGGAAGGGAGAGAAATCCTTACTAGCATTTCCACAAGCCACGCAAGTCCCTATGAGTTTGTCCAACATTAGACTAACAAACTGAAATACTGACCATTTGTTGATGCTCATCTCCACCAGAGAGAGGAGGGCCATGCAGTGGTCGAAACATATAGAAAGCAAATCTGAAATAGCTGGTATGCCCTGAATATGGCTACAAACCTTCTTTCACCTCAGATGGGAAAAGCAGACGCTGGGGATATGCCAATCTGTCTCTGTGCAGAAGGATTACAGCATCGTAGTTGTTTAAAGGAGTCCGGAAAAGGCACTGTGGTCCAAATGAAGAATACCGGTGACTCGTGTATCTTAAAGGGAACCTTGAATTATCTAAACAATCCAATAACTTTCTTGCTCACCTCCCATCCATGAAAATCATTCTGATCCTGTGCTATGAGTCTCGACAACAGATTCACACTGCTTCGAGCGTAGGCAACCAACCTTTTAAGATCCTTCGCATCAAAAAATAACTTCATCAGGGCTTTGTAGAAGAATATGCGTGAAAAACTGATATCTATTTGCCAGATTCAAGAACTAATTAATAACAGACTCTGTAGACTTTGGCCATTATACAGATTGCACGCAGCTACAATCCACAGGAGAATTTTTTAAGGTTAAGTGCCAAAGAAAGATGTTCAAAAGATACAAATTCTAGTTGAAGTCAATTTATAGAAGAAATTCTGAACACTTTGCAAGATGCCTAACAAACGTCATACTCAAAAGTTTGAAATATTTCAAACAGCTCCACACTAATGCTTCTAAAAGCACATCAATACTTACAACTGGGATCGGAGAGAGGGCTGTCCAAGCTTCAGAAGACTTGTCATAAGTTGTAGCCAAAAACATTGCACGGCATAGTTCATTTGCATTGCCTTCATTAGCTTTTCTACTTGACATAAAGTTTTCCTGTAACCAATTTGTGGTAACACATCAGAGTCAGTCTAGAAACGAGTTTTGACACAGAAAATCAAGTCAAAGAAACTCCAAGTACATTGATTTCTCTCTCATCATCAGCAGTCAAGTCACCATTTAAGTCAATGATCAAGGGAGAGAAGTTCCAATCATACTCCGATAATAGTCGCAAGAACCTGAAACACACATGGATATCAAAAGAAAAGGTTTAGCAGATAAGAAAAGGTTCTCCAATGAGGACTTTAGGAACCAAGTTTCCATTATGAACATAGTAAAATTTTCGAAGTCCTCGGGCTTCAAAGATTCATTCCACATGAGACAATAATAAAAAGAGAAGAGTGTAACCATAGAACATAAATCCAAACAGCATCAGTAATATCCCATGCATAAGGTGGAATTTGACACAGATGCCATTGTAAGCAAGGCCCTCTCACTTTCTATGCATCATGGTATGCAAAGCCAAGAACAGGCTGCTCATTGAGAAAACATGAAATTTAACTGAAGTAGATGACATAGTTAAACAACTAATACAATAGTAAATCAATGGAAAGAGCAAAAACAGGTTTCAAATTGCTACGGATACTACTAAGTCCAGGAATTAATCACAGATACAATCCAAATAAAACAGATGAAATGAAACAGGAATAAAATATAGTCAAGAGTCAAGACTGAGTTGAATGGACCAAAAGGCAGGAATTACTAATTATAAATAATAAAAAAAGGCAGGAATTTCTAAAAAATCTCATCCAATAAAAGAGATAGACAGTGGAAGACAGGAAGATAAACAGAATTCGACAAAATATGTCATCTGCTAATGAATCATAATATTCTGAGATGGCCATTAACTGAACAATCTAAAAACAGCAAGGACTGAAACCACCCAGTACCACACAGTGATAATTTCAATTGACCAAAGTTGTAACATATTGTCAGCAAAACATAACTAGACATGATCAACACCAAGAATCAGTGCAAAATTTATTTATAACATCAACTCCACTGAAACAACAACACCGAATCATTAACAAACCCCAAGGTTCCATTCAAGCATATACAAGCCTTCACATGAAAATGAAAAGGCCAACCTCAAGAAGCCTGTGATACGTGAACTAGGAGCATGAAACGGCAAGGGATTCAAAAACAAATGAGCAACCAGGAGCTCGACAGCCTCACTTCCCAAGCAGGCAGAAAAGAGGTGTGAAGCAGCCCATCGTTTCGCAAGCCTTCAGATAGAGGTAAAACATTAGCACCTCACTTCATATTCAAACTTATGTTTTTAGAAAATAAAAAATAAATAAATAAAATACCTGACAACCGGACCATAAATGGGGTAACGCCCCAGCAAGCCATTAATCATACTTGAATGCTGACTTTGTAGGAAAAGTTTCTTGTCTATAGAGGAGACTTGCTTAGCTTGATGCCCTTCAACACAAAACCATCCGTTTTAGTTAACTCCAGCATCATATAGCACAATAATTAGGTTACCAGCTTTTTAGCACTTACCCAGCTTTCTCAGCAAACTCAGGCCTCTCTCATGCAAAATCATAAGTCGAAAAGCATATCCAGAGACCAACACATCCACGCCATCTTCAGTAGCAACACAACTCATGCCCCAATTGCTTTGAAGACTGCAACAGAGAAATATTATAGTATATAACTTGAGGAATGAGAGCACTATAAGAACACAACAATCTCAACCATTATTACCTTTCTCCAATCTTTAGAAGGAAAGCAGATTTAGTCTTTTCTGTCGCTACTTCATCCATTGGCCAATTTCCTGATCCTTCCAACTAACAGATATTAAAAGGGAGGGGGTGAGCAGAGCAAATTCCATTTAGAATAAGGGAATACTACAAAAACGATGCCTGATCTTCAGAATCTTAAATTTCTACCTGAATCATTATATCCAATGGTTGAAGATAGGTTGTAGCAACCTTCAATGATCTTGAAACAAAACCCTTCTCCCCAGCCAGAGGGTGAGGTTCAGGAGGGAAAACAGAAGTGGACCTGAAAGCTGTATTACTCATAAGTCATAAGCACAATATATGCCAACACAAAACATCCAGGACACTTTTACTTTAAGAAGCAACACACTGTAAAATAATTAAAAATACTTAGGATTTAACCCCAAGAAAAGCAAGTTCATTGGCAAATCAATAATAGCAAGCTTCTCCTGAGAACGTTCAAGAAAAATAATTCTGAACTTCTAGTGCCCTCCTCCAGTAGCCATGTTTTTTTCAAAAAGAACAAAGAGAACTGGAATAAATTAAGGATATTGAGCAGTCTCTCATGGTTCAATCAATTGGACAATTCTTGGCAAAGCAAAAAACGATGAGACGGACTAACATCATCAGAAGGTTTTATAAATTTTAATAATTATAACAAATTATTATTATTATTACTATTATTATTAATTTTAAATTATTATTATTATAATAATAAAAGGCAACATAACACTGAATCAGCGGTAACTAAGGAGAGAAAACAAACACCTACGGCATGTTCACATCAATTATGGGACAAAAAAAAAAACAAAAATAACAGGTGAAATGAAATGGCATTTCAATAGTTATATATTAAAACAAAAGCTTGAACCATGTTTTAGGCAAAGGAAATCAAATGAAACAAACTACATGATAAGTTCATACTACTTGTTTCATGTTCTCTTCCACTTTTGAGGGCAGACTGAATATGAAGAGAAAAAAAAATTATTCCGGAGGGAAATGAAACCTGAATCTAAAGGCTGAATGCTAGATACCCTCAACGGAATGTCATCCAAAAGGCGCAACCGCTTTGCTAACACTTCAAACGCCTCGAGTAATCCACCGGTATATGATATTGGATCTGAAAAATTAAATGCAGAACACTTTCATAGGCAAAGGGAGCCAAGAAACTATAGTTGTGATACTGCCAGAGATCAAGTATTTTTACCTGTACCGCCATGACACAGAGAAAAATCAAGTTGATCAACAATAACAGCTACCCTTTCTTTGGACAGAGAAAGATGTCTTGATAAAACATTCTCAATAATTAGTTTTAGAATCAGATGTCTTTCCCAGTTCTCGCATTTCCACACTGTTTAGCGCAAAAACACAACCCCAATAAAAAAGGGATAATTAAACTTGACAGGTTTAAACTGGATACCAACAACTACAAAAGCTCAAAAATGACTCACCAGTGCTTTCGGCAATGGTACCATCCTTAAATCTCCGAAGCTCCGATTTCTCCCCCCAAAACTTCCTATATTTGAAAGCCTAAATGGAAGTGCATATACAGTCGTTAAAGTACCAAAACGAAATTTCACATTTAAAAGCCTAAAGGAACAGCATCTACCTCATCCTTATGCTCTGCATTAGGCCCAATATCAACTAGTCTAAATGCCTTTTCTAAGGAGCTGACAGTAATGCCAATGAGCAATGGTTCTTTATCAAGTGAAGAGAAACCCTGTCATCAAAAAAAAATTGATAATTAAATGACCAATAGGAAACAGAATGCAAAAAAATTACCAAAATCTACGACCAAGATTTCTTACATCTTCAACACGGCAATCGCTGGGCCAATTTTTCCAGATGACACGGATAGACTTTGCTCTATCACTTAAACCCTGCAATAGCAGAGAATGCACCTTCTCCTCACATACTCTCCAGCATTCGTTGTCTCCGCAGTATCCATAATTACAAATACCACTGTCTCCTTTCAAATTCAACCTAGCATACAAAACAACACCCAGAAAACTAAAATGTTGTAGATATCAACTGCAAGGATTTCCTTCAGTAGAACCACTAATTAAAAAAACTCTGGAATCTCCTTAAAAACGAAAGAAAAGGACAATAAAAATAAATAAATAAAAACTTAAAAGAGTTAGAGAAACCTGACATTAACCTATTACATGCACTAAAAAGTGAGAACAAAAACTAAATAAGTAAAAAAGTTTTATTATCTTCCATTCAATCTTCTTTGGAAATTTCACATGGACTAGTAAAATATGGTACACTTTGGACGCAGATTCTCAAGTGGACTGGTGTCTTGAGGAGGCCCCTGCCTCTGAAGAACGAACTCAAATAGTTTCACAACTATGTTAAAGGCAAGCAACCTAGAAAGAGAGCTCTTAGAGCAGCTCAGAGAACTGTGGTCTACCACTTACGGCGAGAAAGGAATTCAAGACTATTTACAGGCAAAAAATCCTCCCCTGCATCCATAGTCTAAAGTATTGAGTTACTGTTCATTTCTATGCTTTTTGCAATAAGGAGACTGAGCTGTTTGATTAAGGTCTTATTTTAAATGCTTGATAGAGTGCTGGGTGCCACAATTACATGCCATTAGATTGTACATTTTATCCCGACGGCATTACTATAATGTCCCTTCGTTAGTCGGAATAAAATTGTTGACCATTTTCCAGGAAACAAAAAAACAAAAAGTATGGTACACTTAGTACTTAATAAGACTTATAAGAGTTTTAGTTCATCCAGCTTGATGATCATCATCCTGTTCAACCACACCCCGCTTCTCCTTTCTTTGGAAACTCAATGTTTTAATCTGCTTGAGCACAAAGGACAAGGGAAGCCTATAACCAATCTATAACAAGGACATGAATCTCAGACTTGAACGACTATTAAACATGTGCTCTGTCCAACCATATACAAGAAGAAAAAACTGGCAATGCTTTAGGACTACAGACAATTTTGGTAAATCTCTTGGGGGAAATTAGTAGCCAAGTTAACCATACAAAACCATTGCTGAACAGTCCTTCACACATGCCAAAACATCTCAAAAGCATCATCTGTCTAACAGCATGCATATCTGTGCACAAGAAGCATCCACTATAGACTATAGAGGCAGCGACAAGCTTAGACAATAGCTCAGAACAACTTTCATATCTGTAAGACGTGAAGGACTGAGAAAAACAAAAATAACAAACATAATCTGCAGTGACAACAAAACGCAAATATGCAACTAAGTGAGCTGCAATTTTTTTATTTCAAGCACATGTGATTGATGCTAATTGCGTACTAGGTGATAACCACCCAAAAAATTAGATCATGACTGTACCTTACACAATAATCAAACTTGGCAGGAAAATCACACTTGGTCAGAAACACCTCTTCAAATCCATTATCTCGACATTTCTGAATGCATGCAAGTGATAAAGCAGCCTCCCCTTGAAGCTGAAATATGAACATGTAATGCATGTCAAAAAAAGGGTAACTGCCATAAATTCAAGCTGCAGAAATGGACCAGAATATACCTCTACAAAATTGCTCTTTGGAACCCGGAATGCCAAATTAAAGTTTGCAGAATGATCAGATATAACTACCGAAAATGATCGCAGGCATTGCTTTCTCTCCTTCAACTCCTAAAATTACAGAAAATTTATAATAATAAAAAATTCATAAAATAAATAATAAAATCAACAAGTGTAGTAAAAAAATATCTCTAAAAATTAGACATACTATCAGCAAAAGTTTATCATTTTTTTAGATAAGAAAAAAATTTATTAATCAATCAATATAAGAATACAAAAAGAGGACAAGGAGTCCTCAAATGAAATCAAAAAAGTATCTACAAATCATGCCAATGAAGTTGAACAAGTGTGAGGGGGACACCCTTGAATGCCCCCGCTTCCTTTGCCCAAAGTGATGCCAAGTAGACAATGTGATCCCAAACGCAATCAGCTGTCTTTCCGGATGCGGAAAGATTCTCGAGTTTCGCTCCAACCAGATACACCACAAAATAGCCAAGGAAGCACACCTCCACCAAACCCTGCCCTCCTTCCCCTCCTGCCAGCATAGAAACGCATCTATAAAAACTGGCCTACCGTAGTCGGGCTAGCAAAAGGCTCCCCACCCAATAACCTTCCCCACAACATCCTCGCAAAACACAAACAGGTGTAAGTCGTCCTCACAATCATGACGACACATCACACACATATCTGGCATCATACACCATCCAGGCCTCCGCCGTTGCATCAGCAAAACTTTATCATCATATACTTTGATGGTTTAAACAAAGAAGTTTCCTCTATTAGTTTCATCAGAAGAGCATAGTAAGGTTCAGTTTTCTCAATGAAAGTGTCGAGAAACTTTTACCTCCTTCGAAATCTGGCGGTCACCTTGGGGCTGGAAAATTAGCCCTTTCTCCCATGATTTTGAATTGGCTGCAACCAAGTCAAACATTAAATTAATCTACCAGATTACTTGTTCTCATCTAAAACAATACCGCAAGGCAGCTTTAGAAAAAAAGAAAGAAAAGCTATCAATTGCTAAGCCGCTTAAACATTTATCTAACTTAATATGCTTATCAGAAAATTATATGCTTTTCTGTTCAGCAACATTTATAATAAATCAAAATTAAATAATAACAACCTAGTGTTAATAACTAGATAAATAATGGGATATAGCACTGCAAATGGTATAGATGGTAAAGACTCAAGGAATACTCAGCCTCAGGAGCTCAACTTTGTTAGACAAATCCAAATATTACGATAGTCAACGTTGAGACTAGACAGAGTCACTCCAACTCTACTTCCCAGCTAAGGCTGCTCTTGCATAGTTCAGCCGCTTCAGTATGCAAATGAACCATGATCCTTTACGATAATTAGTCCAATACAATTTCAATGTGGTACTGAGCAAGAATCAGTATCTAAGCAACATAAACACTTGAGATATGGAATATACATGACTACTTGCCCAACTTATAAAGGTGTTATGAGTTTGAGCTCTGGCAAAGCCTTTTGTCTAGTCTTTTACATGAGCAGTTTGCGAAGCTTCCAAGATCATATCAGTATCTAAGTTGTAACAAACTCAAAGAAGCATCCAAATCAAGTTTTGACACTGAATCAAGATGCATAAACCCAAGTCCTTTACAGAGAAAAAGATGACTGGTTATGACATAATTTAACTCGACTTAAATAAATATAGTATACATGATTTATTCATCTCAGAAGACAGCAAGAGAAGAGAGGGAGAGGGATAAACAAACATGTGAGAAGAGTTTATGAATGTAACATACCAATGAAATCTAAAGTGACACGAAACATTTGCATGGCATTCATTGATTTGCTAAAAACCCCACTGCTCCTTTTGCCAGCAAGGTAAGACATTAGAATAGTAATTAGGTGTCCATTCAAGCAATCATGGCTGTATAACGAGCTTCTATGACGTGCCCAAATCTGCACAAAAGGACCAATTCGTGAATTTCAAGTTTGAAACTCTTAGAGCAAGAGAATTCAAGATTTCAAGGCAAGCAATAAATCTAGTTCGCACCTTCATCAAAACTAAAGCATTCCCAAGCTCCTTCCATTCCTGAAAAATTCCTTTGACGACTTCTGCAAACTCTTCAATGAACATGTCCTCCAAAATGCTACTATTATATGTAGGTGTAGCTACAGAGACACCTTCTTCTGAAAGATAACAGACCAAAGGATATTCACAACGTGGAATCAAAACAAATAAGGTGTTGCATGCTGCAGCCTATTGCACACTCGTCGTAAAGGACTGTCATTTCTTGTTACCTTGGTTTACAGCACGAACATTATTCCGCTTTGCATTCAACTTAGGAATGCTGAACAAGGACATGGCTGTAGGGATAATTCTAACTGAAAACCCAGGAACGTTGGAATCTGAATCTATACAATCACACAAATCAATCTCAGAACAGAAGTCAATCAAACTGCAACTTCACTCAATAGTTCCAAACCAATTTTCTCAAACCAAGTGCAATGAAAAAGCATGAGCTCAGTGTTACTAGCTGAACCTGGATATATGACCAGTACGGGTTTGCGGGCTTCATTCTGGAGACACGACCACTCAACCTTGCCCAATAGAGAAGAAGACTCCAGGTACTTATTAACAATGCAGAGGTAGAGGAATCTTTTGGCATGATATCTGTGATTTAGGTAATCCTTCTCAAGAAAGCATTCCTGCCAAGAGAATGAGTGATTTACTTCTTCCTTTCGATTTTGTTAATTGGTTAATTGCATGAGGATGAATATTACATCACCCAATTCAATACAATAAAAACAGAGATTAGCAAAAACCAATGAATTAAAACTGGTGTAGGATGTTAACTACTTAACTGAACACCATCATCAATATTAACCAGTACCTTTCAACACGTGTCGAACGTGGCCACCGTTCATATGGTGAAAGGTGTTGCCAACTACCACTAATTCCCTGTTCAACTATTATGATTCAAGGTTATGCTAACAATACCACTGATATGGCCACCCTTCATATGGTGAAAGGTGTTGCCAAAATGCCAACTACCACTAATGCCCGGTTCAACTATTATTATTCAAGGTTATGCTAATAATACCACTGATCTCAAGGCGGTTTGAACAGGTTACTAAGTATTCGTCACAAATAATCAAAATGCAATTAAGTAAAGATATACGTAGTACTTAACATCAAATTCAATACAGCATCATTCTATAGCTCATGATAACTGTAAGTAAACCTCAGTTAATTACAGTTCTATCAATATGAACCTCCAAAAACCAATTCAATTAAAATAAAAATCTACATACCTTGGGTAAACGCATTAGAATATCAACACTAATATCCGGCTTCACAATGCAACCTATTGAATAACTACCCCCAATTTCAATTGAACTAGGCTTCTTGAATTTAAAGTCCACTTTATCAGCCCCTACATCTCTCACAAAACCAGGAGCCAAATCAGCAGTAACCTGCTTAGCAACCAAAAAAAATCAAAAAAAAAACTTATAGGGTTTAGGGTTTAAGGAATATTATTATTTTTTTAGGAATATCGGAAGGAAAGGAGAGAGAGAAAACAAAAACCTGGATATCGTCGGGGATATTGCTAATAACTTGTTTAATGGACGAAACGGTTTCATCAACGAGTTTAGTAAACGATGGTGAATGCTCAACCTTGGCATCTTTTATGAGCTCACTCACCCTGTAGTCTAACGGTTCGACCGCCATTTTTAAGTGATTTAATGTTTAAATTTTCACCGCCGGCAGTTCTCGGCGACGATGACGGCGAGGAAGATGAAAATGAAATTCAGTTGCAGTTGCAGTTGCAGCTGCAGGCAAAGAGAGGCGGGAGGGAGAGAGAGAGACGAGGCGGAAGGGCAAAGGGAAATACAGTGACTAAAATTGCATTTTTTTTTTTGAAGTTTGGGTGGGCCGATATTTAGCCCATCTAAATTGGGCCAGAAGGCTAATTTCTAACTGGGACTTCTAAATTGTGACATAACCTGGGCTAGTTAAATGTTTGTACTGGGCCTAGCTGCAGTTTTCTTTTCCCCCTTTTGTGCAAACGGAGTCATGTAAGTGGATCTTTTTTGCTAGTCAAAGAGGGTGCAAATGAATGATGATTGGGCCACCCCCATTATGTCATGTTTGGATCCGCTTATTCAATCGCGAATATATTAGACTAACTGAACAATCAGCGTGAGCACCGGTCTCGTCAGCGTAAGCACCGGTCTCGTCAACGTAGCACCGGTCTCGTCAACGTAGCACCAATAAGAGGCTAGTATAGTTCTTAGAAGCCGATAGACACACTAAGGAATGGAGAGATTGGGAATTCGAACACATGACATTGCTATAACAAACCACTTATGAGTAAGTTTGGAACCATTAAACCACCACCTTTGTCGGTCAGTCATGTAAGTGGATGAAGACGATTCACTTGGAGGAATATTAGAGGCAGCTCTTAATCGAACAATGATGACAAAAAAAACATAAGTGGGAATGAAAACTTAGAGGCAGCTCTTGTTTTATCCTCTTCTCATTTATGAACTGATGGAAATGGAATTTGGAGGATGAAAACTTACTAGCCAGCACATGTTAGACAACAGTATGCCATTAAGGCCTTCTACTGGGGCTTGTCCACGCATGCATGTGAATATAAAAGCTTCGACAAGACTACAATTCTCTCTTCCAAATCATATTGAATGCAATCAAGTTACATGAATTTAATTACCTGCTCTGTCACAACAATTGGCTGGCACCATTAGTATTTTCCGACCTAAATTCATATGAGGTACAGTACATGTCAATTACTCCCTACAGTATTTCACTTCCAACTTTGGTGTGAGGAATATGTGATTTAATACTTAAGAAGGCACCACCAATGTGCCCACCATTCACATATTCCTACATAGGATCAAATTTGTACTTGTCCTGTCCTGTCCTGTTTTTATTACTCTCTTGTTGGGTTGAAGTCTTGCACAATCAATATACATAAACACAAGTGGGACATCAACCTACTCACTCTTTCATCGGTTTTCTATTCAGTGTCTTTCTTTTAAACTTTTTTTTTCTCCCATCATAGTTAACACAAGTTTGTACCCCTACATAGATTCTGGACGGCTTCATTATCAATGTACTTAATTAATAAGGATTAATATCTCTCTATTCTTTAAAATTTCAGCATGATATCTAAAAAACTACTAAAAAACGAACATCTGATCATACCAATTGTATTACTAATTTAATTTCTTTATCTTACGTATACAAACGGTAATTAAACACGTTGTCAACGAAGACAAAAAAAAAAATCACAAATCTTTTGATCAAATTATGACTAAAAAGAAATGCCTCATAAATTATATGTATTTCTTGTTTATTGTCAAGTTACAGATGATCAGTGTGCGATGCTTTAAAAGGTCTATTGCAAATAGTCAATATCTAATTGATATGCGTTATGCTTCGTAAAATCTGACACTTTTCCTTACACTGCCTAAAAAATAACCACTTTGTAGGAATTGAAGATTTATGAAGTTGAATTTGAAATCAATGTTTAAGAAAATAAAAGAAAAACATCAAAGTCGATGCATCGCACCAATGCCGGCCATACTAGTGAAATTTATTCATATTATACTCAAGGTCATGCATGTATTAGTCAAGATCTAATAAGAAGTTATAGGTCAGGGTGTGTTCTTTTTATTTAATGGGCCTTATCTAATTAGTAGAGTAAGTGGCAGTATCTTACCCAATCAGTGGGAATCACTGGCTAAACCTTACTAAATCAGTGAAAATCAATAGCAAAGACCATACTCAATCAGTAAAAAACTAAAAATCAGTGGCAGGACCTACATTCATACTCACAGAATTAGTGGCAGGATCTTGCTGAGCCAGTAAAAATTAATGACAAGACTTTACCGAATTAGTAAGAATAAGTGAAAAAGAACACATCCTATATAGTGATGGCTCAAATGGATCAAGAATAAGTCCTCCTCACCAACTAGAAGGAAAATGAATAATAGTCAATAATGTGATGAATAATTCTATTGTGGATGTCAAAATGTCATGATACTTCCTGTCATCGTACTCCTCTCCCTATAGTATAAAGTATAAACAGTAACATACTACATAAAAGTGTCAAATAATAGGACAAAGAACAGGAAGAATCCAAACCTAAGATAAACGAGAGAGAAAGGAAAAAAAAAAACAAGAGGGTACATACCTTAGCTTGTAAATTAAGTAGACTAGTTAAGGAAGTTTGATGGGGAAATTAAAGCAGCATTTCCAAAGTGTAAATTTCAAAATCCCCTTCCCGACCAACACACACATTGTTAAAATGCGTTACCTCCTCTATGGACATGGAATCTGCCAATTAAGGCCGCAGGTCATATGCATTTTAATAATAATAATAATAATAATAATAATAGTGAATTGCTAAATACCGCCCCCCCAATTTCCAATTTTACCCTCACCCCTCTTCCTCACTCACTCTCACTCATCCTCTCTTCCTCACTCACTCTCACTCATCCTCTCTTCCTCACTCATCCTCACCACCACACCATCACACCGGCAACTACCACCACCACCACCACGACCATGTCAAGTGCTAGCGGCAGCGGCGGCAGAGGTTTCGACGGCGAGGGAGGCGGCGACCGACGGCGCAGGGGGGTAACTTTTCGAATTTTTTTTTTTTTTTTTTTTGAATTGAATTTTTTTTGCCTTGAATTGAATATTTTTTGCCTTGAATTGAATCGTGAAGTTGTGTTTTTTTTTTTTTTTTTTTTTTTGCGTCGATCGTCTGCCGATCTCGACTCGCCCAAGGGTAGTCGTCGGTCGCAGACGACTCACCCTTGGGTGAGTCGCCGGTCTCAGGCGACTAACCCAAGGGTAAGTCGAGATCGGCCGACGACTCACCCTTGGGTGAGTCGTCTGAGACCAGACGACCGACACAAAAAAAAATTATTATTATTTATTATTATTATTATTATTATTATTATTATTATTTATTGTTATTATTATTATTATTATTTATTGTTATTATTATTATTATTATTTATTGTTTATTGTTATTGTTATTATTATTATTATTATTATTATTATTATTATTTATTGTTATTATTATTATTATTATTATTTATCGTTATTATTATTATTATTATTATTATTATTATTATTATTATTATTGATTATTGTTTAATTAATTAAAAATGTGAAATGATAGATGGGAGGAGCCGGTAAATCGGTGCCTCGGTTATTTAGTGAACTAGCTGGTTCAAGACCGCGTCACACGAGGACGCGCGGGATTGATGCCTCTGTACGGAGACAGAGAGAGGCAGTTCGGATGAGGGAGATGACTGCTGAGCAAGACGATTACGCAACTAGCGAGTTCTACTCCGGTGAGCAAGACGATGATCAGATTGGCGTCGAATTATCCTCAGATTGGCGCGTGGTGAAAGGCAGAGGCGGTAGGTTTGTTAGTACTGGGTCGTCCAGTACTGGCAAACGATCTAGAGCGGAGGACGACACTACGTGGCTTGTTACAGAGCCTGTGCCCGGTGGGCCGGCGGATGATAGCGTCATACCGAGCTTCCTGGGCCACGTAGCGTCTCGTATGTGGAATGGAGAGATGAGGGGTCTCTTGAAGTGTCAGAACCGATGGAATGTCTGTCAGCAGCTGAGTCAGTGGCGAGCGGAGATGTCGGCCGAGATGAGGGCCCAGATCGAGGGGACTGGGTTATCACACCTGGCAGACATTATGTTCAGACATATTGACTTCCCCCTGATATCTGCATTCGTGGAAAGGTGGCAGCCGGATACGAACTCGTTCCACATGCCGTTCGGAGAGATGACGATCATGTTGCACGATGTATGGCATATTCTTCGGATTCGACGGAGAGCTCGTTTCCAATGAGGGACGGGATGGGCAGCTGCAGACGGCGGCCATGGAGGTTCTCGGGGTCAGCCCAGAAGAACTGATGTGTAGCCACTGGCAGGGCGGTGCGGTCCTCACGGAGTCGGTTTTTGAGCTTTGTCGTGAGCAAATAGATGACATCCAGGCGACAGCTTGGATGTGGTTACTTATTGGATCCACCTTGTTTGTCGACAAGAGTGGTAACCGTATTAGACCCTCCTGCGTGATGGAGGTGATGGACGACGGTGTCGATACGGTGCATGACTTCTCTTGGGGATCTGCTGCCCTCGCCTTCCTATATCGTCAGCTCGGTATAGCTAGTCGCGGGGATTCTCAGGGCATCTGCGGATGCCTAACTCTCCTGCAGGCATGGATATACGAGTACTTTTCCTGCTTCCGACCTCATCGGGAGCGGATGGCTGTCGGGGACGACGAGGCTCCCCGTGCGTCCATATGGAGTGCCCTGGCTGAGGGCAAGGACATGGGTCGACTGGACTCCTTACGTAGACGCTTGGATCATCTGCGAGCGACAGAGGTACGTCATTTAGTTATCGGTGTTCATGATTTATTTCGTCGTTTGCTATGTTTTTTTACTTCACCGTAACTTTCAACATTTCTACGTAGGTGGTGTGGCTGCCGTACGGTTCTAACCCGGCAGTATCTGTACCGAGGACTGTATTCATGGGATGGCTACAGTATCGGGATATTATCGAACCGTACATGCCTGGTCGTTGTTTACGACAAATCGGGTACGTACAGAGTATCCCAACCCCGATCTTTAGGCTAGTCAAAGCGATCAGGTCATGGAGCAGTCGTTCGTACAAGGTTGTCTTCCCCGAACGGATCTCATCTGATGCTTGGCGTATGTTCCCGGGATTTTACATTCTTGGTCTCCATGGGTTTCAGGCATCCACGTCAGATCCCACAGCATGTACGGATGACTACCTCGCATGGTACTACCTTCACTCCCACCCTCGGCTGATACGTGACGCTGCAGCACCTGTGATTCCTCCACGATCCAACAGCGATTATGTAAGTGATTAACTAAAATATATATTTTTTTACGTATTACATATCTCTGAACTCGCACTCATTGTTACTTTTTTGCAGTGGGTGAATCGTCTAGCCGTCGGATTTGAGTCTTCCATTACTTTGATTCCTCCGGAGCAAGCGGAAGGTCCTCGATCATTTATGGACGAGTTTATGAGAGATTGGCGGGCTGCCAAATGATGTATTGACCCTAGATGAATTTGTTATTATAAGAGTTTCATTGTTATTGTTATTATTTATTTGTGTTTATTGTAATTTGTTGTTTCTTATTTACATTTTTTGTTTTATTGTAATTTGTTGTTTTATTTACCTCCAATAATCACGACCACTCTCCACATGCAAAATATAACAATCACACAAAAATGTGACAATGATATAAGTATAACAATCACGCAAAACATTCAATTACATCGACCTCGCTAAACGATCCCAATGTGCTCTTCGCGTAACATACATTTGCTCCCAACCAGCGACACTATCAGAACGGAAAGTAAACCATGCTTCGCATATCGAAGGAACAGGGAAATCTGAGGCTAAATCCAGACGGATATAATGGGAATACGAATCACCTAAATGACACATGACAATTTCCCTACTTGGACGTGTAGCAGTCGAAGGTGCTTGGAACGGTAGCACTGTGTAACAAGAATATAACCCTCTTCCGCTGCCGTATCCGAATAACATAATCGCTGCATTGAAGAGGTTGGCAATCGGGAACAAATCCTCAATTACTATCATCCAGTGATCATCGTTACACGCACCTCCGTCCCACATAATACGGCGGTAACCAGCGTCGACCCCTTCAACGTATAAGTTTTCGTACAATGCTCGGTTAGCTAAGAGTTCGTGTGCAATGCAAACTCTCGCCACTCGCCATTGCTCTTGGTCTCCGAAAATGTAGTCCGCAATGACACGGAAACCGCAATTACCATCCCCAAGCACATCGAGATATCCTTCAATGAAAGGTACGATGATTCCCGGAATTTTGTTAACATGATAGAATTCAGTGATATCTATTGCGTGTCCAGCTGCAAGACAATATAATAGAAAGTCAATAATAGTACTTATCAAAAAGTAACAACATTATGTACATGTTAATAAATTATGGGTTTTCATACCAATACTGTTTACGAAGTTACTCGATGAGGATAGGTACGACCACGCCCGCGGCTCGAACTGGATGACCTAGGGCGACCACGACCCCTCTGGGAGTACTCCCATGAACTAGGATCACGTCTGGTAGAGGAACTCCCTCTCGGTCGACCTCTGACTGTCGTGTTCGCTTCCGGCTCGACGTTACTCGCTTCCTCAGGATGAAGCTGGTCATTCATAAGGACAGATATGTTGCGCACAACTGCCGGGTCGCTTAAGTTAACCTCGTCGACCAGAGACCGAAAGTATCGATGGTCCTCAGATGGATGCTCAGTCATGTCAAGCGTAGCTATCTCCACTGCATCACTAATAACGAGTGTTCGCCAAAATTTGTGGACACTATTCAAGCTAATTGGCGTGCCCGTATCCGTGGCCGTTTTCAACTCACACGCACACGGGATCTGATGAGTGGATCTCAATACACAACCGCAACGATCAAATACTTGGTGACTCAATTCTCTCATCCTGTTCAGCTCAGCCAATAATATTTGTAAGCAGTAATGGGAAACATACCCGGTCAGATAGTTGAATGGGAAACCCGAGTACACCACACTTCTTCGTCTTCTGCACTCTTCAAGTGTGTACTTGATCTCAGTTATTTGTGACTCGATTGACTTGTTGACCTTGTTCCAAACATTGTCCAAAGCTCCAGTTGAGGAGTTCAACCACTGTTTTAGCGCGGCATGTGCACTCTCCACCCTGCAAGTCGTAGTGTTGCCAAGGTGTAGCACCTTATTCGTCCACGCAGCCACAAACATCTCTTTGTGTCTCAGCCAGGTCTCCTCTACATAGGATATCACGTGAGGGTAAGTCCTCCAACTAACCTTCATCGTACGCACTGCTCTATCGTACGCAGCTTCTGTGGAAGCTTCCATGATAATTTTCCACCTCCCATTCTTGAACCTCTGCGCGACGGCCTTATCTTTTCCACAAAGTCTGTACACTTTGTCTTCAACGACTTTGTTAATGTGCCATGTACAGAGCAAATGGGCACTCTCGGGAAATATCTCTCTAATAGGTGTCATCAACCCTAGCTCACGATCGGTCACAATTGCTGTTGGGTGTACATCATTTCCAATAAGCATCCTCAACTTATCTAAGACCCACGCATAGCTTGCCTGAGTCTCATCCTTCATAATGGCATAAGCTATGAGGAAGTTCTTATTGCTTGGAGTCATCCCCACTATCTCAACAAACGGCATCTTATACTTGTTTGTTTTGTACGTGGAATCTAAGCCAATCAACCAACGAAAAGACCGAAGTAACTGAATTGATGTAGGGTGTGCCATGAACACGTGAGTTACCTCATTAGTAGCTCGGTCGGCTCTTGTCCAATGTACGTACTTATTCGCCACAGCTAAATGATGAAACTGACCAATGACATCTCTCTCTTCAAAATCAAGTTTCCTTATACAATCTCTGTGGTTGTACACATGCCGTCTAGTTGCATTGTCCTCGGGAAATTTTTCCTTAATCGCGGCCAAGATAGCACATGGCTTTGTTTGTGCCAAAGTCATGTCACGAACGAGTTTCTTTGACCCAGGACTAAGACCACTCATCTGACGATATCCCTCAGGATACACAGCAAAGTCATGGTTGTGCGTACCCCTAGTCCCAGGCAATGTGACAATCATCCAACTACTGGACCCATACACTTGGCGAGCTCTCAACTGGAACGTACATTTACAAGCCTTTGTTTTCGATTTCTTCCGAGCAGCAGTATCTAAGTCTCTTAATTCCCCTCTGTAGCGTTCACCTCGATTGCATTTTAACAATTTTACGCTTCCACTTTTCTTGTGTGACGAAATTATCAACTCAAACCCGATAGTAAGTGCAATTTGTTTTGCCCAATTAATTGCATCTGTATCACTATCAAATAACTCATCAGTGACGAAATGCGTACTGTAATCAACACCATCACCACCGAACCGCTCCAAAGAAATCTAACGAAAACAACGAAAACAATGTTAGCTTAATCTTAAATTCAAACAATAAATAATAATAATAATAATAATAATAATAACAATAAATAATAATAATAATAATAATAATAATAATAATAATAATAATAATAATAATAATTTTTTTTTTTTTTGTGTCTGTCGGTCGTCGATCTCGACTCACCTTGGGTGAGTCGTCTGCTACAGGCGACCAACCCAAGGGTGAGTCGTCTATTGATCTCGACTCGCCCAAGGGTGAGTCGCCTGTAGCGGACGACTCACCCAAGGGTGAGTCGCCTGTAGCGGACGACTCACCCAAGGGTGAGTCGCCTGTAGCGGACGACTCACCCAAGGGTGGGTCGCCTGTAGCAGACGATTCACCCAAGGGTGAGTCGAAAATCTCAGACGACCGTGCAAAAAAAATGCGCAAAAAAAATTAATTTTACCTCCGCCACCGTCGACGGCACTTCTTGATCGCCGGCAGACATCCGCAGGTTGCTTGAGTGAATGTTGATGAAGGTTGGGTATGAGAGTGGGTGGTAGAGTGGGAGAGAAGTGGTGTGAGAGTTAGAGAGGGAGAGAGTGAGAGGATGAGTGAAAAATTAAAAAAGGGCAAAATTGGAATTTTGGGGGCGATACCTAGTAATTTAGGGGCGGCATTTAGTAACACCCTAATAATAATAATCTGATCGATCTCTTTATTTTTCATTTCTTTCTCTCTCTCTCTCTTCATGAGTCTGTGGTGATGAACTGATTTTATAAGTTCTGGCAACTTACTGTACTTAAAAGTTAGAACTTTGTTCTCTTCTCCTCGTCTCCATTTGCTTTGCCAACGTTCTGATCACATTTTATAATCACAAAATCAGAACTTGAAATGAAAACCCAGCAGGCCAGAACCCGTACAAAAGATAGATAGAAAGATAGATAGATAGATAGATACATAAATAAAAGGATAAAAACTGAATCACAATTTTTCTATTCATCACCAAGACCAGACCAGACCAGCTTTTGCACTGGAGTGTTATACAATATGCTTTGACCGCCATGATTCTTCTACGCAGCGCCTGAAGACCACATCATCAGATCCTCCACCTAATTATTTTCTCCACATAATACTCCTATCTTCTTAATTCTTTTTATATTCTGATCTGATCTAGAGTAGTAAGAGTACTATAGTGAATTTGCCTCAGATATTATATATCCGATTTGTGTAATTTGGCCTCCGTCCTTGATTAGCAATACTAGCTAGTATCAATGCCAAATGCAGCAATAGCATAAAGCTTTTAAGTATAATATACAGTATGTAGTACCAGATTACCAGTTCATGTATGTATTTCTCAAAGTTTGCTGGTTTATTTGATACTATTATTGTACTAGCGAGCTTGCACAAAATTAACAATAATAATACTCCAAACACGATCTTAAGACTCTTTAGTACTAGAAACAATGCAACTGTGAGAATTGTCAGAGAATAGTCATAGAACAGTACAGAGACACTGAGTCACCGATCATGTCATCAGATCATATAATATACGAGTAGTATATATACTACTGGTGTTATTGTATATAGTATAGTATTCAACAACCTAACTCCAAAAACACAGTAACATCACTAATTTTAAATTAACAATTCTAAGAATAAACAGAGTATAATTAGTAAACCGTACAACTTAATCCGACACTGTTTTGGGATCTCAATGTGCAAAAATACAATGTTCCCACTTTACGGTTTTCGTGCACCACGAGCCATCCATCCATCTTCAGGCCCAACAACTTGCTTAGCTTATTTGCATCTTATTAATTAATCTTAATTAAGGAGTAGTACTACTTAGGACATCCCCATCCAAGCTTTTTGGTAGAGCTTTGTGCAGGCCAAAAAGCTCAAAGTTTTGATGGGGAGAGAGGTTTGAGGGCCAAAGCAGTTGTGGAAGAACATACCTCTTCCACAAAGCTCATTGTGAGGAGAGAGAAAAAGTTAAAATAAAAAATGAGAGATAACTTTTACAGGTTTGAGAGGTTTGCAGAGGTTTTTTCAATAGAAGAGAGAGATTTGTGGGTTGGTGATATGGCATGACAAAACACTCTTCCTCAAAGCTCTTTGGATAGGAATACCCTTAGTCATGTACTCTCGCTATACTAGCATAGTTGGTTGGACCACAAGCTTTATCCCCAGCCACATAAGATTTGAACCCAAAGTGGCAACCCCATATATAGAGAGAGAAAATTAAAGAAAAGTGAAGTCAAAGCTTAGTACTCCCTCTGTTTTTTTTTTTTTCCAATTCACTTTTCTTTTACATCCGTTTTTTTTTCTCCTACACATTTCCTCTTTTAGTAATACTTTGAGTATTAAAAGACCTATTTATCATTACTTTTTCTTATCATCATTACTTTTCAACTAACTACTAACTCACACACTCTCTCATATTAAAGTAAGAGCAAAAAAGGAATTTTTGTTCCAAAGCAACTCTCATTAAACTCGTTCAAAAAGAAGTGGGTAAGAGAAAAATGAACAGAGGGAGTAATAAAAAGAAGAACAAGAGCTTGATATCATAATCATCATATTTCATTTTCATACAGTAATAATACGAGAAGAAAGCTAGACAATTGAGACTAACAAAAGGGGGTTATACTTATATAAGAGTAAGACTATTACTACTGACAAAAAGCTCAAAAAGAAAAGTTAAGTAGTACTGATCAAAGAGAGAAAACATAGAATTATCTCATTTGCACTCTATCTTAGACTAAAAAGAAAAGTTGGAGAAAATTAAAGGGTTGGGTTGGGGACTACTAATAATTACTAAAATAATTTTAAAAAGAAAAAAAGAAAAGAGGTTATTGCCATTGGACGACGAGACTGACCATAGAGAATCCAAACCATCACCATCATCATTACCATTTACCACCATCTCCCCAAAAAACATCTGCTCCATGAAACGTCGTCGTCACTGCCCATGCTTATTTTCCCAGATCATTGGCATATCTACTTAAATTAAAACAACTTCTTCTGATCTTCACCTAAATCTTGTACTCTACTACTCTACTTTTTTTTTGCTTAAAATTTTCTTTTTCTTTTTTGCTGATCATTGTTGTGCATTTCAGATTTTCACCGGGTGAAATCATGAACGAGACCACTAGGCCGGTCATGAGTAAGCCAAGAGAGAAACTGAATACCACCACCATCAGACCCATGGTCGTCCTCCATGAACCGAAACTCATTCGGAGCTCCATAACATTGCATTTTCTGAGGTGTCGCTTGACCATACTGGTGGCCCCACGACGCATTGTAATATGCGTTGTGTGGGTCAATCATTCCAGCCGCCACCGCACCACCGCTGTGGGCTGCTGCTGCTGCCGTCGTCGTAGCCGCTGCCGCCCTTCTCTCCTCTTTCTTAAACCGGATCCCACACGCATTGCACAGCGACTGCACATCAATAATTATATTTCGTACTTATTAGAAAAAATCATCATAATATGGTATAGGTCAACATTGGTTATTTATTACTATAAATTTCAAAGGTGATGGGATGAATTTGAGTTATTACCTTAGGACCACGAGGGCCGTTACGCCAAAGAGGGGTGGAGGTGGTGTCGCAGTTGGCACAACGGCGAGCGAGGAGGGTTTCGCCACCAGAAGGAGCGGTGTTAGTGGCGGTGGTATTACGATGAGGCTTGGTAGAACCACTAGAGGAATGTTTGTTAGGGTGAAGAAGGTCCCAACAAAAAGTGGAAACACTGTTACGGTGAGGTGTTTGCTTGTTAGTGTTGTTAACATGATGATGATCATAAGTAGTAGTATCCTTAGTCAAACGAGTAGAAGGAGTGCCAAGAGAGAGAGTACAATCAACAGAAGGTGAAGAAGATGATGATGACGACGACGAGTACATGTAATCAGCATCGTCGTCGTAGGTGGACGTCTGGTAGTTGTTGTATTGTTGGGATGGCGGCCAGAACATGGAGGAAAAAGTGTTGTTGTTGTTGTTGTTGTTGTTGTTGTTGTTGTTACCCTGCTGGTGGCTACAGTATTGATTATATGGACCGCAAGACGAACATGGACCAACCATGTTTAATGATTGTTATTTCCTTATTATCTTTGAATTGGTTTGATTTTGATTTTGATTTCTCTCGTGTTGATGATCGATGAGGATGAAAATGGCGAAATGATGAGAAATTAAAATGAATTGTTTGAAGGGTTTTTACTTTTTAGGGGGTGAATTTATAAGGACGGACAGGTAGTAAGAGGAGAGAGAGAATTTGTAGGGTAGTGAAATGAAGGTAGGGAAAAGGATGAAATACGAGTCAGCTAAGCTGCTGAACCCCACGTTGTCGTGGAATGCTAAATAGAAAGAAGTGGGGTAATTGGGTTAGTGTCCCAATTAAAAACCAATGGGGTCAGGAATTGAAACTTGTTATGAGTATAGATAGTTTGGTGTTAATAGGAAGTTTTCTGGGTTTGGAGAAGAGAAGAAAAGAGATGAGATGAGTTTGTTTGAGGGTGGGATTGGAGGAGTATTTATAGTTACACATGAGAGGTGTAGATTTGAGTTTGTTTTTAGGAGGTTGGGCCACAAACATACAGAGGAGAGAGAAACAGAGAGAACGAAAAGGGGTAGTCAAAAGAGCCCACGTGACTAGCGGGAACAGTCTTCCATGGATCTGCCTTCTCCGATCACGAGGCATACCCAGTTCTCCTCAGTCCCTCAAAGCAGAGAGGAACCCAGAGCAGAGGAGGAGCTTGCTAGAGTGCTGGAGTACTCCTATTTCATAAAGAAGGAAAAGAAAAAGGTTTAATCCCAAATCTAAATCTATGGAAGTGGCCCCAAAATTATACTAACATTAATCTTAAAGGAAAAAAAGATGTTATCAAATGTTTGCACTTTGCACTACATATGGAGTACTAACATACCAATTTGGTCATTATACTTCGCACCTAAAAACAATTAGAGTAAGTTTAACATGATCACAATAAAAAAAAATAAAGATTAACATTCATTTCAAAAAAAATTTAGCATGATCGTTTGGACCGATATATCATAATGGGAAGCTTATATTTGGATAGTGTTCCCTTAAATTTCCAATGCATCACTTAAAAGCACTTGAGTGTGTTCTTTTCTACTTATTGAAACTTATAAAATCATTAGACTTTACTTTATAATAAGTTTTAATCACTAGAGACTATTTATTCAATATTTTACCAATCGACAAAGGCCTATTTATAATCAGATCAATATACTTAATTATATGTATTTATTGAATCAGTACATGCTACTAATAATCATACCATCAGGATATTTATTTGTACTTATTAAAGTAAAACATGTTATTTATAATCCCATCATTTTACTTACTTATTGAATCAATATTAATGGATTACTAGAGAAACCTTATTGAATCAATAGTATTTACATTATAATAAAAATAAATAAAAAGAAAAACTTGACCCAAATAAGTGCCAATCTTCTATTTTAAAAAATGAAAATCGAGTATTTCGGTCCATATTCATATTTCTTAGTATTTCCTTTAAGCTCTGCTCTTTAAGAGCCTCTCACAAAATTAAAAAAATAATAATTTAAATTTAGAGTGGACTCTACTTATTTTGTGAGAGGAGGAAACAATATTTCTAAACTACACACTAATTTCTCGCTTTTTGGGGTCTCTGCCAATGCCACCCTCGCTCCCAAGGAAAATGGACTTGGGAATTTGGAATGTTTGGTCCTTATAAACCTACGCGACCTCCACGGCCGTCGTCAGTCACGATTCAAATATCTGCTATATGAGCATGTGCATCTGAATTGCTGACTAAGCTGTGGAGCTTATTGATTTAGAATTTATTACCAGAGTTGCAGATCCATCACTATAGATATTTTCACTGCTTCATACAGTAAATTTCACCAGATAGTAGCACAAACTTCACCCCCTTCAATTTTCACTTTTAAGGTGGTAAATGGATCTTCATATTTGCATATAGGAGTACGGTATATACTTACATCTTTAATTTGCTCAACATAAATAGAGGAAATAAGTACACAAAAAAGAGAAAACAATAGTCACAAAAATTGATTCACTTAATACATCATTCCAATATATTTCCTGTTTTTTCTTTTTGTTATCCCCTCTAGCTTAGCTAACACTACAAAAAAAATCAACAGATAGTTGCAAAAATATTAGCCATACAATCCGTTTATTTAACGAAGTAGAATTCAGTTCGGTTCAATTCAGTGAAAAAAACACCCTATTATTAAGTTGTGTGCTTTTTCAGCTATTTATAACGGATGATAATAACAACTAGCAAGTGACTCCACTAGTTTAGTAGTTTCAATTTTCAATGCAATAAAAATGATTACTTGCATACTCATCCTCTTCCAACCATGGTCTTATCATTTTTCTTTATTTTGATTGGAGATCGTATGGGACATGCCACTGATTCTCACTTATTATTGGGTAAGGTCATGCTACTGATTTTCACTGATTCGGTAAGGTTCTTCCATTGATTCTCACTAATTCAGTAATGTCTTGCCATTGATTTTGTGAGTAGGCCGAATGTGGGTCCTGTCACTGATTTTCACTGATTGAGTAAGATTCTGTCACTGATTCTCACTGGTTCAGTTAGATATTTTCACTAAATTTCCACTAATTAAGTAAAGCCTTGTTACTGATTTTTACTAATTAGATAATGTCTAATAAGTGGAAAAGGACTCACACTCTTAATGTTCATGATTCATGTATGAAAGTTTTTCAAAAGTTTCATGAGCATAAAGAGTACTAGAGTACTAGATCAACAATGACCAATCTTATCTAGAAAATTGATCAGAGTACGTTCCCTGGGCAGACGACCACTACGTTTATCAGTTGTATGTAGTTGTATATATAGGCAGTCCAATCAAAATCCCATCATTGGATTAATAGTATGTATAACTGTATAAGGTAACACTAACACACGAGTCCATATTACTATTCCTATTCAACAAAAAACAGCCAGTTTTTGCGAAGCATAGTACCCGTACCCTGCCTGTCACGTGAACCACCCCTACTTCTATCTTTTTGCATGGGACTAATTGGTCTTCTCGTCATCATGTTTACCTCAATCTATATCCTTGATGCAAGAGAGATAGATAGATAGATAGGGTACGAATCTATGTATATATGTGTTGTTCGTAGCTTTTAAAAAAGCGAGGTTTGATGGGTATTAGAAGCAAGCAATAGAAGATCCCTTAGATCGATTTTGATCCGAGAGAGAGGAACAAAAGTTAAGAGAGAGAAAGAAAGGTAAAGGATTCGCTGCTGCAATCATCATCATCAAAGCAACATCCGTTCTGTTTTGTGTGTACTCTCCTCGATGATCCCCTGTTGCTTAGCTTAGATTGATTCTTGGGTCAAAGTTAGATTGCTAAAGATGAGAAAGGGAGTAAAAAAGCGAACGACCTGGATCAAATCTATATACCTTCTCACTTGGGAAAAGAAAGGGGGGTCCATAACCCTCTCCCCAACTTAGGCGACACGATTATTATTCAAGTTACTCGATGGAGTTGTGGTCCCGTGGTTTTAAGCTTACTCCTACCTGGTTTGGTAAGATAAAGTTATGGGTTCGAATTCACGTTCCCTTCATGCCTTGTGTCTGCTGGCTTCTAGAAACTATACTAGCCCCTTATTGGTGTTATGTTGACGGGTCTAGTGTTTGCGCTGGTTATTCAACTAGTATGATATGTTCGCTATTGAACACGAGAGTCCAACATGACGTAGTAGGGGTGTCTCGGTCGCCATTCACTTTCACCCTTTTTTGACGAGGAAAAAAAAAAAAAAAAGTTACTCGATTAGGTGTATTCTATTCTACTTACTCACTAAGCTAAATTGGTTCAACTTAATTCAATTTTGTAGAGTTCAATTCAATTAAATGATCCACTTCTCCTCTCGCATTTATTAGTGTTAATTTCAATTCAACCTAGTGGAGTTAAGTTCATTACAGTGGTTATAACACACTCATGGACATAATGTGCTCCTTTTTATTGAATTGGATAATGAAATGAAAACTATATATATATATATATTATATTTAATGATTAATTAAAGGTGTAAAGTTGAACTGATATGTGACTTGCAAAATTTGGCACAAGTAGTGTGCTAGTCGGTGTTCGACTCCCACGCTTTGTGTTTTTTGGCCCATGTTATGCATGTTTTGTACAATAGTATTTATTTTTTGCTTCAATTTTTGTTTCAATGTTTACTTTTCCTTTTTGGCTTTACATTTTGGGTAATTTTATTCCTTTATTTTTCCTCACTCAGCTCTCACTCAAAATATATTTTATGTTTTTCAAATTGGGGTTGACAATTCCCCCAAAAAATATATTTAGATTTTTCGGGGGCCTAATGTTTAGATCTCGCCCAGGACCTTCGAAATATTAGGTACAGCTCTGCAAATAAGTAGAAAAAAAATCCTCTATATATATAGTAGGAAATATAAAAAAAATAATAATAAAAAAAAAACGCTTTCGCCTCTAGTTAAACCTTAAAAGATCAATCGGGCCCCACCCATCCAAATGGGCCCCATCACCATCCCCCATTGCCCAAACAATTTTCTCTGGAACGCCAATGGAATCGACATCAAAGATTCAAAATGCAAGGGAATAGAGAAAGGCAGTGTAAGAGAGAGAGAGAGAGAGAGAGAGAGAGAGAGAGAGAGAGAGAGAGAGAATCGGATCATCTTGAGATTGGTGTTGGTTAACATTGGTTCGACAAACGGGACGAACACTACCGCTTTCCAAAAGATGCTCTCTCCCTTATTCTCTTTGCAAATTACTGCACCTTAAATTATTTAATTTTTTTCTCTTTAACGTCGTTTAACCCAAGAAGACCGTGAGCTAATTACTCACTTTGGTAGCGTTAGCGTGAACTCTACCCATACCCACATTACACAACAATCTTTGTCACCATGCAAAAATTCAAATTGTCGTACAACATCAAAAGAAAAAGAAAGAAAAATTGTTGTGAATACTAAAAAGAACAGAACATCCCCACTCGAATCCCCCGTTGCTTGAACATTACTTTAGTTAACGTGGCTTTTTATATCCCAACCCTTAAACCCAACGAGGTTTGATTGACACGATTTATAAAAGGGTGTGACAAACATTTATTCACATTGGGAGCTTCTTCATCATGTATCCCTTATTCTTTCTCTAATGCCAATAAAAATCTTCTTTTTATTTTATTTTTATTTTTACCCATAATAAAACTCTTAATGAATGTCAATTGTTCATCAGGATTCTAATTTCGTTTCTATTCTTTCTAATGAAACCATCAGATTTGCCTAATCATGTGAACCATACAATCATAATTAAACCAAGAATCTAAATTAGTAAAAAGAAAAAACAATATTATTATTATTATTGTCTTTTTTTTTTTGGCAGTGTATGTGCTGATTGGGCTCCCTCTGTTTCCAAAGTCGGTTAGTTATTAAAGGCAGCCTTTATTGGCTGGACCAGGCCCAATTCATATGTGCGTACTATCGTCTTTGTTATGCGCGCCAATTACACAATTGCCCGTTGCCACAATGTTACCTTTTTTGTGGGGGCCGCCAAATTGACGCACAAATTACATATATATTACTGCGTTTTTTAATAATTACGAAACTACTATCTAGTTAGCTGGATGCAGGTCCATAAAAAAAATTCTAATTAAAAGGGGAGGGGCTTTATTAGTAATCAAACTCTAGTGGGGACTAAGCCCACCGAAACAAATACCAATAGACCATACCAAATCTGGTGTTATTCAAACCTTTAAAACAGTATGGCCTTGTCCTTTTATGTCAATATGTATGCAAACCTACATAAAAAATTGAACATTTTAATATTGGATCTAGTTATAATGTTTTTTTTTTTTCTAATAGAGAACTAGCAATAATTATAATTTATTGATCAGTCAATAATATACATCACCCAAATTAAAAATAAATAAACAAACGCTCTCTATTGCTCACCGCCTCCAACTGCACTACACCTTAAAAAGTAAAAATATTTAAGCTGATCAATTAAAACAATATTGGCTTAATTAAATACTAGTAGTTGGTAATTGCTTTGATATATATGCTTTGCCAATGATGGTGTTATGTGGCTGGTTGATTTGGTGGGACCCAAGGAGAGTGGTCCAAGTTTAATTTCCCAAATAAAGGAGATTAGAACTAGAACAATTATTATACCACTAATCCACGAGACACGTGGGATACGCATAGGGATTAACTTGCATGCATATGCATGCAAATTTTTGCCCCGAAATGGTTAGCGTATTGAGAATTGTTGTTGCTTGTTGTTGTTGTTGATGATGATGATGATACTACATTAACGTCGTTCCTCAAAAGAAACAAGATACAACTGGAAATTGAATCTCCTCTATATCGATCTGAGTATCTACTTTTTCTCTTTCCTTCTAAAAAGGATGTTTGAGAGGGTTTGGTCTACTAGGTGATGTTCTTGCTGTTGAAGGATCTTCCTTGGCCACCTAATGCTCTAAAGTACGAATATTTTATCTAGCTGTTCCTTGTTTGAGGAGGAAAAGTGAAACCAATAAGCCAACAGCCATAATCACTGCTGGATTCATATTTACATACCAGTATTAAAATCATATGTCACATGTGAGAATAAGTATAGGTAAAAGACACTTCAAATAATGGAAAAAGAAATAATGAATATAAACATAGTGAAGAAAATATATAAATTAAGGTTGCATAAAAATTGATCGGATTTACCAAAATGTAGAGTTAGATCTCTCTCTTTAATTAAGTTTCTCGAAAGAGATTATTTGACCCTTCCTTGTTAAAGTGGGTTTATTTGTGTCTCACATGGAAACAGTAAGTGATCTTGAGCATACATATAAGCAAGTGGGTTACTCCGTCAATTACCAATTGGTTTTGGATTGGAACCTCGCTCATTTGTCTTGTATGTGTGCTCACTTGTCAAAACCCAATTGTTGAAAAGGATCCCAACTCGTTTCAAAGTGTTGATAGAATTATTGAATTATACTCCCTCCGTCTCAAATTGTAATGCTGTCATTTAATTTAGGATGGAAGTAGTAATAGAGTTGATGATATATAATTGATAGAGTACCTGGCCTGTACCTTGATGGATTGAAGTATTTTATTTATTATTTATTTTTCAAAATTTCGTTGATACCAAACTCTTCTTGTTTTGGGGTTTGATGAAGACTAAAAGAAGGAACATTAGGCCGGGTATGCTTTTAGCGTGAAAAGTAGGAGAATGATAAGGAAGGGGAAGAATATTGAGTAAAACCCTCCAAATTGTCTCCTATAGAGAAAGGTTTCCAGGTAAATAGCGTAGGTCTCCCTTTTGCAATGCAACAACACATTTTGCTTGCATGGCAATATAAAGCCACAAAACAATAGGAGTAGTAATAAAGAGCAAAATTAAAATTGGGTCCAAGTCGATATATTTTGGTCAAGGCGACGGCAGATGAGTGTCCCAACTCCCAAGTATCCCCCAAGTTCCGTATCTTTACTTTAGCTCATTTTCTTATTAGTATCTATCATATTCATATTCTTAGGTGCCGGCTTTTTAACACATTGGACCACTGCCGCATACCACAATCAGTGTCTCTCTCCCTTTCTTCCCTTTACTTGTTTCTTAAACGACAAGCGATGATACTTCTAGTTCTAGCTGCTATTACGGGTGCGTTCTTTTCCACTTATTTCTATTAATTCTCACTGATTGAATAAGGTCCTATCACTGGTTTCCACTGATTGAGTAAGGTTCTGTCACTGATTGAGTAAGGTCCTGCCACTGATTCTCACTGATTCAATAAGGTCCTGCCACTGATTCTGTGAGTAGAAATGTGGGTCCTGTCACTGATTTCCACTGATTGAATAAGGTCCTCTCACTGATTCTCACTGATTGAGTAAGGTCTTGTCACTTATTTTCACCGATTGAATAAAATCTTATCACTAATTTTCACTAATTAAGTAAGGTCCAATAAGTGGAAAAGAACACACCCTACCTCCCCAATCCCCCACCAAAGTATATACTCCTAGATAGGTCCGATTGATTTACTAACCCTTTAGATCTCGATTAGAAATTTAGAATAGGATTTTTTTTTAGAAATTTATAGAGTAACTAAAAATTTACGATATTTCAAGCTCCAATAGTCTCATTGCACCACCAAAAAGAGGAAAATGATACCTCAAATATCCATTTAGCAAATTAGCATGGCAATCACGATCAAACCATCACCACCTACATTTCACCGTTAACCCGGTATTCAAATCGTTTGATGTTCTAAAACAATAACAAATACTGTTCTCCAACAGTTCACCTTTAATAGATTAAAGGGGGTTAGATTTAGACTCTTAGATAGAGGGAGTGTTTTCTTTTTTTTTTTTTGTTTTTAAATTTTAAACACTTAAAGAAGAGAGATAAAAAGAGAAAAGGAACAGTAGAAATAGTGAACAACCAAGGATATTTTCTGGTTATCAGTATTCTGACATTTGGTTGTTTGGTTTGGGGGTAGGCGTGGGTAACGGGCCTGATCGGGTCAGGCCATTTATTAAATATAGAATTAGAAAAAGAAAAAGTAAAGTTGGATCTGACTCTGGCTCGATGATCGTCAAAGAGGCCCAACTTCGTAGAGGACGATAAAGGAATATAAGACCGGCCCAATAATCATCACATAAGGCGTACCCGAGAAAATGTTCAAATGACAACGTCTGGGAAATTACTCAAGTTTTAGACAATTCGCAGGTGGGCTCTTTAAGTTACAAGTGTGAATGAAAACGGTCGGTCCAGAAATTAATCACATTAGGTAAGGCTTGGGCCCATAAACTACATGAGGTTAAAAATGTATCTTAATAAAAGTACAAAATATCTTTTTTAATTTGAGGCCGTACTAACATAAGGTCACCTATATAACCAAACATAACGTGAGAAAAATATCATACTTGAATGAGGCGCCTTACGGTGAGATTGTCTCATATGAGTTTTTGTGATAAAAGTAGGGGTAAATCAACGTGATGAGTAAATATTTTATGGAATTTATATGATTGTGCAAAATTAGATGATAAAATTCTTGTTTCCTTTAATATAATACCAACCAATGTTAAGTTGGGCTTGATTAATGAAAGAAACTTAAATGACATATCATAGAGACCATGGTCAAAATTAATTAACGTGTGTGGTCAAGTGGTAAAGACTTATCCACGATTATTAACCAAGGTTAAGAGTTAGAATCTCGCTTTGAGTAATCATTTGGTCCGTAGTCCCACCTTTTGAGGCGCCAACAAATCAGTGAAGGGAAATAATCACTATAACTAACAGTGAATATCCCTAGTGTGAACTCAAAAAAAGAAAAAAGAAAAAATAAGAAGTTAGAGACCATGGTCTAGGAGTTAAATTAGGGAAAGAGGTTTCGCTACTATCTTGTGACATCAGACAATGTATAATTTTAGGCAAACAACTTCTTATAATGAGGAGGAAATGAGGCAGCTCGAACTCCACATTCACCTACGCGGCACGCTAGACAAAAGAGAGGCCCTGGGATTAGGAAGTGCAATTGATCAGCATTAAACTACCAGCAGACCTTTTCTTTTTAGGGGGTTCGGGGGTTATGTTGACATATTACACGTAAACATCAACTATAACCAAACTTAATTAAATAGAGTACTTGTAGCAAGGTTAATTCCTAATTCATAAAATATTTGAATATCTAATCCCTTGTCAAGTTGTCACGCTGAGGCTGAGGAGTGGGATCGATCAAAATATCTTGTTGCAACTTGGCAAAATGCCCATAATTTGTCTCTAATACATTTTTTTTTTTCTGCATCTGCAAGTGAATGACGATTGAGGCACCTCTTTAGGTCATGTTTGTAACTCGTGTTCAACTGTGAACATATCAAACTAACTGAACGAACAATCCAAGCACTGACCCGATCAACGGGGCACCAACAAAAAGCTAGTATAATTTTTAGAAACCAACACACAAGGTATAGAAAAATAAGATCTAGAATTCAAACCCATAACCTTACATGACCAAACTACTTGAAAATAAGCTTGGACTCACTAAATTCCAATTTATTTCTCTTTAATCGCTAAAGGGAAAAAAAGGACCACCTCAGAGAATGATTAAAATAATAAAAATAAAATACAGAAGCTAGCAAATACTTGGGGGTTACTATGACTAGCAAAATCACATAAATGCATTCCCATATAATACATGCAACCGCTAACAACTTAGCACCAAACCAACCCCATTTGGGCATTTAGCTTCCCCTACTTAACTTTATAAACCCCCCACACCTTCTCTCTCTTGCCCTTGTCCCAGCCCCCTCTCTTAAAGTCTTAATACCCCATTTAAGAGGCAGAAAAAAGAGGATAATAAAAAGAAAAAAAAAAAGAGAGAGAGAGAGAGAATGGTGAACCTAGTGGAAGCCCAAAAGCCCATGCTCCACGGGCTAATGAAAATGGCGGGCATCCGGCCCACCACCGTGGAAATCGAGCCCGGAACAGTAATGTCGTTCTGGGTACCAGCCAGGACTCTAAAAAAGCCCAAGCCCAACAAAAAGCCCATGCTACCCAAGCCAGCCGTTGTTCTAATCCACGGCTTCGCAGCTGAAGGCATAGTAACGTGGCAATTCCAAATAGGCGCCTTAACCAAAAAATACGACGTCTACGTGCCAGACTTACTTTTCTTCGGTGGTTCAACCACCGGTTCTGCGGACCGGTCACCAGGTTTCCAAGCTGAGTGTCTGGCTGCAGCTTTGGCTAAGCTCGGTGTGGCTCGGTGTACGCTAGTTGGGTTTAGCTATGGAGGGATGGTTGCATTTAAGTTAGCCGAGACACGGCCAGAGCTAGTTGAAGCAGTGGTGGTTTCGGGTTCGATATTGGCGATGACGGAGTCGATCAGCGTGGCGGAGTTGAATCGGATGGGGTTTGAGTCGTCGTCGGAGTTGCTGTTGCCGACGTCGGTTGAAGGGTTGAAAGGGTTGCTTAAGATTGCTACGTTCAAGAAATTGTGGTTTCCTGATCGCTTGCATAGGGACTACCTCAAGGTATACTATTTGCCAACAAATACCAACACGTATAATAATGTACCAATAGTAAGTAGTGACACCTAAAACTCATGATAAACTTACTACTGATCTACTACTACTCATGCTAAAGAGTAAAGACTACCATATCTTTGCATTTTCTTTCTTTATTTTGATTGGTCCTTAGATAGTCAACCAAATAAGACTTTTCATTAATTAATTAAATAGATCCATCATAATCTCTTGACTTAGTCAACTCTTTTTTTGAGTGGTGATGGGAGTTGGCAGTTGGGGGATAAAAGATGCATGTAGTAGAGTATTATGTTAGGTAAATCAGGTGTATCTCAAAAAACAGAGCATGATTAAATGGGTTGTCACACAAACCAGAACTACTCGTGATGCAGCCCAATTAAGTCCTTCCGGATTTTTTTTGCCAATCCAACGAAATTACTTGTATTAAAATTTAAAAGCATTTAACCCCCAACTAATATGTGTGTTTTTGTCAATTGCGTTCAATTCATATTAGAAAAATTACAGTTACCGCAACTCAGTAAATTGAAGCACCCACCTAAACTCAATGGTTCTTTAAAAATTCAATTTGGCTTTGTATAAACCAAATGATGATTCTTCCAAATTCGTGTGTAGTTGTTCGCAAATCATTTAACAATATTAGTAGGCTACAAACTATGTAAAGTTGCTTGTCTATGTAATCTAGTTTTAAGAGAACTTTTCTATCTACCAAATTAAAATCCGTATGAATTAACCTAGCTATAGATTATGGTTGACAACCTTTAATAAGTAGATCTCCGGGAAAGGTAATAAGGTAACGTTTGATTATGTAGTAAATGAAAGTGATTTATTGTTGAGTCGTTGACTATGACTCTTATTTTGCATTGGGGGCTCTACTTCTTTTCTTTGTCACCCCTTTCACATACAAGGCCACTTGCACCCTCCCTTCTCTCTCTCTCTCTCTCTCTCTCTGTCTCTGTAGGCTATAGTTACCCACTGCCCAACCAATTCCGAATAGCAACAACAAAATGTCAAACATTAGAAGAGGTTGTTTGGTTATTATAATTGTATTCTCCAAATTTAATTAAATTTAAGATCTTCTCGAACACATTTTGCAATTTCATTTGATAGTTTGAGGCAGCTGATGTGTCTCTGTGGGTGGTTCAACCAATTTGATCTGATTGTCATATAAGAATGTAGAAACAAATGCACTAGATGATAGTGACACACCCCTATTACGCTCTTGTCAGAATTATAGATATACATACAATATGCTTATTGTTTACCAATGCAACTAATCTCTGTCCACTTATTTCTTATTACGCCACTGCCAAATTAAACGTGTAATACTTACTATGTAAATGTAGGAAATTGCTTGGATAACATAGAAGATCGATCTTACTTGAATACTACAAAGATTTGATCTTTAAAATAAAACAGACTGAGCAAAATGACTAATAAAGTCAAAAAACCAAATTCAGGGCAAGAAGTTGAAGTGAAAAAATTCTTTAATTATACAAGTACGTGAATTATGGAGCAGCTAATAGCTAACTCTGAGAAGCTACATTGACAGGTGATGTTTACCAACAGATTGGAGAGAAGTGAACTTCTAGAGGGTTTGGTCATTGCTGAAAAAAACCCTGATATCCCCAATTTCCCACAGGTAACTAATTTAGGCTTCAACTTCTTTAATTATTACTTAGTTTATTATAGTAAACCTCCTATTTTTCTCATAAATTGACACAATCTTGAATTTATTTGTTTAATTTTTTGATACCCAGAAAATTCATCTTTTATGGGGAGAAAATGACCAGATTTTCAGAATGGAGATTGCACAACAAATGATTGAGTATGTTGCCCAAAGTGTCTTTAAATAAGTTCATTTAGAAATAATGTACGTCAATTATATTCCCAGATTATGGACAGGAGTTTAACTGTATAATAATGTGTGACGTGCAGGAAACTGGGAGATAAAGCAACATATGAAGGCATAAAGAAAGCAGGTCACCTGGTTCACCTGGAGAGGCCCTGTGTTTACACTAGATGTCTCAAGAGGTTCCTTGCTTCTGTGTACGCTGACGACGCTGCTCAAATTTAGGACACCATTATTTATCTCTTTAGCCAAATTTAATCCACCCAATTAGTTGTAGAATACCCATTTGTGATTTTCTTTTTGTTTTGTTTATGTAAGATCACTAAGAATGGAATGCCAAATTATATTGTTTCGAGTTCTTAATAATTCTACGCATATGATATACCTGTTTCAAACTCATTGTAAAACAGACAAAGAATTAAATTCAAAAGAATGAATAGCATTATTTTGTTCCTTGTATGGAATAAATTACTTCAAATTTCTGTAACAATAGTTTTTTTTCAATCAATTGCATTTGCCCTTCCCTTTTTCTATCCTTTTCTTGTTCTTCTCCAAATAATGTGTCCTGTTATACACCACAATGAAGATCCTATGCTGCACAAGATGCACACCTGACACCGCTCACCAAAATGCTGGTTGACAGTACTTGCTCTTTTTATCTGAAATATGCCTGGATTTCCTCCAGAGTCTTTCCTTTAGTCTCTGGAAGCCATGCTGCCACAAATATTGTCGTAAAAGCAGCAAAAATTGTGTAGATTGCGAAAGTCCCTGCAAATAAGCACAGCACTTGAGTTGGTCAGAACAAGTACTCATCTTAGATACAACAGAAAATTAATTGAAGAATTTTATGTCCAGCAAATGCTTCATGAAATATGGTCATTTGATAGCTGAAATTTAGTGATGGTCGCCAGAGAGAGAACAAGAAAGAGAGATTCACCTCCACTGCTCCATGTCAACAGCAAGTTTGCAGTCATTGTGATCCCCCAGGATGTCATAAAATTGAGCAACGTTGCTACACTGCCAGCAAGACCTTTTATACTTACTGGAAGGATCTGATCCAAAGAAAAAAGAAATTCAGTTAAGTATTGCACTAAATATTTCTTTTTACAGGTAGGTAAGAGATGGTCTTCACCCGGACCACCCAGGCTTGGCCTGAGACTCTCCTCTCTCCCCCAACCATTATGGGCTAGGCCCAGGATGTTGCCAGAACCACAGACAAATGCCTCTTGAATCTTGATTAGTAGTGCACTAAATTTATCACACACACAAGGCAGGTCTGAAATGGCAAATCTACATAAGAGGTGTCGTAATTTCCCAACATCCATTAATAAGCAAACAGAAGATGATGAAAATGATCCAGAAGCTCATATGTAAGATATTGTGAACTTCCATAATCCTCAAATTCAGAGAGCTGAAGATTGAATAAAAAATCAAGATTGGCATGGGCATACCTCAGCCATTATAAGCCAAGGAATGGGTCCCATCCCCAAAGAAAAGAACACCACCATAGCCTGCCACAAATTGAATACAACCATCAGAAAATGTTTTAGCCACTTTTTTTTTTAAACAATATATTTCGTTAAGGGGTTGAGGTGGGGATAGAGATTACTCAGAACTCAGAAGCATACCACAAGTCCCACAACAGAGAGTATCCCCAACGTGCTAAAGAATGCTGAATCTTCTGATATGACACCCTGTCAACAATTTAAGATGGCATTAAACAGCTGGAAAAATTATTGAAAATAAATATTATGATTGCCAAAATCTTAGAAGGTTGGCAAGTCAGATTTTTCAAAGGTTATTATGTGGTTCTATATCAACAAACAGAGAGAAAATCAAGCACAATTCACAAACATGAAGGAAAAACTATATGAGTAATTGTTCATTGGTCTGACAAGAGGGATTGGATATTCCACAGCAGGCAGCATTTTGCACTCTAGCATTACAGTTTTTTTGTAGATTGGCACAACCCCACAAGTGCCCAATTTAGTTTGTGACCATGAACATGAGTCCACAGATGTGTGTATATGCATAATGAATTTTGGATCAGACCAGCAACAAGTAACAACGTAACTATAGCTTAACTGACCTCCAGATAAAATGCAAGTGAAACAAGCAGGAGGCTAGCAGTCATTCCAGTAGCCGATACCTGTCGTAAAGTATGGCAAATGTTATATTACACAGTTCTTTCTATCTTTCATTAAAATTGCACAGAATGTAAAATTTGATCAAATCAACAACATACTAGAAGAAGAACCCTTCGGCCAGCCTTGTCCATCAGCCAAGTGGCAACCCCAGTAGCGATCACCTGTGCAGTTGCCCAGCAAGATTTTAAGGTTGAGTTAACTAGTATTATTGAATCCTTACAAACCTGAGTGAGAGATCTATTACCTGAATACTTCCAAGGCCAAATGTGGCGACAGCCCCCGCAGTGATACCTGTGAAGTACATGATAAACTAATGAATATCAAGAGTAAAAAGGGAGGCACATGATGCGGAACATGGTTTTGAAACATAATCTCCGGCTTTAACATCTTCAACATATCTTTTACGGAAGACATCAACAGGGTGTCAGGTTGAACTTCAGCCAAAAAATTATCTAACCTGCTTTTTCAAATATGGTGCTAGAATAAAACAAAATCCCATTAATGCCACTGAGCTGCTGAAACATAAGTAATCCAATCCCTAACTGCAGGAGATCAAAAGAGCATAAGACGAGATATCTGGATTCTCAATAATCTTTCAAGGTAAGAAGCAAAGACAGGAACTTAGTCCCAAACAAACCATTCTACCATCAAAGGAAACCAATATCTTTTTCGCTTGAGATGTGCAAAGCGGATTGTAGTCGCACTTTTGCTCGATGATGTAACAGATCTCTGCAGCAAAGCACATTCAGTAAGAAATTGTAATAACAAAATGAAGAAACGTAAGTTGGGAGCACCTTAATATTTGAAGACTAAATGTTGTTAAACCAAGAGCTGCATTAACAGTAAAAATTTAAAAAGAACTATAGTCACCGATCTAATAGTAGTTCAGATAAATACTTTAATTTCAGCCATTTCAAGAGTAATATCTGTATCAAATCCTCGTAAAACTTGCAAAGACACTTCACATTCTTCCATCATTCCCATTTTTGCCTGAAAGTACGAGGAAATAAGATTGTAAATATGTTAAAACCAAATGCAAACTGCACTTAATACACAGCGCCAAATCAATAGCATTTACCAGCCAGCGAGGAGACTCTGGTACAAAAAATAGTCCAGGTATCAATGCAGCACAAGGCAAAATTCCTGCAGCACATGAGAAGAAAATTGTTAGCTTGTCTAAAAGGAGGTTAACAATGAGATAACACCTTTTGTGTCCTGTAAATGAAAGGGATGTCCAACAAACTTATGCTTGAACTATGCCTAGATAAATTAGATGCAAGAATTGGAAATTACATTCAGTATACTATCATCATGGATCGCTGCAACAGGCCAACAGTAGGTTGTGCCATTGTGACCTTGAGGTTAAGGATAAAGTCATGGCACAGCCTCTCCCATCAACTTTAAGCCTGCATATCCTTATCTCCCCTCTTAAACCCCAGTTTGGTTAGAGTGTCTTGACTATGCTGCTCTTTGATCAGGCCGAAATCACGATTAAACAAGAGTCCAACAGTCTATCACTGTTCCAAACTTTAAATGCCGAACCAAGGCCGTCCAACTTGCTATGCTGAATTGGTCACTACCAAGTGAAAGTTGTTAACATGCTTCATTGCCCCTTCCCCTTACACTTGTCACACCCCAAGGGACCCGTAAGGATAGAGACGAATCCTGCATTTCTGATACCACTCTTGCCATCACCCCATTCTCATAGACATCAGTGAGGAAGCACCTCGCACACAAGGTCTTACTATGCTCTCCCAACCCAACGTGTAGGCTTTTATGCCATAAGAGTATGATAGAATAAAGTCCCTCTCAACTTCCAAGACTACTACTCCATACGTAAGTGTTTCTAGGGCTCTAGCCATTTGTATACTTTAGGTCCATATAAAAGATTTAATATCCTGGCACTTATTATTGTTTTCAGATGATTACATTCATTATTATATCATGCAGATAAGTTATATGTAGCTAAGTTGGTGTTCCAATCATCTTCAGTTAATTTACACCCAAAATAAAATACTCTGAAATAAAGTGGTAGATGTTACAATGTAAACATTCTTAAAGATGGCATACCAATTACTGCAAGTACTCTCCAGTTGATAAAAATGCCCAGAAGATAAACCAGCATTATCCCAATGGTAACCGCAAGCTGAAGATTGAAAATTTTATTATCCCACTCAGTCAGTCTTAACCAAAAGGTTAATGGTACAGGAACACAATCACCTACTTAACTGTAAGAAGTTTGAAGAACAATAGTTGTAAACAAATGACCAGCTAGCAAGTAGATGAAAACGGGGATAACCTGGTTCACAGCTCCAAGGCTTCCTCTCATGTTTTGAGGTGCTATTTCGGCAATATAAACAGGCACCTGATCACAGTGAAGACTATTAAAGTCAATTACCCCCAGTACAGTGATCAAATGAAAAAGCCTACAGAACAACAGGATTACCGTGTATGAAACAATGCCAACCCCAAAGCCTTCGAGCAGCCGTCCCATGTAAAGAAATGAGACATCCTATAACATTTGGGGGGGAGGGGTGCAGTTAGTTGAAATTGCAAGAAGCATATGAATGAGAACTTAAAGCAATGTGCACAAGCATATAATCAAGATTCAAGAACCTAAAGCAATGGGCATAATATAATGCTCACTTGCTTGGTGACTTACTTTGGAAACTGATATGATCAGCCATCCTATGATGTTAGGGATCGAAGCAATCATCAGCGACTGCAATTCAAAACAAGGTACATAATCAACAATACAACTCCATCAACCAAAAATGTTTGCAGTACATGGGGGTGGACCCCTAATAATAAAGTTTCAATTCTCAAAGAGTTATCCATCCTTTTCAGAACAACAACGAAAGACGATGTTTTAGTGTTTTACTATCAACAGCACACAATTTTGTTTCCATTTTTCATATGGACCCATTCCCTAACACTTGCAACCCATATAGATATTTCATAGGACCAAATCCAATGCAACAGGTCAAAATTGAGCAGGACAAATTTCTGACTATGACTTGAACTTTAAAGAACAAAAATGTACAGGGGAAAAACAAAGCATACCCCTTTGCGCCCAATGTATTCAGAAATCTGGCCACTAGCAATTGCCCCAACCATTGCTCCCACATTCGCCAGCGAACCAAACAGAGAAAACTGTTTCTCCCACAAATAATCAACAAAATCAGAAACAAAAAGGATAAAGTCAATAACTACATTGAATTTTGGGAATTTCATCAGAAATGGTGAATCATTAATCAAACAGACAATGAATTAATCCTTTTTACCTCTGATACCTTCAACCCAAGATCCTTAACAATTGCTGATTGTGTTGGCGAAGAATACCCACACTGCACATACCCAAATCACAAGAACAAAAACCCACCAAATAAATTCAAAATGAAAAACCTCAAACACCCAAAAAGGCAAAAACTAAAAACCCAAACAAACAAACAAACAAAAATGCAATAATTTTATTTTTTACCGTAAACCCAAATTGGATAGGGCCAAGGGCAACAACAAGCACACAGAAAACAATGGAAACAGCAGAATCACGAAGATTAGCAATTGACCCAAAAATGCTAGATTGTCTTGACCCCATTGGGATCATACTTCCACTAGCCATGGCATTTAGATTATTATTATTATTTCCATTACCACCGGTTGTGTTCATCCGGTACCAACTACCGGTGTGCAAGAACGGCTTCCTGAGGTCCGCCCTCGCATCCTCCGCATCTACGCCGCTCATTTTCTCTCTCCTCTCTCTCTCTCTCTCTGACCCAATGACAGCTCGTGATTTTTGCTGCGACAAACTTTATATTATAATTTGGAGAGGGAGAGAGAAAGAAAAAGAAAAGGGTGTAGATCTGTTTGTTAGATGGTGTTAGTTCGCGCCAGGTTTGGTTTTTTTTGTTTGGTATAGCTGTTGCCTGTTGTGTTAAAAAGAAAAAGAATTTGAATAGAAAATGAACGGCCGATTTCTTCGTTGTCGTCAACCCCTACAATTTTGTTTGTTTTAATTTGTTTTACATATTACAAGTAGAATTGAAACTAATTGACATCCTTTTCAGTACACTGGGATTATTCTATGTGCAATAATACCTTCTTGATATTTTCCAAATGCTAGAATGATTTTCAATATTATAAGTTATTATGTTGATTATTTGACAAACACAAAAACTTCTATAAAACGGTCTTTTCATAACTTTTGGTGGGACGAGGGTCACTTTACAATGAAATAAGGGTCGCTCTTCATCATAAGTGACCCCTACATTAGTGGTCCCACATTTTTGTGAGTTAGTCTCACACAAAACTTGTTGTTTAACAAATGACAAAATTTTGATGGTAATATATTTAATAAATATCAAAATTGGGATATTAAAAAGGATCCTAATATCTAATGTGACCGTGCATGTTGTATCAACCTGATCCTAATCCTAATTCTAATCCTAATCCTAATCCTAATCCAATATTTGTATCATCATGGTAATCCACTCCGTTATAAATGGAGTATAATGCAAACACATTTATAATTTATTTGTTTAGGAAATATTGTATAGTATTTGTGTATTTGATCTTATCAAAGTAATATTGTCTAGTCCATGCATCTCGGGGGTTTGAAATCAAATTATATACTTTCATATCACCAAATGGATAGGGAGATTTCCCATTTTATACTTAACTAGTAATCATGTCAGTGCGATGCACGAGTTAACTTTTATATATTTTCATTTTCTTGTTTGTTATTGTATCTTTCAACTTATTCTTTTAGTACAATTCAGTTCAAATAACACATACAAAACGAAAAGACAAAACTTAAAAGTAGTTAATATAAAAGAGTTCATTTTAAAGGTGTAGCGTAAAATTGCTTTGGTGGCCTATCAACTTGAATTTGAATCCCGCTAATCACCTTCTCCTTAACAAACTAACATACTCTAAAGCAGGGCTCCTGATCAGCCCCCTACCAAAAGTTTAAACAAGTAACAAATTTTATCTTTTTTTAGACCATGGCCCTTTAAGGATTAAGGTTCTTCTTTGTGGTAGTACGGTATTGCCATCTAGCTGCTATTTGACACTCGTGACTATTAGAGCCCATCGATGACTGTAGCCCATTTATGACGTTGTATGGGTTGTAGCCCATCTCAGAGCAGAGTCCACTTTGGGCCATAAAAATAAGAAATTATTGCCTGGTCCCCACTCGCAAGTTATTGCTCTCTCCCCCTCCCAATACAAAAACTTGTGTGGACCAGGCAATAATTTGGTGGATCAATACTTGGAGTCACCCTCTACTTCACCTGAAGCCACTTTTCTTTTATAAGTGGAGCCACCCCTACTTCACCTAGAGTCACCCCTCAAATTTATACTTGGCACCATCCCTATTTCAGCTGGAGCCACCCCCCTACTTTACTTGGAGCCACCACCTACTTCACCTGGAGCCACCCTCAAAAATACTTGGTCCACATTGGACTAAGTCCACACAAGACATGCTGCCCTTCCAAAATGAAAAAAAAACAAACAAAACAATTACTTCGTGAGAAAGGGAGCACTAGTTTGTTATTCAATTCTTATTATGTAGACCGGAGTCCATACAGTTGTGTGGATCCAATGAAATTCTAGCTTAGCAAAAATAAAACGATCACTAAGAAAAATGAAACCCAAAATGAAGTTATGACTACAAATTATTTTAGTCACAGTTTCATTTTATTTGAGGTTGTGTTTGGCAATTGGCTGATGACATTAGCTATTTTGGCCGATGACTGGTGGTCGGTAGCTGATATTATTAGCTGATTTCATCGGCTGGTAACATTGGATGTCTGAAAAGAGATGTTTGGTAACATTGGCTGGCAACATTAGTAGGTTATATGTAAAATGACCTGTAAGGACATTCATATGATATAGGAATTTGATGGCATGTAAGTAAATAATTGCAAGTCTTGGACTATCTTGTCATTGGATAATATTAGTGTTATCAGCCAATACCCAAAAGCTACCCTTCTCGGCTTTTCAAAAATTGGCTTGTGGAAACCCAAAGGTCAATCTCACAAGCTAACATCCAAATACCAATATTGGATGGTAGACTAGTCAAACATCAAATTTTACCAAAAACCACCCCACAAGCCATTAAGCCAATATCCAAACATTCCTATAGTTTCAGGTCCATCTTTTATGGAGTTATCTAGAGTTCTAAAAAAAAAAATACTAGGAGTATAATTAGGTTTAGATAATCCCTTATTAGTGTAAAGAAAAAGTAATGTTGGGCATCAAATAAAAATTAAAATACATCACTAAGACCTATAGCAGATTAAATTTTGAATTCATATTCGTTGATCAAGATGACAATTTTGGTATGCTAACACTAACTGGGGTCATTTCATCACGAGGGGGGTGCCAAGTGGAATCCAAGTCTCCGAGAGAGCTTATAAATTATTATCGATGGCATCTAAAATCAAAAAATACAAAATTAACAAAAAGTAAAAGGAATAATCAAATCGTGACACCATGACAATTACTCAATTAGGAGAAGAGAACAGAGAACCCAAACATGAATCATATGGTGGAAGCATGAACATGTACGATTGCCAATTGCCAGCATATGAATGATTGAGTAGCTTTCCAATTATAGCCTTTTTGGCCCTTCCGGTCCATTCAAGGACACGAGTTAAAATTCAGTTGGGGAATAAATCCTACTTATTGATGAACAGCAAGTCAAAATAGATGCCGATAACATGTAACTACTTAAAGAAATGCATTTAAAAAAAGCTAAATTGACAAGGACCTAACAAATTAAGTCATCGACATTGTTCTTTTCATCTTTGGTAGGCAGGCACTAAATTATACTCCCTCCGTTTCTTTTTAAATTTACTACTTCCTTTTTTACGGTCTCTAATATGGCACTTTGATTATTAATATCTCTAAAATTATACAAGTAAACTTTGTAAAAATTTGATATTATGAAAATACATTTCTAAAGGAATTTAATGCATATAATTTCAAATCACAACTCATAATGAATTTTTATATATTAATGGTTAAAGTTTACAAAGTTTGACCTCAAAAAAGCAAGTAGGAAGTTTAAAAGAAAACGAAGGGAGTAAAAATCTTTTTGGTAGGCTATATATATATGGGGATCTCCAAATCTAAAAATTTCCATAATACTATTGTACAAGCTTACAATCACTACAACAAAGCATCAATTTAGTGACCGAAAAATCGGTCTCAAAACAAGAAAATTCGGTCGCTATTCGGCTTTAGACACCGAATTGCAACCGATCGAATTGGGTCGCTAAAAGGCTGGTGGCTAAATTAGCTACCGACATAATAGCTACCGAATTGAGACCCATTACATTTTGGTAGCTAAATTTGCTACCCATGATTTCGGTTGCAATTTAGATACCGAATAAGCGGTTGCAAATTTAGTGACCCCTTTGTTCGGTTGCTAAATTCGCAACCGAATATTCGGTTGCGAAATTAGCGACCCAAGTATTATCAGTGGAAAAATTCGCTACAGATATTCCGTTGCTAAATTTAGCTACCGAACATTGGTCTCTAATTTAGCAACTGACATTAAGTAGCTAATTCGTAGCTAAGTTTAAATATAGGATTTTACGTCCAAAACTCAGCGTCTGAAGTTAACTAGCTAAATCGTAGCTAATTTAGCGACTGAAAGTCTTTTATTATTACCTGTCAATAATCTTAATAATACAAATAGCATAACAATATAGTATCCAAAGAACCCGTCGAACGTTCAATAACTATAATAATAAAAATAGAATAGCAATTTGAATACATTAATTCAAATGTAGAATTAATACATCATATCAATCGATAAATCCTAAACATAATTGAAATCAAACTACATTAAGGTTCACAATATCAAAATAGTCAATACTACCAACGTACTAGTAAAGTTCCATTAGCACAAAAAAAAAAAAGAAAAAACTACGCAATTGCAAGGTCCTCATAACCAAAAGAAAGCCCACTTGGAAGAGTTAAGCAACTAGTGCATCATCATGCGGGTCACGTTGGTAATCAGGAGTATTGAAAGCGGAGTAATCAGGGTTGAAGACAACTCATTCATTTGCCTCTTCAGATCAGTCACTTCTTGGACATATTGCATCATGTCCTCCACACTCTGTTTCCTCTCTTCATTGCCTTGTAGACCATGTCTTTAAGATTCTTAGCACCACTGCGCTCAAACTCTGATTTAACATTATTCTCTAATGCTTCATGCCAATGAAAACGTTGCTACAAAACATAATGATAAAGAAATTGAAAGTTGGCAAGTTAGAATACATGTCAACAACAAGAATCTAACAAATAAAAAGATGTTAGCTAGTTAACCTTAAATTCTCTCCACCATTGCTCTTTTGCATATGGTGTTGCTTTTCCTCAACATGTGCAAGGTTCCTCATAGTAACTTTGGATGCTTTTAGTGACTCCACGTACAACTTTGTTGTGCTCAAACTTTTAAATAAATCAAATATACAGAAAATTTGTTTGGACACACTAAAAGAAAGAGAATTAACGTATTTGAGTAATACAAAAACCATAATACTAACCAAAAGACATTTGGACGCAATTCTTTGAGTTCCACAATCACTTCATCATCATTAGATTCATCATCACTATGCCTATCATCGCCATCATCATCTTCACCAAGCCCTTGTGATGGTGATGGTGGTTGTGTCTTATCATCATTTATAGGATTCTCAAAAGAGTCTCTACCTAATCTAGAGTTGGTTGGAGCCATCTGTATTTCAAAAATACATGAACTATCATGACAAAGCTTACTTTTTAACTAAAAACTAGAAGGAAAAAAACAGTGCTTTTAAACATTTACTTAGGCAAAAGAGTAACTTGTTGTACAACAGTTCTAGTTTAAGCACATTAATAATCATTTTTGAGTGGACACTCACGATAATTAATATCCTTACCATGTGAAATCTGGTACATATTTTAGAAAATATATTTTGTTTATGTATGCCAATGATTAATTAATGACCAATAAATTACTTTTCTGCCTAAGTAAATGCAAGAATTTCAGATCAGAAATAATAGGCCACAAAATCAGCTCACTAGCTACTTTGAAAGCAGGGCACCAAATAAGACTTTATAATCACTAACCAATATCTCTCTTTTGGGAGTACTCTCATGATACAAACTTGAATAGTGATACAGTATTGTAACTCTTAACGGTTTTGTCCTCCAGCCAGAAGTATTTTTATTTAAGTAGAACAACACATATCCTGATTATGCAATCACAACTTCTACTTATTTCGCATAAGATCATAGATTATGCATTGCCATCTTATTCATCAAGCAAATGTTTTTTACACAGGAAAGAGTAAATTAGATATGTAAGAGAAACCAAACTCACTGATTAATAATCGTTTTTTTTTTCTCGTCTAAAGGAGGGTGCAAGTGAATGGCGACCGAGGCACCCTGCTATATCATATTCGGACTCTCGTGTTCAATAGCGAATATATCAGACTAGCTGAACAACCATCGCAAGCACTGACCCCATCAAGGTAACACCAACAAGAGCCTAGTATAGTTCCTAGAAGCTAGCAGACACAAGGCAGGGGGGAATGAAGATTCGAACCCATGATCTTGACTTACCAAACCACTTAGGAGTAAATCAAAACATGTAAACATTTACCTTGTACACATAATACTCCCAAGATCAGCGAGGTTATGGATACCCTAAAAAAAAAAATTCAAATTCCATATCCCAACTACTTGTCACTAGTTTATTAAACTGCATCAGATCACTCTCTAAAGGCTTAATCATAATGACTCATTGCATGAAAACACTTACGGGCTGGACTAAACTCATTCATAAGACAAATTGATGAACAAACACATACAAGTGACATTCCATATTAAAATTGATTGACAATAATCAGAGTAACCTACTAAACTCAATAGTTTTGCATTTACTCTTTTGCTTCTTCAAAATGGTATACTACTAGTGCTCACTCACTAATCAGTTCGCCCAACTTCAATTCCAGTATATTAATTTGAATCCACACAATGTGAAAATTGAAAACCCAGTCATACCATAAATATAGACCCAAAATAGAACATCATACTTTGTTCTCAAATATAATATGGGGCAGAATTATCAAACCCTAATTGGAAAAGAAAGAGAATAGATGTTTACCGAAGCCAAGTGTGATATGGGTCGCCCAAACGATGGTGGAAGATGTTCCTAAGTTGTTGAAGCCTGAGATCAGTTCGCTTGTGAGAGGGGAAGCGTCTGATGGGAAGTAGTTCTTTGTTTTTTGTTTTTTTTTTTTAGGGTTAATGGGAAGTAGGTTATAGGGTGGGAATTGAACTAGCTAGTGGGGAAGGGGAAGGGGAACTGCAAAGAAGACGTGATGAGCGAGGGAAGGGGAAGAAAACTGCAGAGAAAACGTGATGAGTATTTACAAGTCTTGCGGAACTGAAGAGTATTTAGGTTGGTTTTTTTTTTTTTTTTTTGTTAATTATAAAAAGCCCATAACTTATGTCGTCATTTTAGAAACGGTTTTGAATTCTGTCCCTAAATTTAGCAACTGAATGGTTACGAATTTAATTTCGGTTGCCAATTTAGAGACGAAATTATAATTCAGTTGCTAAAGGGTCTCTAAATTGTGGAAAGTTGCTACCCATAAATTTAGATCGTCAATTTCCAATAAAAGAATAAAGAAAAAAAAGAAAGTCGCCAATTTAGATACGCTTTTTGAGACCCAATATAATTCACTCTCTAAAAATAGTGACCGAATTGCTACAAACTTGATTTTGGTAGCTGCTTTTGAGACCAAACTACAGTGCAGTTGCTAAAGGGTCTCTAAATTTTGAAAAATGCTACCGATTTTCATTCCGTGTCTAAATCAGTAGCTAAAACCCTTCATTCTTGTAGTGAATGTACCAATATATTTTCCATATCTATCTCTAATACAACAGCTCACGGAATTGAGCGAGCTTATATCGTATTATTGATGGGAGAGGAAGAGAGGTCTTACATGAAAAATAGAGGCTTGTTTGCTAGCCAAGGATGACTTGCCTGATCCTCCATATTGATTATTGGGTGTACGTTTATATATGTTGTTTGGCACCCATTAATTAATAAGTGGGCACTAGGCAGTCTTCTTTGGCTATGTCGACAGGCTCTTCTTTTTCATGCTAGCCCTTCTTTTCTGCCTTGCATTAGTATATCCCACATACTACATGTTCATGTTAACATTGTTCCTAACAGAGTTTAGAGAGTAACCTTATGCATTAGAGAGTAACCTAATCATGGGGTTACACGCATTATCAGAGTTTAGTTTGATATCAAATGATCGAGGTTGATTTCTGTTTGGTCATCCATAAGTATGAGTGTTTGTGTTTTAAGTAATTGTTTTCTCTCTTCCGAATGGCCTCCCTACTGAGTACATAAACAACTGAATTTATAGCTTCTATTCCATCCAATATAGTACTGTGGAGTACTTACTACAATGACATACCTAAAAGTAGTATTCTTTTGAAGTTTAACTATACCCAATTAGAACATGCTAGTAATTTTTTAATTTTTTTTATTCTCATCAAAAAGGGGAAGGGTCAACCATCTATAAGCTTTGTCTAATTGGGCGTTACCATCTATATTAGCACCCCCACTAATGAGTTGAACAAACCGTCCTAATAACCTCATGAGTCATGGGAGGTCAATTCTAACCTATCCACTTGTATTAACCAAATATATAGCCACAAAAGACTACGACGACTAAGGGTGCGTTTGATAGAGCTGAACTTACCAGAATTGAACTGAATTCAACATTACTAAACTGAACACTATTGAACTGAATTGGACACAACTGAACTGAATTGAACACAACTTGATATGTGAAACAAAAAGTATGGTTCTGAACTGGACATCATTTAACTGAATTTCAAATCACTAAATTGACACCTGAACTAAACTAACCAGACCTAACCATGTAAGCTCTATCAAACACACCCTAACAACACTATCTTCATCATCAACAATAATCGTCTATTTGCATCTTCATATATGATGCATCAGAACTCAGAAGCTATCTGCAACATTCGCTCAGCATCAGCCCTGTCACGGCGCAGCTAGAGTCAGCGTCATTTCTCCAGCACCGCCGGACAAGAAGTACCATGTTCTCAATTTTAAACAAGTTTTGACTAACAAGAACTAACAGAAAGCTAGCCCAATTGTAGAAAAGCCAACATGAAATATGCACCTATAATGGTGGCAAGAGGACAAACCATTGGAATTGAAACTTGAGCTGAGAAAATGGCTAAGAAATTGCGTTTATCTAACTTCCTTCACTCTACTCTAAGCGGAAAGTATAGCTGTACGGAATATATGAAAGATTAAAATGTCAAAAAGAACCTAATAAGGGAATGTCGTTGGAACGGAGCTTGGGGAGGGTAGTGTCATAGATAGTGTAGTGGCGCTCCCTCCATTTGTTTCCGATAATGACCTGGGTTCAAGTCTAACTTCGAACAATGTTGGGAGTCATACTTTATGGTTCAAACAAAACAATGAAATGTCGGAATGGGTCACAATCTGGGCTCCCTATGTAAGGAAAGATTCATCTTCTCCATGAAGATCGATGAGTTGCAAAATGCTTGATGATCACAAGTTGATGATTTTAGTGATGCTTTCTCAAAGTCAAAAATATTGTACTGTATATGTATATGCAAAACAATTATGAAAGCCCCAACACACAGAATTTTATTCCATGCCGGTTGGAACATCATACAGAGTCAAAAGGATATATAGACAAGACATTGATTGGCAGATTGAAGATTTTGGAGGTCAACTAATTATAAAAGCAAAAAGAAGAAAAATAGTCAGCTGAAGTGATTACAACTTCACATATAGCTAGGGGGCCGGGCAAGTTAAAACTCACTCCGATCCTCTCTTTACATAATGGATAAAATGGCATATTACTCCATATCGTTGAATGAAAGGAGACGAGAAAAGTGCTTTTAGTTTGGTGCTACATACATTACAGACAGAATCTGATCTTCCCATTAAAATTCATTTGATTTCATTCCAAAATTCCCAAACTGCTACTATATATAAGTTGTCTTGGAAACTCTGGATTTCTCATCTCAAACACCCATTATTATTGCTTGGATTAAGTTAAATAAATAGAGAGAGAGAGAGTGTGTGTGTGTGTGTGTGTGTGTGTGTGTGTGTGTCCGGGAAAGGGGCCTTACATGAAGAAAGGAGTCTTGTTTAGTAGCCAAGGATGACTTGCCTAGTCCTACTTATTCATTGTTATTAGATTAGATTAGATCAGATCGATTGCATTTAATCCAATCAAAATAACAGATAATGCACTACTAAGCAGGTCGTCCCAGGCTATGTAATAAGCTCTTCTCTTTCATGTTAGGCTTCCTTCCTCCTTCCTTACAAATTCTGCACAACTCCTTTCTACATCTCAACTTGTTTCAGGCCGGTCCTTTTTATTCACAGGTAATACTACAAGAGTAATTGGTTTTTTATTTTTTAAAATTTTATAACGGCAAAATTACCTCCTAACTTTGTTAGAAATGAGACTTGAACCAGCAAAGCTTTTGTCGGGATAAAGCGGGGGGTCACTGTCTACCCACCCGAAACTCATGTTATATGAATACTTACAAATGCTTTTATCTAATTTCAAAATTTGCAACTAGTTAAAAATTAAAGGCTCTTTATGTAATTATGCTAGTTACTTGAAAAAGCAATCATCTTCGAAGATATCTGACAAAGATGGGAGGAAAATTCACTCAAAAAAAAAGATGGGAAAAAAAACATTATTCATCAGATTATTTTTAGAGGTTTTTTTTAAAAAAAAAAAATCTTTTGGTAATTGCATTAATGATAATTTATCGAGTAATTAATCCTTAAATCTTTTATAATGATTTGACTTCAGAGTTATCCCTAAAAAAAATATTTTATTAACCCAGTACGTTGCTAACCTAGTAATATATTGTTTCTATCTCTTCCTAAACGTATCATTCTCCATCACTAAAACTTGTTTCCTTTAATTTTCACTAACACGTGAAGCGAAATGTTTTGAAACGAATGGAGACAGGAGACCTTCATTTAAAAGTAAAAAAAAAAAAAACACTCCCAATGCTTTGCCTTCTTTCTTTTTCCTCACTTTGGGTAAGTTTGATAGATCTAAATTTATCAGAATTGAACTGAATTCAATATCACTAAACTGGACACTACTGAACTGAATTGTACACAACTGAACTGAATTGAACACAAGATGATATGTGAGACAAAAAATATATTTCTGAACTCAGCACTAGTGAACTGAACTGAACTGAATATCATTTAACTGAATTGAACTAACGTCTGAACTGAACTGAATGGAATGCATGAACTCTATCAAAGGCACCCTTTCTCTCTCTCTTTTATTTTTCTGTCTCTCTCCTGGTACACAGATTTCGTTGAGAAAGAAACTCGTATCCAGTCCGAAAGAAAGGGAAAATAAAAATAGCAGGAGAGAGGAGATGGTTAGAGAATGGACAGGAGTAATGCAGAAAATGCGGGCAAGAAGTAAATAAACGAGGAGTAAATGGGTACCTAAAAACAGTAAAGCTTTCTAAAGGGCTGACACGTGGCAACCATATATTACATGCAACTGTATGGGACACCACGTAACAGTATAACTAGAATGCCACGTAAGACAGACCCTTTGAGATAGGCCGGTGTTTCAGGAGAAACAACCTCTTTGCCTGTCATCCATTTCCTTATTTCAGAGAGATCCCATCAGTTGGATTAATCTCAATTTCAATTTCACCTCATTTCCAATATAATTAAGGAAATTAGCTAAACTACAATTTTCATATATTGCACAGACAGACGAAGAAAGAGAAGATGGCGACGACGAGGTATTTATGGGTGGTGGTAGCGGTGGCGGTGGCGGTGGCCGTTGTGGTGGCGGAGAATGGAAGGATGTGTATGGGGATTGACATGGAAGGTGCTAAAGAAGCAGTCGTCGACACTGCTCAAGAGGCTAAAGACACCGCTGGTTCTTGGACTGGTTGGGCCATGAACAAATTCTCTGGGTATCTTTTACTTCCTTTCCCCTTCTTCAATTCTTTTACATTCATTTTCATCTATCTTACTTTTTTCATCTAAACACCGCATTACGGCATCCCTCCTAACATGACACCAACGAACACTAATAAATTGATGACCCAATCTAAACTAAATTGAAGCTGATGAGAGAAACACAAAAACGACCCAATTTTAATATTTTGAATGAAAAGTTTATTTTTCAATTATTACTTCACATCATTTTAATGTGCATTTTACTATGGACCCGAAGAAATCACTCCGAAATAAACCGGTTAACCCGAATTGCCAGGGCTAAATTGATGACAACAGGCAACTATTCATTTACACTATAAATTATAGGCATGGGCATCTAACATTGGATGGAAAAAAGAAAACTTAAAAAGTAAGAAATAAATGTACTAAAAAACAATTTGATAAAGGCAAATTTTGAGTCCTGTCACCCCAGAACTATGGCTTCATTGAAGAGTGGAAGACATTTCTTTTTCTTGTTTTGATATATGAATCTTTTGTTGGTGTTGGGAATTTGGGATACCTGAAATTCGTGAAATTTCTCAATTATCAATTGCCGGCGTATTTTATGAGATTTATCCAGTGCTGTGCTGTGCTGTGCCTAGATGAAAACCACACTACTCTAGTTTGATGCAATGTTCACTTACTTACCTTATCAAAAGGAAAGGCCTAATGATAATAAAAGATGAGCAATGATACATGTCTTGACGTCTTTTCGTCCCACTTATTAAACCATTCTTACAGAAGACATCAATCATTAGGCATAAAAGATTTGCATTGAATCAAAACATAAAGTAAATATTTTTGCCTGGTTCTATGCTTATTTAAGAAGGAAAAAAAACATAAATAATCATATATAAACGCTTATTATCAGACCATACTACTAAACAGGTTTCACTGAGTAAATTGTATTCTGCCCTGATTCTGCATTACACGCGAGAATTATAAGTAAACCACCAGGTAGCTATTTAACTTGTTGGTACACTATAGTACCCTAATTTCAATGGGAATGGTAAATTTTGAACAGTACATAATTTTTTCTATACTGTTGTTGTAACTTTATATGGCTTGGATATTTTTTATCAAAGACAAACACGATTAATTTATTCCGTTCACTACCTTGTGACCAGAAAATGGAGTGTGGATGCGGAGGGTATGAAAGAAGGAGCTAATAATATGATGAATAAAGCCGGGGGCGCAGCATCCGGTAATTTGATTTTCTTATTCCTGGGGTCATTTACACCTTAACGTATAAAGTTTAGAGGAGGTGGTGTTGCTTTACTCATCTGGGTTTGTTTTATCAGAAGCATCAGGTGCAGTTTCAGGATCAATCAAGGGGACGGCCGCAGCAGGTGGAGATATGTTTGACGGTGCCAAGCAAAAGGTTGGTGGAGCTTATGGATCCGCCAAAGAAACCATGGCGCCTATGGCAGACGGGGCAAAGCAGAAGGCTGGTGGAGCTTATGAATCCGCCAAAGAAACCGTGGCGCCTATGGCAGACGGGGCAAAGCAGAAGGCTGGTGGAGCTTATGAATCCGCCAAAGACACCATGGCGCCTATGGCGGATAAAGCGAAGGCTGGGTATGATGCTGCCAAAGACACAACTTCAGGCGCTTATGCATCAGCCACTGGTCACGCCAAGGTGAAGTTTGAGGATGTGAAAACGAAATTTCCAGGAGCTGCAAATGACCTTGGTGCTCCTCAGGTGTAGTTTTTCTAGATCCCTTGGCAGTCACTAAGCGTGAGCCTTTGAAATCCCCCGCCCTGGTAGTCGGCCATACTAGTTGATGGAATTCCTATTTTTTAAGAAAGCATGCAAGTGCTTATAGTTTATATACAGATGTTAGTGATTTGATAATACGATGACAAATACTCATCATTTTGATCTTTCACCTCGTTTCTTCTACCAACTATGAGTTGCCTACTATAAATTTCCTCCATTTAAAATCACTTTCAGATTCAAGTACTATGTATCAAAGTTCTACAAGTATTACTCTATTATCCTTTTATCCTTGAAATCCAGCTTATCCCAATATAGGTACTACGATTTTTTGAATGATGCTCCCTAGAAATAGAATTCCTGAGTTAGTGTTAATTCACCAATATAACTCAAGCACTAAAATGGTTTTCTCAGTTTCTTTTACTTCAAATGATGCTTAATCATATAATACACTGGAGTATCACATCAGCGCAGAAACTAATCATATCAATTGTTTATCTTTACTTTATATTAGGGGTGATATTAACAGGATTATTATTTTATTTTTTCTAATCTTAAGTGTAAATGGTTTGTAAAATCTTTTAATTTTAGATTATGGTAATTATATGTTTAGCTTTGTATTTCTGTTAGTCTTAAATTTCTAGATTTTTTTGCAATTTACTTGATGGAAAAGTCTCTTTGGTCCTCCCTGCAGAAACATTACCATCAAAAATCCTAATAAATCTTAAACACGGACCATTTAACCTAAATATTTATAGAGGCAAATGAATAGTACATCTAGGTGTGCTCAAACAGCTGCAGCGTGTCAAACTTCTAAATAGTACTCTAGTCAAAAGTAAGCTAATTCCATGAGTTAAATGTGGAGTCAAAGAACTTACAAGTCAGCGTCACAAACTGATGACCCCCCACAAACATCCTTATTAGTGGACAATAGATATCTCAATTTCTTTGACAAATATTTGTGAACCTTGTTCTTAAGGTGGTCTAACCATGTAACTATGATTTGTATTGGTTATACAACACAAAATGTCAGAGACGCTTTGAACAAACACGACCTTGGCCTCATTTTGAGGCAGCCTCACAAGTCACAACAGACTCATTGGTTATACTCTATATATAATTGATTGCGAGTTTGTTTCAATGCTTTACGACAATAATGTTGTGTCGTTTGGGTATCAACTAGGTTAAAATTTCCGTGTTCCACACGAGGAAACAACAATGTAACCAAAAAAATAGCAAAGACATAGGGAAGAAAGAGAACAAAACTCAACGCACCTTAACTGATTGGCAATAGACAACCATAGACCCGCCATGACGAAATGAAAACGTACAACACCATTCATTATATCGGTCACTTCACTTGTAGGAGCATACTGGAATTGGTTCCTGCTGGATCCCATAATAAATCATCATCATCATCTTGTCTAATCGTGGTATCTAACCCTTTTTATCTCGTTATCCCCTAATTAATCTTCTTCTTAGCATCTAGCTAACTTATTCACATATCACAACAATCACTATTTCTACAAACAATACCCCCAGAAATCCAGCAGGACTGCTTGCTAGCCTGAGCTGATCTGGGAAATACTTCCACTGAATTTTCTCTCTCCTCAAAAATAATTTAGACTGATAATCAGCGCTTGCTAGGACTGCTTCTTCTTAATGGCCTGCTTGTTATTATGCAACCAAACCTTAAAAACCTGTCGCTTAATCCCAACCTCAGCACAAAACCTATGCACCTCAGCATCATCTTGTTTCTGAATTCTCCACCCAATCTTCTCAGCAAACTCTTTCATCTTATCTTTCTGCTCTTGACTGAACTTTGTCCTAAACCTCTTCTTGGATGCGCCACCACTGCTATTATAGTGTTCCATCATCACTTGTCCTCCTGCTACCGCTTCTCGGTACGCATTCAAGTCTTCACTCGATGACTCCGCCGGCCCACCACCCCCGAACGTCATCATTACCGGGGGCCGCGATTGGTTGTGGTGGTTTAGGGCGGGCCCCACTGATGAGGGTCTTATAGTTGGGTGTTTCTGGGGCCTTGGGGTTTGAGGGTTGTGGTTGTTGTTGTTGTTGAAGGAGATGTAGCAATTGGCGGTGGCGGCGTGCGGTGGCGGAGGGAGGAGTAGAGGCGGCGCTGCGGTGGTTGTGGAGGTGGCGCCGTTGGTGTCTCTCCGGTGGAAATTTCGGTGGCAATCGCACGCGGCGCATTTGAGGGCTTGTGGGGTCCCTTCGTCTCCAGCTGGCATGAATTCTCCACAGCCGTCTACGACTTGGCCACCTAAATGGGCCGCGTGGTTGCGCTGGCATTCCCGGTACCGGATCATTTCCGGGTTTGGGCTTGGAGTTTCTGTTTTGGGCTGATCTAGGGTTGTTGGAGGTGGGGACAAAATGGTACTTTGACAGTCTGGAGCTGGGGTTGAATTGTTAGATACCACTTTGAAAGAGGTTGAATCAATAGGTGTATCTGCTTGAGAATTTCTGAGTTCCATTAAACACTGGAAATCTCAGAGTTTAAAAAGATCTCCTACATAGTATAGGGAATGATTTATTTATTTTTAATAGAGGATTAAGGGGATGATTTATGGGGAGTAAACAAAGGGGACAAAAAGGACAAAAGGAGGAATGATAATGAAAGAGAATTAAGATGGATTGGATTGTTGGGTACTCTCTCTATCTCTCTTTCTCTCTCTAGTTTTGTTTTAGAGGTCGGTGATGGGTGTACACAGGGAAGATAGACGATAAGATGGGATGAGATTGATGTAATCGTGGGTGGGTTGTTAAATGTTAACCCACTCTGATAAATGATAACCCAAAAGAGAAGGGGGATTATGGATTATCAACGCCAAAGCCCTAATTTGATTGGAATAATAATAGTGGGGTTATGGAAGAATTTGGATTTGGGTGATTTGGGATGTGGGGATGAATCAAAGTAAAAAGGACATTTGATTGCTATTTTGACAAAATCAGTGACTAATTATCAAAGGGAGCATCTAACTATTCTAAACCCCCCCAAAAGATTAGAGTATATAATAGAAGAATTAATCAAAGCATCTAACTATTGCTCTAGAGGTTAATTAATTGGTTGGTGGAGTGAGATGAGAGAGATGGGGTTGGGTTGGGTTGGGTTGGGTGTGTTTCCTATTCTCCATCAAAAAGGTTTTTAGGAAACAAAACAGCAAAGAAAAGGAAGATGGATCAGGTTAATAATAAGCAAGGAAAGAGTTGAAGAAGAGGAGAGAGACTGAGAGAGAGAGAGAGAGAGAGAGAGAGAGAGAGAGAGAGGGAAGAACCGACAGTGGCATGTTGGTTCCTCCCCCACGGCCTGCAAGCGAGGTCCAAGTAGCTAATAATTGCCCCCACACCCTTAAGTTACCCAATACCGGTACACACTAGACACTAGACAAATTATATTTCTCATCCTTTCATTTTTTTGCTTCATTCATTATCTGCTCTCTTTCTCTTTCTCTTTCTCTTTCTCTTTCTGAGACTGAAACCCTAGGTGTGGTGGGGAGTGGGTAGAGCCAGACCCAGAGGGTTGAGCAACCAGAAAGAGAAAGAGAAAGAGAAAGAGAAAGAGATGATGAGAAAGCTTGATGGGACAAGACCTTCCTTGTTTCGAATCTTCCTGCAAGATCTGTAAGATATACATAATGTATGGACAATTATAGTACGTTACATCTTTTTTATGTGAGAGGAGTGACAAAAATATCCTTACTACTTGGAATTTTAGGGGGTATTTGTGGTAGAGTGAAAAAAGAAAGATGAGAGAGATAGACCAAAAAAAAAATTTGTAATATATATCAATTGTACAAGATTCATTTTCCATAATGTACGGAGTATGTTTTATACTCTATCCTGATATGAGATGTCTGATATCATTATTAATTAAGCTTACCATCTCATTAACACAAACCCTCATCTTCTTAATTAAGACCATCTAATTAATTTGAGAGAGAAAGGGCCGGGGAAAAAAATGTTGGTCCACAGGACCACAGTCCACAAAGCACAGCAGAACATTATTTGTCTTGTTTTACAGTTTTAGTGAATGAATGTCAGATTCTATACGCCTGGAATGCTCTTAATTGCCTGCAACTCCACTCCTTTTCACTTTTTACTCCCTTCCTTTACCTAACCCCCCAGCCTCTTCCCTCCTCATCTTTTCTCTACTTTCATTAGTTTACCTTTTTTTTTTCCTTTTAATTTTGTTCATAGGCCAGTGATGCAATCGATGATGAGACCATGATGGTATTATTAATACTCGTTTTATGTGGGTTATATCCTGCCGTGCCTTACTAGTTATTTTTTCCCAAAATCCAACCCAGACACGCCCTCTAATTCATGTAATGTGTTGTATCGTGTCGAAGGTCGTGTTTGTGTCGTGCCGGACCATAATCATGTTGGGCATGTTGTTTACCATGCCAACCCGGACTGTAGCCATATTTAACTTCAAACGATTAAAAAGAAAACACATTTTCACTATTATGTTGATTTTTGTTAAATATTTTTTTATTATTTTATTTTAGACATGATGTAATACAGATTAGGACTAACTAACAGACTGAAAGTTATGTAATATGCCCAAATTAGTTACAACAACGACAATACCATAGACATCCTCAACATAACTCCCAAAGACTAGACTAATACATGCTAAATTATTACGAGAATAGAGGAAACTAGATACAAACTTTTTCCTTGCCGGGATATCATCAACAATTGAGTATTGATTTTGTGGAAATGTTGCGGTTTTTTTTATATTTTTTCACATGTACTAAATCTGCGATGGGACAAACGCTTGTTGAGTACACAAAGCAACGTGAAATTGTTACAAAATATGACATGTCTCTCATGTCCATTATTTTATGTATTTCCATTTTCACTATATAGTGTCGGAATTTCTCATAGGCGGAAGAGAGTGTTTATAACATAAAGGATGTTCCAAGTTCAAACCTGAAATCAATTAGTAAGGGATGGAGTAACTTCACTAATTATAAACACCTCAAGATACTCTTTTTTGATCCGTGTGGGACAACACACTCCAACATATTAAAACTAAACCGATCAATAGTAATATATGGAATAAAAACTATGACATTTTTTTTTTGAGGGGATAAAAAATATGACACTGAAGTGAACTAAATTGCTAATTGCGTAGGGATTGTTCTCTTCAACTTAAATTGATCTATGTACATTGATGGTCTTTTAACGGGTAGTACACTAGTGGCAGTCCGTAGTAGTTAGAAGAATGACTACGGGATTATTTAACTGATTAATTAGCTAGTGTATAATGAGGTTAACAATTGATGTCTCTTGTCTTTCACATCCATTTGTCTTTCATTGAAGAAAGGAAAATAACCACACCAATAATACACCATCATGGTTGAAGTGCAATCCCTTATTATTAGCAAAATGCAATTAATTAACACTTTGGTATTAGAGACACAAAATAAGCCTTATTAGGGCAGAGAACCAAACCCGAAAAGATAAGCTCCACTGCCACTCAACACTCAACAGGCTTTACAGTATTCATTTACCCGTAACAGCAATGCTTTCATGCACCTGCAACCTTTTGCTCTCTTTTTTTACGTATTTATTTGTCAAATAAGGAAACAAATTTGGTGAAGAGATATGTGGGGTTTTTCATTTGAAACTGATTACCAGGTATAATAATTAAAAAATGGCAATTAATTAAGTAGTTAATTGAGGTGGGGTTGTAGTTGTAGTACCAAATCTTTTTCAAAATGCTATAATCAATATTTTATTGGGTTGAAAGATTCAAGTTTATGGTGGGTATTAGCTAATCACTGGACAACATAAGAATCAAGGGGAATCAAATGATTAAAGTATTAGTATTTAATTAGTAGGGCGAATATCGTCTGTGGTTAATTATGGTTTATTGTCGACTTGTGCTACGCGGCGATAGCGCATCCACTTGTCTAGTACCGAGGTCTCCCCTCCTCTTTTTATTTCTATCGTCATCTTCGCTTTAGCTTAGCCACCTTTTTTTAAAGAACCGATTTCGTGGAGTACTAGTTATGGTTATTGATGTCATTTGCTTTTTTTCTTTTTTTTTTTTTAAATTGGTCTGGTGTTATGGCTTAAATTCATCACACCCAATTTAGCGGTATTCTTAAAATGATAACTTTGGAAGTGTTTATGTTAAAGCTTATTTTGATACGATTTTGGGTGCGTTCTTTTTTATTGAATTGGAAATTAAAAATAATCTATACTAAATTGAATATAATGTGTGAGAAAAAAGTAAATTATTGAACTAAATTACACTGAACTGAATCAAATTAATTACTGAGTAAATGAAAATGAACACACCATTTGTTTAGAAAGGAACCATTTACGAGTACTCCTATATTATTATTATTATTATTACTCCTGGAGAAGTACTCCTACAAACAATGACCGATGAATGATGATGAACGGAGTGGTATGAAAAAATTTGCAAATCCCAAATGAACGGGATTGAGACTAGCGAGTCCCTGTAAGGTCAGCTCATATGAGAACAAGCCCACAATTTTAACAGGCTCCAAAACCCACCCCACCCTTACCTGCTTGGGCCAGGCCCAACCAATTAGCTACCTAGCAAAAGCCTTCACAAGGTAATGGAGGGAACATTCAAGCACCAACGAGTTCCACCCAACTAGTTGACCACTGAGTCGTTGACTAGCAAATGCTCAGGGATGACCAACCTAATAGGACGTTCGATATATATATATATATATATATATATATATATATAAAGAACATGGAAATATGGGAACGGTCTTAAAAAGGGTTAAAAACTAGCTATGCCCTCTCTTTTATCAAAAGAATTACAAATCATCTGTAGTCTGATTCTGATACACAAGAGAATTTCATTCCGTTTCATCCCTTTATCCTCCCCTATGCCTGCAGGCCTTACGACGCTAACAATATAAAAACAGGACCCTCCAGGATCAAGGTTCTCCAATGTCCTAATGGTCTATCCAGGTTCTGGGAAATCTATTCTTCAGTAAATCAATTTACATCAGTTGAAGTGTACAACCATCAGTAAACGAATTTCTCGCCCTGAAGTGCCGTAACAAAGCTTAATGATGCCCAAAACTAACCTTCAGCAGCCAGCTTTATTCGCTGGTGGTGCTCAGAAACCTTGTAATCCACAATTTCCTTGAATAGTTGCGAATCCAAGGAACAGTCTGGTCGCCCATAGACAGCTGCTTGAACACCGGCCATGAGTTTCGCTATCTCACGCCCTGAAAACCCTTCGGTCTTTCTTGCAGCCTCGCGAATCACATCCTCAGAGAGATCTTTGACCATTATCTTCTGTGGATTCTTTTTTATTTTAAACACTGGTCCCCACTTAGACTCACCATTAATTCCATTGTTATCAGAGAGGTACTTCTTCAAATAGAGCTTCAGCAGCTTGTAACGCTCATCTTCCCCAGGAAGCGGAAATTCGATCACTTCATCAATTCGATCAGTGACAGCACTGTCAAGATCCCCTGGCCTATTAGTAGCAAGCACAAGTACTATGTCTCTCGACTGATCGCCAGTTCGGAAAAGCAAAGCATTGAGTGCACTTCGCTGAGCTTCACTCATATATGTGCTGTTTCGCCTGCAGAAGACAAGGAAATAATCATGACCATCAGATAGCTGAAAAGAATCACCGGCCATTCACCAGGCACTGATCTAGACATAGACGCCTCCCAGTTTTGTACAAAATAAAATTTGTTCAAACATTGGACAAGGGTCATTCTCATAACGAAGAAGGATTTCTTCATGCCAGAAAAGACGAACCTCATTTGATATGTTCTTCATAACTTCCCAAAATGACTCCACTTCTATAATGATTATGCACAGAGAGTTCTAGGAATAAGGACAAGCCAATTAAAAAGAAGCAATTACACAAGGCTGAATTATTTTCTGATGATTTTTAAACTCATCAATCTGGCACATTCATGAACAATTAAGATCACTCTTCCCAACTAGCCCCCGACCCCCCTCTTTTTCCTTGTCTTTCTTCTGATCTTAACGGAAACTAGCATACATTATGACCTTAACTCAATTAAGATCACTGCTTCAGAACACCTAACCCCTGTTTTCCTGTACCGTTTGCCATTGCGTCAAAATCTTTAATCACTAACCAATACAGTCAAGGCTAGAACTTACTCGCAAAGGAAAGCATCAGCCTCATCGATGAAAAGTAGTAGACCTCTCCTCGACTTCTTGGCCCAGTCAAAAATATCATGGATCTTGGTAACAGCTTGCGGGCCCAAAGGTGCAACATCTCCTCCAGTCATCATCGCATAATCCAACCCCTGCCCAGCACATTATATAGGTGAAGATAATTGAAGAATGAAAAACTACTGCAAAAGGTCAAGATAAACATTAGGTTGCAAGGGGACAGGGTTTGTGAGCCAATGCCCTCTTATTATTCATAAATCTAAAGGCTGGAGAATAGCAAGCTGGCAACATTTCTTGATATCCTACTCAATGACTACGGTACTTGGTTGCAGCATCCGAACAAACGGGCAGCTGCATACCTGTGCACTCAATCATTGTCTTGGGTGGTCAAAGAAGTGATCATCCAACAAAAAACTCATAAATGTACATAGCAGTAAACATATATATGTTCTGAGAAAAATTTCACTATAGCAGAACTAGAGCAAAAAAAAAGAAGCTATGAAGCATTAGGCTTTATTATTGGTAAACATAAGCTTTCATTAAACATACCTGATCCACCCCAACCCCCCAACCCCCTTTTGTGGGAGAGAATACTATGTCCACGGTGTGTAAAAAGGGAGAAATTATTAGGTGGTTCTGGACCATGTAGTCCCACTTTTACAACAGAAGTGGTGACCGCTTGTTTAGAGTCGGACCATGTAATAACTTTTCGTATAAAACAAATTACAAGCTTTTTTCTTAAAATAAATAAAAAATCTGCGTGTAGAGCTACAACTTACCGACTTTCTGGCTATTTCTCTCGCAACCAGAGTTTTACCAGTGCCTGGAGGTCCATAGAAGAGCATATTGCGAAATGGTGCCTGGTGAGATTTGGTGTTAGCCGTAGCTCGAGCAAGTTGCTCAATTCTTCGCTTCAATGATGGATGAAGTACAACATTTTCAAATCCAGATCTAACTGGTAATGCTTTGGCTGCTCCAGCTACTGTACCGTAACTGGAAATATTTTTTGCCCCTCGTGAAGGAACTGCTAACCACGGTAACTTAGGCATTGATGATTCTCGTATCAATGATGGCTGGCCTAGTATTCTATTGACATAACCCCACGAAACTCTTGTGCCTTCTCTGCAAGACCAAGGCAACAAAGGCAGCTAACTCAGTCCTCTTCACTTCAAAGAAAAACTATATACCTGATAACGTCCTCATAATCACTTTTACAATGTAGGATGACAGCTAAGAGCAATAATCAAATCACTTAACACCGGGAAAAAAAAAATATTATTGTTATTGTTATTATTATTATTATTATTATTATTATTATTATTATTATTTAGATAATAAAAGGTTTTATTAATAAATGAAGTGTAACTGTACAAAATTGGAGGACAAGGAGTCCTCGAAATGAAAGCAATACTAGCAAACATCAAAACACTTCACAAACGCTGAACATCTACGATCATATTTATGAAATCCGTAAGATTTGATATCCACTTGTTACATGCAAAAAACCTAAAAATCTATTGTATATTTGATGAATGCAAGCTACTCATATATCATCGCAAGTGAAGATAATGGCAGAGAAGGGTATAAAATTACTTGCTACACTGTGAAAAAGACTTATTGGATCAGCATTGATCCACAAATCTATTTTCCCAGTATAAACATTGCTCCCAAATTAAAGAGACACTAGCCCTACACTTCTTGCCAAAAAGTTCCTTTAACTTCGTTTTTGTTTAACAAGACCAGTTAATTGACAACTATATTCAGCACAACAATTGGTGACAATTTTCAGAAGGCATCGATAATGATAAAAATGAATGCCCATCATTATCATTTACAAGCTAGGCCACACATGCTTGTCTAATGTAGCAGCCGTATCATTAATCCTTAAAAGAACCCAGTAACCCACGGAGACCTCTTCTGTTTAAAATAAAGGAATCCAAGGGAAAATACCAGAATTAAACAGTTTGCCCCAGCAACTGACAAGTTTTCTCGGCATGGGTAGAGCCGTAGAGGTAGAGTCAAGAATTACATACCTTGTCATATAAACTCCTGCCGCTAGTGCAGTTGCACCACCAACACTCATAATTAACTTATTCCTATCAGTCAGCAATTCTCTAAGACCCCCTGAAGAAGGAGAGAAATAAATTGAGTATATTAGGAAGATGATGAAATATTAGGAAGATGATGAAAATACAATAGCAAAACTGCAGAACTAGAGGTCTCATCTGAAAAGAAGAAGGTGAAAAATTATATCAAAGGATTCCAACAAAAGTTATCAGTCTTGGTGGAACAGGGTAACTGTGCAATCTTCAGCTGTCAGTCTACCATTAGCAAAGTACGACTATTGGCAATTCAGATGTCAACATTAGATTTCTTTTAATTTTAGTCCAAACCTCCATTCCATTTTTCTTATCTTGGGAAGGGGAGGGGGAGTTGGGGCAGATGGTATGCTATAATTTACATTCCCCCTTTGAGATCAAGGCTTGCATCCTGTCTATACAATATAAAAAGGTTATGAGTAACTCACAGAAAGGAAATTTGTGTTAATCACTTAATCATTAGACCATTGAAGGCCAGATACATCAGTATCAGAGCACATCTCCTTGTGAAATACACAACGCTGGGCTAAAGAAAACTGTATTTGGGATAAACAGATAAAAGACACAACCACTACCAAGGCCCCGGGGAAAAGAAAATGGAAACAAAAACAAAAGAGAGAGTGTATCTTGCTTGAATTTCTAAAAGCTAGCAAACTACCACTTACGTATATCTTCGACTCTTCAAATACTTCTCATATTCATATATCCCGAACAATCAAACTTGCTAGAGGAAGCTGACTAAGGCTTGCTTTATATAAGATTGATTACCTTCAATATGCCCAAAAGTTGTATTAATTGCTGCCAGCCACTTTTCTCTTTCACCATTCATCCGCTCCATAAGCATTCTCCTATTGTGATCCTCAGTTAGTTTTGCTTCATGAGCCCGAGCTTCAGCTTCTACCATGGCCTTCACCCGTATGGTCTCCTGTTCAATTTTAGCTCTCTCCTTTTCAGTCTGGCGCTGTTGAGCCTGGATCTGCTCCTCGGTGGCTCGCTTTGCTTGTTCTTGACGAAAAGAGGATTCCTCTTGCATCTTGACCAGTTCAGTGTTATTTCGCCTCTGAGTTTCATGGTCTTGCTACAAATTGTGTTCAGAAGCGTTTTAAAATAAGTTAGTCCCACAAAAGCAAATTCAACAATAGTGAAGTATCTGATCACAATCACAATGACATAAGGTGAAAAGCGCTTATCAAGACATCAGCTGAAGATGGATTGAGACACGTTGATAGATATACTAGAAGTTCAGCATGAAATAAGAAGTAGTCGCTAAACTTGATAGGTACTTAGCAAAGTATGCCATTCTATACGAAACCTCCCCCCCCCCCCAAAAAAAAAAAAAAACAAACAAACAGCAACACGCATTTATGAGAAAGTGATTAGAAACCTGCATTCTTTTTCTGGCCAATTCATCTTCATGTCGCATTGCTTGAGCCTTCATCTGAGACTGCTGCTGATATAATTGCCTCTGTTCTTCGTGCAATTTTCGCTGCCTCTCCTACCAGACAAGAAAGTGTACTTGGTTAAGTAATTTGAAATGGAAACACAACGGAGCTGAACCAACTGAACTTGTTCAAACACGAAGACATTCACACTGCAATCATATTCTGCTCTCAAGCAACCCCAGCAGCTATAGTGACAGAAAAGCGGGTAAATTGACTTCTTGCTCAGGAAACTTCACAGGGGTTTAATTTTGAGACAAAGAGATACACAACTGCCAAAATGGGCGTGATGCATGACCCAAGTCACAGTTCTCAAGAGTCCATCCACAATGATCAACCAACTAATGTTGATAACAAGTTTTCTTTCTACTTTCTAGCGTAATGACCTAAAAAAACTTCCATGATTAGCTACGCCTCACGAGCTAAGACAAAAAAAAAAAAAAAATTAAATTAGCATCCAGTATCATCAAATTCAATAGTGCTGATCCATCCCATATTGAACTGAAAAGTCAACCACCAAAACAACATCTACGGAGCCACAAGAAATTTAAGCATAACACCAAAAAATACACCTTGTTAACTACAACTTACATCTAAGCCAATCAATAATTTCATATTACCCCTATAACCCCTAATTCATGAAATGCTCAGAAAGTTTGATCAGTAGTCCAACAAGCTATCCAATGTTTTAAAAGATTGGTGTGAGGCATCAAAATTTAATCGAAAATGAGTACTCAGAAACTCACAATATCCATCTGAAGTTGATATGCTTCCATTTTAACTTTCTCTGCATCCATCTCAGTCAAACGCGTCTGCTCCTGCTTTCTCATCACCTCAAAAACCTAATTCCATTACAATAAACCATAAAACTAATGCACAAAAAAAACATAATCAAAGCCTCAATTTTTATTCTTAGAAATTAAACAACCAAACCTGTTTAGCATGAGGAGAGCTATTAATTTCACGGAGAGCTTTGGCGCCTCTCTCCAAAGATTCAGGATCGAAGCCGGAGCTCCGGCCACCGGAATCTTCGCCGGCGGAATTACTCGCCGGCGTTGAAGTTGATTTATCGTCCGATTTGGAACCATTTTCAGGCGAAGAGCGAGACGATGAGAATGGATTATACCACGATGAACCTTCGGCGTGAGAATGGTTGGAGGTTGATGATAATGCGACGGCCGCAACCGCTGTGGCCGCCATTGCTGAGAGCTTCACGGACGACATTAATGCGTGAAGCGAAGCAAGGGTTTATTTTGAATATGGAGGGAAATGAATTAATGGAAGGTCATGTTTAATGGGGGAAAATTTGGATCTCTCTGTTGGTGTAGGGTTTAGGGTTTAAGCAGGAAGAGACTAGAGAGGGGAAACAAACAGGGAGGGACTTGGAGAGAAAGAAAGAAAGAGGGTCAGGTAATCAGGTTAGCATCGTGGCGGCGATAACTGCGACGGCGTCGTTGTACACATGACTTGGCACATTTTCTATTTTTAATTTTTTTTTTTATTGTGTTTTTTTGTAGGTAGGGAAGGAATAGTGGCATTGTTCGTGGCTTCGGGTGCATTTTTTTCCACTTATTTTTTTTTACTAATTCTCATTGATTTTTACTGAATGGGTAAGATTATGTCACTGATTTTTACTATTTCAGTAATGTCCTGTCACTAATTCTGTGAGTAGGAATATGGATTCTACCACTGATTTTCACTGATTGGTTAGAGTTTTGCCACTGATTCTCACTGATTAGGTAAGGTATTGCCACTAATTCTCACTGATTGGGTAAGGTCTTACCAGTGATCTCCATTAATTGGATAAGGTCCAATAATTGAAAAAAAACATACCCTTCCTAATCCTAACCATGCAAGCTTCACACTTGTTAAAGGTAAAATATTTACTCTAGTTTCTAAAATATGAATAGTTAGTTTATTAGCAATGTCTTTATACTATGCTTGTTTGAAACGTCTCATCTTGAGGCCGCCTCATTCGAATTTTTGTGCTTTGATAAATGTAATTTGGTATGAGGTGACGCATTACGCCACCAATTAATGGAAGTTGTGTGTTTCATAAGTAATAGACGATTTTTACTTTGATTAAAACAAATTCAAGTAAGTTGTATGTGAGACCATTTTTATTCTTTACTATTAAATCGTAATCCCGTCTTATTAGTATCTCTATCTCATGATAAGAAGATAGTGGCATCCAAGTTTTTGTGTATTATCAATTGGTAAGAAAAATTTCATACATGAAGTTTTTTTTTCTTATTTTTCTTAATAGGAATCAGAGCAATATATAATTTAATTAGTCATATATATAATTAGTAATGCCCTCTCAAAAAAAAATAAAATTAGCAATGTACATGAAATTTTTTCAAAAAATGTCATTCACAAATAATTACTCACTCTAAATTTCTCCTAAGAGCCTGTTTGGGAGTTGGAGAATGGAGGGGAAGGGAGAAGAGTGAGGGGAAAATAAATAGTTCTCCTTGTTTGTAAGTTTTTTTTAAAGAGGGGAAGGGAGGGGAATGAAAGGGAAGAGTTCCCCTTCATTCATCTCCATTAACTCAATTTTTGTTCCCTCTCAAATTGGGAGAAATGGAGGGGAAGGGGAATTTTTAAGTGACAGTAGTCGGTTCCCCTCCATTCCCCTCATTTCCTCTCACTTAAACTCCCAAAGAAGATGAATTATTTCACCTTCATTTTCCTCCCTTTCCTTCCCCTCCCCCTCATTCCCTTCCCACTCAAAACTCCCAAACAGGTTCTAAAAGCAAGTTTTGTGTGAAGAATGGAATCCCAATAATAGAAATGACCTATCAAAAGTTATGGTAGCACCGTCTTATATTTATATTCTCCTAAATCCAAATTATTCTCAAGAGGCCACACAGCCGATAAAAAATGCTGAAGTTCAGTGGAAATTTCTTTCTCGAGTATCCACTCTCTCCACCCATCGTTGCGCTTTCCAGCAAAAGGGTGTCTTCATCTTTTCATCCAACGAGCGATTTTCATGGCTATTGATGACCCTTCGAGGTAACATTTATATGTAAAATAAAAAAAATGTCTTTCCTTTTCTCTCCCTACTTTTCTTTTGGGTGTGATTTTTCTCTTCTTTCCTTTATCATAACATAACCATCAACAGATGCTGTGGCTTTCCCTTTCAAATGTGATGTTTTATTAGGATTTTTTTTTGTTCTTTCCAGATTGAGAAATGAACTTAAGATTGATGATAATAACAAAGAAAAATGTTAATTCATTCATACTGAAAACAAAATTACATTTAGCCCTTTCTATACAAAGGGGGATTACACTGGCTATTGCATTGGAAATGTAGGTAAACTAAATTATAAATTTCCCAAGAGAAGTAGGGTCGATTTAGATTCTGCTTGTTCCTTCTTTACACATTGGTTGTAGGATAAGTTTATACAGCTTCAATAGAGCTTTTTAAGCACCGCCAATAGCCTGTTTAACAGAAGAAAAAGAAAGAAAGTTTCAGCTCTAAGATTCAAACAGCTGCAAGCTAGACATTTGAAGATATTATCACCTCAAAAACCCAAAAAAATAAATAATAATAAATACTGAAGATGATAAGAAGATTAATGAGCAACTGACTTATCTACAAAAAAAAAAAAGAAAAAAGTTTGATGGGCAACTGAAGGTTTCTATTCAGTGGGTTGTGTAGTTGACATGTAAATAATATGCCACATTTTTCAATTGTAGAACTGATGCTTGCCAAAAGTTTGTTAAGTTGGGTTGCAAAAACTGTGGCTCCAAGTGAGGATAAAGGGTCAACCTTTTTATCACTTTATAAAAGCTTAGAAATCAGAAAGCAAGAGGAGAAGAAAGTAAAGGATAGGTGCTATTGGAGTATCATAATCCCATTATCCAAAAAAGATTAAAAGTTTGTTTGGAATCTTGGTAAATTAATTTTTTGGACTTGCAAGCTTAGGAAGTAGGAACACTGGGCATTTTATCCTGAATTAGGATTTAGAATGGAGTATCAATGTATCTTGTATAGTAATGGGGACAGGTAAGGACTTAGACGGACTGTGATCTTTGATCAGGCCCAGTCCATGCCCCTTCAGTATATACTGAATCTGCTAAATAGTTTGTAAAAGAGCTGTCGAGGGACCCCAAACTTGTATCTAATAAGTACTACTATTTTGGCCAATCCTTGGATTCACAAAATTACTGAATTGAATATATACATCATCCTGGCCTTAATGGTCGTCATGATATTATTCATCTGTGAATACAGCACTTGGTGCACTGTGAATAGTGCCCCTAGCAAAAAGTGGAGAAGTAATTGTCATGCATGTTATGTTATCAAAGAGTGAAATGTTATTCTTAATCTTTACTACAAAGTAGGTTTCAGTTCCCTCAGGGCCACTGGAGGTTCTCCTAGTCAATAAGTTCAGGGCCCATGGGATTAGTCAAGCAAAGCTTAGACACCCATGTTATCTAACAAAAAAGTCCTTACTACAAAGTGCCCAGCATTTAATGTTTCTATCAGTGAGTGTAATAGTAAGTGTATGAGGAGCTGTGTATGCATTGAGTGGAGGAGAAGCGATTGTCATGTTTGTGATGGGCTGAGAGCAGCATAAATTACCTTTCTGTAGTTGATATTGAGTTTTATCCATTGCGTCCAGTTGATCTGTAAGGATATGGGACTTGGCCTGACTCAATGATTTTAACATCCTCTACGAGGATTTCATAGTGCCTCTTTACTTCCTGTGGAGATTTCCCAACAACACTGGCAATCTTTTGCCAGCGGTCTTGAGTGTCCTTGTCATATAAAGCCAAGGCCTTTTCGAACAGCTTGTTTTGCTTAGTTGTCCACGAGGAGCTGGAGCTGCATGATGCCATTAGTGGGAGCTTAGAGACTGATTGGGGGGGGGGTCAATATTATGTCTTGGAAACTTAGAGGATGAAATAAGTCAGGTAAGCTTTTAGTTGACAATCAAAAAGGTTGAGAATGGAAGTGACCAGACCAAAAAGTGTAACCAGAGAAAGGGTCTGTGTTAAGTCAAGGGTTGGTATGGTAGGAGGGTTACAGGGGTAGCTCCTTATAAACTGGAGCGAAAGGGGGTGGTGGGGTTCGTCCAGCTGGGAGAATATATCTTGCAAAAGGCAATTGAAGGTGTGACCCTTCCCACTTTGCGAACCACAATTTGAACAGGACAAGAAAGAGCATTGGTATTAAGGGACATACGGTTTCCACAGCCAAATTATCTCGATTTTTCTATCAGTAACCAATCATTTTCTTTTCATTAGTCACTAGTTGGTAGATTCTTAACCGTAATGCTTGTTTCCAAAGGATAAGTTGATCCCCACCAGTGCATTCTTCATTAACACTCGTCTTTTATTCTCTTGTAGTCCTTTTCTGATATGTTCCTCAAAGTGATGTTGGCAGGACCTGAATTCTACTGTAATTATTATATCAGTAGGATTGATGAATCCCCTCCTTTGAGTACTAAGATTTCCTGTCATGACTTGATTCGCTGTACTGCCAAATTTAACTTGTGAATGACTTTAAAAGTAGTTGTAATTTATTTCTATTTCATTATCCTTGAATGCAGTCCATTACAGAACATGCTACAGAGATGTCAAATTCTTCTGTTCCAGGGCTGGTTTATGAGGAAATTTTTTCCTTCCAAATTGTATCTGTTTTAGCAGATTCTCCCCAGTAAAGCAGGGCAATGACTTATGGGAAAGGAGTCTGAATACACTTTTAGCTTCAGCTTCAGGTGCTCCTATTGTTTTTCAGGGAGCAAGATCAAAGATGGATGATTAAAGGTAATTTAGAAATGATATTGATGAATGACTTGACTGATGAACAGTATCTTCCTAGAAACCATATCAGACTTAGTCTGACATAATCATGCATAATGATTAAATTTACTGCACTCTGTTGGAGAATCTACTCCATTTGCTGCACTCTGCTGGAGAATCTACTCCACTTTCTTAGTATTTTGGAAGTTTAGTGGATGTAAGAAAGTCCCCAAAAGGTTTTGCTGACCACTATGTACGGATCTAACAACCTTTTATGCCTACATGATTCCTTTATACATTATCATTCTACAAAAACCATAGGAAGTAATACATGTCAACTGGACATCCATCACATTTTGGAAGATTTTCTTGCTGATGATTCTGAAATCTGTATGGATCTTGATTCTTCCACTTACGATTATTCATTCAAGATATGGGCAGCATTTTTTTCAGTTTGTGAGAAGATTATATCTTCTTGGAACATATGGCATATACTCTTGAACAAATTGCTGATAAAATTTTAACATATTATTTGCTCATAGGCAAGTTGCTTGCGGGTATCTAAACCTTTAGCTAGTGGAACAACTATTGCTTACATTTTGGTTAACTTTCAGCTTCCCCTTACTGGAGTGAGGTACCTATTATGCACTAGAACTGAAATTCATCCTCTGGAAGCTCAAGTATTATTTTTCATGCTTATATATGAGCCTATTGATATGGAATAAAACATAGCTCATATGAGCAAATTGAGCATTTCCGTGGTTCTTGCATGGCAGTTAACCATACACCATATCATAGTGGATTTCAAAAGCACTTTTGGAAAAGAATTAGGCTGCAGTTATTTCAAAATTTTATGCATTTGTGAGATTATATTAAGTGTTTGTTTGGTTGACATTAAAAAAACACAGGAAGGGCTACTTCCAAGGAATTGTGAAAATGGCACTTGTTTGGTTGATAAACAAAGACATGAGCAGGAAGTGACTTTCCCCAAAATGGAGGAAGTTGCTTAACAACCCCCCGGTAAGTAGCACTTTCCACATCAATTCCAATGAAATTACAATTCATTTGTTCAACCAAACAAAAATGGGCATTTCCTAGGAATTTCTATTTCTCTTTGTCCCCCTCAAGGCCACTGGAGGTTTTTCTGGTTAACTTCAAGGCCCATGTGATTAGCCAAGCAAAGTTTGGACACCCATGTTATCTAAAAAAAAAAGGAATTTCTATTTCTCATGAATTAGTACTTCCCATGGTTAACCAAACAAGCACTCATAAATTATGCATTTGTGAGGTTGAAAACGAGAGATATCTCATGCATTATTATATGAAATAATCTACACATACTAGAAATGGCACTCTTTTCCTTATGGCACAATTAACACCAATATGCAAGGAATGAGTAGTTACTAAATAGGGCCAGTTTTTCTAGTATTCATGTTTTCCATACAAACATGTTTAAAATGCGAAATTTTCCAAGAAAGCAATTTTCCTATTTTTCCAAATTTACAAATTTCGAAAGCATCATGATTTCATTCACAAATTGGAGGAAGTATTTTCCTATGTTTCTAACCTATCTCAACACTTAGCCTCCCTTTCCATTCCTCTATCTCCCTTGTCCCCTAGGCCCATACACCTCCTACTACCATGTCTACTAGACTACCACCATCAAATTTGGTCAGCGGCCACTGACTGGCTGTGGTGGTGGGTAAAAATCACATTGTCAACCTCGTCCTTTTAGACCACTACAGTGATAGTGTAGAGGTTCAAATTCCAAGAATAAAGTCAGGAATCGTGGAGGGTTGTGATAGGTGTAGCATTGGAGATTATTGACCAAGAGAGGAACGTACTAACTCGAACACATTCTCACTTGTTTCTTATCTGTAGAAAATACATTGTTTTCATTTCCTAGAAAATTTAGAAATGGAATATTGCATCCTTTCCCACAACTACTGTTCGATTGGTTTTAGTTCTGCAAGAAAGGAAGGGAGGTGGTTTGGGCATGTACTAATGTACCTTTGAATGGAAGAAGGATACAAAATGTAAAAGGGATCTCCACTCATAGTGGTCCTTAAGGTAGATTATGATGCTGATTTTAGAATATCTTTATCATCTAGGTGTAGACCCACATGTTTCATGACACAATTTTTTCCCCTACTCTTCGGATTCTAAACAAGGACGTTGTTGTTTGGAATTGAATATGGCATATGAGTTATGACCAGTACTTGTTGCATGGTTAAACAATATTTGTGGGATAAAAGAATTTCTTTTTGATGGAATATAGGGCTTTTGCATAACTCTGCACCTGCTGTTTGTGTGTTAGACAGACTGGAATTTTTTTTTATGTAAACGTTGCAGATGGAGTTGTATTTCCCAGCATCTTCTGTAAACGTTGAGTTCTTATTCAAGCAGAAGACGTAAATCTTTTCTATGTTGGGGCCTTAGGATAAAAAGTAAGAAAAGGCTTCTCTGCTCTTAACTAATACTCACATACAAGGTTCTCTTTAATAAACCTGGCAAGATCCCCCCCCCCCCCCGGTTTGAGCACAATGGCATAGCAACACATAAATATGTTTTGATATATGATATTTACATAAAATGGAGTAGGGAGATCATTTAGTTGTTCTTTATCCAGAAAATGAAGAAAAGAAAGATAAGAGCTTAAAAATGAGTTTCTGATGCTTTGCCAGTTTTGCGTTGAAGAAAAGAAAGATAAGAGCTTAAAAGTGAGTTTCTGATGTTCTGCCAGTTTTGCGTTGCAGGCTTCCTCTAGGTGTCTGGATAGAGATCGAGGAGCATGAACACAGGCAGAGATACTGTGAGCTATGTCAGGCAAGTAAAATAGGGACGGTACACTTTGTGCGTACTTTTTGGTCATTTCACAACTGGTTCTTCAGGCATAATCTGTTCATAATTTCAGAATTGAATATGCTCAAAGGAAAATAAGATAAGCCTCAGAGGAGAAAGCAAGAGGATGGGCTATACGAGAGCTATGCTAATTTAACCCAGAAACTAAATTTTGTAGGTGGAAAATCTATTCACATTTATTAACCTTTTAATCTCCCTGTTATTTACTTATTTCCATGACAACTTTTTTTCACTTGACACATAAAAATTCCAACAATCTCTTCTGATCTTTACGATGTATGTGCCTTCCATTCCCCCTTTAATCATGTATTTGTACTGCATACACAAACATGCACCATGCTCTGGAGCTATGTGGGAGCTCACACATATTCATTCTTCACTAGTGTGTGGTGTAACCTTGTAGACCATGCATATTGTGAGAATCCACGGTTTATCACACAACCTTCGAACCATGCCTTGTACCCAACATGTAATTGCTCCATGCATGCTGCCATTAACCCATGCTTATGGCGTACATGCTTTAGGTCTTCATATGCATATACTGGTGCACATTCACCCGTCACCAATGGGTTGCTTTTCACCACGGAGGAGTAGGCCGAGTAATCCACTTGGCTTACCCTAGTCTCAATTTTGATTGTTTGTAAGAGTAATGTTATTGTGTTCATTCCATCACCTTTTCAAAATGTCTTAGGTCATGCAAGCCACTTTTCCCTCCCGAAGAGCATCTCTAATGCTACAAAGTATAAACCTTTAAGGGCTTTTTATTTTTGACATATCATTAATTTTAAAATCTCATTTCTACAAACCTCTGTTTTGTAAGGGTACAAACCTCTACGAGTTTTGCCAACTAGTTTTTTTTTTTTTTCACTTCTACCCAACGCGTTTGATTTGGTTCCGCTGAAAAAGAACGACGACTTCATAATTCAACATCATTAGCTCATGGTTGGAAATTTCAGGCGGTATGATTTTGGAGCAATGTCATTTTCATGGGTGGATTTTGGAGCAAACCAAGTCTTTGGCTCTTTCATGGAGTATTTTGGAAGGTTGCTGTTGTTGGGGCATATATACCTTGACCCCATCTGACATTCCTTTGACAATGGACGCGTATGATTGGCTGAACGACATTGATTCTGTTCCCAATTCCTAAGATCAAGCTCCCTCGTGGAAGCATCATATAGACTTATGTTGCTACTACTTAAAGCCACCTATCGTACATTGATCGTTCTTTTTTTTTTTTTTTGACAAAAACGAATACCGGGATACATACACTAGCATAAAAACTATGGGGAAAAAAAAAACTTATTAAGATAAGTGATATGAGGTCTACAAGCAAAGGTCAAAACCAACAAATTTCAAGAAAAATCTTAGGGGAGTAAACTCAACAATTCTAAACCAATTAGTTTTGCATAATACCGTGCAAACTTCAAACCAATTTAAAGGCTCCTATCATAGTATCATGTACGAACTACTCTTTGTTTGTGCTCATCCATTCATTATGACTACTTAAGCTAAGACAACCACGATCTCAATAAGTGTATTGAGATTACACGTAATGGGGTGTGTTCTATTCCACTTGTCTAATAATTGGTCCAAGAAACTTCAGTTGTGTCTTGGTAGTTCAGTGATAATTGTTTTCTCTAATATATTAGTATTCAGTTTAATTCACTTCACTTCTATGTTGTTTGGTTTAGTTCACTTTATTCTAGTCTAGTTTAGTGGAAAAGAATATACCATTGTCTTCAAAAAGTAGCAATTAAAGTAGGAGAGATGTAAAAACAATTGATATGCTTGGTTGACGGTTATGTGTCAAACAAGACCAATAATCTTACATAAAAACTCATTTGAGGCGGCCTCATGCATGACACGTGAATCGTGATACCAAAAAAAACCTAATTTTTTCATTGGTTTTTATTGTTGGGTTCCCATTTCCGTTGAAGGGGCTTAACCAATCAATATAAATAGTGGATTAGTGGGAGTGTGGGACAAACATTCAAACAGGACTATCATTGTCATTGACAACCGTAACAGGAGCAGGACTGTGAGGTCCTTCGCAAGTAAACTTAGTTTACCACACAGAGACGAAGACTCACTTTAATTCCTCCATGCAAGAAGTTTAATTTCTTGACTTGGTATTTGCCTTTCAGATTTTCTCATTTTTTTGGGGGGTGGTTGTATATTATTCATGATGTGAAATATGTCAAGACTAAGTCAATTGACTCATATCTGTTGTCTCTCTTTTTTCTTTTGTTGATAAGGTTATGCTACAATTAAACAATTTGTTTGTGGTCTATCACCCAATAATAACCCAACGACTCGACGAACGAGTACATCCCAGCACACTATAGTCTATATACACAAAAATTTCTATAAGACAGTATCACACAAGACTTACTACATATAAGAATTTTAAAAAAGAGGTTAAAACAATTGAAATAGAAAAGAAAAATGTGGATTTCTTTACCCGACAATTTATAAAAAGTTGAATATAATTAAGATACGAAAAAAAATAGCTCATGCGAAGAAAAATTACAGTTGTTATCCATTTATCCAATAAACTATATCACGTCACAAAATAAGGAGTAAAAATAATTTAAATAGTCAAAATTGCGGGTTTCTTTATTTGATTATTTAAATAGCCAGTAAAGTAATGAAACCCACATTTATTCTCGAAGAAGTGAAGAATAATAAGTTATGAAACAAAAACAAAAATCCAAATCACTGTACTAGAGTATGATGGAAGATGATGTTGTTGAGAAAACGATCAAAATTGTGCGGCGGCCTTTTGACAGCTTTGGTGGGCGTTGTTTCTTTTCGTTAGCTTCTTGTTGGCTGTTCGCTGTTGCTTTCATTTATTTTGGTAAAGGCCGGGTCTTTACTCATTCCTCTCTCTTTCTCTCTCTCTCTCTCTCCCCCTCTATAGAAACTGTGGTTCTTCGATTAACTCTTGTAGACAATCACTCAATATTTTCAGAATCAAAAAAATATGCTTTTGCCCTTTTGAGCTCTTGCTTCTTTATGGGGTTATCTTTGTTTTTGTTGATGGGGTTTATCAACAGTCTTTTTCACCCAAAAAGAATTTACATGAAATTCACCCAAACTATTCTCTTTTACACGAAGAAATTTTAGGTGGGAAGGGTCTGAATTGTTGGGTAATATTAGGAGAATTCATCGGTATTAATTGTTTGTTTAGAGATGGGCTATGGGTTATGGCTATTTTTAGGTGTCTCAACTTTCTGCTGGTCTGAATTCTGATTCATATATATCCTGGTTGCTGATAGGAAGATTAAGTGATAACAGTGACAGTTGACAGGATTAGAAAAAAAAACTCCTTTCTTTGCTGGGTTGTTGTCCTGCTCCTGTAATCATCTGGTACACACAGTCTCTCTCCTACTCTCTCTAAATTTAGGTTTATACTAGCAAATTGCTTGGTCAACCAAAGTTGGTTGTTGGGTAGTAATGGTTACTTGCCTACTTGGGTCCTTGCTTGTTTAACAGCTCTTAAATGTTATTAAGCTCTATGATTTATTAAGATTTGTGTTTATGTAGAGAGGTTTTCATGTTTCCTGCCTTTTTGCCTTTCATGCTAGTGTAATTGGAACATGTCTGATTTTACTGAGTAGGTTGTCATTCTTCTAACTATGAAAAATTGGTTTTTAGGCTGATTGGTTTTTCATTGAATTAGAGGGATTGGCTTGACAGAGTCCTTGGGCGTATAGGTGATGATGTTTTTGCAAGGTGTTTGTTTATGAATCTAAACCCTAGGTTGTGATACTGATCACTGTGATGTATGATGATGGGACTTGATCAACTTGTGTGAAGGGGGTGAAGGAAGAGTTGTATTTATAATTGCTTGGGGCAAGGCTGAAAAAGCTCGTAGCTATTCGTTCAAGTTTTCCATTAAATTGGAATTGAACCTCCATGCTATAGGATTTTCATCCAGGTACATATATGGGGTATTTATGGATAAGGTTGCCTAGAGCCTGAATACATTTAGCTTGATCAATGAGCCTCATCACCTAGTTGTTCCTTGAATAGTTAATACTCTGGGTTTTCGTGATTTGTATGTATTTGGAAGCAAATGTCAACCTTTGAAATAAGTATGCGCCAACTGCTCGAGATTTTTAACTGAAAACTAAATGGCCTTCCTCAGAACATTGTCCTCACTCGTTGTGTTCCCTCCAAACATGCTATTGTTTGACATTTAAAGATTATGATGTCTCTTCAAAAGCTCTACATTGTTTGTCAGGGTTTGTTTTCCCTTACAAGTGTTCTCTATGCTTTGACACCCTTTCATTTTTCTCTTTGTTTTTCCATTTAGCAATCAAGAGTTCCATATTACCATTATTGTCAGGATTTTGTTTACTGTCTTCTGCATTTCTATTAGTCAACAAATATTGGTCTTTATAATTAGTAATACAGTGAATGAATTCAGGGCAATATATTCTGGATGGGGTCTGATGTCTCTGAAGTCCAGGATACACCTCTACAGCCTTTTTGCGTAAAGGTATTTACTATCATGTAATTCTTATTTCATTCTATACTAAGTTGTAATGTTTAACATGGCTTTGATTAAAAATTTTACCCAATTGTCTTCATTCATAGAAGAAAAAGAGAGCAATGTGAAATAAAATTCATATATCATCATGTTGGGGTTCGTGTGATTGGTACATTACTCCATTGAAGTGTGGAGTTTTGTCTCCCAAAGTCTTTCTGATCCAGACAACTCACCAAATATAGGAAATAAAAATGGGAGGATAAGGAAAAGGTGTTATCTTCACAATTATGTCATCCACTGGAACAATGGATATTAATTTCCACCCTCCACTAATTCTCTGAAAATTCACCTTGATTCTCATCTATTATGCAGGTTCACCTTGCTATGTGTACAGAACTTCTGAGACTGGTAGATAAAATTTCAAGTATACTCCCAGATATTGAAGCATCTAAGCCTCGTTGCTCATCAGGAATAGAAGCGCTTTGCCTGTTACAGAATGCAATCGGGAAAGCCAGGACACTTGTTCAAAATTGCTGTCAGTCTAGTAAGCTTTACTTGGTATGCAGTGCGAATGTGGAGCAGATTCTCCAGAATATAGTACCTCCTCTGACCAAAGCATTCATGTATTCTGAAACTTTTGGGATCCACAGAACTAACCTGATGTTTTCTGAAAATAAGTATCACAATTGCATATGTGAATAAATTAGATATAAGATTTACTGTTTGATGTGCTGTGGCCTGTGGCCAGAAAAGAAAATCATCCATGTCAATGAAGTTTTCTTTATATGGGGCTCTTACTTGCGTCAACTGGGATTGTTTCTGAGTATTTGGGTGAATATCAAAATAGTGCCTGTCTGTTTTATTTTATTTTTTTAAATTTCTGTTGCATTGTGCAGGGGGGGGGGCAAGAAGCAAGAATGTGTAGCTGCACATGTTAATATTGTGTAAAAACAGCAAACAATTTCTATTGAGTGCAGTCTAATGGTACTTACTTCCATATTTCAGGCCCTAACAGGAGAGACTGTAGTTTCAAGATTTGAGAGAACAAGGAACCTTCTGGAGCAAAGCTTAAGCCAACTTCAGAATATGGTTCCAGTGGTTTTGGAATTTGAGGTCTACCAGATTTATGCTAATTGTCTCTCTTTGCGTCTTCAATCTTGTATTTTTTACCCATCGTTTTATCTTTTCTTCTCTTTGCTGCCTAAAAACACCATGTTTCATTATTTTGTTTGTGTGGCTTCTCTACCCTGAGTATATTGTGGTGAGCCTCTCAGGTTTGTCATGGAAGCCTCACCACCCTCTCCTCCTTCCCATAAAAAAATAGGAAAAATAGGTTACTAAAATCCCTCAAACTCTCACCGCATTTGTGCTAGTTCACAATTACTGTCATTTTCCTGTGGCAATTTTTGATTACTGAGTTTCTGCAATGTCTTCTGCAGATATCTGAAATACTTGACGATCTTAGAGAAGCAGTATTCTTCATGGACTTGCATGAAGAAGAGGCTGGAAAGGCATTACGAGAGCTGCTGCAGCAAGGAACAGTGAATTCATTTGGGAATTCTGAGTTAGAGGTACTTCAGTTTGCAGCTTTCAGGCTTCATCTTACGTCACAAAAGGATCTTTTAATAGAGAGAAGGTCCTTGAGGAAGCTTCTTGATGGAGTGAAGGAGGGGAACTCAACAAAAAGGACAACTTTAAAGTACCTCTTGTTTCTTTTGAAGAAGTATGATAAGTCGATTGTACAAGGGAAGACAAGGACTTCATCAACTCAAAAAGATGGATCATACATATTTGTGAAGTGTGACAGTATCTCAGTGACAAATAATTCTACCAATCTTAAAACTCGTCCAGCACATGTACAAGATGATGCTCGGACTAGCATGCTTCATAGCCCTATCATTCCCGAGGAATTCAAATGCCCCCTGTCATCAAAGTTGATGTATGATCCTGTTATCATTTCCTCTGGACAAACATTTGAAAGGAGTTCACTAAAGAAATGGTTTGAGGAAGGACATGACACATGTCCAATAACAAAGTTGAAGCTGGCTGATTTATCAGTGACTCAGAATACTGCCTTGCGAGATCTGATTTCGAAGTGGTCCATCGAGCACGGAATTATTGATTCTGGGTTGGGAATAGAATCATCAGTGTTCTCCCTTGAGGCTTCTTCCAATTCCCTATGTAGCACTGCAAGTTCTATGAAAGATCTACTTCTTCAACTAGATATGAGCAACATATCCCTTGGTTCTCTTGATAGCAGTTACGGTTCAAATTTCTCGCATGCTAAAGTTGATAACAGCTTTGATTATGTTAAGGACCCTTCTGATGTTGATTCTCATAGATTTCAGTTTTACCATAGCATAGATGACATTAAAAAGCAGTTGTTATCAAATATCAGTGGGCTTCCTTGGGATTCACAATTTAAGGCTATTCAAGATGTTAATGAGTATTTGATCTTTTATAATCCTTCTTGTGCTTTTGTGTCCTCTGAGAATTTTCTGGAACCGTTGGCTCGGTTCTTAGAAAATGCCCTTGACAAGCATGATCCGGAAGCGCAAAAGGCTGGAACTCGACTGCTCTTAACTTTTTTGAAAGCGAGCAGGTTAGTTCTTTATGTTGATCTAGACATTGCTGCTTCCAGTTACCAACTTACCATAAGATAGTCTATCAAGAATTCTTTGTTTCCTTCATGCTGTTTTAAGCCACTGAATTATGGTTCCCACAGCTTTTCAGTTTTCACAAATTGAGACTAAATATGTTGGCTCTTTTGATATCTCTAACTTCTTTCGACTTGACACAGAAGGGAAACAGCACATGTAAGTGAGGGTGTATATACTCTCTTGGCGTCTTATCTTGGAACAGAAGCCACAGCTGAAACGCTTGCCATAATGGAAGTATTGTCTGCTCAAGAGAGTACTTTCCCCAATATTGCAGCATCTGGTGTTCTGGCCTCGATTGTCAAACTTCTTGATAGTGGCCACAACAGAGAGTTCCAAGAAGCAGCCATTAGAATACTGTATAATTTGTCAGTGAGCATTGGAGCCTCTTCATGCAAGTTAGTTTTGGGTTGGATCCCTATGTTGGTCCCTTTTTTGGGAGAGTGCTCAGTTGCTGGAACTTGTCTAGAGATCATGGAGAACTTATGTAAATTTGAAGAGGCTAGGGTTTGCGTTGCTGAGACTGATGGCTGCATTGCGTCACTTGTTGAGCTACTTGAGACTGGCAGCTGCGAGGACCAAGAGCATGCGGTCGGTATTCTTCTTTCTCTATGTGCTCAACGTGATCACTATTGTTACTTGGTTTTGCACGAGGGTGTTGTACCAGCTCTCTGTCACGTGTCAATCAATGGAAATGAGAAAGGGAAGATCAGTGCTTCAGAATTGCTTCGGATGTTGAGGGATATTAGATATGAAGATGAGGAAGACTGTCCAATACCAAACAGTGATTCATCCGACTGTATTCCAAAGAACATTGACAAGAAGTCTTACAGGCTGTCTTTTGGGAGGAAGATGAAGAACTTGTTGAGAAAGAACTGATGCTCCTTGTATCATTCTGACAATAGCACTCTTGTACTCTGTGAAAGTTAAAAAATAGTCAAATACTCAAAGGTAACTCTTCTTTCCTCAGACCAAATTTTCGTGTAAAAAGAATGATATAGTTGTAGGATATGACTGGTGGATTAGCTTTTACTTTTTGAATCCTTACCCGACCCATCGCTCATGTTGTATATATACATTTTCCTTATTTAGTTGTTGGTAGCAACGCATAGCATTCACTATTTTGCGTTTGCAATTCTGCATTTTTGTTTTTGTTTTGGAGGAGCTGTTCTCCACTATCTTGCCCATTTACATTTACTAAAGTCTGCTAGTTTCCTTTTCCCTCGACTTAATGACTACAGATCAAGTTTATTCCTCAGTTTGTCATCACTGTGTTGGGATGATTTGTACCTCAAAAGGAGTTCAGCCTTGTGATGAACTTCCTTCGAGGAATTGGTTATTTGGTGTGTCTAGCATTCGGCTGTGTCAAACCAGAAAGCATCTTTTTTCTGAGCACAGCCTATGCTGTTCCCTCCATTTATTAAGATGATTTGGGAAAGGCAAGTAATTGAACGACTGTCGTGTCAAAGTGGTGAAACTGTGCTAAGCCAAAATTTGAAGTTTATGTGAAGTTTTGTTCGACAAATGAATGCAACTATACAAGACCAGTTATGGAGCTGAAATGCTGTTTTAAATGAGAAAAATTGTAAGAAGACCATAGCGCAATGTAGACCACTCCAGTGTCCGATGCTAGCCCCATCTGCTTGTATGCTCCGTTGCTAGAAGGGCATGCAAGAAATCTAAAATGGAAAAAGACACCCTCCAGTTGTTTGTATTGGACTAGAAGCCATACCATCAACCCTGCCCTTAGAATTTCTCCTATATGCGTGCAGGAACCATAAGAAAATTGTATAGCATACTAGCAATCTTAGCGAATTTTGCGTGCAGTGATCGTAAGATTTCTAGTATGCTGAATTTTGTATTTCTTCCTTGTTTCTTCCCCAGTGATATTAATGCCAATATGTTCTGTAAAGTGTTTCTTCTCTTCTCTCCTGCCCTCACCTCTCTCTCTGTCTTTCCGTGTCTTGCTTTGCACGATAAAAGTCAATTGAACCTAAAGTTAAAAGGGGTCCTTTAGTAAACAAATTTTAAGTTCAGCTGAAATCATCATAAGGTGAAATTTCAAGTCCTCGGATGACATGCTTATTGTAGCTCTCCTCTCCCTCACCAGTTGCTCACGTTGAAAAATAGTCAGGGCATGTCAAAATAGAGTATCAATCTCAAGCAACTCTATTACAATGCACCAAAAGTTTTCTTGATCTCTAAAATCAAGATGGGCATGTACGTCGATAGTACAGCATTCAGTAGCAGTGGGTGATACAAATATGCTAATAATCAAATAAACTTCAGAACCTCAACATGCTCATTGATTCGACACCTACCCAGGCTAATGGCACGATGAAGTGAACCTCTGCATCTTTCATCTATACCTAGTAGCAGAGCGTATAATAATAACCAAAGTGTTGTTTGAACCACTAGTATTCATTGCAAAGGGTACATTCAACTTCCCTTCGCGTCATAAATATACATTCCAACCCTGCAATGCAAACTGGCATGAAATGCATATTTAAAGTTCCTGCGATCCGCAGAGATGCTTCCGACAATAGGTTGCAACACTCGGTCGTCCTTCACATGCTGGTTTTGGGTCGAAAATGGAAAGACATATTGCAAAGGCTTGGAAACCAGAAAGCGGGTAGCGATAATCCATGACGAATATGTCTTTTCCTATCTTCCCAAATTGCAATAAGACCTTATCTTTCTCAGCAGCAGGGAAATTGTGGTGTGAATCAACTGCTGCCACGAGCTGGAAATTCTTGACAGAGGCCACTGTTACTCGGCCTCTGAAGTCCAAGCACCAGCATTGCTGCCCATGCAACTCAGGAACCTTGCTTTTAAGAATAAGCGGGTCTCCTGACACGACGGGTGATGGCTCGGATAGGCTGGTGGAGCTGAAATTTACAGCTTGGTCATATTGCTCGTCAGAGTGGGCAAAAGATTTCAGCGATGGAACACTGCCCCCTTCTTGAATAGAAGTAAGAGGAATTGAATGCATGACGCAATGCGATCTTCTGGGCTCTTGTGCGTGGAGAATGTTAATCTCATAGGAGAGACTTGCTATTCTGTAATTGCAAGCAGATAGTCTTGGATAGACCTGCTTGGAATTAAATCTACGGATAAATTTACAACTGTCTGTTTTGACTGGAGCATTATATGGTGGTTGATTGTCATAGATTGTAAACTTTGTACGAAGAAGATTTGACCTGAAATCATTGTTGCCCAAATTTAGCACTTGGTGAGCAATTAAATTCAATTTCAAGTGTAACAATCATAATACATTTATCAGAGTTTTATCTTGAATTGTGATGGTACATAATATCCAGCTACTAAAGTGAATGAACTTGCCTGAGCTTTCCAACATATGCATTGCTAGCTCTTGAAAAGTCATCTGCAACCAAAGATATAACGTATTCCGTGCAGGTTGCTTTTTTGATCCTCTTAGCAGCCAATAATAGTTTATCATTCCCGTCTTTAGCTGCAGATTTCAATAATGAATCAGAAATGTACTCCTAGTTCTCTGAAACTAAAAGAGAAATATTACTCCAATCGTCAATGCATATTGTGCAGACAGGTAATACAGATGAGTTTCGTGACTTACAGGGTCTTGATCCATAGAACAAGGAGAAGATTGATGTTCCTTTATCCCTTTTTATAAAACATTGAACTGGAAAATCACGGGGTCCAGGCTATGATCAAGGACATAGAAAGATAATGAGAAACTGAACTTGTGAAAAGGACAACAAACAATTAGGAGTGAACCAATTTAGACTTGTTACCTGCTTCAAAGAGATCGGAAAAGTGAGTTGTCCGCATTGTTCAGGAGTCCGAACAATGTTCTTTGTGATCTCTCTCCATGACCTGCATACGGAAGCACAAAATATGATAGCACTCCTTTCGGGCCACGAAGTCTCACTAGCTTCGACCCTCCTAATTATATCCAAAAGCAATTCTTGTGGCAGATTTGCCCATTGTCCCTGCTGAATTTCCTCAAATGGCGGTATGGCTTGATCAGGTGCAATATGCGAACTTGTTCTCCTACGGCGGTGTCTCCCCTTTTCCCTTCGTCTTGACAGTTTAACAATTTGCTTTTTCATCTCCTTCAGTTCACAAGGAAATCCCTTAAAAGACATCTTGTGTCTCCTTCAAGACACATACATCCACCTACGAGTTTCTGGTGCATGTTAAAAAGCCAGCTCGCATTGTACTCATAGTTCGTAGATCAACAATAATGACATTGAGCTCAAGTAACCCAACTTTTTGCATACAAACTTTTACATGAAAGTCTCCCCCCACGAAAAAAAGAACATTAAAAGTGTGTATCAAACATGACATATTGAGAGGGGGAGGGGAAAAAAATGTACCTGGAGTGCGTAAAGTTTCAACCTTTTCGAGATCAATTCAAAATGAGGAATGGCATCACCTGATCAGTTCCACCTTTGCGAGCACCTCTCTGTCTGTTCACTGCTTTCTCTCATTTTGAGGACATTACACTGATAACAAGGGCTTATCTAATATATTTTATCCTTTTTTAGAATGAAATAGATCAGTAAATTTGTTAGATCATAATGGAACTACCTCCGTATAATTAGGAAGGTAATTGTTTTGACCATGTCCCCCTCATTTCATACACGGAAAATTCGCTTATTGTGCAAAAACTGCGATAAATAAATAAATAAATAAACCATAAATCCAAGGCCCCAAAACTCAAAACGAAAGGAAGAACTTCGTATAATGGAGGACGATGCAGAGCCGCCGTCATTATTGAATAAGCAGAAACGAATAGAAAGTTACAAGAAACCATCTTTACGCCTATGCTGCAATAGTATTATTAATAATGGTGGTGGTTTGAGTATATTATTGAATGAAGACCTAATAATCAGCATTCTTAATAAGGTGCCTTTGAAATCGTTGATGAGATTCACTTCTTTGTCAAAAAACTGGCATGACATGATACTCAATCCTTACCGTCTGACAGCTGCTACTCTTTAAGGACGAGGACGACCCTCATGTTGTCGCCAAGCCGCCTCCTCGGTTTCTTCCACAATTGCAATGGTTGTCCGACTTCGGATCAGAAAACAACCTGGTTCCCTTATTATTATGATCATAATCATTACAGTAGTACTCCTTCTGACGGCCAACAGCCAGTGATGGCACTAATTGCTGATGTGGATGTTGCTCGGGACGCATGTGTTGGCTTCTTAAGCAACAACCCGCGCTTCCATGTTGTGCACCTGTACCTACGGTCACAGACACAAGGTTTACACTGTCTGCAACCCTGTCACCCGCCAACAGGTCACCCTACCGAAGGTTAGGCCTCCTGTCTCTTACAAGGGCATCGGGTTTCACTGCCATGTAGTCGACAACATCATGCACTATGTGGTCTTTGTGGCAGGCCCAAACACTCTGCACATTTCTCTTCTACGGACACCAATGATGGCAATCATGGTCCGTCTACATGGAGAAACCTCAGCCCCAGTGACCCTACTGACAAACATCGCGTACTCTGGTCTGCAGACGAGTGGTTTCCTGTTGTTGTACAGCAAGGTGTTTTCTATTGGATAGAATCAATATCCCATGGCCAGTACATCAGGGCTTGTGACCCGTCGATAGAGGGGTCGGATAATCAGTTTTGGACCATAGAGATACCTCTGATTGAACTCAAGCGTGAAGTCATGAGGGTTTCATATATAATAATAGATGTAGGATTGGGGCACCAAGAGAGAGTGACTGTCTCTATTGGGGAACAACTTTGAGGAAATCTAAGGAGTTTCAAGTGTGGGTTATAACAAAAATCATAATGGTGACAATGGCTGTGGCGTTGTCGATGTTTGCTGGGAGCTCAAACATTGCATAAGGGGGCAGGAATTGGTCAGGTTAAAGCCCAAAGCATTCAGCTGGAAATCATTTTTGATTATTGGTATTCTGCTTTCCGGGGCTTTCATCCTAGTTTTCCAGAGATCACTTTTCTGACATTAGAGGACAAATTCTTCTCTTACGATTTTGAAGGCAACAGATTGGAGATTCACTCAACTTCCACTCACTGTTTAAATAGGCTGGATCATACTCATAAGGTGCGTTTCTTCCCATTTGAAAGGTCACCATGGCAATACTTACTTTCACAAGCTAAGTAATTACTTGAGGATGTAGGCTATTGTTTAATATCATAGTTCATATTAGTATGGTTTAAATCATTAAATGTAAGCTGACATGGGCTGTCAGTTTAACTAATGTCACGCTATCACTCAGGCGTGAGAAATTGAGTTTTATTTGATTGATAAAGAATAACTTATGATATATATTTTCTCAAATTTTTACTGCCTGGCCTATTGGTCAACATGCTATATTGTTTCTGAGGTTCTACGCTGTAAATTAGAGACTTGCAGGGCCAAGAGACCAGAAGTAATCTTGCCTTCAATAATTATTTGAATAGAAACACTCTTATCAAATAGTACCTGGGTAAATAGCTGGTTGAGCAAGGCCTGGGTAAAATAAATCAAGAACTTTGAAATCTGTCCATTAAATAATGCTAAGACAGATTGCAAAGGATAATCCATGGTGAAGATGTCTTTTCCAAGCTTTCCAAATTGTAGTGTTACCTTTTCTTGCTCAACAGTAAGCAGCAGGGACATTGTGGTGTGGGTTAATGGCTGCCACAAGCTGGAAATTCTCGGCCTTTAAAGTTCAAGCACCAGCGTTGCAGGCTTGCAGCTGCTCGTTCCATGTAGAGCCTTGTTTTCGAATAAGCGGGTCCCAATGACTGGTGGCTCAGATAGGCTGGCCGCTGGTGGAAGTGGAACTGAGAAATCTACAGACTACAGCTTGGTCTTTCCTTCTGGTGAAGGCTAATGTTTTGTCTTAGAGACCAAAATGGATGTATATGTCTATAATATCTACAACAGGGTGAGAGAGAGATGTCCATAAACTTCAAAACCTCAACCTGCTCACGATTCAACACCTACCAAGGCTACAAGGTTGAGTTAATGACATGATGAAGCAAATCTCTGCGCAATCCACGCCAAAGCGCAGAACAGATCAAAAAGACCAAGGAGTTGCATGAACCACCAATATCCATTGCAAAAGGTACATATTAATACAACCGAGTTGACGGAAAATGAAACAGTACATGTCCAACTTCCCTTCCTGTCATATACATGTATACACATTCCTGGGCATTCTGCAATCTGACTTGCTATGGAATGAACGGTTAAGATCACTACATCTGGAGAGTGGTTCTCATGAGTTTCAGTACGGATCCCTCAATTGATTTTTAGATAGGGATCCGTGCAAGGGATTGTAAGAAGTAACTAAATCAACCCGGAAGTCATTCACATGCCGGTTTTGTGTCGAAACTGCTAAGACAAATTGAGAAGGCTTGGAAAGCAGACAGCGGGTAGCGATAATCCATGGTGAAGATATCTTTTCCAATCTTTCCAAATTGTAATATTACCTTCTCTTGCTCAGCAGGTGGGATGTTGTGGTGTGGCTCAACGGCTGCCACGAGCTGGAAGTTCTTGACAGAGGCCACTGTTACTCGGCCTCTAAAGTTCAAGCACCAGCATTGCAGCTGCTCATGCCATCGAGGAGCCTTGTTTTTAAGAATAAGTGGGTCCCCTGACGCAACGGGCGGTGGCTCGCATAGACTGGTGGAGCTGAAATCTACAGCTTGGTCTTTCCCTTCTGGTGAAGGGGAACATTGTTCATCAGAGTGAGGGAAAGATTTCGGGGTCGGAGCACTTCCCCCTTCTTGGATAGAAGCAAGGGGAATTGAGTGCATGACGCAATGTAACCTTCTGGGCCCTCGGGTGCGGAGAACGTTAAGCTCATAGGAGACAGTTGCTATACTATAATTGCAAGCGGGTACTCTGGGAGAAACCTGCTTAGAATGAAATCTTCGGCTTGATCGACTGCTTGTTTTGACTGCCGCATCATAAGGGGGTTGACTGTCATATATGGTGAACTTTGTACCAAGAAAATTTGACCTGATATCATAATACATTCATCAGAGAGGATTTTAATTGTTATGGTAATTTTTTTTTATGATTGATTGTGATGGTAATTGATAGCCAGCAAGGCAGCTAATGAGTGGACGAACTTGCCTGAGCTTTCCAACGTATGCATTGCTAGCTCTTGAGAAGTCATCAGCAACCAAAGATATAACAAAATCCGTGCTGGTAGCTTTTCTGATTTTCCTAGCAGCCAGTAATAGTTTATCATTCTCATCTTCAGCTGCAGATTTCAACAACATATTTAGAACAATAGTTCTCTATAAGTCAAAAAGAAAAGAGATAACTCCACTTGTCAATGCATATTGTGCAGATATCCTATGAAGAGGACTCTTTAACTCAATGCAAAATGCTCCTAGGGTCCTAGATATTATAAACCCACGCAAAGAGGAGATAGAAACATTTGAATTCCGAACTAGAGAGATCCTATGGTACACCCGATAGACAATACCATAGTTTCATATTTTAACTCACTTATGGAAGTTCCGAACTAACTCATGGATTATTTCCAAATCGCTGGTCCTTTTTATAAGGAGATTGATGGCTTAATCAGGTTTACCACATAAAGTAAAACATAAATATAGCAATGAGTATGAACATGACTTACAAGGTGTCAATCCATAGAACAGGCAGAAAGTGGATGTTGCTCTATCCCTTTTAATAAAACATTGAATTGGCAAATCGCGCGGTCCAGGCTACAATAAACCGGCACAGAAAGGTAATCAGTAAGTTAGAACTAGTAGAAAAGATACTATTTTTGTTCTAAGTAGAAAGTATAATATTAGTAGTGAGTAAATTAAAAAGATTTACCTGCTTCAAAGAGATGGGGAAAGTGAGCCGTCCGCATTGTTCTGGAGTCTGGACAATTTCCTTTGTAACATCCCTCCATAACCTACAAACAGCAGCACAAAACACAACAACACTCCTTGCAGGCCACGAGGTCTCAGTAGCTTCAACCCTTCGGATTATATCCAAAAGCAATTCTGGTGGTAAATTTCCCCATTGTCCCTGCTCAACTTCCTCAGACGGCGTGGCTTGATCAGGTGCAATATGTGCCCTTGTTCTTCCACGCCAATGTCTCCCCTCTCCTCGCCTCGATAGGTTACCAATTCCCTCTTTCATCTCCTTTAATTCACGAACAAGGCCCTTGAACGACATCTTGTTTCAGTGTAGCCGGGCCTTCCAAGATATCGACCTACGAGTTCTTCACTGCATAGCCGGGCCTTCCAAGATATCGACCTACGAGTTCTTCACTGCATAAAAATATGCAGGGATCAACAACATGATCATGCTTTGTAGATCAGAAAATGAAATTGAACTTCAGCATCAACGTTCTGTATAAACTTGTACATGGCAATATATGATTTAGATGTATCACAAATCACATGATTTCTTGCCCAAAGTCCCCCCCCCCAAACACACACAAACCTCAAACGTCCCCCCTGCCCAAGAAGAAAAAAACCCTGAAAAAAGGAAAACTAGATATTGTACATCAAACATACTTCAAAGAAATACTATCCAGTGTCAAACTGCAAAACCAAACACTCATACAGCTCAAGTGCAGTTTAATTTACACTCAACCACGAGTATATGAAAATGGGGGGTGACAGATCTGAAACATCCTTTAGCCTTCCTAAAAATCCTACCTTTGGATCCCAGAGGAACCAACTATCCTAGAAGCTTAAGCTAATGGTTGAAGACCAACTTAGGTTTGATCAACTTAGGTTTGATCCTCTATCATCTAGAGTCTAGCACTAGAATTCTAGAAACAAAATAAGATAAATTAACAGGAGCTTTCCTAAAAAAAATAATAAATAAATTCATCTTTAAGTTCTGAATCTGCTTGAAGTTCTGACTTTGATTTATCCAAACTCCAACCCCCTCCACAAAAAATGAAAAAAATAAAATAAAAAATAAATCAACTCCTTGCTAGCTGTTGAGCAACATTTCCAAGCAAAATAACAGCGACCCGGCCCTCAAGAAAATGAGATCTAATACACATTAATGTTTCTACTTACTAAATTGATCCAGAGAATAAATACCATTTTAGACAATGCGACAGATTTCACCAGCAGAAATTAACATAATTTTTTTTAAGCTCAATGTTAAGATTTTGAGATCTGACAAAAAAAAATTCCGACAAAGTGTGAGGAGAGAGAAAATGAGCAGTACGTACCTCAAAAATGCAAGGAGGAGATAGAAACCTAATTACAAAAGGGATCCCGTGATTCACAAGCAGCTCAGCTCGGAAAAAATGAAGATAACAGAGAGAGAGAGAATCAGAGAAAAAGACAGTGCTTGTATTTTTTTGTAAATTATTCGAGTGCACAAAAAAGCTTTGAGCTTTTGAAGATCAGATCAAATCTTCAACGCATTATATTCGAATAATCGCACCATTTCCATCACCATCAATCAACCTAACTAAACCATTTTAATATTTATGGCGTCATCACCTAATCTTCTCCCCATCCTCTCTCTCTCTCTCCTGTTTCTCTGTGTAGCCGCCGTGGCTGCACCGACGGGAAAGGTGGTCAGAGCCGCACCGAATGAAAGCCCCCGCTGCCCTGACCCAAGTGCTGCCCGTGCGCCACTGCTCTGCCCAGATCCCCTTTCTCTCTCTCTCTCTCTCTTTCTCTTTCTTACTTTCTCTATCCACTTCTTTTTAGGGGCCCGTTAATTTAGTCTGATAAATTTAAGCAACTTATCTATTTTTAATCACCTATGTTAGTATTATACATTTATATGGACCTGCTTGTTTTAAACTTTTAGAATCACTATGTACACGTGTCCAAAGGAGCGTGTTGATAAGATTGATTGTCTGAAGATGAGAGAAATGGACGGTACAGATTTGACACTGAGGTGACTGTATGGCGAGTATTATGAGCTGGTAGCAAAGCAAGTTTAAATTTTGACTAGGCATTGGGAAGATGCACTGGTTTGGCAATTTGCATAGCATTCTTCAGATGTTTCAAAAGACACAAGTTACAACGGAGTACCAAGTACGTGCTCCGAGTCATTTAAAAAAAGAAAAATAAAAAAAGAAAAATAAATAGAGTCAATACAGTACGAAATTATATTTCTTTTCGTTGAGATAATAGGGAAATAATTAATGTCAACTCAACTTTCTTTTTCTTGAGAATTTTCAACTCAAAGTTTTCAATTCCACTAGCTTTGAGCTTGACATACGAGAATCGAGTCAGTCAATATTGCAATGGTTAGAACTTAGAAGTACTATATATTTTGACGACCATATTAAACTTTTGAACTTGAGATATAGGTACTATATATTTCGACGATCATATTAAACTTTTGAACGTGAGATATGGATTAGTTATTGTTTCCTTACTCCCTTGACTCTTGTAATAATTTTTTTTTTTTTACTATGGTGAATAAAATTAAGTTTAACTATCAATTTATCACACAAAGAGTTGTTTTCCTACCGATTTTTGTCCCATTTCTGATTTCTGTACAAATCATGGATGTAGAAGAATAAAAAAAAATGCATGTCTTTGATATATATAGTATTCCGTGTAGTTGTTATATATAAGTTTAACACTTGTTTTTTGAAAGATAATTTTTGGGAGTACTATAGTTGTATGACGTCTATTTTGAGTATTTACTAATGTTTGACAATATGATGTGGATGGAGGATAAAGTTAATTATACTAGATAATGTTTGTCGTAATATAGTTTGCTTTATTATAACACTTAATTAGAGTATTTACTTAGTATAATAAATGTAGTGAAACTATGAAAGTGACCCATAGATATTGTTTTGATTTATGATTGAGATAAGTTATGTACGGTTATTGTTTCTATAGACAACATGTCAATTAATTAATTCATGATGTTGGCAAATGGGGTTTTCATACTTTCATTCACATCTTTGATTCTTATGTTTCAACAGTAATAAGTTAATTTAAGTATCTAATTTGTTAAAATAATTGAGTTTTATGGTAATTTGATTGATATGAAAAATCATACGACTAAATATTGTTGCGTGACAGTTAGACTACATTATAATAATCGTAAAAACTCATATGATAGGGTTTTACCTTGAGACGAGTATTGTATTTTGAACAAAAAAATTACTTTTTAAGCTAAAAAGTATTATCTAATATTTAATCACTTTCGATCTTCCGAAAAATAGTGGCTTTTCGATCAAAAAATTGTTATTTTTCAAATAAAAAATATTTCTAAACAAAAATGGTTACTTTCTGAACAGAATTAGGGTTAATGGCTCAACCAACTGGGAGCCCCTGGCGTTCTATTTATACTAGTACAGAGAATATGAATTTACAATTATATCCTTAGACTACTCCTATTACGCCCCCTCAATCTGAACAAGAGGTCTAATGGACATATTGTTTTTAAGTACATGAAATCTCTGGGAAGACAACCCTTTAGTAAAAATGTCAGCCACTTGTCGCTCAGTAGGAACATGACGCACTGTAATGGAACCCATGGCAACCTGCTCACGAACAAAATGGTAATCAATATCAATGTGTTTGGTACGAGAGTGTTGCACTGGATTCTTGGTCATGTAAGAAGCTGAGACATTTTCACAAAATACACAAACAGGAGCTGATACAGATATGCCAAGTTCCACAAGAAGTTGTTTGATCCACAAAACATCGGCAACCGTATAGGCAACAGCACGATATTTGGCTTCGGTGGATGACTTGGAGACAGTGGGCTGTTTCTTAGCACGCCAGGAGATCAAGTTAGAACCGAGAAAAATGCAGTAGCCAGAAGTAGATCGACGACTATCTGGACACCCCGCCCAATCAGCATCAGAATATGCCACAACAACACGCGTATCCGAGGAAGGCTTGAGATGTAAACCATGGTTAGCAGTACCCTGCAAGTACCTGAAAATGCGCTTAACAGCATGATAGTGAGTGGTACGGGGAGCATGCATAAATTGGGCAACCATATGAACTGCATAAGCAATGTCTGGCCTAGTCATGGTTAAATACTGTAACGCACCTACCATACTTCGGTATTCAGTAGGGCCAGCCAGCAATTCACCATCAAAGAGGAAGAGTGAGGTTCTAGAAACACATGAGGTACGAACAGATTTAACAGTGTGCAAATTAAAACGACGTAATAAATCAAGGACATATCTATGCTGCGAAATAAACATGCCCGACGAAGTTCGTACCACCTGAACCCCCAGAAAATAATGTAAGTCACCCAGATCTTTGACAGGGAAGTGTTTAGCAAAGAGGTCTATAAAGTGTTGAACTAAGTGAGAGGAGTTGCCAGTAATAATAATATCGTCAACATAAAGCAAAATAATTAATGTGTGAGGGCCATGACGATAAAGAAACATGGAGGTGTCTGCCCTGGCTACCATGAAACCATGAGTAATAAGGAAAGTGGTAAAGCGATGATACCATGCTCGGGGCGCCTGTTTGAGCCCATAGATAGCTTTCCGCAGCCTGCAAACATGATTAGGAAACTGGGGATGCACAAACCCCGGAGGTTGGGTCATGTAAACCTCCTCTGACAAATACCCATATAAGAAAGCATTTTTCACATCAAGCTGTTTAATGACCCAATTAGAAGAAACAACAAGAGTAAGAAGTAAACGTATCGTTGTAGGTTTCACAACAGGGCTAAAAGTTTCATGGTAGTCGCTACCTGCCTGCTGGTGAATGCCGCGAGCTACCGTCGCGCCTTGGGTCGCTCCACAGAACCATCGGAGTTATACTTTGTCTTATACACCCACTTACAACTGACCAACTTTTTCTGAGAGTCATATGGTACAAGATCCCATGTATGATTATCAACAAGAGCATTAAATTCATCAGCCATTCCGAATGGGAATCCGAGTACCATTAGCACAAACAATTTTATTGTGGCCAGTGTAAGGAGTAATATGAGAAAGTATACCTTCCGAGGGAGTCATATGGGCGGCCGCAGCAGAGTCCGGGTACCACACAACATCATTTGATTCACCAGAGGTCATAGTAGCGTACGAAGGGACAGACACGGTGGAAGAAGCCTGGGTTTGATGGAGAGTTAAGAATTGATGAAGAAAGGAGATGACACGCCGTGATAAGCAATAGAGCAACGCTTAAAGAAAATAAACCCTAATTCTCTAGGATGCGGAAGGAAAATTTGAGAGGCAGAGTCTCAATGAGGCTCTGATACCATGAACAGAATTAGGGTTAATGGCTCAACCAACTGGCAGCCCCTGGTGTTCTATTTATACTAGTACAGAGAATATGAATTTACAATTATATCCTTAGACTACTCCTATTACTTTCTATCGTCTTATCATGAAACAATTTTACACAACCTCAAATATCTGACACTACTGCATGCTTCCAGATTGATCGAGCTATGACTTGTAGACCAGCGCTGGATGAATGATTGAGATGAATGTGATGAGATCGTGACCGATTGTGTTTCAAAGTTGCAGCTAGCGGCCCATGGGCACGGAAAGGCCTTCAAATGTGTGACGAATTTTGATTGTATTGTTGATGATGTATTATTGTACTTGCTTTTGATTTACAGATTCCCATAAGCTGGGTAACAAGGTTTTCCTTTTTTTTATTTTGGGGCATAGTAGTACACAAAAACTTATTTGAAACAGTCTTATTATTATAAGTTTTGGTGAGATAATGGTCACTTATTAGTGAACGAAGGTCACCACTCACCAGTCATAATAAGTGACTTTTACATTTCTAAATAGTTGACCCCATTTTTCTGTGAATTGGTCTCAAAGAAGACTTATTCGTAGTAGTAAGCTTGTAAATTTTTTTTTGAGTGAATAAGCTTGTAATGTTGATATTTATTGTTGCACAAAAACTTCTATAAGACAGATTTTTCATAATTTTTTGTAAGACGGGGGTCACTTTTCAATGAAACATAGGTTACTGCTTACCATAAATGACCCCTACAATTCTAAATAGTGATTCCATTTTTTTGTAAGTTGGTCTCAGACAAGACTCACTATTATTGTTGATACTGAATTTATTAGAATATGAGGTATATAAAATGGTTGTCTCAATGAAAAAAATAAGAAATGGTGGTAAATATTCAGAGTCCAAATGCAGGACAAGACATGGATTGGGGAAGCCATTATATTTGATTTCAGGGTCATTTCAAAGGCCTATATGTCGAAACCCTATCCGATACTGATTAAGGTATGGAGTATCATGGGAAGAGCTTTGAATGGGCCGGGGAAATTGATGCATGGAATGACGACCACATATAGGACTACTAAAACTATCCCAATATCCAGGAGCTAGGCCGGTTTACAAGTGCCAAAGGCTAAAGCCACTAACCACATCCCAATTACTAAATCCTAGCTACGCATAGCTCGCCAGTGCTTGTTTCTTTGTTTTTCTTTAACGTTCTACAACCTTCATAAATTTAAGAGGATGTACGAAACGAGGGTAGAAGATTGAACCCACAGCTTCATGATATGATACTCTTAACCACTAGAGTGATGTCAATTCCTAATTGTTCTTATTGTTAGTAATATTGATAAGTCAGGTGAAGCGGTCGTTTTAGTTTAAGAACACAATATTTGAACGGAATTCGGTGTCCCAAGGATTAAGGAATACTAGTAATTTCATAACAAGTTGGTAGTATTCGTTTGAGTATTGTATATTGGGAGGCTAGGATCAATGCCAAAATATGAATTTGTGTTTGGGGGCTAGGATGTGAGAATCCTCGTAAAATCTTGGTGTAATAGTTAAAATTGATACCTTGAGTATATTTAGGTCCCAAGTTCGATTTCCTCACATAAAATAAAATTAGAACAGATTAAAATTTCAAGTTGAGTATGTTCCTAGTTTGTTGTGAAGAATTCATAACCTCTTTGTGCAACAAATCCCTACAATATGAGTTTGCATTCTAGCAATTGGTCAGAATGGAGCTTTCATTACGGATTTCAAAGTACATAAATCTCATTTACAAAGTTACTAATGTATTGTCAACATTCACAGCAAGCTAAACATCCCTTCTCCTTAACGGCAAAGCTCAATACATATGTGGGTAGGTTGGCCCGTTGTTTCTCTCGCTCGTTGCCGCCCATATTATTATTATTATTATTATTTTTTTTAAAACTCAAATACATAAACTTAAAGCCCAATGTTTACTCAGCCTCTAAGTCAGTCAATCACCCTGGCAAGTCACTCTCACTATGTATTTTTTTTTTTAACAAACTTTTATCGACATTCCTCTTCTTTTATAAGCTATACAACAAACTGAATGATGTATTCTACCTCCCTAGATTAACCTATAAATGCTACTTTGTGTTAAGGCTACCTAGTATCATTTATCTCTCTCAGAGTAATAATCAAAGGGGTTTTTTTTTTGGCTAATAAAAAATGTCGAGCTTAGGCAAATCTCTTCATGATGTTCATACATGTCTGATCATTTTCGCATTCGCATTTCTTGTTTTTGCCTTCATTCCAACTGAAGCTGCTGTAAAGAAGTACCAATTTGATGTGAGTTTATCAGAGAATTATTCAATTTGAGTATTTTGGTACATACATGATTAAGTCCATACATGTATAATTTGGTTCCAACTAAAATTCGAGTTTGTGATGTTTCAGATTCAGATGAAGAACGTGAGCAGGCTATGTCATGCAAAGCCAATAGTAACTGTGAACGGGATGTACCCTGGACCAACTGTTTATGTTAGAGAAGGGGACAGAGTTATTATTAATGTTACTAACCAAGCACAATATAACATGTCAATCCATTGGTAAGATTTAATTTTTCATTATGACTATTGTAGGATATCTATGCAGTATATGTAAGGATTCTCCCTAGCAAGCCCTTACTAATTAATGGTTTGTATGATCTTTGATGAAAACTTTAGGCATGGCTTGAAGCAATACCGAAATGGTTGGGCAGACGGACCAGCATACATAACCCAATGTCCAATTCAGACAGGCAGCAGCTATACGTACGACTTCAATGTCACTGGACAAAGAGGAACTCTATGGTGGCACGCCCATATTTTCTGGCTAAGGGCGACCGTCTATGGTGCCTTTGTTATACTGCCAAAACAAGGGGTTCCATACCCGTTTCCACAGCCTCACATGGAAGCAAACATAGTCTTAGGTACGTGTAGTAATCAACGCTGAATAACTCAACCTTCAGTGAAGTTTATGACTTTCTTTGCAGCTTTAATCAGGAGAAAGGGTTCATTACTTATTAGTTCTCTGTTTAAATGGTCAATTTTACAGGGGAATGGTGGCACGCAGATGTTGAGATGGTTGAAAACCAAGGAAATGTCATGGGATTGCCTCCAAATATGTCAGATGCTCATACAATCAATGGAAAGCCAGGACCCTTATTCCCGTGCTCCGAGAAGCGTATGACATCAATTGCACTCCTTTGCATATATAAACCAAAATGTAAACCTTATAAGAGTACAATGCAACACTGGTCTTCACCTAACAATTTCACTCTTTAACAGACACTTATGCCTTGGAGGTCGAACAAGGGAAGACATATCTCTTAAGGATCGTCAATGCGGCCCTCAACGACGAGCTCTTCTTTGCCCTTGCTGGTCACACCATGACAGTTGTGGAAGTTGACGCGGTCTATGTCAAGCCCTTCGCCACTCAAACCATCCTCATTGCTCCAGGTCAGACCACCAACGTTTTGGTCCAAGCTAACCAGATCCCTGGTCGTTACTTCATGGCCACACGAGCCTTCATGGACGCCCCTATCCCGGTAGACAATAAGACAGCCACCGGTATATTTCAATACAAAGGCGTACCAAACACCGTAATCCCAACCCTTCCTCTGCTCCCTGCACCAAACGACACCCGATTAGCTTTAAGCTACAACAGCAAGATCAAAAGCTTAAGCACACCTCAATTCCCGGCCAATGTGCCTTAGAAAGTGGATAGGAAATTGTTCTACACTGTCGGTCTAGGGGCAAACCCTTGCCCAACATGCGTAAATGGTACCCGCTTTACAGCCTCATTGAACAACATCACATTTGTGATGCCAACAACCGCGCTCTTAAAGGCTCACTACTTCAACATGTCCAGGGTTTATAGGACCGATTTCCCCGACAAGCCCCTTAAACCATTTTGTTGGAATTACTTAATTTATTATGATGTATTATTAGTACAATACACTAGTTAGCTAGTTTGTTAGAAGATTGCCATGTCAGCACAATAGTTTGTTAGGACATCATGGTAATTGTATATAAGTTTTTCTGTAACAAATTACAGAAAACAATTCATTCGGTTCAATTGCTAATACAGAGCTATTTTCTGTAATTGTTCCTCAAGCTTTTGCATTCTCTTTCTCTCTCTACAATTCTCTTCCTTTGATCAAAACTCTGATTTTATCATGGTATCAGAGCTGTTATCAAAGATCTAAATCCCTAAAATTCTTCTTTTTTGTTTCATTTTTGATTGATTGGATTGATTTCCTCAATCAATCACAGCTCACGATTGATTCTTGATTTTCAAGAATTAGGTCACTATTGCTCAAATTCATTTTCGATCGATTGAATTGCTTCTTCAATTGATCTAGCTCATAATCTAGGGATTTAGACTTCAGGATACTCCGATTGTAACAATTCACACAATCGCTCATCTTTTTCGTGCTTCCTGATTTCTAGCACATCATCTGTTCGACAGAATTCCTTCAAGAAAATGCCTAATTCTGTTTCTGAAACTGCTCCTGTTATTGATCCTAACAACAAATTATACATTCATCATGGTGATCTTTCTAGTAATTTCATGCTAGCTACGCAAAAGCTCAATGGATATAATTTTGGAGAATGGAAACGAGCTGCAGAAATTTCGCTAAGTGCGAAGAATAAAATAGGTCTTGTTCGAGGTTCTTGTGTGAAACCTCCTGCTAATTCACCTTTGCTAGCTTACTGGGAACGTTGTAACAATGTCGTGATATCTTGGATTCTACATTCTGTGGAACATGATATAGGGAGGAGCATTCTTTATTACACCAGTGCTGCTGAAATCTGGTCAGAACTCAACGAAAGGTATGCTCAAACCAATGCTCCTTGTAAATATCAAGTTCACAAGCATATTGGTTCTATTTCTCAAGGAAATAATTCAGTGACAATGTATTATACTCAATTGAAAACTGCTTGGGATGAGTATATGTCATTGTTATCTTTGCCTACTTGCACTTGTGGATCTGGTGGTGCTTTTCTAGCTGTATTGCAAGAACAGCAAATTCTTCAATTTCTTTTGGGGCTAAATGATGAATATAAGTCCATTAGAGGAAATGTTTTGATGACGCAACCTCTTCCTACTTTAAGTCAGGCATATAGATTGATTATGCAAGATGAGAAACAGAGGGAATGTAGTAATCCTGTTTCTATTGGTTCGGATGCCACTGCCCTTGCAGCACCATTTCACAGAAACTTTTCTAACAACAAACAAAATTCTCAGAGCCAGAGAACTGGCAATAACAGTTGGAATTCTTCAGGGAATTTTGGTAATTCATATGGTAATTTTGGTAGACCTACAGAGACATTGAATGGAGTTGTGTTTGGCATAGCACCAAATGGAAAGAGATCTAAATTTTTCTGTGACCATTGCAAGGTGTTTGGTCACAGCATGGAAAGATGTTTCAAGGTCCATGGACCTCCTAAGGATACAGGAAAATTTACAGGAAAAAGAATTGCAAATTTTGCAAATACTGCGGATACAGAAAATGAAAGTTCTCAGCATATGATTTCTGATGGTACTCAAGCTTGCAATGACAATTCTGCTGATCAGAACACTGCAATGTTGACACAGGCTCAATATAGTCAACTCATGGCCTTGCTTAGCCAATCTAATCTGGATCAATCTTCTTCTGCTGGCAATTCTGGTATAGCTTCCTATACTCATTTAGCTAATAAGGTTTGTTGTTTTCTTTCTACATGCATTAACCCAACATGGATCATTGATACTGGAGCCACTGATCATGTCACACCAAATATTCAAATTTTTGCCTCCTATAAGCCTGCATTACAGCCATGTTTCATCACCATGCCTAATGGTTTACAAGCACAAGTAAAGCATATAGGTTGTGTCAAGTTAACTTCTGATTTACTTCTACAAAATGTTCTTCATGTTCCTGATTTTCATTATAACTTGCTTTCTGTTAAAAAGCTAGTTAGACAGCTTTCCACATACATGATTTTCACTGAAACACATTGCTTAATCCAGGTGCCTTCAATGAGGCAGCTTCTGGTGCTTGGTAAAGAAAAAGATGGTTTATACTTTGTTGACTTGCCTGCTGATTCTAATGTGATTTCCAATGATGGTTCTGCTTCTAGTATGCCTCAACATTCTGCTCATCAAGCCACCAAATTATCTTCTGAAATTTGGCATTGTCGTTTAGGTCATTTGCCTTTTGACAAAATAAAGAACATTTTTTCCATTTCATGTTCTCATTCTCAGAATGTAATCTGTGACATATGTCCCAGAGCTAGACTAACTAGGCATTCTTTTCCTCATAGTAGCATACAAACTTCTTGTATCTTTGAGCTTCTTCATGTTGATTTGTGGGGACCCTATACACCATGTACATACAATGGTTATAGATTTTTTCTTACAATTGTTGATGATTACTCTCGTACTACTTGGACTCATCTTCTTACAAATAAAAGCTCAGCTTTTTCAGTTCTTTCTTCTTTCATTACTCATATTGAAACACAATTTTCTGCTGTTGTTAAGATAATTAGATCTGACAATGGTATTGAATTCAGAGATACTACTGCTCTTGCTTATTACACCACAAAGGGTATTATACACCAAACTTCCTGTAATGATACACCACAACAGAATGGAGTGGTTGAAAGGAAGCATAGACACCTCTTAGAGACTGCTAGAGCTTTGTTTTATCAAGCTCACCTTCCTATTGAGTATTGGGGTGACTGCATCTTAACTGCTTCTTATTTGATTAATAGATTTCCTCTGAAATCTATTAATAATAAAACACCATATGAAATTCTCCACAACAAAATACCTTCCTATGACCATCTAAGAGCCTTTGGATGCTTATGCTATGCTTCCTCTCTTAAACACAAAAGATCAAAATTCACTCAAAGGGGTATACCTTGCCTTTTTCTAGGATATCCTTTTGGAAAGAAAGCTTATAAACTCTTGAACCTCACCACCAAACAAATAATTTTCAGTAGAGACGTTGTTTTCCATGAACAACATTTTCCCTATCATTACATATCTTCCAAGACCACACAAACACCTTTTCCAATTCCTTTTCCTGATGTACCACCCATCTTTCTGCCTACCACCACTACCCTCCCTGCTTCAGCAACCACAGATGATTTCATTTTCTCTAACTCTCCTCAAATTCCCTCTCATTCCTCTTCATCTGTTGATCTTTCCTCTTCACCTCATCCCTCTTCTGTTCTTCCTGTTCCTACTGTTGCAGAACCTAGGAGATCATCTAGAAATCATAATGCACCTGCTTACTTGAAAGATTATGTTTGTCCAACTGTTAATATGTCTCATTCTCACAAAATTCCTGAACATTGGTGCAATTTAGTTTCTTTTTCATCTCTTCCAATTTCTCATCAATCTCATATTGTGCATTCCACCACATACACTGAGCCTACCTCTTATTCTGAGGCTTCCAATGATCCTGCTTGGGTTACTGCTATGGATAAGGAAATAGCAGCTTTGCAAGCTAATGATACATGGGAACTTACTGATTTACCAGTTGGAAAGAAAGCAATAGGTTCTAAATGGGTTTACAAAGTTAAACTCAAATCTGATGGTACTGTTGAGAGGCTAAAAGGGAGACTTGTTATCCAAGGGAATCATCAAAAATATGGCATTGATTATTTTGACACATTTTCCCCTGTTATCAAAATGCCAACCATCAGAAGCATACTTGCTTTAGCAGCTTCTAAGCACTGGGAAATACACCAGCTAGACATCAACAATGCCTTCCTTCATGGTGACCTAGAGGAGGAGGTGTATATGAAAGTTCCTCAAGGCATTCCTAATCCCCATAACAAGGTTTGCAGATTGAAGAAATCTCTGTATGGACTCAAGCAAGCTAGCAGACAGTGGTTTCAAAAGCTGTCTACTTCTCTTCTTCAGCAAGGTTTCAATCAATCCAAATCTGATTACAACTTGTTCATCAAGAAGACACCTGAACACATCACTTTGGCTGCTGTTTATGTTGATGACATAATTGTGACTGGATCTGACATTACTGAAATTCAGAAACTCAAGACATTTCTTGACAAAGAATTCACAATTAAAGATTTGGGATTGATGCATTATTTCTTGGGGTTTGAAGTAAGTTATGTTCCTGAAGGAATTGTTTTATCACAAAGGAAATTCACTCATGAACTCCTTACAGATTCTAGTATGTTGCATGAGAAACCTTGTGTCACTCCATTACCCCAGCATTTGAAGCTCAACAACTGGGATGGTACTGCCCTATCTGATGCAACCCTGTACAGAACTTTGGTTGGGAAATTAAATTTTCTTACAAATACAAGACCTGATATATCCTTTGCTGTTCAAACCTTGAGCCAACACATGCAGAATCCCAGGACTACTCATATGGATGCTGTGCACCATCTGCTTAAGTATATAAAAGGCACCATGGGTCAAGGGATTTTACTCAAAGCCACTACAGAAGTTAGTCTTCATGCATATTCAGATTCTGACTGGGCTGCTTGTCCTATGTCCAGGAAGTCTGTCACTGGGTATATTGTTCTTTTTGGTGGTTCTCCAATCAGTTGGAAGTCCAAGAAACAGTCCACTGTGGCCAAATCATCCTCTGAAGCTGAATATAGGGCCATGGCACATGCTGCTAGTGAGCTCACTTGGTTAGTCAGACTGCTAGAAGAACTTGGTGTCACTAATCTCAAACCTGTTACTCTACATTGTGACAACCAATCTGCTCTTCACATTGCTAAAAACCCTGTATTTCATGAAAGAACAAAGCACATTGACATAGATTGCCACTTTACCAGGGAAAAGGTCATGGAAGGGCTGATTCAACTCAGCTATCTTCCTACCAGGTCACAGCTTGCTGATGTTCTAACCAAAATCATGCCTTCAACTCAGTTTCAGTTACTTCTCTCCAAGCTGGGAATGTGTTCTTCACCACCTTCCAGCTTGCGGGGGGGTGTTGGAATTACTTAATTTATTATGATGTATTATTAGTACAATACACTAGTTAGCTAGTTTGTTAGAAGATTGCCATGTCAGCACAATAGTTTGTTAGGACATCATGGTAATTGTATATAAGTTTTTCGGTAACAAATTACAGAAAACAATTCATTCGGTTCAATTGCTAATACAGAGCTATTTTCTGTAATTGTTCCTCAAGCTTTTGCATTCTCTTTCTCTCTCTACAATTCTCTTCCTTTGATCAAAACTCTGATTTTATCACATTTAACTACACTGGGGCTCCTCTCACAGCGAACCCTAGGACAATCATCCAAGGAACTAGGATCAACAAGCTAGCCTTTAATTCGACGGTTGAGTTAGTTTTGCAAGACACCAACTTGCTATCAGTAGAATCCCATCCATTTCACCTTCACGGGTATAACTTCTTTGTGGTTGGAACTGGAATAGGCAACTTTGATCCAGCTAAGGATCCGGCTAAATACAACCTGGTTGATCCTCCTGAGAGGAACACTGTTGGAGTTCCTACCGGTGGTTGGACCGCTATCCGATTCAGAGCCGATAATCCAGGTAATTTATTTTTTTCGTTCAAGCTTCAACACTCTTGGGAGTTCTTTCTAATTATACTAATTTGAGTACCAATTAAAGTATAATTATGGATATAATCTATATAAAAATACTAAATATTGTTTGATGTGGTGTGTAGGGGTGTGGTTTATGCATTGTCATTTGGAGCTGCATACCGGTTGGGGATTGAAGACGGCATTTGAAGTTGAAAATGGACCTGGACCACAATACTCTGTTTTGCCTCCACCTAAGGATTATCCACAATGCTAATCAATTTGCGAAGTTAATTTGTCAAATGGTTGAACACAAAAAGAAAATTGTGGGCACCAATGTTACCAAATGGATCGGTGAACGTTAGTTTGTACATTTTTTTTCTTTTTAAAAGTTTTATTGCCCTGGCTGCAAAGTTGCAGCTCAGATGTTACATTTGCATTAATTTGTACCCAACTCAAACTCAAACTCAAACTCAAACTCAAAGTGTAACAAAAATTCCCAAAAACTTGATGTTGGAAATGATTGTTCAACGTGAGTTGTCAAATTTACTTTATAAACCTTCAATGGAGGACTGAATTTCATTTACATGTCAACTGTGTTTTTGCATGAAGTAGAACAAATACGAGTATGCATATATATGTAGTGGGTTCAAATTCAATAAACATTCGTCCTAAAAAATGATTTATTTATGCCTTTTTTTCATTTCTCTTTTGACTTTCACAAAAACTGTACTTAGTTTTAAGCACTCATTTTCAAGCCATCAAGACAGCCTTGCTGTCTGGAGGGATAGACCATACCATGTGGCTAACCAATTTCTTGTGCTTATTCCCTGAGAAGATGATTTTAATCCTGTAACCAAAAAAATCACCCATGTTGACTTCTGGATTAGAATTCCCAGATACCCAGTGGAACTTTTAAGTCTTGAAGCTGTTATGGCCTTTCTCCATATTAATGATTTAGGTACTTTTGTGAAATATGAGAATTTCACAGCTGCTAAAAAAGGGCTGAGATTTGCTAAAATCTGTGTGAATGTTGATATCACTAAGCCTCTTAAATCCTTTGCAAAAATTCCTAGAAGGGCTGGTACCCACTAGTACTCAGTTTGGTATGAGAGCTTCTCAGAAGGCTGTATTTGTTGTGGTTCCATTGGCCACAAACTTGTCCAATGCCCTTTAAACTCTGAGGCTTGTAGAGTTAGTGAAGTGACCATCTACCACTCCCCGAGCACCAAAAATTGATTGAGCAAACTCTTAGTGAAGCTATGGCAGCTGAAGCTTTGGCTAAATCTAATGAGTGGATTCCTGTTTCCACTAAAAATAAGGCTACTTCCAAAGTGCCCCCAAAAAGATTTATCCCTAAGTTTGCTCACTCTAATGAATCTCTTAAGCACATCAATGAGTATAACAAAGGTGAGGCTAGTGGCAGTGCTGCTGTTGTGAAAGATGGCAAGAATGTGAGTACCATTGTATTTAAAAACCATGTTGGCACTCCTGATTTTTGTATGAATTCTACTGGTAAGGTGGTTGGTAGAGGTAAAGGCCTCATGATTAGGCCCCCTTCTTTGCGAGATGATGATTCTGCTGTTGTTCTCCCTGTGATTGATCTGGAACCCCTCTCTAATGATGACATGAGCATGCTGCCTATCTCAGTCCCCAGATCCTCTGCTGCTTTGGGTCAGTTTAGCCCCCATCCCTCCACTGGTCAGCTCAATCTTCCTAAGACCTCTGGTCTGCTTGTTACTCCTTTGCAAGTTGTGTTCCCTTCTGATGCTGCTCAACTTGAGCCATTAGAGCAGCTTGATGACAGCTTGGCTCTCTCCTTTGTGAGAGCCAATGCTGACTCAAGGTTGCTCATGGCTGGTTTTGAGGAGGATGGTGACCTGTTTGGTGAGGCTTATGATGATGTTACTCCTGAGGACTCATTCCATTCTATGCAGTCCAATAATTCTTTAATTAAGCAAATCACCCATCTGGATGGGGAGGGGGCTGTTGCTGATGTCTCCTCTGGTTCTGCTCAGTTAGAAGCTCCTAAGAGGAGGATTTGGGGTACTGCTAATGTGGATACAGCCTCTAGCTCCCTGAAGAGAGCTAAGAATTAATGTGCAGTCTTTTCCAAGCATTCTGATGCTATCTAAATAGCATTTTTAATGAATAAAATTGCTTTTTGGAATATTAGAGGGGTGGGGAAAAAGGATAGTGGTGAAGAGGTAAAACTATTTTGTAAACTTCATCAAGTCAACTTGGTTGCCCTAGCTGAAACCAAGGTGCAGTTTGAACCCTCCCAAGCTCTTGTGCATCAATTTGGCTTTTCTCAATTTGATTTCATCCCATGTACTGGTTTCTCTGGTGGTATATGGTTATTATGGCAGCACCAGTTTGTAGAAATTAATATATTACGTAAAGATGTTCGCTTTATTGCAGTTCTTGTTAAAGATTTCAATGAATCCCCTTCCCTAGTTGTCATTTTTTGTTATGCCCCAGCAAACTCAACTCATAAGCAACAATTTTGGAATGATCTTTTTGTGTATGTCAATTCCATTACTGTACCCTTTGTTATTATGGGTGACTTAAATGAAATTAGCTCTGCTTCGGACAAACTTGGAGGCTCAGTACCTACTTTAGCTCGTTTTGACAGACTATCCTCTTTTAAATTTAATGCTAATTTGGTAGAAATACCCTTTTGTGGTGGAAACTTCACTTGGAGGAAAAAAAAAAAAGCAGGACTTGATAATGTATTAGAAAGACTAGATAGGGTGCTTATCTCTCCTTCATGTCTTAATATCTATCCAATGATGCATACTTCTCATCATGATTTCAGCTCATCTGATCACTGTCTTATAATACTGAATTTATCCAATCAAGTATCTTTCACCCTTCCCCCTTTTAAATTTGAATTGGCTTGGGTTAATCATAATGATTATGATTCCTTAATTCGCAAGGCTTGGCTATCCAGATATGAAGGATCACAAATGTTTCAGTTTGTACAGAAATTGAAGAACTTGAAAAAGCTCTCTAAGAATTGGGCAAAACTCAAGTTCGGAAATATCACTCGACAACTAAAAGAAGTAGAGGGCCAAATAACTAGTGTTCAGAAAAAGCTAATTACTTTGCCAACTAAGAGTGGCTTAATAACTGCTCAAGATAATTTAATACGCAAGAAGGCTAAACTAATCAATTTCAATCGAACTTACTGGTCTCAACGAGCTAGAGAAAAGAATTTAGCTCTAGGAGATAGGAATACAACTTATTTCCAAACAAAGGCAACCATTAGAAAAAGTCGAAAAAAAATAAACAAGTACTTTAGCACTGATGGCATCCACTATCACGATTCAACAGACATTCGTAGAGAAGTTACCAAAGATTTCAAGAATAGATTCATCAAGGATAATGATTGTATAATAAACCTGGATATTGATTTACAAGACATTCAGCAAGAAATAACAAGTGATGACAACGAATTTCTTACTAGTGAGGTCACCAATGATGAGATTAAGGAAGTAGTATTTTTGCTAGCTCTTAATAAGTCTCCGGGTCCGGATGACTTTCCTGCAACTTTTTTCCAAACTTATTGGCACATAATAGGTCCCTCAGTAACTAGAGCAATTAAAGCATTTTTCTTTGCAGGAAAGATGTTAAAGGAAATTAATCAGACTTTTATTGCGCTAATCCCTAAAATAGATAATCCTGAGGCAGCTAACCATTTTAGACCGATTAGCTTATGCTCCACTATCTACAAGATTATCTCTAAAATTATGACGACAAGATTGAAAACGGTGTTAGGAAAACTTATACACCCTCTACAAGGAGCCTTTGTGGCTGATCGTTGTATTCAAGACAACATTTTACTAGCTCAGGAAGTCTTCCACTCCTTCCGGACCAAGAAAGGTAAAAATGGTTGGCTTGGTATTAAATTGGATATGGAAAAAGCATATGACAGACTAGATTGGAATTTTATTCTACAAGTCTTTAGGAAGTTTGGTTTCTCTGAAAAATGGATAAACTGGATAAAAGAATGTATTTCCACTGTTTCCTTTTCAGTACTAGTTAATAACTCTCCAGGTCACACTTTACCTTCCAGGGGAATACGTCAGGGAGACCCTTTATCTCCGTATATCTTTATCCTTTGTGTTGAAGTTTTAGCACGTAGGCTACAAAGGGAATGTGATTCCTCAACCAAAAGTATTGGTGTTAAAATTTGTCGTGGGACGGAAAAGTTACCCTTTCTCACTTTTGCGGATGACACTATGATCTTTGCAGAGGCTACAAATCAAAGTTGTCATACTATTAAAAATATTCTGGACCAATATTGCAATATGTCAGGACAGAAAATTAATTTTCAAAAAGCAGCTTTTCAATGTACAAAGAATATAAATAGAACATCAATTGAGGCCTTCAAAGGTATTTTACTGATGACTCATTCTGCTAGTTTAGACAAATACCTAGGTTGTCCAATTATTAATGAACGTGTCAATGGGGACACTTTTAAAGAAAGCGAACGCTCTTTCGCAAGCGGGAAGAGCTATACTTATTCAAGCCAATTTGGCAGCTACACCAATTTTCACTATGCAAAGCTTTTCTTTACCTTCTTCTATGTTGGATAAGCTTGATAGAATTAGCCGTAACTTTTTACGGAACAAGGCTCCGGATAGTAAGTCTCCCAATCTTATTGGTTGGGATAAAATCTGTCAACCAAAGAAGTTAGGAGGATTGGGTCTTAAGAAGGCAGGTGCTATTAATAAGGTTATGCAGATGAAGCTTATTTGGAAGATATTAAAAGAACCAGAAAGCAAATGAGTTAGACTAATTGAGAAAAAATATCTCCAAGGTACTCATATTTTTTAACATAAGCAAAAGAAGAATAGTTCATGGCAATGGACGAATCTACTAAAAGTTCGAGGTCTGTTTAAGAAAGGTATTCGATGGCAGGTAGGTGGTGGACATGACATAAAATTTTGGACGGATGCATGGGTCTCTCCGATTCCCCTACAAGAAATGTTCTTTGATGAACAATCGGATGACCCTCTCTTCGATCTCTCTGTCCCTGTAAGCACCTTTATTCATAACACTGGTGGCTGGGATGTTAGTCTTCTGACTAGAGTTGTCTCTAAGGACACTATCCAAGCCATTCAAGGTATTCCGATTCCCTATAACGAAGTCCCGGATAAATGGTATTGGGGCTATTCTAGCAATGGTGTTTTTTCTTGCAAATCAGCTACGTGGATAGCACAGGGACTGAAGAGTCATGTAAAGGAAAAAAGTGACTTTAGTTGGATATGGAATATTAATCTACCTCCAAAAGTTAAGATTTTTCTATGGAAATTGTGTCTTGATGGCTTGCCTACTAAGCAACGATTACAACAAAGTCATATTTTTACGCCTCAAGAGTGTGTTTTTTGTAATTATCATAGTAAAGATAAATTCCATCTTTTTTTCGAGTGCCCCACTTTCATCCAGACTCTTACTTAAGTTGAGAGACTTTGTAATGTCCAAATTATGTTACCCCAAGACCAACAATTATCATTCACTGAATGTCTCAATTTATTGAGAAAGCAACTTATGGAAGCTAATTTTGTTCTACTTATAATGACATGGTGGATGTTTTGGTTTGCAAGGAATAAAGTAATTTTTAATGATCTGGTGACAAACCCCTTACAAATAGCAGTATCTGCTAAAATTAGTTTTCAAGAATGACACAATTTAGCCACTAAGGATTTAGAATTTAACACAAAGGGTGTATTTCCAAGAAATAAAATCCCCAAAAAACCGCGACCAAACATACAATGGATTAAACCTAGGCAAGACTATATCAAGTTAAATTTTGATGGCTCCAAGATTAAAAATGACAAGGCAGCTGCAGGGTTTGTAATAAGAGATACTCTGGGGGATCCGGTTATGTTGGGAGCTACGAAGTGCGGGACCAGCTCAGTTCTCATAGCAGAAGCAATTGGGCTAAGGGAAGGGGTTAGAGCAGCCCGTTCAATGGGTCACAAGAACATAACCATTGAAGGAGATAACCTGGCGGTAATCAAAGCGATTAGAGCAAAGTGGCACATTCCATGGGAAATTGAGAATGTCATAGTGGACACAAAGAAAGATCTCCATCATTTCAACAGGGTAGAAGTCCTCCACTGCTATAGGGAAGCAAACAAAGTAGCAGACTACTTGGCGAACCACGGCCACAACTGTAGTCATTTCTCTACTTGGTCATCCCCTTTTGACCAGTCCATTGCCAATTTATTGGCGCGGGACATGTTAGGTTAACCTTCCCGGTTACCCGGTTATCTTGCCTTTTCAAAAAAAAAAAAAAAACTCATTTTCAAGCCAAAATAGAAAATACTTGTTCAAACCCTTTTGTTTCAAAAAGTAACTCTCATCCAAAAGAAAAAAGATATTATTATGAATAAAGAGACGGTGCAGTAGTTGAAAATATCGAGCTATCAATTAATCTAATTTTAAGATTGAAGGTTTGATTCCTATTAATATCTTTACTTCTCCTCCAAAACCCAAAAGAAAAAAGAAAAAAAACTTCAATTTACAAAAATACAACTCGATACACTTCTAACATTGATAGTCCCATTCTTATTTATGAAAAATCTTTGATTAGAAATTATACAGGCATAACTTCTTCATTCACCAGTCACATGACAGCAATTTTACAACTGTGCCACAAAAATAAGTGAACAGACAAATAGTAAGAATTCGAACATTATATTAAAATTTAAAAGGAAATAGATGAGATTTGTGCCAATTTATGAAGCAGAATCAATCAATCAATTAATTAAGTAAAATGAGTTCGGCGTGGGTAGCATAGTGGTGCACTCCTTATTTATTCCTAATAGCAATTTCTGTTCAGGTCTTATTTCCAACAAAGTTGGAGTTTACTCTGTTGTGCAAAAAAAAATCAATTAAGTAAAATACTCAAAATGAAAAAAAGGAAAATTAAAAAATAGAAGAGGTAAAATACTCAAAGCAAACCACAGCTGACCAATCAAATTTACTCAATAGGTGAATTTGATTCAAATAGAAATTATTGCCTTTTTTTCCAAGTGCAATTAGACTTATTTAAAAAGCCACCCAAATGTGGAGATCAAAATCGATTCCAGTAATTTGCACCATATTGCACAGAACACAGAGGCCCCGGGGTTGGGTTCTGGGTCTCTGATAGTCTTGGACGTCTATTTTACCTAGACATCCACTCGAAGGGCCAAAACACCAAAAAAATATGGTGAAATCAGAGATCAAGGACTCGAATGACATTTTTTGGGCACCGGGGATCATCTTGGATCACAATAGACCCCCCAGAGAAGTTTGGGCAAAAATCACAATTGAATCCCAGAAAGCCGAAAAATGAAGTTATAATCCACAGATTTTGACTTCCGGAAGGTCGTGGAACAAAATTGGATATTTTTCCCATCATATCGTACCGGACACCACTAGGGAACATGGAATGCATCAGGGGTCTGTTTTTGGGTCCCCGTAAGGTTTGGACCGTCGAATTACCTGCCACCTAATCTAAGAGCCGCAACACCGAAACCATGAGTGATATCGAAGTTTGGGGATCCAGACGATCTTTAACGGGCACCCAGGGTCCTCTTTCGGCACAATAGGCTCCTCGAATAAGTTTGGGCAAAAATCACAACGGGCCCCACGAAGCCGAAAAATGAAGGTTATAATCCATGATTTTTGGCTTCCAGAAGATCTAGAAACGAAAGTGGATATTTCCCCACCATATCGTACTGGAGAACCCTAGGGGGCATGGGAGGCCCCTAGGGCAGGTTGTCGGGTCCCCGTTTGATTGGACGGTCGTTTTACGTGGCACCCACTCTAAGAGGTAGAACACCCAAATCATGAGTGTAGTCGGAGTTCGGGACCCGAATGACCTTTTTGGGGCACTGGGGCTTCTCTTGGGTTACAATAGAGCACCTGGAGAAGTTTGGGCAAAAATCACAACCAGGCCGCGGAAAGCCGAAAAATAAAGGCTATAATCCACGGTTTTTGGTTTCCGGAAGGCCTCGAAACGAAAGTGGATATTTTTCCACCATATCGTACGGAGCACCCCTAGGGGACGTGGGAGGCCCCCGGGATCGGTTGTCGGGTCCCTATTAAGTTTGGATGGTTGTTTTACCTGCCACCCACTTTAAGTGCCGGAACATTGAAACCATGAGTGAAATCAGAATTCAGGGACACGGTTGACCTTTCTCAGGCACCCGGGGTACTCTTTGGGCACAATACACCGAGACAAAAATCACAATCGAACACTGGAAAGTCGAAAAATGAAGGCTATAATCCATGGTTTTGACTTGCGGAAGGTACCGAAGCGAAAGTGGATATTTTTCCACCATATGGTCTGGACACCCCCTAGAGGAAATAAAAGACTCATGGGGTTGGTTGTCGGGTCCCTATTAAGTTTGGATGGTCATTTTACCAGTCACCCATTCTAAGAGTCGAAACACCGATACCACAAGTGAAATCATTGTCCGCGGACCTGAAAGGCCTTTGTGGGACACTCGGGATTCTCTTGGGTCAAAATAAACCTCCTAGAGAACTTTGGACAAAAATTACAACCTGTGCATTAAGAATGAAGGGTTGTTTTTTTTTTTTTTTTTTTTTTTTTTTTTGGGTTCTGATAGAAGGCTTTCCAGCGATTGGTCAGAAGGAGCTTTCAGAATGGATTTCAGAGTAATTTTCTTATGCAAAGTTATTAATTAAGCCAGCATATATTGACAACATTCACAAGCTAAATATCCCTTCTCCTTAACGGCAAAGCTCAATACAGAAGGGACCTAAAAGGGATACTTGGATCTGTAGTTTTTCTGGTTACCCAGATTATTATTTTTCCCTTAAAACTCAAACGTATTAACTTAAAGCCATGACTTGATACTCATAAAAGAAAAACTTCACCTTAGCTCCATGTTTTCTCAGCCTTTAAGTCAGTCAAACACCCTGGCAATAAGTCGCTCTCAGTATGTATTTTGCCAAACTTTTAACTAAGTTCCTCTTCAATTATAAGCTATACAACAAACTGATGAATGATGTGTTCTACCTCCCTAGATTCACCTATATATACTCCTTTGTCTTAAGGCTACCTCGTATCATCTCTTCCCTCTCCCTTAAACAAATAATCGAAGGAACTTTTAATTTTGCTAAAAAAAATGGCGAGCTCAGGCAGTTCTCTTCATGTTCATACGTGCCTAATTTTCGCCATCCTTGCTTTTGTCTTCATTACATCTGAAGCTGCTGTAAAGAAGTACCAATTTGATGTGAGTGGCTTAGAAAATTATTCAATTTCTATTGTTGTGTACTTTATGTGAATACATATCTACAATAGTTTGTGTTGAATCATCAAACTTCGAGCTTGTGATCGATGTTTCAGATTCAAATGAAGAACGTGAGCAGGCTATGTCATGCAAAGCCAATTGTAACCGTGAACGGGATGTACCCTGGACCAACAATTTATGTTACAGAAGGGGACAGAGTTATTATCAATGTCACTAACCACGCACAATATAACATGTCAATCCATTGGTAAGATATGCAGTGTCAGTATTCTATTATTCCTCCTTACCCGTTAGTTCCTTACTGATGATTTTTTGATTTTGGATGGAAAATTTAGGCATGGTTTGAAGCAATACCGAAATGGCTGGGCAGATGGACCTGCATACATAACCCAATGTCCAATCCAGACAGGGAACAGCTATACATACGACTTCAATGTCACAGGACAAAGGGGAACACTATGGTGGCACGCCCATATTTTCTGGCTAAGGGCGACCGTCTATGGTGCCTTTGTTATATTGCCAAAACAAGGGACTCCATATCCATTTCCAAAGCCTGATTTGGAAGCGAACCTAGTCTTAGGTAGAGTAATCAAACCCAAATAACTTCACATTGAGCTAGCTGAAGTTCATTACTTAGCTAGTACTATTTTTATTTTTGAGAAATCATTATATTGCTACTATGCAAGGACTTAAACCGGAAGGCAAAGGGATCATTTACTTAATTCTCTGTTTTGTACAGGGGAATGGTGGCATGCAGATGTTGAGATGGTTGAAAACCAAGGCAATGCCATGGGATTGCCTCCAAATATGTCAGATGCTCACACAATCAATGGAAAGCCAGGACCCTTATTCCCATGCTCCGAGAAGCGTAAGACATGATCATGCATTTACTTAAAGCAAAATGAAACATTAACTAAATTCGAGTACAAAATTAGTCTTCCTCTAAAATTACTTCAATTTATTCACTCCTTTGCAGACACTTATGCCTTGGAGGTCGAAAAAGGGAAGACATACCTTCTAAGGATTGTCAATGCTGCCCTCAATGACGAGCTCTTCTTTTCCCTTGCGGGTCACACCATGACTGTTCTGGAGGTTGACGCAGTCTATGTCAAGCCCTTTGCCACTCAAACCATCCTCATTGCTCCAGGCCAGACCACCAACGTTCTGGTCCAAGCTAACCAGACTCCTGGTCGTTACTTCATAGCCACACGAGCCTTCATGGACGTCCCTATCCCAGTAGACAACAAGACAGCCACCGCGATATTCCAATATAAAGGCGTACCAAACACAGTCATCCCAACCCTCCCTCAGCTCCCCGCACCAAATGACACCCGATTAGCTTTAAGCTACACCAGCAAGATCAAAAGCTTAAACACACCTCAGTATCCTGCCAATGTGCCTTTGAAAGTGGATAGGAAATTGTTCTACACTATAGGTCTAGGGGCGAACCCTTGCCCAACATGCGTCAATGGTACCCGCTTTACAGCCTCATTGAACAACATCACTTTTGTGATGCCAACAACCGCACTCTTAAAGGCTCACTACTTTAACTTGTCCGGGGTTTATAGGAGTGATTTCCCCGACAAGCCTGTCAAACCATTTAACTACACTGGGCTTCCTCTCACGGCAAACCTTAGGACAATCCACCAAGGAACTAGGATCAACAAACTTGCCTTTAATTCGACTGTTGAGTTAGTTTTGCAGGACACCAACTTGCTATCGGTAGAATCCCATCCATTTCACCTTCATGGGTATAACTTCTTTGTGGTTGGAACTGGGATAGGCAACTTTGATCCGGCTAAGGATCCAGCTAAGTATAACTTGGTAGATCCTCCTGAGAGGAATACTGTTGGAGTCCCCACAGGTGGTTGGACTGCTATCCGATTCAGAGCCGATAATCCAGGTAATATATTCATTTCATTGAACACCAAACACATTTCAAGTGTGTTCAATACTTAATCAACCATTTTTGACATTGGACTTGAAATATACTAATTTGGAGTCAAATACTAGATTGATTTCACATTACAAACCAAATTTCAAATTTTCCTTTTCTGAAGCTAAAAGATTTTGGATATTAGTATGATTGTGGATATAATTTAATGTTAATATTGGATTTTGAATTGTGTAGGGGTATGGTTTATGCATTGTCATTTGGAGCTGCATACTGGGTGGGGATTGAAGACTGCATTTGAGGTTGAAAATGGACCTGGGCCACAATACTCAGTCTTACCTCCACCAAAGGATTATCCACAGTGCTAGATAACTTGCTCCGAAGGCGTTTCGTCAACTTTATTAATTTGTAATATGTTTGAACACAAAACTCAAATTGTGTATTACCAAATGAGTGACAGTCTGCAGATTTGTTTTTCTTTTGAAATTTCAGTTGCCCTGGCTGCAAAGTTGCAGCTGAGACTTCAAATTTAAAGGGCAGCTATTGTGCATAGTTTGCATGAGTTTGTATCCAACACTCCAACTCAAGTGTAATAAAAGTTCCCAGGAATTTGATGTTGGAATTGATTGTTCAATTTGTCAAATTCACTTGATATGACCTTCAATGTAGGATTGAACTTTATTACAATTTAAACTCAGTGCTGCTGAAAGTAGAACTTACACTAATAATGACCTTCAGGCTTTAGCACATATTCATCCACAAAGTGGCATATCGAATATCCAGTTTACAAAGGAAATGAGTAGTTGTGTCCAAAAATCGGACAGAGACGATATATTGCAAATATTGGCGAAAAATACGGAGCATCACAGTAATCTACTTTTGTTGTTATTGTACTACAGAGTTACGATAAGACCGTCTTATACAAATTTGTTATTACAATTTTGCTTCCTCCTTTTTTTCCTTTTTCTTTTTTAATATTTGTCAATTTTTGAGGTCGACCTTAAATAATAGGTGTAGTAAAAAAAACCAAAAAAAACCAAAAGAGATAAGAAGGACAACGAATTTCAGAGTTAATTAAGTTTGGAGAACAGAAACTAAGCCGGCTCATCATCAGTGCATAGGGGCGCAGTGACTCTGGTTACCCAACCAAATTGTTTGAGATGGCGACGGTTTCAATGGCAGCTTCATTTCCCACCACAACCCCTCTTAAGCTTCGCCGTCTCAACAGGTGACTCTCTCTCTCTCTCTCTCTCTCTCTCTCTCTCTCTCTCTCTCTCTCACTAATTGCTTGACATAATTAGTAATAAAATGAGATGGATTTTGGATTTGGTCGGCTTTTAGTGTAATGTGCAATGAAATGAATCCCATTTGGGTACTATAATTTTGAAGTAATATAAAGTTCACTGCTTTTGCATTTGTTGTCAATAAAATGGCAAAAAAAGATGGTCACCAGGAAGTAATACAATCAGGGCATCATCAGCAAGTGTAAATGGAGCCATTACTTGTGAAGGTGTGAAATTGACTGAGGGACTAGGCAATCTCCCCAAGGTTATCCTCACCTCTTCTAGTGGTAGGTCAGTATTCTACCCAACTCCTGTTATTTTAACTTTTTTGACAACAATTGGATCATTATATATGGTAAGATTGTAACTTTTGGAATATACAACTTGATAAATTGAAAATTTTGGAATATGCTAAGATTTTCCCAAATGTAAGGGTAATTTTCTGACAATGTCGCTTCTGAATGGGAAAATTTACATTTTGCTGTGAATTTTTATGGGTGGTTGATAAATGACAATGATTGATTGAGGAATGTATGGATGGGTTGAATTGCAGTGAGGCTGAGATATACTTGTTTGGAGCTTGTGTGACATCTTGGAAAATTCCCAATGGCAAGGACCTCCTCTTTGTCAGGCCTGATGCTGTGTTTAATGGCCAGAAACCCATCAGGTTTCCTCTCTTTTTTCATTTCCCTCATCGTTTAGTTTTTTCCGATTACACTGACATAATTTCTATGATGATAGTGGAGGAATCCCACATTGCTTTCCTCAGTTTGGACCTGGAGCAATCCAACAGGTATATTAACACCATATTTTTCTGGACCACCCCCTGCAGCTTGATTATAATTTTCCTTAACTTGCCTTAAAAGTGTTTCTTTCAATGTATTGTGTTCCTATTCCAGAATTGTTAAGGATACTGCCATTCCCATTAAAAGACTAAGGTGCTTATAAGAACCAATTATCACAGTTCTGAGCTCGAAGAAAGTTCTTAGTGCAAGGAAATTCTGCAAAGTAATAACTGCAAATTAACCTATTATCATTGTATAGTGGATTACTGGTATTCTGACTATCGATGGGCTTTTTCCCATTGATGGACTACTATGCTTTTTTGTCCAGAACTATCAGTTTGTGGATGTTAAATTGTAAAGGATTCAACCCATTTTAAGTAGTTTTGGTTGTGATGTGACCAAAGGAGAATTCATGATTCCCTTTATATCATTAGTGCCTGCATGAGAGTGGGGTCCTTAATATTTTCCCTTTTATATCCTCCATCCATGTACCCCTTCTATAACAAATTTGCTTGGATTCTTTTGTGTGTCTGATGCTACTTTCATCTTTGAATCTGCAGCATGGTTTTGCAAGGAATTTGAACTGGTCGCTTGTTGATTCTGAAAGTGTAGAAGGAAAACCAGTGGTGACCTTTGAACTAAAGTATGGTTCTTACACCCGTTCAATGTGGGATTATAGCTTCCAAGCTTTATACAAGGTTAGTTGGTCTGCCTCCACAGTATGGGAGAAAGTGAACTACAAATCAGCGGGCTGATGTGTTCGACAGCATACACATTTTATTTGTGTATCAGCTTAACAAATTCACTGATTGGCATATTGTCTATTTGGATATTGCTAGTTCTAGTTTGAACTGAAAGTTACTGCTGCATTCATGTGATATGTATAGTTATTCATGGAGAAGCTTTCCCATTTTAGCACTACCTGTTGAGATGTCTTTAGAGAGTGCCTGATCCTATCTTTGTGCTTCCTTTAACTTTGTTTCAGGTCATTCTGGATTCGACTAGCCTTTCAACTGAATTAACTGTCACAAATACAGATAAGAAAGCCTTTTCATTTAGCACTGCCTTGCATACGTACTTCCGTGTAAGTTTTCAAGCTAGTATTTTGTATGCAGAAGGCAATGATCACATATATTGGCTGTGTAATTATCAACTTTGTGTAAATCGTTACTATTTTTCATTTGCTTTTACATGAAGTAGCAACTGTAAAAGATATATGACTTAATGAGCTCTCCAATACATGCAATACATTGAGCTATACAGAACTTGACCACTAAAGCTTTCGACACTTTTACAGGCTTCCGTCACAGGAGCCGCAGTTGGAGGTTTGAAAGGACGCAAAACACTGAATAAAGATCCAGATCCTAAAAATCCGCTAGAGGGTACAGAAGAGAGGTGAGTACCATAGTTCATGATTCTACTTATTGAATTGCTGCACACTAGTTCAGTAAGGAGTGTTTCACATGGAAGAATTTGGCTACCATGTACCACAGTTGCAGGCCAATGTCTGAGTTTCCGAATCTCTTCTCTTGAAAGAGAAATTCACATTGCATTAGAGTTGATTTTCTCTGAATTTTGTATATTCTGCTGTGGGTCATGAATTCCTTAAATCTTTTTTATAAAGTTCAGAACAATCTTTTTCTTTACCCTGCCCTGGGAAGATAATTGTGGCTTGTGGGTATGCTTGAGAGAAAATTTCTGCAGAACGTACTCCTGTGTGGAAAAGGAAAGGAAAGATTTCCTTGACTGCCCAATGCTTAAAGATCAAAACACTAACTAAAACTTTGTGCTTTATAGATCTCTCTAAAGTTTAGAGTTTGAAAATTGCAGCAGAAGTGTTGTTTTCTCTTGGAGAATGTCTATGAAAAGCTCTGGAAAATGAACAATGTGACTGGGGACTTTGGGAAACAATTATTCGTGATATGACATGTCTATTATCCTATGTCAGAGTTCTGATTGTTTATCTTCACATTTCAGGGACTTGGTAACTTTTCCTGGTTTTGTGGATTGCGTATATCTTGACGCACCAAATGAATTATCCTTTGACAATGGCTTGGGTGACAAAATAGTGATCAAGAATTCCAAGTACGTAATCTTGTTTCTCAACTATCGGTTGTTATGTACCTTCAGTCAGTTCCCCCTTTTCTCAGTTCATGCTCCTTACCACCTATACAGTTGGTCAGATGCTGTGCTGTGGAACCCCCATCTGCAAATGGAAGCTTGTTACAAAGATTTTGTTTGTGTTGAGAATGCCAAGGTAAATGCTTGGTTTGTTTGAGAGTAAACATGGGAATGACCCATCAAAGCTGTATTTATTCACTTCAAGTTTGTGTGAATGTCCATTATTTACCAAGACCCTGAATTTGTTCAGTGAGGAGAGTGCAGACATTATACCTGATTTCCTGTGGTCCACTAAATTATATCTGCAGTACATTTAGTAGTCTCTGTTCATGATCCTGAATACAGATTCTCTTCTCTAATTGCAGATCGGAGATGTCCAATTAGAGCCCGAGCAATCTTGGAAAGCAACACAGCAGCTAACTGTCACCTGAGGTGGTTAAAAAAATCCTGCAAAGTTTTCTTCTGTCAAAGAAGAGGAAGAATAACCTAAATTGCACATGTCTCCGAAGCTTGAAGATGCTATGCAGCAGGTGGTCAGTAGTTGAGACAATGTTGCAAGATCGTAAAGTTCATTCCTACAGTATGTTTATAGTATCTAGTGGTATTAGTTGACGCTTAGGATTGTATAAGAGAGGCCATGGTGCCTCTTTGTTCAGGTGTATATTTTGTATTCCACAGCTGGTGCCTACATTTGATAGGAGGGTCCACACCACAATAAACTTAAATATATGCTTGAGAAATTGAAAATCTATTTTACATCAGTGCTGCTATCAAACTCTTTCTATCGTATACTGGATAGTTGGACAGGAGTATAGCCTTGGGACTCTAAAAATTTACACGGAAAACATGCAAAATCTCTAAAATTCAATACAGGACATGTACTTAAAAGAGGTTCCTGATGTTTTGCTCCACTCATCAGACCCACAGCAAGAGCAGGGTAAAGGAACTGCAGAGCCAATGCATAAATCGAACAAACAGAATGTGCCAAGGCATAAAATGCAAGCAAACTTCATCACTGTTAATATTATCAGGGAAATCTTTTGACCATCTAATGACTAATGAGCTTCACAAATTTGGTAAGCAGCCAAAATGGAAAAGAAAAGAAAAGGCCTCTCTATGAGCTCAGAGAAGCACAAAACCCCCCAGAAAGTGCATATACATAGCAAACCCCAATGGACAAAAGAAGACCTAGTGGCTACTGTTAATTCTGGAGAAACAATCTTCCTATCTCAAAGTCACCAAAGAGATGAGACACACCATCAAAATGATAAGCGCCACAGTCAAAACCCAACACACCCATTTTTTGTTCTGCTTCTTCATCTGCTTGGCATAGTAAAGGCTGTTAGTACCACCACTAATAAATTCCCCAGCATTTACCACATTCTGCTCGATATCATCGATTTGCTCCCCTTGCTTGTCAATCAAAATAGCCATATCAAGGAAAACTTGATGCAGCTTATTCAAGCTCCTCTGAATATCCCTAACAGCCTCATACCTTTCCTTCTCCTCCAAGTCTGCAGCCCCTAATTTCCCCTCGAAAACCTCGATCTTGGCACTACCTGTCAGCAGTTTATCTACAATTTCCTCATTAGGCAGCTCTCCAGGGGCATTAAAGTACTTCCTCCTCAAATCATCCTTATGATCAAGCATAATTTTTTCTCTCAACACAGTGAAGTCACTAATCATATCCTTAAATTTGATCCTTAAGCCATTAGTAACCGCAACCCTCGTCCTATCTACAGTAGTCCCCTCGTGGAACGCTACTGTGATCCTCCGATTGCTGGCGTTCGATCTGTCGAGGGACTCAAGCAGAGCCTTGAGGGATTTCACCTTGCGGAGGATAGCAACAGTCTCTGAATCCATACGGTCCCTTAAACCTCGTAGGATTTTGGCGCTGTGGGTTGTTTTGGCGTCTTCATTGAGAGACTGAAGATCATGAAGCAAATTAGTAATGTCTTCCATTTGAGACTTAATCACCTCCACTTCTTGGAAGAAGATTGAAAGATTTTCTTGGTCTGCAAAATTGAGTTCTCCTGTTTCTGTAAGATCTACTTGAAGGTCCATACGGGCTTGTTTCTTCAAATCCACATAATTTAAAAACGATTTTGTCATTAAATCGTTCATGATTGTAACAATCTGGAAAAACCCACCTGCCAATCAACATAGAATTATCATTACAAAGATAAGAGAGTAATCATAAAGAACACATAAACCATGCGAAAGAGAATATACCTTATGATATATCTAAACTAAGGATAAATCCCAGTGGGGTTTCTGGGTTTCGTTCAAATTCTTGAGAGATATCTGAGACGGAAAACAACAGAATTTAGAAGAACACTCGTTGAAAAGCAGAGACAATTTTCATCCAAGAAGTGTTACATGAATAACCCATTTCATTTCAATAATTGAGATGAAGTGTGAGATTTTAAACGAAGATTATACCAAAACAGACTAAACTAAATCAGGTTAATAATAAATTACGGATTTTTTACAAGAGAAAACAAACATTGAACAATTAGCGCAAGAACATCATTTACTGGACCACTGGGTTTCACTGCTAAATTGGCAACTAAATTCAAGAACATTTCAACTAGATGTTCACAATCCTAGATGAATTAACAGAAAATATAACATGGATAGGAAAGATAATGATTATTACCTTGCGTTGAAGAAGAACGCTATAAGATCTCTCTGTTTTTTAGAAAATGGGTCTTCTCTCTTTTTCTCTTTCTGTTTCTGTTTCTCTCTCCTAAGAAAATGGGGTTTTTCTTGAGAATGGATGATGATGATAGAAAATGAAGGAGAAAAGGGTTAATTTGAATGTGGGATTTGAAAGGCAAAGAGAGAGAAACTGGGTTTTTAGGGAGAGTTGTTGCCTGAGGTTGTGGGGGTTATGGGGTTTGTTTCGAATTTTGAATAGTCCCCCCTCACAAATTCAAGCGTTAATATAGAGAACCACCTAAAGCGGTAACTCATAAATTTTGGCATAACGGTGCCGTTTCAATTTCTAGGAATCAACCGACGTCGTTGGTATGCTAAATAAGAATTTTCCTGATTGTCTTGCTCGTGGAAAAATTATTAGAATCGCAATCTAAGTGTATTTACGTTATTCAAATATTCAAATATAAGATGTTTCAAAACTTTTTGTGTTTTTTATTATTTTTATTTTGGTTTAATGTTTTATGATGGGTCGCCTTACTTTTAATTTTGTTGTAATATTTTTTTTTCTTTTTTGGTGCTAATTTTGTGATTAACTAGTAAATAAAACTAAAATAACACTAAAAGTGAGATTTGGAGAGATTTATCCGCAACCTGACTCTTAATTTGTTTAGGGTAAATATAAAAATGTAGGGGGGATGGATGCCCTCAAGTCATGGTAATAGCCATTTACTGGCCGTGTATTAGCCTTTGACCCAAAAAAAAAAGGCATTCATTGGCTTGTGGTGCATCTATAAAAGTTAGAGGTATCTACCCCTAAATGACATTGTTTGTTGCGTTACAGTTGTACTTATTATGATTAGTCATATTGTAAACTTTGATCGAGTGCTTAGGGAACTATTACTAGCCTGTTATTAACAAAATTGAGCATACTTTATTATAAAGTTCTGCTACCAAAGATAGTAGATAATGGATCGAAGTGAACAAAGTACATCAAAAATTTATTGAAAAAAATTTGGGTGGCGCAAATGAACTAAGTACATCAAAATTTATTTTGGGTGGTGCATGTGCCATGTCCCAGCGCCCAGTGAGCGTCATGTCTCATGTCCAAGCACACATGTCCCATATCAAATCATTTTTCGGAAAGGTTATAGTAGCAAAAACCATTGATATTTTTATTCCATGTCGCGTGTTCCATGGGTGAAATCGAAGCCTCAGGATCCAGATGACCGTCTCGAGGCACCAGAGGTCATCTAGGGTGACGATAGAGTCCCTGGAGAACTTTGGAAAAAAACGGAAAACGAGACTCGGGAACGAAAATCAAAGGCTATAATCCATGTTTTTTGGGTTTTCGGGAGGCCCCGAAACGAAGGTGGATATTTTCGCACCACATCGCGCGGGACACCCTAAGGTAACATAACAGGTCCCCGGGGTCCATTATTGGGTCCCTGATAGTCTTGTAAGAGCATTTTTACGGGACACCAATGTAAGGGCCGGAACACCGAATTTGCATGGGTGGTTTCGAAGTTCGGGGACCCGGATGACTCTCCCGTAACACCGAGGGTCCTCTAGGGTCATGATAGACCCCCCAAAAAAGTTTGGGCAAAAATGACACCCGGGCCCCCGAAAGCCGAAAATGAAGGCTATAATCCACGGTTTTTGGGCTTTAGGGAGGCTCTGGAGCGAAGGTGGAAATTTTTGCACCGCATTGCACGGAACACCCCTAGGGGACATGAGGGACCCTTGGGGCCGCTTATCCGGTCTCTGATAGGCTTGTAATGGCGTTTTGCAGGACTAGTGTAAAAGCTAGAACGCTAAAGGCATGGGTGATATCAAAGTTCGCGGATTCAGATGATCCCCCTAGGGCACTAAGGGTCCTCTAGGGTCATGATAGACTCCTCGAAAAAGTTTGGGCAAAAATGACACCCGGGTCTTGGGAAGGCGAAAACGAAGCTATAATCCACGTTTTTGAGCTTACGGGAGGCCCCGGAATGAAGGTGGATTTTTTCGCACTACATCGTAGGAAATACCTCTAAGGGACATGGGAGACCCTTGGGGTTGCTTATCCAGTCGCTAATAGGCTTGGAAGGGTATTTTAAGGGACACTGGTGTAAGAGTCTAAACATCAAAGGCATTAGTGATATCGAAATTCAGGAATCTGGCTGATTTTCTCGGGACAACGAGGGTCCTCTAAGGTCATTGTAGACCCCCAGAGAAGTTTGGGCAAAAATGACACCGTAGACCCGAGAAGCCGAAAACAAAGGTTGTAATACACGTTTTTTGAGCTTCTGGGAGGCTCTTGAACGAAGATGGATATTTTCGCACCACATCGCACAGGACATCATTAGGGGACATGGGAGACCTTTGGGGTAGGTTATCGGGTCCTTGGTAGGCTTGAAGGGCCTCTTATGGGATACGGAGGCTAATCCATAATTTTTGGGTACCGAGCATGACTCTCCACCATCCCATATCGCCAAACCTACCCCCAAACCCTTTCTACTATTATAGAAAGGTCTCATTTTTTTTTTACATTTTTTTGAAAGAATTTCTAATTCTTTTTTGATATTTTTTCTATTCTTCAGCGTATTTTTCAATTAAAAATCAAATTAAATAACTATAAGCTGTAAAAAGTTATAAAAATTGTTTTCCCGTAACTTAATGAATTTTTTAATAGAACATATAGTAGACTACTAGTACGCATATCATGCTTACGGCATACCTTGATCTCAATTTGCCTGTTAAAATGCTAGTAAAATGGTAACCTTAACTGAGTGGAGTAACTTGATCGTTTACATACATAGTGATTTGCAAATGTCAGGAGAATTATACCACTCTGAGTTGAGATACATGATGCTTCATGCTACTTGACTGGGTTTAGTTATCCATAATTCCAAACCATTGTTTCGACAACTTTTTGTGCGTATGTACACTTTATCCTTGTTTATCAACATAAAATTTAAGAGAGATGAAACATATAAATCAGAGAGAACTCATCATGTATAAAACAAGGTTGTCTACTTCTCTGTTGAGAAACACTTACCAAACCGTGAGCATGCACCGAATTTCTTGTCCATGAATTACAAAGATTATTCCGGGGGGGGGGGGGGGGGAGAGATTAATGTTACACAGCATGTGGAAATTTAGAATATTTCAGTTTGTGAGGAGGCACAAGTTCCATTTTAAGAAGCACAACTAAAAATACATTGCCTGCATTTGTATGGGGATCCTGCAGCTTTATCCCTTTTTGCAAGGAGTGTCGGAAGCGTAAAACTCTTAGAAGTGTTATTGATTCTCAATCTCAGCTTCAATCTGCTCAGCCCCAATCTTCTCAGCCCGAATTTTCTCGGCATCAAGCTTCCTCAAGGATGTTGAACTCAGCTTATCACCACTCATTTCCTCTGGTACTAGCTCTACAACTTCAATCTGCAACAGCAAAAAGATACACCACCAATCTTTACAGTTTACACCACACAATAGTTTTTTACTAGGTCAAGTAACTATTACATGCTTGTCAAGTAAAAAATCAACCTTTAATTGGGATAGCCCTTTCTCAGATCGCTTTCGATTCACTGACAGTCCCCCTGGCAGAGTCTCCTTGCTGGCAAGAAAGCAGATGCATATATAACTTGGTTGTAAAGATACTGAACTTATGCTTTAATTGAAGCCTTGCAGCAGCTAGATAGACAAAGTAAATATGACACGTAGTTCGAAATCCAGGGCATATATTTTAGATATTGTTTGGTTCAGCATGGGTATTGCAATTTCCGTTCGGCACCAAGTGTTGATGGGATCAACTTCCCATGTTTTTGGGCACGTAAGCCGCGTCTTTTTACTGTAACGTCTTTTTTTCTCTCACACCAGAAAAAAGTCCAACTGTTACTTCTTTAAGGGAATAGGAAACAAAGCCAGGGGGGAAGGAGAAATAAAACAAACCAAACAAGCAAGGGAAAGAAACACAAAACATATGAACATTAACTTCGAAGAAAGGTCTCATACGAAGTCACCTCACAACCTAGCATGTGAAATGGCACAAGATGAAACAAACAAGGCCTAAATTTTCAGCACTGTGATACACTTTTTGAAAGAGCAGATTATTCAACAGATAATACAGAAAGGGCACACAAAAACTAGCAATTAGCAAGCTACCTCCTTGTCGATCAAAAAAAAAAGAAAGGAAACTACCTCCTTCACCGTAATAGTATTTTCTTTCTCTTTGGTGTTTCCTCAATGCTACAGCCACTAAACTCACCTGACAATGATGGCCTCCAAATTTTCATCAATAGTTGAAGGACCGTAAGGGTCTGTAATAGGTTCCACTTGCACAATGAGGTCCGATTTAATAGACTGCAACATTATTTATAGAGTGAATATATCTCATCAATCAATAACATCCTAGTATAAAAAGGTGACACATAGTCATATGTAGAGTATGTGGTCAGCTAAGTTTGATATGGCTACCTTTCTTTTTCACATATATCAAGTTCAAATTAGCAATCTACTGAAATAATCATACTTGTTCATGGACTCAGGCTAGGACAATATATAAATTTTATATTCCATCAAGATAAGAATGAATACAATCATGCAATTGTGTTGCCTACACCAAATTTGCAGAAAACAACACCAAATATGTTTGGAAGATGAAATTATAGTCAGGGCAATTATTCTTGTAAAAGTGCACCTTAATGTAATCTTGGACATTCTGCATCCTTTTCTCAATAGGCTCTATCAGTTCTGCATACTGCAAAAAGTTTCAAGGAAGCATTAGAAAAACATAAACTCACTAGTCTGTGAAAATCAGAGTTTAGAAATGCTTATTCAAGCAATTTGTTATAGTAGTGACTTTGTCCAAACCTCCTCTGGCTGGTATCGGTATGCAATATGCAGGTTTCTCCCTACGAACCCCATATAGTGATTAAGTCAGTATTAGATACATGCTGTTGATTTTTGGCATTAACTTTCCTAATAATATTATTTTTCCATTGAAAACAAAAAAGATAACCATGCTCTATAAAAAAACTTTCAGAGGTCCGACACCTAAGGTAGTCATTTTAAGCAGTTGAATCATGCTCAAATAGAGGTACCACCTCAATATTAAGGAGTTAATCTATCTTGACCAAAATCCTTCATTATGATGTCAACAAAAACAAGCTCAGAATAATATCTGCAAGAGGAGAGGATAAAAAATCAGCAGCACAACCTGCTAAAAAGAGAAACCCCATGTGTCTAGTGAGCGGTAAGCCCTTCCTTTTTACACTTGATTCAGACTCCCATTATAACTCTCTTCATAGATAAAAGCCACATAATCGAGAAATCCACAGTAGCAAGCTAAACAGTAGCTATGATTACTAGTAGGTCTTGATATTTCATTCATATAGCTGTTGATCCTATTTGCACGCACATGTCATGACTGCACACCAAGGACTGAGGGGCTTATCAACATAACAGGATCACCAGCCATTCGAATGGTAATAGATTGGTAACCGATTATGAAGATTATAGTACGAATGTCCTAAAATATTGCCAGATTATAAAGGTATTCAAAACTGGACACAGTGATATTACTGAAAATCCCTTTTTAATCTGTTACTATTTTCAGAAAATATCTGGACATCCAAAAAATAGCAACATTGAACTGAGTATATGCTACTACAGCGCCTTTCCGCTCATTCAGAGAGTTTCTTCACAGATAGGGTTAGGAAAACTCCATGTTTGGAGTGGGGTTTAGACTTTAGTGGGGAAACAAACATGGGATGAGTGAGGCGAGTTCTGCCTCATTTGTTTATCCTTCCTGCCCGGACATGCGAACTGAGCATACAATCCAAAAACATCAGCCTGATGGCTTCATGAGTGTTTTGACAGTGTTGCAGTTTTTACACGCTTGTGTCATGAAACAAAATCATCCTCTGGGTACAAAACCATTTCTCAATTTCTGCCTTTAAATCCTGCTATTTTCAAGTAGCACCATTTGTTTTTCAAATATCCAAATGTCACCATTGGGAACTGGAAACTGGAAACTCATGTTCTGGAATGCTAAAAGGAACCCAGAAACATGCTAAATAAACTAAAAACACCCCGTGAAATTGGAAGCTTGACTTTCCATAACAAGGACACACATCAAACATGATGGATAAACCCACAACCTAAATGATGTATTGTCATATTGAAGCACAAGTCATTTGTGGAGCAGAAGTGCTTCTAATCTACATCACAGCCTCACAAAGTATTATGAATTTGTCCCACACTTCCACATCTGTAGTAGGTTTCAGTCCAGTTCACTACCCAGGTGAAGCACAGTCTTGTACCTGGTCACTGTGTGCTTGAGTATCAACTTCCTAGTAATAATAGGAACAAGTCTAACACAAAAACATTACAGGGTTCTGACAAGCTAGTGTATGTGGTCTTGCCTACTTCTGTGATAATCATGCTACATTCTGGGACTCAGGCTGACACACTAAATAGTTTTTGGTGTGCGCAAGATCTTCAAACAACTGATCATAACAATGTTTGAAGTAATACCTTTCAGTTCCAGAATCACTTTTACTAACTGTAGCTAATTTCAATGAAGAGGAGAAAAGGGGAAGAAAAAAACACAAGAAAGGAGGAAAAGCATATCCATTTGGAATATATATTTAATCTGAATTTACCTGCTTGTTAGCTAGCATAGGGCCATCACAAACTCCGACGACGACACGATCTCTAGCAAGATCAGCTGCCGCCTAAATTAACAAATGATCCATCAGAAAAAAGTTCATATAAATTGATTTTGGTACATAATTCATCGGAGAACTTCTACATCAGTTATTCAGTTGCAGTTCATGTAATTTATAGTTCACAACATTCATGAGAAGACAGATCTCCCTAAACAGTACTAGAAGTTTCAATAGAGAATTCCCAGCTGTAATTCACTGTTACATAATTTGACAACAAGGATGATATACATTGCAACCAAAAATATGACTCAAAAACATGAATGCCCACAAAGTGTTTGATTAAATGCTTGAACCAAATGAACGCCTAAGCAAGCATTACCAAAAGCACCGAGTGACTAAAAATGACACTCTCCCCAAAAAGGAACAATGTTTGGGACCAACCAACTTTGCCAAATTTTAATGGCGTCCAAACTCCAAAATGAACATTTAATCAATTAAAAAAAATGACAATAATAATAATAAAGGAGAGAAAGAAGTAAGGGACCTTGAGGAAAAGGCGGTGACCATCGTGTAAGCGATCAAAAGTTCCACCAAGAACAACGGAGCCATAAGAATTGTGAGGAGAGAGATTGGATTTTTCAGAGATGGGATGAGCCATTATTAATAGTAATACGGACTACTAACACTGCAATATTTATTTATCGGTTGTGACTCCAATGGGAGCTGGGCGGGTGATGCGGGGTTTCGTGGTGGTCGCAGGTGGGGCCGCTACTGGTGGGCGGTACTCGACGGTCTGGTGGTGGTAAGAAGGGGTGAAACGGTGGGTTCTATGGTCGCCGGTGGAGTTCTTCAATGGCGGCCAGCGGTGGAGAGTGTGGTATTGGCCGTTGGGTGATGGTGAGGGAGTTGGAGAGAGAGAGAAAGGAGAGAGAGAGAGAGAGTTGGGAAGGAGAGACTAGAGAGAGGGTTGGGAATTTTGGGAATAATAAGAAGAGAAAAGAGTGTGATATTGTACGGGTATTTTTGGTATACTAATACTAATCGAAGGGAATAGTTAATAAATAGTGTGATCCCATTAATAAATAAGTAATTTATTTTGGTGGTTTGTTCAATCGAAGGGAATAGTTATAAATAGTACTCTTATTAGAAAAACACGTACTAACAAAATCCCTATTGATTTTTCAATCTTCTCTATACATATAAAGTTGGCATATTTCGTGACTTTTTAGCCATGTCACATCATTAAATGTATTATTAGAATAATTTTTAAAAAAATAAATTTGAGAGTTTGACTTGTGATGAATAACTCCTTTTTTTTTTTTGAGGAAAAAAATAGAACTTGCATTAATAATATGTCATACCGCATCTACAAACGATATCAAATTCAACAATAAACGGATCTAAAACATCAGAAAACATTCTAATTGAAAGACGATCAAGCGCTTGAGATTTGACAATTCCGAACGGCTTCCTTTTTATCGCTGTTTTCCATATCACAGCCTCTTTGCAGAAGACCCTGCCATAACCTTGATGAATGCATAACTCTGATATTGTAGATTGCCTCTTGAAGAACAAGATCCGCGGTATCACCGTACGAACGAACTGAGGCCGCAAACTATCAACTTTATGTTCTACCTTCAATTCCAATTAAATAGAGACTAAGATGTCCTATAGCCAAGAAGAAAATCCCCCCAGCAGAGGACACCCAACCGTACTCCATAAACCACAAAACTACCAACCCTTCAAAGATGAAGAGATAATCCTCACAAAAAGGAGTCAAAGTGAACCTCACAAATGGAGTCAAAATGAACCTCACAAAAGGAGTCAAATTAACCTCACAATTGGTTTGATCAAAATCTCACCAAAAGGAGCGATTAAAACCTCACAATGGAGTGAAATTTATTGACCTACTGAATCAAAAAGCCAAATAACAATAGAAAATGGAAAAATCTAGTAGAAAGAGGGGCTTATTGCTGGTAGATGACCAACGACATTCCTGATTTCATACCGTATGGAGCTTTAAGAGTTGAGAGAAAATGGAGGCTAGGGTTTTTTGAGAGAAAAGAAACACAAAACTTAAAATTAGATGAATAACTACTTAACTAGAGTTTTATAAGTGTTATAATTTAATCTTGTCGAAACTTCAAAAGCAAATATAATCTTCTACACATCTTCAAAAAAAATAATATTTATATCATCGTATTCGCATCGTAAAATACTTCAAAATGAGATGCATTTACAATATGTTTACTCTTAACATGTAAAATCATATCCAATTTTAATTAGCGTAAATATATTTTAAAATATATAATATTGAAGAATAAAATAACAAAGAAGATAATCTTTAATTAACTTAAACTAAAACAGTAACCGCTGACATCATCAATGCTGATGTGTCATGTTGTGGTTAAAAGTTTTCCCGCGTAAAGACCCCCACTAATTAAAAAAGAAAAAAGAAAAAAAACTTGATTTACCCATTTAATGCCTCTTCTACTGACCAACTACTCAGTCAAACCTAATTACTCGGCTAACAATGTTTATATGACGCTTAAATCTCTCATTTTGAAAACAAAGAAGGTTCTGGGTCTTCTCTTGGAATTTGCAACGTAGCTGGCAAATTGAATTGCTGCTCTTGGAAACTTAATACTCCTACACCTTTCAATTCAATCACTATCTCTCTTCATTTATATATGTTTTTGATGGTTAGATTTCATTCAAAGAGAAGAAAAGTTTTGGTGGGCTCAAATTTGGATATGTATCCTTAACCCCACTTCATCTTGCCATTGTTGAATGATGTTATGTTTTCTCTCTTTCGGCTGCTAAGGTAACACCCCAGTTCCCTCTCTTTCCCTCTTTGAGTTAGCTCAATGTTCAATTTTGCCAAATTACAGCGAAGAAATCTTAAATCCATCAATACTAATGATAGGGGTTCTAACGGGTATGCTCTGTGAATATTTGTTTTTTAAATTTTTTTAACCCAATCTCCAATTTCTTTTTCTTTTGTTGATGTTTTGCAATTTTGTTTTCGTAAATATTTAAATATTCGTTAATTTTGATTGTTGGTGATCCACAGATTTATGTAAATTTGCAAATTGGTATGTTGGATTTGTGAGGAAATGTGATGATTGATGATGACTGACGAGCTTTTGTTTCAATTTCCAGATTGAAAACAAATCTGTGTAGAACTCTCACCAGATGTTATTGCTAACAAGATCACCTTTTTTCTTATCCAGCTTTTTAAGAAGGCAAAAGGTGAGTCACCCATTAAGTTGGCAAAATCCCATTATGTTGAGAGTATTGAGCAGGTGTTTATAGAACTCTACATTTTATTTAAAAAAAATCAGATACATGAATTTGTGTTTGCTCGATATTCAATTTGATGTTATTCATTTATTTCCACCGATGTTTGTTTCTCACTGTTTCTCTATAGTCTGTATCTCAAGAATTTCAACTAAAAATGCTGTTGTCTTTGTATTTGCTCATAAGTCTTGACTCTGACATAGGAAAAAGGTAAACTTTTGAACATGTAACATATTTATTCATCTTCATGTGTGAGATCCTACAATGTGACTGAGCTTATGACCATTTTCAGTCAATGTAGTTGAGTTGGGGAGTACTGTCCTCATAGAGGTGGCAATCGGGTGGGTCGGGTCTTTTGGTTCCGGGTCATTGGTTTGGGTAATATCGGGTCAGAAGAGTTATCGGGTCGAGTCGGGTTGATTCGGGTTTATGTTGATGTCGGGTCACGGGTCAACTCGGATCGGGTTAGTTCGGGTTTCGGTTAAGTCGGATTCGGGTTAGTTTGATTTACGGGTCATATCAGGTCAAATTTAATTCATGTTTCAGAGCATATAAATTCGAAAATAATATGAAAAACTCAATTTTATATGAAAATTTTCAATGATATGTACTACATGTGTGTTAAGTTAGTGTTTTTTCAATCATTTTGAATATTATGTCACTATAAGTCTGATATACTCGGGTTTCGGGTTGAGTCGGTTCGGGTTCATTTCGGTTTCGGGTAACTTCGGGTCGGGTGTTATCGGTTTCCGGTCAATTCGGATAACGGGTGTTGTCGGGTGTCGGGTTGAACCAGGTCGGGTTGAGTCGGTTTCAGATAATGATAATTAATACATTTTCGGGTGTCGAGCGAGTCTGATATCAAGCGGATCGGATCGGTTATCTCGAGTCGGGTTGGGTTTTGCCAGCTCTATGTCCTCATGTCCCCCCATCTTTTTGAATGAATGTCTAAATTCATCGTGAACTTTAGTTAATTTTCTCAACTTATCCTTTATGTATGCCGCTGAAATGTGAATGCATCTTCATCACTGCAAATTGTTGTCTCTTTGCTCCTTTTTATTTATTTATCTATATAACATAAGCAAATATTCAATTTCTTATGGTTACATGTATTTAATTTAATTTATCCTGATTCCCTGGATTGGACTACAGAGCAATCAACTAACTAACCATGCACTGTTTCAGGGAAGAAAATAGACAGTAAGGAAAACAAGACAGTAGGAGAATTTGGGCAGAAGCAGGAATTTTACAACTGTTAGGTGCAATTGCTGGCTAAATAAAAGTGCCAGACGTTTATACTATCTATGATATAATAAGGGAGCAAGGCATTATGGCACCAGTTTTGACCAGGTCCTGTTCTCTTCAACGGAATGGTGCGGGACGGATTGTGACTTGACTTAGATTCTGTACAGGTTGATGATAATTATATAATTTCCAGTGTAATAAAATTGTAATTGCGAGGCTAAAATCTTAGATTTGAACCAGCTCCATTGCAAAGAGAATTACAGTATTAGAATCATAATGAGAAGTGAAGTAAGATCCAAACTTCACGTAGACCAATTGCAAAATACTCATCTTTATCAAGCAGCAGGGACCAGACTAATGCACATTTTTGCTGAACACAAGTTCTTATATAAGGAAAGTGAAACAGTGATTTTTTTCGGAAGATAGAAGAAATAAATTAAGGTTACAAAAATCATTTTTTGCAAATATTTTTGGGCATCCAAATTTTATTTTTCAGTTTTTATTTCATATTTTAAGAGAAGCCGTGCATCGCACGGGTATTAAATTAGTAAGAATATATAACTTAATACACGGGTATCATTACTAGTCATCATTAAAGCTAAGTTATTTAATAGCTTTTAGTAGAGCCTTGATTGCTAATTCAGACCGTTTATCGAATTATCAAATTGAATGAGAGATCATCACCATAAAACAAAGCGAGCACTAAACAAAAAAGATGGTGTAAGTGACTAGCCATCGGCTCATTGAGACACCCCGCTACGTTATGTTCGGACTCTCGTATATAGTTACCAAGCATTATAATAGACCACACTCCCCACCTTAATGTATTATTATTCACGCAATGCAAATACTTGAATCTATTATACTCCGTATATATAGTTTGTTTACATGTTACTTAACCTATTTCACCAAGATGTTTACACTGAATTAGTGAAAAACTACACCGGTTTATAATGTAAAAATGTTATTGCTAGATTCATTTTAAAGAATACTTTTGAAAAATTATAATTTTATAATTTATATATGCATAAAATTATAATTATCTTTGGTCAAAGTAATGCATTGGAGACTGTAAAAAAACAAACGTAAACATTTTCAAAAAACGGAGATTAATGTATTATGGAAGAAACTAGAGTATATAGACGACAAATGAGGCTCCTTCCTGAAAGAGAAGGGAGTAAAATTTCTCCAGCGATGGGCAAACAGTTGTCAGTGAGATCCCTACGAAGAAGTCAAGACCATTATGTTCTTTAATTTTGCCTTCAGTTGAAGAACAAAAGCGGTTGGTGATCCTTCTATAGCCGCCTTTGTCATATTCTAGTAATACAATTCTTGAAACGTTGTGACCTTTATGTCGTAATAATATACTCTAGTATAATTAGAGTATAACTAAATGTCTAAATATCTGTTGTTTCCACTTTGAACAGCTACATATACCGTGTTTGAATCTTCTGGAGTTTCCTTCTCTAGAGTTTCTGTAGAGTTTTTTTCTTGTGTCTATTTCTCTCCTCTAACTACCTATTTCCCAAAAGTTACCCCCTCTAATCCTATGGTTCCAAAACTCCCCCTCTAATCCAATGGTGAGAGAAAGAGGAACTCTAGAGAAAGAACTCTAGAGAATCTGTTCCCGAATTGACCGAGCCTCCAATGGCTGCCTCAACCTCAAGGACTCAGAGGGGCGCTCAAAGTGGAAACAAAATAATAATGATGAGATGAGGCGTCTCAACTAAGCATAATGTTATGCTGGAATCATGCTTGTTTATAGAGGTGATATTATGTTGAGACGATTTTGTAAGAAACCCCATTGTTTAGCGAAAACGAGTAACTGAGCACTTCCGGCGACCAGCCTCTTGAAACGTTAGCTTTTAAGTGTCTGGCGTACCAATTATACCATGTGAATTTGTAAGGTAGGGACTTGTATATATATTTCCTTGTGTATAAAATTGGCCCTTGGTTTGAACCTTGAGGGGGAGAATCATTGGAGCCTTGGAGGGTGCGCGATTAACCACACAGCCCAACCCAATGGAAACACACAACTCCATACAAATGTTTTTTAAGTGAGCAGAGCAGAAACAATGAGCCCTGTGATTGTAAAATAAAATAAAAATAGAAAAAAAACAATGAGTTATCAAATGTTGAAAACCACCTTTATTTCTGGCATATTTTCTGTTACAGTACTAGACAGTAGAACAACAAATGAAATGAAATAAAAATGGTTTCTTTCTGTTACAAATACAATACATCCCGCATCACAGGCTCTGTTTTCTGTGCAATTTGCCATAAGAAAATTTTTCATCAGACATGTATTTGTTTGAATGGATTTACAACCAGATTTTGGTTCAGAGGAGCCACAAATAAAAGTCTTGATTCCTTCTAATAGTTAACCTTTGAACATACATTCCTCACTTCACCAGCATTGCCGGTACGAACACCAATTCTACCCATATGCACCATGGACACCGCGAAATCTTTGAAGAAGGCTTCCTGATTGCCATTCTTATGACTTTCCACGTAAGCTCGAGTCTCCGAATTGTCAAGCAAAGCTGCATCAGATTGGAACAACCCCCTTCTCTGGGACACCAGCATATAGTAGTGTTGGTCAAATTTCAAGGAGCTTCCTGGATCCATCTCCACCAGTATATTTGCACCATTTTGCTTACATTTCTTCCTTAATGCAGCCACATAGTTAGGATCCATAGATGGGTCGAAGTCGTTTATGTCTCCCTTACCAGTGAAGTTATAGAGGCGGTTTGTGAATGATGCACAATGAGATGTTCCAATTGTGTGTGCCCCTACACAAATTTACAAAAATTGGTCTATGTTAAACCAATGCGAATTTATAATTGCTCAGTCATTTTGTGTAAGATTAGTCATTACATTATACATGTACGTACCTGATAAGACAACAAGATCCTTCATGCTAAGTCCCTTCCCTTGAAAGCTTGCCTTCAAGGAGCTTATATTAAAAAATGGTGGTGGCAAATCAGCTAAGGCATCATTTAGTAGTGAAACAGAACCATCTCTTCTTCCTGTTTCAACGTCCCATGACAAGCCCCCGTCCTACACAAGGATAAAACAAGCAAGCATGGTTGAGTGTATTTGTACAAATTTGTATGTATAACAGAATATATAGGGGAAAGGAAACTGAAGAGATAATTACCGCAACCACGACATCTCTAGCCACCAAAGCTATTATATCAGCACATGAAACAACTCCAGGGCAAGCCTTTTCCAATGCGGCCTTGACTCTATCTATAATTTGATAACCTCTAAGAGTCTGATTTGGAATTGCATCTTTCTCAGCTTGTTTTGTAGGAGAATCTAGAAGAATGGAAGCATCACAACCCTACAAACAAAACATACAGCACAGAACAACATTTAGTACAGAGCAACAAATTGTTACAAATGAAGAAGCGACCTACATGCATTTAAATTATATAGATTGAATTTAGACATACCTTAACAAAACAATCATGAAAGAACATCCTTAGCAAGGGGCCAGAGAGAGAAGGCGCCACGGAAAGCGTTTCTTTGACAACTTGGTTCGTTATGGCCTCGGCTTGAGGACATGACTTGAGATAGAATCCCACCTTGAGGCCTTGAGCATTGACACAGCTAAAGACTAAGGAAGAGAAAACAAGTAAGTGAAACAAGTTTATGGATATAGCCATCTCTTGGTATGTATGTTATGAGCTTTGTGTTGGTATTATGAGTAACTATCAAAATGGAACTTCAAATATATATACTAGTTGTGTTGAGCATTGAACAGATCATATAACATGTCAAGTATTGGACGGATTGTCATCAAAAAAGTTTATTTAGAGGTTTTTTTTGGTTGGTACTCCAAGTATTATTGAACGACAATAGACAGAAATAAGTAGTTACTTAAATTAAATGGTCTTTTTGGCGCGACTCTTAACAGCCGACGTTGATGTACCAAACGTTTTATTTGATAAATACTCCGTATTCGGATTAGTATGAGCATAGCAGCAGACATAGGGAAGTCGTTTTGTGCGGATTAATCCAAATGCATGCATATCAACATCATGTAAGACTTTTCTTCAATTATATATTAACTGATGATGGCTTCTTAAAACTATTGATAATAATAATAATAATAATAATAATAATAATAATAATAATAATAATAATAATAATAATAATAATAATAATAATAATAATAATAATAATAATAATAATAATAATAATAAATCAAGGCAGAAAAAAGAAAAGGTCCATTGAAATGATTTCATATATTGCGCGAGTAATATATAGTTTAATTTTGTAGCTCTGGTTGAAGATAAAAGCAGCATCAAATAAAATCGTCAAAAACATAATTTAAAAGGGATTGGGGGTTCATGTATATAGTTTAACACAAGTGGGGAATCATTAGTTAGTTAGCTCAACTTAATTAAGCTGATAAAATAACAATTCACTTTGTAGTTTGATTCATCAGCATCTAACAGCTTGGATATGTAAGACTTTTTGAATAGCCATCATCTTGACAGTAACATCTCAACCCACCTTCTTAGTTAGTTCTAATGAAGTGCCACATGGATTGATATGCCTCCAAAAAAAAAATCATGAGAGTGAGGTAAAGGATTAACCTTCAAAGTTTGTTTATGTAGGAAACAGAATTGAAAATTTCAATTTCAATTTCAATTTTATTCCATATAGGCTATACATGTACATTCGTTTTGTATTCTTAATGTAGCGAAATGAAAGGATATAATAGGGTTTTCAAAAGACAAGGTGGTAAAATATTATTTGAGTGACCATAAATTTGAATAGATTAAGTCCCACAATTATCTTCAAGCATACATTCACGTCAACATTTAAGAGTGTGTTTGAAATCACATGTTTTATGCAAGGGATGAGGAATCGAGAGGGAGTTGGGATGAAAACTAAAAGACTCATATTCCCACTTTTTTAATACCACCGGGGAGACTGGTAATTATTGGAGGTGGAATAGAGGTTTCTAAGTCAAATTATCATCATTCACAATGTTAAATGTCTACCGATTATGTCTCTTTTCTTTTAATGTAATTTTGGTGAATTAACTTTTTAATTCCCAAGCTATTCTCAAATCTAATACCCACGTGAACAACAAGGTAATGGAATTAACTACACAAATTCATATTCCCAAGAGAAATCCCATCACCATTCCCAATTTCTCAAATTCTCTCTCTTTTTTTTTTTTTTGCTCGTCAAAAAAGAAGGTGGAAGTGAATGGCGATCGAGGCACCCCCCAATACGTCATGTTTGGATTCTCGTGTTCAATAGCGAACATATCAGACTAGCTGAACAATCAGCACAAACGCGTCAACGTAACACTAACAAGGGGCTAGTATCTCAAATTATCATTTACAAGTCTAAAACACCCCCTTATTTCAAATCTAAGCTCCTAAACAAACCATAACAGAGTTGAACTCACATAAATAGAATTGGACTAAACTGGACTAATTTGAGTTACAAAATGTGTGTTGATGTACATCGCCTTAGGCTCTGTTCTCACAAAAGTGAATTAAACTTAACTGAGCATGCACTAAATTGAATTAGCAATATGTAAGAAAAAACAGAAGTTAAAATAAAACTTAACTGAGTCGAATTTGAAGGATAAAGGGGAATAGGGCTTTAGTTTCAACATCAACAAAGGATAAAGATTTTTTTCATCAGAAGGAAATTTGCAAAAGAGGGTGATGGACTATATATGTTCAAGTCAAACCCCAGTCCACTTCAAAATCAAGGATAAATCATCTGTCACGATTTAACAGTACTGAACCAAAATTCTGCCACTGAGAACTTAGAGTCGTTTGTCTATGACTAAAATTTCATTCAAGAAACTGTTAACCTGTGAGGAATATAAATCAGGATATGTCCTGTAATGGTCTACGTGGGGAGAAGATCCAAAGTTAAAGGACGACACGGTTATACCCTTCATCTTTTGGTGATGAATAAAATCCTCTACAGCCTGGTAGGGGATGACTTTATCAGCTGTGCTATACAGATAAAGCTGAGGAAAAGGGGGCTGGTTCTCGGAGAGAAGAGAGATGATTTTCGACAATCTCCTATTGAGTATATGATGAATCCGTCAGAATCCACACATTTCAGAAAAATAACAGATATAATTTAAGTAGCAAAATAAGCTGCATACTCACTTGTTCACATCCGGCAACTGCAAAAGAAAGGAAAACATCTTCTCCAAAACTAGGAAAAGAGCAGCCTCAATTTTGAGAGGGTCTTCATCCTGCAACTTTGCACTATATCTCTCTCTATCTGGTTCTGTGGCTTCAGCCAAGGGATATACAATAGTGTTGCGTTTCTTCACCAGTGCAGCAGTGAAACCAGCAGCCCAAACCTGAAACAGTAAGCAAAGTTTTCTGATGAATAACAGTGACTGATTCTCTCACTACATCTGCATAATGTAAAGGCCCAGAAGGGCACATCATAAGAACACCTACAAGCTAAACTTCAATAACAGAATCAATAGAAGTAACCAATACTATAAAACTACTCCTCCTTTGCACATGAGGAAAGACCATTCTCCCCTCACACCTCCCTCCATTTTCCATTCAATTTTAACCACGAACTACCATCAACGTGGTCTCTACTTGTCATGGGTCACCTTGAGTGACCTCTCCAGAGTATGAAGTATGGAAACCACAAACCATGTGATTCATAGTAGCTGCCCTAGCTGGTGTTCTTGTAACTACCATAACAAGAAGCAATTTAATGTTTGGTAGCAGGCTCTAAATGAGCGCATATGTATCTCATGTCAAACATCAAATTTCAGAAAGCTAAGCAATTTTAGAACAGCCTCATCTCAAATGTAAAAAGAAAAAAAAAAATCAAATTCAATACACCCTTATTTGCTTTATCTGTAACTCTTTGGAGATCTCCAGGACACTTTGATATCAATCACTAATAAAGGAAGTACATAATGATCACATGTGACCCAAAAACAAGGTGCACCTTTTCTTGAGAGCTTCCCACTTCTTTGATTGTTCCTTCACAGGAACTACAGGAGCATTGCAAACTGACGAATTAATAAAGGCCTTTTGAGTTGCCAAGCATGGGAAGCTGTTTTCTCGTAAAGTTGAAAATGTTTTCCACATGGTGATCTTTTCACTGCTTTGGACCATAGATAGAGGTAACATGACAGTCTCCTATGCTTCATAGATAGGGTAACAACAATCCTCCCCTTGTTGATATGATAATTAAAAATTGGGTAACTCACTCAAGTAGTACTTAGGCCAAACAAGAATCAATTAGGTCACTTCAGGCACCTGACTAGTAGAATATGTTTAGAGCACAAGATCGACACTAGGTAATAACCTAGACTGGAGCATCCATGGTAGTGCTCGCTCTAACCAGAAAACGCCCTGCGATACTAAAGCACAAAAAAAATTGATGTCTTGAATTTAAAGGAACTATGTTCTAGGAGACAGTGATTAAATAAGTGAACTTCACAGTAAAAATTGCCAGTTATTCATGTCAATCTTCTTTGGGTATCTTCTGAAATACGAGAGAAAGAAAAGGAATGGGGATTTGTTTAATGATTAGACCCTAGTACAGAAACGACCACGAGATACGGAGAGGAAACACGTAAACGGGGAGATCAGGAATACAAATTTTTATGCCAATTAACTTTAGGTATCTTCTGCAACGGGAGAAATGTCCATTTCTGACACCGACCATATGCAGAGTATTTGTGCATCAAAAAAATAAAGCCTAAGCCATGGTCTGCATAGAGAAGAAAAACAGCGAGAATAGACACAGAATGACAAAAATAGGCAAGGAAGGAAAATAACACAAGGGAAAAGACGAGATAGAGGGTAGCAGAGAAGGAGATTGCCAGAAAGAGAACGATGTATTTTATGATTGTTTTCCATCATCAACACACTCCCAAGTTGTAACAGTTATAAATCAAAAATTTACAAATTTAAAACCTTGGCTAGTTTCGGAAAGTTTCATAGACACTAAGGGCTCGTTTACTACCTTGCAATCAAAATGCAATGCAATGCAATCAATTTATAGAGTATATGTGGGGTGAAAAGTGAAGGAGTGGGAGAAGAGGGATGAAAAAAGTGGGGTTGATTGCATTATCTAATGTAATCACAATTGCTCAATTTTTTCAATGTAATGGTGATTACTTTGGATGGTGTAATCAAACTCACTTTTTCTATATCTTTTTACCCCCTTCTTCCTTTTCCACCACACATTTACTCTATAAATTGATTGCATTGCATTGCAATTGATTGCAAGGTAGCAAACACCACCTAAGTCAAAATGGTTCAGCCAATTAGGTACTTGCTTGACTTCTCATTCATAAAACCACAAACTCACTAGTGGAACCAATAATGTCCAGATGTTTCAAGAAAGTTTGCCAAACAACTAGCATTTCATGCCCTCTCAAAGCGGTAAACATTGTTGTGAAATATCAGGCGCATGTCACAAATTCGATGAGTAGATACTAATACGAACAAGGCAATCCCATAACAGAAAATCCTAACCTTGAGTGAGTCCTCAAAAACACAGCAAACAAAGAGAATTCAATTACCTTAGGATTCAATTCCGGATCCCCTCCTGAATCAACAATACATCCTCTAATCCTCTCTATAAGATCAGGCCTCTCTTGTAAATGACCAAGAATAGCACCATATCTGCAAACACAACAGAAAACCAAAAGCATCAGCACATCTCCTATACTTGTATCATATGCATGGCTATGACCAAGCTCAGTCCACATGTAGAGTCAGTAAACAACATACACTGAGTGCAGCTAGCACATGCTAACTAAGGTTTAGGGTCATCAATATTTCAAAGTTTCATACAATGGTCAAATCATACCCACATATCTAATGTCAACTAAATGGGGGGTGCCAAAACAAATTGTCCCAGCACCGCTACTACGAAATATATACAGATCAAAGTAACAACAAAAGGCAGTAAACTAGTAAACTTTCCATCAACAAAATAAAACCAAACTAGGAGAGATGGAATAATCAACCTACACAAGCCAACCGGTATTGCTAAATGTGTGAAAGATCAAGCACCGTTCTTTCCCCTCGCCTTTCGACAACCACGAAACGAGCTCGTCCGCCAGCTCACGAATCCGATACTCAACTTTCCTCCCTAAATCAAACCAAAACACATCTTTGACAGGCACAACAAATGTAATGGCATCAATCCCTCTCGAAGTGTACATTTCCGCGTACCTTTTCAAGTGCTTCGGCTTCGCTCCCAACCACCCTAAGATCACCGCCGTAACCTCGTGTTTCACGCCACCGGCGGAAACTCCGGGACTCGAAATTGGGGACGAAGGTCTGTACCACTGGAAAACGCTGCCATTGTTAGCCTCAAAATTGACGGAATTGAGGTCTTCGACAGGGTGAATTGAAGAATTGTGGGAGAATTGGGTGGAAGAGGAGAGAGAAAACGGAAACCCTAATTTGGGGAAATTGGGTTGGTTTAGGGCATTTGAGGAGAGAGAAAGTGAAGTGAAGGAGACGTTTCTGGGTTGTTGAAGAAAATGAGGAGAGAGATTGAGAGGGCGAAGTTGAGGGTGGTGGTGAGATTTGAGAGTGCGAATGAGAGTGAGAGAGTGGGGTTTGGAGAAAATTTGGCGGTTGAGATTGAGAGGGTATAGAATTCTCATTGCCATTAGTGAATCCATTGATTTTGACGATTGTTGTTTGAAGAATTAGGTCACACTACTATGCCCTTCTATTTCAATTGGATAGCGGGGTAGCCATTAGAGGAGAAACTGGAAGGGGAAAGACCACCGGCTTCGGAATTCGGATCGACATGAAATGAAACCAAAAAGTCCCCCGAAAACTGTTGAGCATGTCAAGGAGAACTCATTCAAGAAAAATTAAAAAATACTCCTAAAAGACAACAAATTCTAATTCATTAAAAAAAAAAAACGTTTTTGTATTTTTTTTCTAAAAAAACAAAAAAAAAATTATTATCAATAAATTATAATATCGATAACATCTTTAATTACAAATTGGAGAGTCGTAAACCTTACATAAGGTTGATGATCAAACTCACCAACTAAACCTAAGAAACCACCTCAAGCACTACTTTAAATTTGGTCAACAAAGGCTATGTTTGGCAAAACTACTTGTAGCTGTAGTTGCGAGATGTAGTTACAAGCTGTAACTGTGGGCTATAGCTTCCACTAGTTGTGAGCTGTAGCAATTTTAAATAAAAGTGTTTGACAAAACTAGCTGTACCTGTGAGTTTTAAAATGTAAATCACATAAAAAGACACACCGAAACATATAACATGTGGGAGCTTTTCCACACCACCCAATACCCATAGTAGTGAACATGAGGATTTTCGAAGGTATGCAAATGGTTGCGGTCCTTGTGAAGTTCTTGCAAGTCACAGTCGAACTATAAGCTATACATTTGAATAGACCCTACTTAGTTAGCAATTTTTATTTTATTTTATGTGTATTAACACTTGTTTTTGGAGTGAATGCAGAACCAATAAGAAATACATTATAAATAAATAAATAATAATAATAATAATAAAGCAATTTATAAACAATAAATATATTAATTAATTGAGGACCCCTAAAAATTTAAATTGTGGAATTTAATTGGCCCGGGAAAATTAAGCAGGTCTCCTTAAAAACTGACAAAAGGCAGGACACAGGAAGTGGGGTGGGGGTAGGGGGGCTTAAATTTGGCCACGCCTCGTACCTCCGAGACTTACCTCCAGCCACAACATTTTCTTTATACAATCTGCTGAATGAACACACATTTCCCAAATGTACCTTTCAATTTAGCTTACTGAACAAGAAAAAAAACTTCAAATTTGACTAATTTTCCATTTTAATTCGTGGGTCAGTGGAGGTTTTTCTTGGTAGCTAGCATTTCCATGTCGTCTTCATCATGCCTAACATCATCAACTAATCCAATCAGAACCCAGTTGTCTTTTCTTCAATCTAACAGGTCTTTAGCTCATTCAGGTAACTTCCATTCATTACTTGCAATTTTGTGTAAGTTGCGCTTTTTATTGATTTACAACTAAAATGGGTTTTGTCTATTTTTGCCTGACTCTTTGAAGGTAGCAAATGCCAAATTAGCAGGAGAAGATTTGCTTTGAGTGGAATTATGGCTGTAGGAGCTTCATCCATGGATGCTTCCCTTACTGCAAAACCCGTTCAAGGTGTCTACTTTAAGTGCCTTCATATTTTATCTGTTATTGTCTGGTTGAGTTGCAAATTGATGCCCTTCAAGATTAAACTAGGGCAATTGGGAGTAGCCCTTTTGTCTGGAACCTATATTCTGCCGTTCCATTTTGCTGATTGAATGCTTTTGCAGCCCATAGAGTAAATCAGAAGGAAATGAAATTAGCAGAAATGATAATGAAAAACTGCTGATGTTTCATTACCTTTCCCACAAATTTACTGTCTTAAAATAAAGGTTCAAATTGCCTGATATTTGTTGAACATTTAATTGGAAGTGGCTTCGAGCTTAGTGTAGTGATGCACCTATTCCTTCTCACTTTTTTGACCATAGGTTCAAATATCCTTTACAATGATAGCAGCCATCGATGGTCTAAGCGATACTCTAGGTGTGAGGACATATAATGTAAGTTCTGCAGACAATCCGAAAACATCCATATATCATTTTAATCATGAATAGGGCTACTACACATTTGACTAAATGGCAATGCATAGACGCGGGGAAGATATTACTAGTGATAGAGGTTGCCATCAATAAGTGAGGTGCCTTAAAGGCTTACATAATATTTTTAGTAATCAATCCTCAGTAATCTCATTGAAGATGGAATCTTTACACATTTGACTATATGCATAGACGTGGAAAAGATACTTGCTAGTGAATCAGTGATATAGGCTGCTTCAATGAGTGAGGTCCTCTTTTTGATATGCTAGGTCTCTGCCATTACCTTGTAAAGTAACCTTGATTACACATTATCTCATACGGCATTGTCACAGGTTGTGGTTGTATGACTTAAGTAAGGTTACATATCTCGCTCCTGTTCTATCTGTCAAGCTGATGACAATACATATTTGGTCATTAGTGGAAGCAAAATGATAATTGTGTGATATTTATTCATTGTTTCTCCAGGGGTGGAAAGATTGCCATTCAAACCAGAAGGATATAATTTTTGGACATGGAGAGATCATAAAATACATTATGTGGAACAAGGAGAGGGGCCTCCTATCGTTCTTGTACATGGATTCGGTGCTTCTGCATTTCATTGGAGGTTTCTTCCATGTTTTGTTTCAGTACTTGGTCCATAATCTTAATTCTGCTTCAACTGAATGCATTAGTCATTATACACTCATGTTAAGATGTCTCAATATTATTTCATTTGATTTATGATACATTTGACTTATGATTTCTTGATCTGCAAATATTGTCCGATATGTTTCATCTGAATTATTATTGTGTTGAAGTCTTGAAATATGAAGGTTTGTGGTGTGTTTTGACATTAGAATTTGAGTTGGTTTTGAGGGGAAATATTTCATGATCCGCTTAGGAAAGGAGCCAAATCGAGCATATTGTTCTATGAGCTCTACTTCTTTTCTAGACATAACCACCCATAGGTGTATGAAGTCCTCTTGCTTTGCATAAGTGCAGGTACAACATACCTGAGCTGGCTAAAAGGTACAAGGTTTATGCATTAGACTTGCTTGGATTTGGATGGAGTGAGAAGGCACTCATAGACTATGATGCTTTGGTTTGGAAGGATCAGGTGGTTGATTTTCTTGAGGAAGTAGTCAAAGAACCTGCTGTTGTGGTAGGGAACAGGTAATAAGCCAGAAAAGTTTTATCCTTTCAATCCTTAATTAACCATCTCCATGTGTCATCTATTGAAGCATGAACTGCATGACTTACATTCATAATTAATGTAGACTGTATGAAGTTGAGTTATGTAGCCATTTTCAAGTGAATTCTGGCTTTAGTTATTCACATTGTGACACCACTTGATTTCCTTATCCCTAGACTAGTTGCTGCCTTTTTGTTGGATGTTCTTTTGTTGCACTCGTGGATAGGTCGACAATTTTGTTTGTGCCAATTTCTTCTATTTTGTCTCATTGGGTTTTGTAATTAGCTCTGTATTTAAGTGTTTTATTTTTTTGGGTTTTCAAGGAGGCACAAAGGCTTATAGGAATTGAGCCTTCAATCTCTAGTTGGAGGACAATGTTCATCTCTTGGTTCCCAAGTGTTTTATTTTATGTTCCAAGATTAACATACTTTTATGCATAATCGTTTCAGTCTTGGAGGCTTTACTGCACTAGCAGCGGCAGCGAGTTTGCCTGAAAAAGTGGTTGGACTTGTACTTTTGAATTCTGCCGGACAGTTTGGGGATCCAAATCCCACACCCATTGAATCTGAAGATAACCCCTTTGAGAAACTCATCTTAAAGCCTATCAAAGAAGTTTTCCAACGTGTAGTCCTTGGATTTTTATTCTGGCAGGCAAAGCAGCCTGCTCGCGTAATGTCGGTTCTTAAAAGTGTAAGTTGCTATTTTCCTGAATCGTTATACAAGATCAGGAACTAATGAATAGTTTAAAGATCTGTAAGTCGGAATCTGGAGTAAATTCTCAATCCTTTGCCACTATTTGCTTAGAAATTTATCGGAGCATTATTGACCTGCAATTTCATAGTTATTGGAGTTAATTTATCACCATCAGTTGATCACAATATATATTGGCTTTCTTTTACTAGATTTAATCAACATGGGCTTTGTAATGCACAGGTGTACATAAATAGCTCCAATGTGGATGACTATCTTGTGGAGTCGATAACCCAACCAGCATCAGATCCCAATGCCGGAGAAGTTTATTATAGGTATAGACTCAGTTACATATCCTCATTATCAATTTTCCATTTCAGTTTCAGAATGTTAAAGTATGTGATTGGTAACTATGACTTGTTGAGATGAATTGCTACTTCTCAAAGCAGCTATCTTTTGTTGGTGCCAGATTGATGACGCGCTTTATGTCCAACCAGAGGAAGTACACACTTGACAGCCTCTTAAGCAAACTCTCTTGTCCACTGTTACTGCTCTGGGGTGATCTAGACCCCTGGGTGGGTCCTACCAAGGCCAGGCAAATCAAGGAGTTCTATCCCAATACATCAGTTGTTAATCTCCAAGCTGGACATTGCCCACACGATGAAGTCCCAGAACTTGTGAACACAGCTTTATTAGATTGGTTGTCAAGTTTGAACCTTGAAGCTTTTTTGCCAAACACAGCAAATGTATCATAAAATTTTGAAATCTAAAAATGCTGACCATATGTACATTTATCTTGAATTGTAATTAGTGTAAATTTTGTTGGTCGTTCATGGAAGCCTGTCTACAGATGTACAAAGTCGATCCTATCTGTGATTCGCTCCCTTCACAGTGACTTGTACTTCGATTTTTCGCATTGTGGTGAAGTTGGCCATCCAGGTCAACTCAAATCTACAAGGTTTTGAGCTTCAAAAGAGTTGAAAAGTGGGGTGGGTTTCCAAATACCATCTCGATCAACAGACTCCTTTTGCTATTAGTCTCAAGGTTTCCACAGCCAGCAATACATTAAATGCATCATATTGACTATTGAGTTCCAAATGCAATCTGAGCAAACAATCTTGCTTTTACCGTCTGAAAGTGAAGGTATTTCTTTCTCTGATTGTTGTACTACAAAGGAAAGAGTGTAGGACTATAGTCTATAATACACATTGGACTCTTCAACATCATATCTACAAACATAAGATGAGACATGCCTACTACATGTTTACCCACCCTGTATTTTGGCAACAAGCTGTTTGAACCTGCCTAAAACAAGTTCACCCACCCTGAATTTTCGCAACAAGCTGCCCACAAGTGGTATTGCAGTAGAAAAAACTGATGTGAACACATTAGTGAAAAATCTTGCACGCTCCGGTGCAACACCTGTCACTGCAACGTTGTAGGTGACGTACAATGCAAAGAGGCAAATTTGAAGCTCTACTTGTAATGGAAATTTGCTCGTTAGAGTGCCAATCATGAACAGAGAAACGAAAAGTCCAATGGAATTGGATGTCACTAACAAGATATAAGACACCATATTGTGGGTGCCCATTATGGAAGTTCCAGCAACATGTCCTTGTTGGTCATCTTGCCATACGCCACCAGGAGGACTGATGCCAACTTGGTAAGTCGCTGTTGCCACTAAGACAGCTATCACTAACAGTGTAGTCCGAACCTCGCTTAGAGAGTCTCTTCCAACTTGAAACTTGAAGTACTCAACAAGACTACATGAACTCATATTTACTGGACCATGAGCATGCCTGGAGTTAACGGTGATATTATTATTGACAGCAAGATCTTGAGCTTTTAATGCTCCTGCACCCTTGAGTATCTCCTGGATTTCTCGATTACCAGCTTCACTTGGAAAAATCAATAACAAATCCAGTGCAGTCAGTCCGCTCTTGTTAATGGCATTAACCTCCAATGTCTCCGGGTCATTACCTAAAAGCAATTCCAAGACCTGCATTCATTTGTTTTAGTTGATAGATGAAGAAAGCCTAATAACTGAAACAACCAAAGGTACCAGCCAAAAGCAGTGACAAATGATGTTTCAATTTCTCTCCTCCCCACCCCAACCCTGATCCCGCAGCTCCCACCCCCAATATGAAAAGTTGACAGGATAGCATCTATGAAAAGTATCTAAGATGTTCACTCAAGACAGTTTAGGGCCTCAGGGGTGTTTTTATGTTAATAACCCATCTATCTGCTCACATCTTAGATACTCGAAATTTAGTGGCAAAAAATTAACCACTTGATACTATTAATTTCAAATAAAAATACACAATATCCTATAACAGGTAAGCAGAAGGCATATTTCTTCAGACTTGGGAAGGTAAAACAAATACTTGGCCAAGTTAGTAGACTTGCCTGCCTGTCTTTCTTCCAGGTTGCAAGGTGCAGGATGGTATTGTCATGTTCATCCTTCTGTTTCAGGATCTCTTCCCAGTTGATATTTTGCCTAATCCAGTTCAACATGACACAAAAGCTCCCAAATTGACAGTTCTTAACAGCAAGATGCAGAGCAGTCTCATTCTGCACCGTCACATCCTCAATACATCCTTCGCAATTTTCCAGCATTTCACTCACCACATCAACCATTCCATTTCTCTGCATAATGCACAGGTGTTTTCTTCTCCTTTCCTTGGACGCGACAAAGCTTTGGGTCAACCCTGATCATCTCTCTCACTATCTCTATGTGCCCGTTTACAGATGCTAAGTGCATCGGGCTATATCCTTCCGAATTCAACTGTCTCGCAAGCCCCGGTTTCCACCTTAGTATTTCCCTTACAAAATCCATATGTCCAGCTGCACATGGATAGTGTAAAGGATTTTGACCAGTGCATATAAGCGGTACTTGATGGAGGATAAGGGGATTTTCTGCTAGCAGTTGGTGAAGTTTCTCTACATCTCCTGTCTGAGTGATCTGGAACAGTCTATCCATTCCTGCAGAAGATAAATTCTGCAGAGTTCTTACACCAAATCTTCTGGTTTCTCTGCGAAAGAAATGGAAAGTAGAGCCAAAAGTTGTAAAAAGAAGCGTTGAATTATAATGTGAAACCATTGCTGAATCAAACATATTAGTCAAACTTTGCACAAGATTATTTTGAAAATATTATCCTCTTCACTATGCTGTCAAATTTTATATTTGTGATGGTTTTAATGACTGCTAAGTGCGGAAAACGTATTCGGAATTTCAGGCGTGAATAATATGTCAAGCTAATAAAATATTTCAGGACAAATAGTAGATAAATACTCTTTTAAGCAGCAAGAATATATGGTCAAATTCATGATCACAATTTTTTTGCCAAACATAAGAACGTGGAGTGGTTTGCCAATAAACAGTAAGCAGATGATCATCTGATGCAACTTGATGTTGACCAAAGTATTCAGATTAGAAAAACCTTATGTACTATTACAACAAAGTAGTAGTATTTGGTTGTTCAGGGCTCAAAGTAGCTCACATGTATAAGTGTGCAACTCAGCAACTCTAACTATTTGAAGCAAGTAGATGTCCAAGAATGAAGCTGGCCCCGAAATGCTTTTCCTTTCATTGTGAGGAGTGATAATCATCTAATCAAGAAGGAGCAACTAAAAAGAACCAGAAGACTGTGAAACTGAGACTTAAAACTTGGCTGTTCAATAACTGTTTAAAAGAACAAAAATGGTGGTTGATTGTCTTCTGGATGGTTTAGCTTGGATAATGAATTTGTATAGTTGTTGACTCACTTATGATCAATGTTAATATGAACTTGACCGCCTCAGCGGCTCAATCATACTAACAAAAAGAAACTAAGACTGTAACTTTTGGCTAATCAGCTCCATCACAGTCAAAGACAAACTAATAGAAGTAGCCTATAACTTTAAGCCCACAAAAAACTGTGTTAGAAGGTGGTTGTAGCAAGCACCAAAAGATTAATAATGTAAAGGTATAACCAGCCAAGGTAGTCTTACACAAATTACATGATTTGCAGCCGTATTATTTTTGGCCATTATGGCTTCCAATCCAAATATGTGACCAATGCCACAAAAGTAGAAAACTTAACTTGTCAGAGACGCCTTTCCAGAGTTTTCCTTTCTAATAAAGTGAAGGCTCATTTCATAGACTGCGCAATACTACTCCAAGTGAAGGTGTCTCATCCTCAGTTTTTGTCGAAAAGAAAAAGATCAAGATTTCTACTAGCTTGGTAAATACTAGTGGAGTAATTCTAAAGTAGGAAGGGTCTCAGGCATGCATATATATGAGATAAATTGTAAGAGTATAATTCTTTCCTGATTCTTTTAACACCTTGGCCAACTTCTGCCACGAAACATGCCTACCACAAGTTTACCACAACTTCCAGCAATGCATTTTCGCAGAAAAAAGGCAATAAACGGCATTGCAGTAGGCAAGATTTCTGTAAACACATTTGCGTAAACGCTACTGGTGCTATGTGGGGAAGCACTCGTTACTGCAGTAACGTAGGTAAAATACAGTGCGAAAATGCAAATCTGAAGCTCTGGTAGTAATGGAAATTTTCTGGTTAGTGTACCAATCATGTAGATAGATAGGGTTAATCCAATGGAGTTGCATGTCATTAGCACGTTATAAAACACCGGATTATGAGTGCCCATGATGGATTTTCCAGCAACATGTCCTTGTTGGTCGTCTTGCCATAGGCCACCAGGAGGGTTGATACCAACTTGGTACGTCGCTGTTACCACCAAGACAGCTATCACTAAAAGTATAGTACGAACATCACTTGGAGAGTCCCTTCCCTCGTGAAATTTGAAGTATTCAATCAGATCATGCGACCTCATATTTACTGGAGCATGAGCAGATGATGAGCGAGGTGCGATATTGACAGCAAGATCTTGAGCTTTTACTGCTCCGGCACCCTTCAATATCTCCTGGATTTCTCTATCACCAGCTTCACTTGGAAAAATCAATAACAAATCCAGTGCAGTCAGTCCACTCTTGTTAATGGCATTAACCTCCATTGTCCCTGGATCATTACCTAGAAGCAATTCCAAGACCTGCATTCATTTTGTTTGGTTGATTTATGAAGGAAATTTGATCGACAAACAACTATTACCACTGTTTTATTGAAGATTGTCCCCCGCCCCACACCCGAAAAAAAGAAAAAGAAGCTACTTTGTAAAATAGCAAGTTATAACTTTCATGATTCTGTAAGCTAACCGCGACAAGTGCTGACGATAATTTTCGATTTCTGAAGTACTAGAGAAGATCATAGTATTTGAAATTATCTAACTTCTACACCAAAACTTCAAACTGAAAATCCATTTTGGGAGGATAGGAGTGGGGATAGGAGTGGTCAACTATAAATGAGTATTTTCTATTTTCTTCCATCTTAGAGGTTACAAATTAAAGGTTAGATGATCAAAGAAGAAGAAAAATTGCAACTTAATAGTTAATAATGAATTCACATGCCATTGAAGAGAGCTCCTACACCTTACCCTCCATGCTGATGTAAATATAGATCAAATTTAACCTAAAAACTAAGTTGTATCATCTAGCACAAATTGCATTTTATTCAAACATATGAAGGACGAAGCAAGTTAAGGCCAAGGTTTAATATACTAATCCCTCGGTTTCCTTTTTAACTTCTTATTTGCTTTTTTGAGGTCAAACTTTGTACTTTGGCCGTAAATATATATCACTACAAAAAAAACGAAAAATAGCTGCGAATTATAACCGCAGCAAACAACCCAAAACCGTAGCTAATTTGCTTCAGCGACGGATTTAGCGGCGGGACGAGTCCGCCGCTATTTTGCTCGACGCTGAGCAAAAACAGCTAAGTCCGTAGCTGATATCAGCGGCGGGACTTATTGTTCCCGTAGCTGACATCAGCTGCGAAATAATTCAATTCCGCAGCTGAGAATTTTACAAAAAAAAAATTGAAAAAACGAATTTATTTGGACGCCTGAAGCTCAAGGAGCTGGCCTAATATCAAGTGGGCCCCCCTCCACCCACTTTGATTGCTGTGCAGGGGAGCTGGGCCCCAAGCTGTCCCCTCTCTTTCCAGCCCACAATGAGAATTAAAATCAGCTTCTTTGCCTCCAAGGGGATTCGATCCCTGCTCACGCATGTGGGGGACCAAGCATTCCACCAGCAAGCCACACACCAAGTTGCCAATATATAATGCAGCGTATTATATTTAACATATCTTTTGACCCAGCTAAAAAAACTAGTTAGCGACGGAATTAATTAATTCCGCAGCTAATTTAGCTACGGAATTAATCAATTCCGCCGTTAATTTAGCTGCGGGGGTAAATTCCGTAGCTAAAATTTTAAATTTTTTTTTTTTAAAATATCAGCTACGGAATTTAATTTTCCGCAGCTAATTAATTTCCGTAGCTAAATAGCTGCGGAAAAAAATCCGCAGCTAATTTTGCTACGGAAATTTTTCCGCAGCTAAATAGCTACGGAATTCAATTTTGAATTCTGCAGCTAAATAGCGATTTTTTTGTAGTGTATAAGTTATGATTTGAAAGTAAATATGCATTATTAGATTCCATATGAAATGTATTTCAAATGTCAAATTTTTATAAATTTTTCTTGTATTTGTTTTTATAGATATTGATGGTCAAAGTACTACATTAGAGACCACGAAAAAACAAGTAGGAAGTTTAAAGAGAAACAGAGAGGGAGTACTAATAGAGTTGTTAGACTTGCCTGCCTACTTTTCTTCCAGGTCGCAACATGCAGGATAGTATTGCCATGTTCATCCTGCTTACTCAGTATGTCTTCCTTGCCCTTTTGCCTAATCCAATCCAACATAACCTGAACACAGCCATATTGGCAGTTCTTAACAGCAAGATGCAAACCTGTCTCATTCTGCACCGTAACATCCTCAATGCATTCTTCACAGTTTGCTAGCATTTCACTTAAAACATCGACCCTCCCTTTCAGCACTGAAAAATGCAAAGGTGTTCTCCTCTCTCTTCCTTCAACCTGACAAATATTTGGATCATTTCTGATGATCTCTCTCACTATCTTGATATGCCCATTTGCAGATGCTAAGTGCATAGGGGTATATCCTTCTGGATTCAACTCTCTTGCAAATTCAGGCTTCAATTGTAGTATTTCCCTCGCAAAATCCAAGTGCCCAGCTGCGGAAGAAAAATGTAAAGGATTTTCAGCACATGAAAGCGGGACTTTATGGAGAATAAGTGGATCTTCCACTAGTAGTTGGTGGAGTTCCTCAACATTTCCTCTCTGAGTGATCTGGAACAGTCTATCCATTGCTGCAGAAGAAAAATTCTCCATGGACTTTGCACAAACTTTCTGGTTCTCTCTTCAAGTGGCTTTGTTGCTGACTACCCAAAGAAACAAGAATACCAGGAATAAATAGTACTAAGCAATGGAGGAGTTTAATACAATATAAAGAAATTACTTCAGAATATAGTCTTCACAATCCTGTTGAAATTTTTATATCATGACGTTGTAATCAAACACGTCTAGAAACTTAATTTAAACATAAATGTTGATAGCTGGACACAGATGTGAATTTAGTCGCTTAATGATTTAGATGGTTAGATTATTTATAATGTGGCTGCGAGAAGCATGCAGCATTATTCAGCCTGAAATGGTCAATATGACAATATCTATGAGATATTGATAGTAACAAAGTGATCGAGTGATTGTCATTTGTCCATATGATCCTATTTTGGCACTTTAGATAGGCTAGGAACTTTGGGGCACAGTGTGAGAATGTACATACAGACTATACAGTAGGTTGTATTGCCAGGGAGGAGAGAAGGCATCAAGCTTAGACTCTGAGTGCTGCTCCCACAAACAAAAGGGAAAGATTGTTGTCGCTGGTGCAGAGAGAAAGCCTCAAACAAGGAATGTGAGAAGCTAAACTAGTGAAAAAAACTGACAATTTAGCTTGGTTGCAAGTATTGTACGATAGCAATTTCATGACTGACTATATTTTCACAACTTTTCCTAATCAGAATTAAACTTTTTTTTGTTCCGCTCCCATAATGTGTCTCTGATTCAGGTGATACTATAGCTCAGAAGTAAAGAAGCTCGAGGATTCGTCACTCAGATTCCAAAACACGAATAAATTGACTAAAAGATGCGAAGTAACGTGTCAGACAGTCGGAGACTCCTTTCAGGAGTTTTCTTCTTAAAGTGTTGAGACTCATAGGCTGCACAATCTATATGTATGGATATCAGCCTACCTTAATATAGTACGGAGTATAAGTTATAACCTATCTGGCTATCTATACTTCATACCTGTAGTTTCCACAAGATACGAAAGTGGTTTTAAAGGCTGCCAAGGGTCCAAAATAGTACTGTAGTAGATACAAGTAGTGCAAAGACCTATGCAATATGCGATGCAATATTAGACTGCAGTGTTCTATATGAAAACAAGGTCGCAAAAGCACTTCTACAGTTGGGTTTACCGAACAACCCCACAGCTTCTCCAGGATCAATTCCTGAGAAACTGCTTCTACGGACCCATTTGACCCGGTTTCTATCGAAATTCAGCTTCTCCCTCTACAGTTTCCCTCGCATCCTCCCCCCACCTCCTCCATCTCCCCACATATTCAGCTTATTAGAAGTTAGAAGCTGAATTAGAGCCCAAAAGCACAAGCTCCAATTTGAATTTTCTGTCTCCCGTCTACACGGGGCTATTTGAATTAACGGAAGCAATACTACATGTGCCATCTGTTGAAGCATGAACTACATTACTTTCATAAATCATAATTACAATGTAGACCGTATGAGTATATGAGGTTGAGTTATACGAGCTGCACATGGATAATGTAAAGGATTTTGACCAGTGCATATAAGCGGTACGTACTTGATGGAGGATAAGGGGGTTTTCTGCTAGCAGTTGGTTTAGTTTCTCTACATCTCCTGTCTGAGTGATCTAGAACAGTCTATCCATAGTTCCATACCTGCAGAAGATGAATTCTCCAGTTTTTACACCAAATCTTCTGGTTTCTCTGCTAAAGAAATGGAAAGTAGAGCAAAAGCCTGTAAAAAGAAGCGTTGAATTATAATGTAAAACCATTGCTGATTCAAACATATTAGTCAAACTTTGCACAGGATTATTTTGAAAATATTATCCTCTTCACTATGCTGTCAAATTTTATATTTGTGATGGTTGTAAACTTGTAATGACTGCCATGTGTGGAAAACGTATTCAGAATTTCAGGCGTGATTAAAATGTCAAGCTAATAAAATATTTCAGGACAAATAGTAGATAAATACTCTATTAAGCAGCAAGAATATATGGTCAAAATCATCATCACAGAAAAAAAAAAAAAAAAAAAAAAAAAAAAAAAAAAGACAAAGATATGATGAAATATCTATTTTATAGAACTGCCAATCAGAAGCAGGTGATCATCTGGTGCAACTTGATTCTGACAAAGTACTCAGATCAGAAAAAATTTATGTACAACAACAAAGTATTGACATTGAACACTTATTTCTGAAGTAGAGGGTCTCGAACATGCATAGAAATGAGATGAATGTAAGTGTATAATCCCTTCTCTGATTCTTTTAACCCCTTGGCCAACTTCTGCCACGAAACATGCCTACCACAAGTTGACCAACCATGTATTTTCGCAGCAATATGGCACAAACGGCACCCCAGTAGGCAAGATTGATGTAAACACAGTTGTGAAAACCCTGGTGCTAGGCGGGGAAACACCCGCTACTGCAAGGTTGTAGGTAAAATATAATGCGACGAGGCAAATCTGAAGCTCTGCTTGTAATGGAAATTTGCTCGTCAGTGTACCAATCAAGTAGAGAGACAGAGAAAATCCAATGGAATTGAATGTTATTAGCAAGATATAAGACACCACAATATGAGTGCCCATGATGGAAATTCCAGCAACGTCCTTGATCATCATCTTGCCATACGCCACCAGGAGGGCTGAATACCAACTTGGTACGTCGCTGTTGCCACCAAGACAGCTATTACTAAAAGGGTGGTCGGAACATCACTTGGAGAGTCTCTTCCATCGTGAAATCTGAAGTATTTAACAAGATCACATGACCCCATATTTACTTGATCATGAGCAGATGATGAGCGAGGTGCGATATTGACAGCAAGATCTTGAGCTTTTACTGCTCCGGCACCCTTCAATATCTCCTGGATTTCTCTATCACCAGCTTCACTTGGAAAAATCAATAACAAATCCAGTGCAGTCAGTCCACTCTTGTTAATGCCATTAACCTCCAATATCCCTGGATCATTACCTAGAAGCAATTCCAAGACCTGCATTCATTTGGTTTGGTTAATTTATGAAGGAAATTTAATCCACAAACTGTTATTTGAGGACTGTCCCCCACCCCGCACCCAAAAATAAGCTACTTTTTTAAAAATTATAGTAAGTTATACTAACTTTCATGACTTTGCAAACTACCCGTGACAAGTGCTAACAATAATTTCGAACTGTGACTAAAATTACTAGAAAAGGTCATAGTTTTTGAAAAAAAGTTAACTTCTACACCAAAACTTCAAACTGAAAATCCATCTTTGGGAGGACAGGAGAGGAAAAACTTCTAGGGTCAACTAAATATGAATATTTTCTATTTCTGCCATCTTCGAGGTTACAAATTAGAGATTAAATGATCAAAGAAAAAGAGAAGAACAAAGGGAAAGCAAAATTGCAAATCTACAAATTTAGGACTCGGAGTAGCATCTTAATGTTAATATTGAACTCACATGCCATAGAAGAGAGCTCCTACATCTTATCCTCCATGCTGATGCAAGTATAGATCAATATTAACCTAAAAATTAAGCTGCAGCATCTAGCACAAATTGCAGTTTTATTCAAAACATACGAAGGAAGAAGCAAGTTAAGGACTTAATTGCAAATCTACAAATTTAGGACTCAAAGTAGCATCTTCTCCAACATGCCATCGAAGAGAGCTCCTACACCTTATCCTCCATGCTGATGTAAATATAGATCAAATTTAACGTCAAAACTAAGCTGCAGCATCTAGCATAAATTGCATTTTATTAAAACATACGAAGGAAGAAGCAAGTTAAGGCCAAGCTTTAAAATGTTACTGATAAAGTTGATAGACTTGCCTGCCTACTTTTCTTCCAGGTTGCTACATGCAGAGTATTGCCATGTTCATCCTTCTTATTCAGGATGTCTTCCTTGCCCTTTTGCCTAATCCAATCCAACATAACCTGAACACAGCCATATTGGCAGTTCTTAACAGCAAGATGCAAACCTGTCTCATTCTGCACCGTAACATCCTCGATGCATTCTTCACAGTTTGCTACCAGTTCACTTAACACATCAACCCTCCCTTTCAGCACTGCAAAATGCAAAGGTGTTCTCCTCTCTCTACCTTCAACCTGACAAAATTTGGGTTATTTCTGATGATCTCTCTCACTATCTCGAAATGCCCATTTGCAGATGCTAAGTGCATTGGGGTATATCCTTCTGGATTCAACTCTCTTGCGAATTCAGGCTTCAATTGTAGTAATTCCCTCGCAAAATCCAAGTGCCCAGCTGCAGAAGAAAAATGTAAAGGATTTTCAGCACATATAAGCGGGACTTTATGGAGAATAAGTGGGTCTTCCACTAGCAGTTGGTGGAGTTCCTCAACATTTCCTCTCTGAGTGATCTGGAACAGTCTATCCATTGCTGCAGAAGAAAAATTCTCCATGGACTTTGCACAAACTTTCTGGTTCTTGCTTACAAGTGGCTTTGTACCTGACCACCCAAAGAAACAAGAATACTAGGAATAAAGGAAAAGGACAGAGCCAAATACTAAGCAAGGGAGGAGTCGAATACAATATACAGAAGTTATTTCTGGAATATAGTCCTCAAAATCCTGTGAATTTTAAATCATGATGTTGCAATCAATCACGTCTAGAAAATTAATTTAAACGCAAGTGTTGATAGCTGGACATAGATGTGAATTTTAGTCGCTTAATAATTTAAATGGTTGGACTATTTAGAATGTGGCTGCGATTAGCTGGCAGTTTACAGCCTGAAATGGTCAATATGACAATATTTATGAGATATTGCTATTAACGAGGGGATCGAGTGAGAGTGGTTTGTCCATAGATAATACTACGTAGCAGACTGGCAGTAAATAGGGGATGATCCCATTATGGCAATTTAGATAGGCTTGGGAACTTTGGTGCACAGTGTGAGAATGTAGGTTGTATTCTCAAGGAAGATCAACTAGAAAGAAACAGAAGAGGGGGGGGGGGACTAAGCTTAGACTTTGAAAGCTGCTCCCACAAACAAAAATAAAGAAGCTCAAGGACTCGTCACTGCGTTTCCAAAGCACTGTAAAGGCACTAAAAGATGCAAACTTGAGAGCTGCAAATGCGAATATCAAGTCATTTTGCGATAATTAGTAACGTGACAGACAGTCAGAGACTCCTTTCAGGAGTATCCTTCTTCAAGTGTTAATGCTCATAGACTGCACAGTCTATTTGTATGGATATCAGCCTACCTTAATTTAGTATAACCTATCTGTACTTCATACCAGTAGTTTCCACAAGATACAGAAGTGGTTTTAAATGCTGCCAAGGATCCAAAATAGTAGAGATAAGTTCAGAGACCTATGCAATATGCGTTGCAAGACTAGACTGCAGTGATCTATATGAATTACACTATGAAACAAGGCCGCAAAAGCACTTCTGCAGTTGGGTTTACTGAACAACCCCACAGCTTCTCCAGGATCAATTCCTGAGAAACTGCTTCTACAGGCCCGTTTGACCCAGTTTCTATTGAAACTCAGCTTCTCCCTCTCATTTCCCTCACGTCCTCCCCCCACCTCCCCACATATTCAACTTCTTAGAAGCTGAGTTAGAGCCCATGGACCCCAAAAGCACAAGCTCCAATTTGAAGTTTTTGTCTCCGGCCTACATGGGGCTATTTTCAACTTCTAAGATGCTGAGTTTGTGGGGAAGATGGAGGCTGAGGGGAAGGATGTGAGGTAAATAAGAGGGAGAAGTTGAAGCTTGGTAGAACCTGGGCCAGATAACACTATGTATGTACTCTCTAGAAGAGCTTTGTCAAACAAGAACCTGCAGTTGCAGAGAAATTTTCCAGCAAGTGTAGAGATCATGGATAACAACAATACAGAAAATCCAACAGAAATAAAACGTTACCAGACACAGGTTACCATATTGTATGGTAGATACCCAGCACTGATCTCATAGCAGAACTGGTAATTATGCTTCCACTTGATTTACCATCATCTTGTAACCAAAAGGGCTGCTTCCAACCTAATATTTTGCTCCCACTTAGACAGCTATAACGAAAATTTACTGCAAACATCACTGGGTGAGTCTCATCCTTGTGGAATTTAATCAAAATGTATTCAACCCTGAACGTCAATGCTCCACCACCTTGATGTATCTCCTAGATTTCTCCGCAACAGCTTCACTTGAAAATGCAGCAACAGATACAGCGAAGTTAACATTCTTGTTAATGACATTTACCTCCAATTGGCCTGTCCCGTTAACCTGAAGTAACTCACCTTTCTTAACCCAGTCAGTAAGGAAAGAAATGTGATTTGGAAACAATAATAGAAGATTATTTATGTATCTTCAACATGAAACATGATGCAGGCTTTGCAGCCACTAATATCCATTTATTATCAAAAACAAGAAATCTTTGATTTCAGGGTTTCAGGTTCTGCAATTAGATGAGGCCAAAGAGTCAGCGGAGTTAGGGATGTGACAAGGACTATCGGATTCAGATTTTAGCAGCATCTTGCAACATTTGTCATCATAACTGCCATCAACACCCCACCCCACAGCAAGCCCCCCCCCCCTCCCCAAAGAAAAAAAAACTGGGTTGATTGTACTGTTTTCAGATCTTGGTCACCAAAAAAAGTGGGGAGGGTAAGTCAGTATCACAGACCTGTATATTGCACCGTAAAGTCATCACTTGTCATGTTCGGAGGTACAAAGTACAAATCCTCATTTTGCATTGTGAGGAAGTGATAAATTAAAAGACAAAGGCACTGACATCTGAGTCCAAAGAATACCTTTTCTTCCCAGGACAAGCAACTCAGCATACAAGACAAAATTTTAGACACTAGCACACTACAATTCAAGTTGATAAACTTACTTGCCTTCATTCATCCCACTAGCAAGATGCAGATTGGAAATTCCACGCTCAACATGTCAGATTCAAATTTGCTTTGTCATTTTTAGCTGATGAACAATCCATTGTGGCATTGTGCCTAAAAGCTTCCCAATTGGAGTTATACATTCTGCAACATAATTCTGCAAATCATGATGCTTGGTCAAACCTAGAATAAGCTTACAACTTGGACAAAGCACTACTTTTCATCAGCCACACTAGCTCAATTGCCCACAATCTGAATTCTGAACAAACAATGTGAGCATATGAGAAGTGAGGAAGCTCTTCCAGAGAGCTTTCCAGGATCACAATATCATATGAGAAAGTAGGAGTCCAATTTCCACCAATCAGATATCTCTGTTAGCCAACAAAAGAAGTTCTTCACTGATATATTTCAAGAAAATAGCAGTACAAGGAGAACCTCAGATCACATAGACATATTTAACTATTGAAATGGAGATCACAGCAACACGTGATACATCTGAAATGTTACTGCCATCTGCCAATATCAAACAGCCTAAAACTAAAGCATACGAAACGAACATGAACATCGGATCAGGATAAAAAGCTGCCAAGGTGCAAAACTTTTTAAGTAACCATGACCTAACAAGGAAATATAAAGAAAAAGATAAAAAGAAAGAGATGTACAAAACGGTGAAATGATTTCATATGCACAAGATAGTTTTTAAGTCAAGGTAGTAGTGTAGTACATGACTACAGATGACTCTACAGAAGCTTAAGACTACATCTGTGAATTCAATAACACAAAGATGCACAACACATCAACTTCCTTGCTTTTCTTCCCACCAGAAAACATTGTGTTATGAAAGGAAAATAAGTCTGTCTCTTGCAGTTTCTAGTCGTTGCAGTCACTGATGTATGATTGTTCTCTAGCTATGTCACTGCTGCTAGTTTATGACTTTTTGCCATCATATTTCTGTCAAAAAAACCCAAGAGTAGAACAACAGGGTGATTAGAAACACAGACACATGCAACAAAATTTTACAGACAATTGACAAGAGCACAGCAGTCAAGATTAACACTAATGCCGTAATGGATTCATAATTAAATCAAAGCAAAAATAAAATAAAATAAAAACCCTTACTGGTTTTGCAGAGCTGAATGGGTTGTACTTGTGTTTGAACATATGTACAACTTGACGCTTCATTGTGAGCACAAATAGAAAAAACCAGTAGCTTAGCAATATCGGCCAGAAAACCGGTACATCCAACACAGATATGAAGGTCATGATAAATGAAACTATAAAAGCCTTGGAGATGGAGCACCTGAGGAAAACGTTGAAAAATGTTAATGACAGGCTAATATATATTAGATGATATAACTATGATGAAAAACAAATAGCATACATATACAAACAAGCACAAAAGATGTTAACCAAATTAACTGTGTGCCAATATTAACAGTAGCTCATGACATCTTGGTAGGTACATGGAAGTCCAGCTCCCCGGGTTCAGGAATCTTGGTTATTGAAAGTGTATCACCTTATCAAGTTGGTGAACTATATTAAAACTTATTAAGGACATGCATAAAAATGTGGCTACACCTTTAGCTATCACAATGGGAAAATGACCAGGAAGAGTTTGGTAGTTTATCTCAGCAAAAAAGCAAAGGCTGAAGACAAAGGATTGAAAACCATTCAAGACACGTAGAAACCTATGTAAGACAGAAGCTAATTTAGAGCCTCAGACAGCACATCGAAAATGACAAAAGTAAATGAGATGACAACATCCTTACAGACTGCAGACCCTCCAACATTTCCAAATCATCTATCAGGTATCCTTTCAAAAGCAACAACTTAAGAAATACTTTCTCCCTCTTTGTCAATAAAGAAAGGAGAAACATGAGTCTACAAAGGTGGAACACAAAGCACAAGTGCACAACCCATAGATAAAAGCAGACCACTTATGAAAGAACAAGGCAAAATCTATTTCATTTCGACTGACCATACAGCTGAAAAAGAAGAGGGATATAATCTAACACGGAAATAAACATTCCCCTAGTCCCAGAAAATTGTCCAATTTTCCACAATCCATATTCCATACACCAATATCATGTCCCCCTTTTGAAAGCCACAATCATTCGCCTGATTTCCATATCAACCCACAACTACATACCCCCGCCCTCGTCCCTACTTACAATGTCACGCGTTTTTTTTTGGGGGAAACTCGGCTTAGATGTACACTTGCCTTCTAACGAAACATTGCCTTCTAAAGAAACATTGACAAAACACTCCATTCAATCTCATGGTTACTTCAATAGTAGTGCATCACCCCTCAGAAAAGTCAGCAACTGAAGTCCCATGGAGGGAATATTTAATAAAAGCCATAAATTATGCAAACAGAATAACCACAAGGATAATAGAGACGAGCCAATGAACTTTCGCTCACATGGCACCTTCGCCACCTTCCACGGGTACCTCCAAGGTTCATACCCTTGTGAATAAAATTCCCATACAAGGGGGAGCGAGGGGTCAGCTGGGTAGCTCCGAATTTGGGCTTCACCAACATGGTGTGTTTGGGATTTGACTCACTGTCCGTCATGTAGCCTTAATATCATGTTCTCCCCTTGCACTGCCAGACTTGGGGCGGCGGTCACTCAATTTAGGCCTAAAATAATCACTTTTCAGTAATGCCACGAGTGTAAAGTTCAGGTGAGTAGAAAATAATGAGAAGTCAACCATCATTGTTGTACTAATATACCTAAAGAGCTATGATGGTTCATCTGATGAGGGCATGCCAATGCATCACACTAAAATTTCAAACAATTTGAGTACGTGAAAGGAGACACTTGCATTACCATAACCGGAATTCATCCAGGCGTCGCTCAAAAGGCTTATATTCACTTGAATCTTTGCCCGGAGACGAAGCTCCGTCAAGTACTTCCAGCTCCGGGTCAACCTTGGGTGACAAAAACCCAATCAACATATTCAACACATATGTGGCCAAACCATAGGAGACAACGTGGAACCCCTTAACCCAATAAACTCTCAGTGCATAGATCATCGTCACACCCAGTGTCACAAGCCATCTCCGCAACGTATGGGGTGCTGATCGATCCAAGTAGTGCTGAAATGCCACTGCTAGCTTGCTTCTCCAAGTCACACGAGGGACGGGCTCAGCACTATTGCTGGGCTCACCATTGTCTACGTTCATGGGGGCTAAAGTCTGATCTCCTGCAACATAGATAGTAATATGAGTTTAGTGAATTAAAAATCCAAAAGCCGAAACTATGTACTATAAACTGGTTTGAAAGCTTGAACCTGAGATTGAACTTAATCTATTAAGAGCGTGTTTGATATATAGTTTGTAATCAAACTTGCAGTGTAATAAATTACTAAAAATACATAACAATCACAGCTACCATGTCAACATACTAAATAGTTTTGTAAAACATAATTCCGTTGCTTTTAATGAATAGTTATTCCTGCATTGTTCTCTCTGGAACTTTTCACCCATATAATGCTAATGGTGCCATCAATAAACCAGGACACTTGTCATCACCCTCTCCTCTTCCCCTTCCCATCTGGTCATTTAGCAAGCATTCATTTCAGCATCATATCAGATTTATCTAAACCATCAATACCATAATCTCCACACTATATCCCAAAAAAAAAAAACTGGATTTCATGAACCTGATTTTGTTTTTACTTTGTTCATTGAATTCCAACAACAAAATAACCTGGGTGGGAAATTTGTATTGGGTAGACATGTAACTGTTGATAAATTTTTGAGTGGGAATTTTTTGCCCACCCAACTAAATGTAACCTGGGTCATTCTAGATGATGCCATTTTTATCATTAAAACAAACTAAAGTAATGAAGTACTCCTATAACCTAAGCCCTAAAAAGAAACTGGAAGGTGCAAATCAAATGATTCAATGAACCTAAGATTGCACAAGGCAATTATACTTTGAAGGTGACAATGACATGATTGAAGATGCATACACACCCTAGTTCCTAAAATCTATCACCAGACTAAATTTTCGAAAAAGGTTTGAAGGGCAGTGACTAGAACATAAGCTTATAAAGGAACCATTCTATATTGAAGATAAATCTTAAAAATATGAATTGTTGCTAAAAAGAGTGCGCTCATAGTTGAAGACAATACTTTAAGGGTTCGGATACTAAGACAGAGAGATAAAGGGTGTACCGGGTGTGTATGCGTCTTGATCCCCCTCTTCTGCCGTTTTCTGGAGAGAGAGAGGAGAGAGAGAGAGGGAGAGAGAGGGAGAGGAGTGGTGTGAATTGGGAAAGGTAAGAATGAGGGAAGATGATGGATGGTCCCGGGTTGTTTTGATCGCCGATCGTCAAAGTAGCCCCGGCGAAATGCCAACTGCAGGCCAAAGTCCACCTAGTAAATACCAGAATAGACCTCAATCTTATAAATTAAAAAGAAGAAGAAAAAAAAAAAAAAAAAAAAAAAAAAAAAAAAAAAAGTGTTCCAGTTTAGGCTATACTATTACTGTCAATCCATTTTTCAGGCTGAGCAACACATAAGCCCATATCCTATAAGGACAAAGGAAAAAATAAAAAATTAGGCATAAAGAAGACTTTGAATTTAGTAATATGTGATTTACATTAAACAATTTCCTTTCTATTTTTGCTAAGGTAATTTTTATAATTAGAAGAATTTTTCCCCTGAAATGACAAGAATAAGGTGAAATTTCTGGTCTCATAGTTGTTTAGGTTGTTGGATCTCATCGTAACTTAGTTTCTTAGCAGGTTGAAAAAGACGCAATTAAGTAATGATATTAACTGCACTCTCAGCAGTCCTCTATGTGGACTGACTGGGTGAGTCAGTATTATTTGAGGGGCAAAACAATTTGGAAAGTTAGTGCTCGTGATATTGATTCATGGGGTTGGAAGAGGATTCTTGACTTGAGGGATCAGTTTGTCCTAAGAGCTGGTGATCAGATGGAAGCTAGTAGACTGCTGAACTTTTGGCGAAAGGGTGGAAAACCTAGTGTCTCAAGGGCCTATGATTTTTTCATGGTGAGGCAACCCCTTGTCACTGGCATAAAACAATTTGGGATAATGTTGTTCCTAAGCACATAGTAACAGCGTGCATGGCAATCAATGATGGTTTAGCCACATTGGATAACATAGCCAATAGAGGGATTTATCTGGTAAATAGATGTGTTCTGTGCAAGAATAACTTAGAGACCAGCAGGCACCTCTTTTTTTATTGCCATGTCAACAAGATTTGGCAACGAATGCTTTGTTGGATGGGAATAACAAGGCATTGCATGAGTCTGGATCATGAATTGAGATGGTTCCATCGGCTTAACAGGGGAAAGAGTTGGGAGAAGGCCAGGAGGAGAGTGGCTCTGTCTGCTTCTATCTATGAAATTTGGCAGGAAAGAAATGGGAAGATATTTCGTGGTATCTCTATGATCAGTTGGTATGGAACATACAGAGCAGCGTGTGCATCGGAATGGCTAGTTGTAAATTGAAAATCTGAGCGAGGATGATATTCATGTTAGATTTTTGGGTTATGCTTAGGGGTGTATGGGTGTTTTCATTGTAATTAGTTTCTGTTTTTTGGAGATATCTCTCTGATATCCTCAACTAGGTTGTAATGTTGAGGGCATTATCCCGGTGTTCCTTGGGTTAATGGAATATAATTACCATTTTTCCAAAAAAAATTAAGTAATGATATCGACAGGTGATATAACATCTTTAACGGAAATTTGGTTTCTTGGACTTTGTTCTATTTGAGTCCTTGTACTCATGGTCAATCATGACCGTCTTTCTTACTTTAAAAAAAAAAAAAAAAAAAGACAATTGGATTGAAGATAATATTACTTTTTGTGATTGGAAATATCCGTACGGATCTTGTCATGTCATATCAAATAATTACAAAAGGTTGAAGTATCAATAAGCACATGTAGGCTTTATTTTACTATGCTTTGGGTTGGTGTATTTTGGAAATTTTATGGTTACAATCATAACTCATAAACATGTAACAAAATTACTAGATACCACTGAAATAGTTAAAATATAACCAACCAACTTTTGTTATATCTATGCTCACAATAAGATTATCTAAATTAAAACCTATGACATAATTAAACTCATGATCCCTCAAAAAAAATATATATATTATTATCATTATCATCATCTTCTTCTCCCTCCCCTCATGGCAAAATCACAATGACACTGTCGCCCCCCGATCCACATCCAATCAATGGAATTTGTGAGGAGTTAACAGAACTTATGAATTAGTTTCATGAGACTCACTGATACACTTAGTGGCGGTTACATAAAGCTAATGGAATCTGCAAAAAAGATACAATGACAGTTAAATACTAGTAAAAACACGACGACGGTTTCGATTTTAATAACTCCAATTTATTGCCAAAGATTTTGTCACTATCATCCATCTGTATTCAATATGTTGAATCAAATCGAAAAGATTAGTTTGCAAAGTTTCAATTAGAGATGCGGAGAGAACGAGCCAATAAATAGTCTCTACTTGTCGCAACATATGTTAGGATTTTCTTTTTTGGGAAACCTAAGATGAAAATTGGTTGCATTTAGTAATTTTATAGTTAAGTTTAGCACCACGCATCATGAATGATATCATTAGTCCTATCAACTCAAGTACGTTGGACAACTAAGAGTGTGTTTCAACTAACTTTTTGGGAGTTTCAAATTCCCGCCCTATTTTTTCTCACTCCACCTCTCCGCCATCCCTAATACCCAATTTCAACTTTCGAAATTTTAAAAACATTCTCTATTAGGCTAAGAGGTACAAGCTCTATTTGAAGCCACTCCTTCATAGGGAGTGTTTTTTACTTCCTAGAATTTGTAAACGGGAAGTTAAAGGATTTGCGGGGAAAATTAGGTGGAAAAGTTGAAAATTCTAAAAAGTTAGCCTACAACATAGATAAAAGGAAAGGTAATTAACTCTTAAAATTTGCAAATATCAAGGATAAAGAGTCGAAAAGATAAACTCCAAACATAAAAAGAAAAATCACTAATATCAAAATAGTAAGTATGAGAAGGATGAGGATCATTATCAATCTCTATCATCCTAAGCATTATTGATCCTTGTCATTTCTGATTTGTCGATTTTTTTTGTCACCCTCCTATAAATTTGACATGATATGATGCATATAAAACAAACATTCAAAAGAATATGAAGCTGTAGAGTAATGGAATTGATCTTCTTACCAAGAAAAAAAAAAACAAAAAAACAAAATGAATAAATTTACCCATTTATTTATCCTCTCTTGTAAAGTTGTAATCCTTCACTACTCTAGAGCATAGTAAATAAATGTAAAATATTCTGTGGATATCCAATGGAGATCATCACCCGACATCTAATCCAACGGTCCAGATTCTCTGACGAGTGACGACTCATTGTTGACACCTTTGACCTGAAAATAAGCGAAAAGCCAAACACCCAAATAACCCAATTAAAAAGTACTCATCACCCAATTAAAAAATAAGCCACAAAAGAAAGTGCCCATAAACATACGGAACAACAATAGCAAGAGAGAGAGTGAGAGAATCGTATACCCTTTATTACTCATCACTTTCTTCTCTCTGTATTTGTAACTGTAAGTTTCCTTAATCGCTTTTCTTCATTCTTTAATGTTGATTTTTTGTTTATTCATATGTTCATTTTCATTCAGTTTCGATTTATGTTTTGTTTGCAGAAGTGAGAAAATGGCGAACAATGAAGGTGAAACAGTGAAAAAGAATGAAGTAAACAAGTACCAATCTCAATCTGGGTTTCCTCGTGTAGCTCTCAATGAGAGAATTCTTTCCTCTATGTCTCGGAGATCTGTTGCTGCTCACCCATGGCATGATCTTGAAATTGGTAAAAATAACCGCTAAAATGGGTTTTTGTTGCTATGTACTTATGTGTTGTTTGCATGTGTTGCAAATATTTTTTGTTGCTTGTTTTACGATCATACATATTTTGTGTTAGTTGAGATGCTTCTTGTTCTAGTTTTAACCCTAATTTATGATTCTTGTATAGAATGAACGGTTTTGTTTCATGTGGCTCAAAAAAACTTTTCTGGGTAAGGGTATAGAAGAAAGCTATTCTGGGTATTATTTTCCAAAAGGGTTTTAGTTCTCAGAAATTCAGAATCGATCATACTCATGAACTAGTGTTATCTTTGGCAATATTCAAAGAGATTTGTAGGAAGGATAGGTAATTTTAGGATTTTAGAGGGCCATGAGACGGAAACATTTGTGATAGAGAAGTTTTCTCCTAGTTTCTTTGAGTTTCTAAGTTTCAGAAATGTGAAACATGACTCTCATGAGATATCTCATGCAACATAAAGTTTGTTGTCAAATTTGTTGTGTTACGGGACTGCTGTTCAAATCTCCCTCGACTCGTTTTACTTGTGCCTTTAACTTCTCTGTATTCCTTTTCTGCATGTTGTCAAACATCGGTAATGCATATCCTCACCGTTCTGTGTTTGGTTTTGTAGGGCCTGGTGCTCCATCAGTTTTCAACTGTGTAAGTACATTCCTCCGACCACCTTATCTGGGTCTATGAGTATAAGATCTTAGGTTGCCTATATAGCAATATTAACAAAGTCATGGGCTAATTTTGTGTATAGGTTCTTCGTCTTGGTGACACACTTTACCTTTATATTAGTATTTTGATAGCATACATAATACATTATAGAATTGTGATGTGACATGACCATGGCACTGAAATGCATAGAAATCTTGGTTCATCTATGTGACAGGAAACCCTTGATCTCTCTTTCATCTTGAACTGACTGCTATTTCCTCATCCCAAGAATGATTTTGTGTTGGGATTTGCATCTTTTATTTCGAACTTTGTTGGCACTGAAGTTGTAAAGCTCATTTGCTTGACAGGTTGTGGAGATCAGTAAAGGCAGCAAAGTTAAGTACGAGTTGGACAAGACAACTGGCTTAATCAAAGTAATGTTTGTTTTGAGAATTTCCCATTTTTGTTCCATCAAGTGAGTCAATGTGTTGCACATAGCTTTTTCATTTGATAACATTCATTCCTGCAATCATCACCTCCATCATTCTGTTTACTTCTCTGATGTGGTATGTGCTCCATCCTACCATCTTGCAATGCGTTCTTCATTGTGCTATATATGTATTTTCCTCCGTACGTGCGTCCCCATCCTTTTTCACTTCTGTCCATTTCCAAACTCGTTGGGGGAGGGCTGCATTATGCAGGCAAGTTCCTTTAGACGAAAGAGTTTATGTTGCCAATCAGCCCAGAGTTAAAGGCTTACTTTGATTTGCTTTGTTCATTGTTGCCCAGTTTGAGCTTGGTGAGACCTTATGGGCTCTTTCTCCTTTTAGGGATATTCGTATAAGGTCCCCTTGTATTATGCGCTTCTCATCAACCTCATTTCAATGTACATGAGGGGTGTAGGTGCAAGTCGTGCAACTCTTTGGGTTATCGATTTTGCCTGTTTGCAAATGAAGGAAAGTGTGCTCATACTATTGCTTGAAATGGTTTTAAAGTGCTAAAATTCAATCCATCAAGTCAATTTGAAATGCATAGCCTGCTGGTACTTAGGTGATTGCAAAATATGAGCTCATGGTGTATAAGCATAATGTGCTTATCCTTCTTAATTTCTTTTTTACTTGGACTTGTGGTGACTGGTGAAGGGGTGGCTGTCGTTTGGACCCAACATTTACTATTCTCTGGGAGTTTATATGTGTGTACAAAAATTAAAGTGTCCATTCTCATGTCATTTGCTGGTGTTCAAGGGTTTCATTTGGGTACTTTTAGTAGGAATGGAGAGTCCGGGTAATTTAGCTTAAATCTTAAGTGAGACCCTTTTATTGTATTTCTTCTTCCTTATTTGTTTTAACAATGTAAATTCATTCCCATAGAAGATGTCTGTAAAAAAAAAAAAACATATTTCAAGGATAAAAATAAGAAAAACAAAGTTATAACTAATTAACTATAAGTCAGGTTCATTTTTGTGTGATTGGAGGAACGTGTGTTGTTCTGCTTAAAATTAGGCACAGGGTCCCTAGGATATTAATACAGAAAATGACTGCTTTTTTCTTTGTGCTTATCTAACTAACCTTCACTCAATTGCTAATTGTATCCATGTTGGTCTTTGTCAATAGGTTGACAGGGTTCTTTACTCATCAGTTGTGTATCCACACAACTATGGTTTCATTCCACGTACCCTTTGTGAAGACAGTGATCCCATGGATGTGCTTGTCCTGATGCAGGTAGCATTCTGCAGAATCATGCAGACCTAATAATTTGTTTATGCAAGATATTCATTTAGACCTTCTGCTAATGGATGTGTATTGACAACCTTCAGTATGTTTGTGCGTTTTCAGGAGCCTATACTTCCAGGTTCTTTCCTTCGAGCTCGAGCTATTGGACTGATGCCCATGATTGATCAGGTAATTGATATTTATTTTCCTCATGTGTCCTCTCTAGTATTTTACATCCAAGGTCCTTTTCTTTATGATGCAAAGAACATTGAACGTCCACCTTCTCCAGCCGCCTATTTCTTTGTGAACTGGTGCGATGCAGAGGGAGATATTCCTTGTGTGCTCTCGGATCAAATGATTCCATTCCACAATTAAAGTGGTTGCCGTTCCCTCATAGGACCCTGCCTGTAAACTCCCAACCAGCCATTCCCCAATTTGGTAAGAAGTGGACTTGGGCTACTGGCTAGACCCAGCCTGTTGGCAACCCAACATTCTCCGGAATAGGGGGAGCATGGCTCTGCAGATTCTTAACAGGAAGTAACTTTGCGAGGCTTCCTAGTTCATTGGCAGTCAACTTGTATTCTATTTGTCTGGTTTTCTTGCTTACCATGTTTTCCTAGATCACTGAGCCTATGTATAAGGAAGTTCTTCCTGATTCTTTTCTGCCCGCTTTATGTTTCTCTCTGTTTTAGGTCTATCTTCTTTTTTTGTTTGGCGGAGAATTTGTTGGTGGTATGGTAGGAATCTCATTAGATAATACTCTTACTTGGAGTTTTGAGTTTATTGGAAAGTAATTGCACTTTTTCCTCATTTCAAGAGATAAATATAAAAATTGTAATCATGTCTGTGTAAAGTGTAAACCTTTGCTGCGTCTTGTGTGTTATGCTTGATTCACATATCCAATCTTGTCTTCTTGAACACTGAACACACGTGTCATGCATCACGTACTCCGAAAACTAAAACCCTTTTAGTGCTTGATGAATATTTCGACAGTTTCCCTCATAGACTGTGTTTACAAAAGATATCCATAGACAGGCATTGTCTATTCATTTCGTCATGCTTGCATATAATCATTCCAATGTTTTTAGTAGTTTTCGAAATTTCAAAAGTTCTTTTGTGAGTCTATCGGAACCGGCCTCTCTACTAGGCAACTAGCTAGGGGTAAGCCTGTGTACATCTGGACCTCGTCAAATCCCACCCTTGGCAGGATTCATCTTGGGAGGTGGTGGTTGTTGCAGACAAGCAGAACTTGAAAGAGGGGGGGGGGGGTTGGTGGTGGCCAAGGTTTGGCTTTTCACTATCATGCTTATAATATCAACTTACTTTATTATTATCCCAACTCATGTTGTATGCATTTTATGGCTAGCGAAATTTTAAATATCTCTAAAGATATTTGGAGGGTTTGCACTTTCTGATCATTGTTGGCTCGCCTGTCAACAGAGGACTAACTGACAATGGTAATACTGGTGGTGTAACAAAGGGTTTCACTAAGCTCAGTTTTAGGCAGGGAAAAGTTGGAAAAATGTCACTACCTTGTAGCTACGGCCTACATGCCCAGAGAATTGGCTCTAGCCTTCCTTCTCAAAGGGCTTTCTACTTTTTATCATCTGTCTCCAAGTGCAAGGAACTCATGTGTCTTGTAACCTCATTACTCTTGATATGATCTCTGACGCAGGGTGAGAAGGATGACAAGATTATAGCAGTATGTGCTGATGACCCTGAGTTCCGTCATTATACACAGCTAAATGAACTTCCTCCTCATCGCCTTGCTGAAATCCGCCGTTTCTTTGAAGACTGTATCCTTGGCGTTTATATCATTGTCCGTTATGTTGCTTGTGTAGCACTCCCCCCCTCCTTTTAGAGTCATCAGATATCAGTTGCCCAATATTACGGCTTGCCATAATGTTTGTTACTAATCCAACTGGTTTCTTATTAGTTATCCAAACTCGAAGGTTCATTAATAGTCTGAAATATGAACTGGTCACATGTCAGGCAATGTCACCTTCACCCGTATCTTTTTTTTGTAAGAAAAGGTTGCCTTGACTCAGAGCCCAGACAAAAAGAATGAGAACAAGGCTTGCACAGTGAATGACTTCCTGCCAGCTGAAGATGCCATTTCTGCCATCAGATATTCAATGTGAGATTATTATGCAAACACTTTTTCTTCGTCTCTTTGATTTGGTAATTTACATGAGGGGAGGGAGGTAGGGGGGAGCACTGGGGACAGTGGGGGTTAAGCACTAGGGGTGGTGAGACGCCCATCTTAACAGCAACCCTCGGATTCTATTTGCAATTTTTGTGCATTCAATTGCCACTTGCCAGCAGTGAATTTGTGTCTAATTGAGATCAGAAGGAAAGAGAAGAAGGGGAAAAGAAAAATCAGGTCGTGTAGTGTATGACTGGAGTTTATTCTTTTTTATGACTTGAGTTTATTTTTGGTCCCTTGTGTTCCAGGGATCTCTATGCTTCCTACATTGTTGAGAGCTTGAGGCAGTGACACATTTGAACATTCGCGGCAAGGGACTATGAAGTCATATAAGGGGGACTGTTAAAGACTCCTTGCTGCTAGCTTGTTTGTCAGTAGTTAATGTCAAATAACTGGTGTAATGATGATGAGAAATGCTTGTTGGCATGGTTTTATTTGTAGGCATGTAACCAAACTATGGAATGCATGGTGATTATTCTGGAGGCGAAAACATGTAATTAGTAGCTGAAGTATCTGTGAAACAAAACGGTAACCATGTAACTTACAAGTTGATATCTCTTCATTACATCTTGAGGGGACTGACTTGGTACATTGTACTCAACATTTGGATCCATACATTTTGGGGCTTTGTCTAATTGTTATTGGTTGTAGCGAGCGTTTCTAGGGAGGTGGTCGAGACCTATTTGCCACAAAGAAATGCTAGCTAGTGAGTAGTGACTTGAGAAGAGAAACTTATGGTCACTCCAAATTTTCTATGTTTAATAATTGGGTAAAAATTGGAAATGTTGTGCAAATCTTCAAACCCCTTCGCCACACAAAATTACCACATGATTCATAATAAAATACAGGATTTATCATTTTTTGGAAAATTTACAGCTTTTAAACACAAGTTCATCCATAAAAAAAAAAGGTCCAAAAAGTGATATTTTTAAGGAAAAAAAGTGATACAAAAAAAATCGTAGTGACAATTTTGGTACCAATTTTGGATGAAAAAAATGATGTACCACAAGAATGAAATATACTCTAGGAGATAAATAACAAGAAAAAAAATATTACTGTACTACTGGTTTGGCTGGACAGTGGAATCTGAAGGGGTGACTAGTGACTGTAAAAAGAGAGCAGCCTGAGCCCAGCAAAATTTGGGACTCGTTCTTTGGCATCGGCCTGTGGCCTCATTTCCGCCTTCACCATCTCCTCTCCACTTTCTCTCTCCTCACTCTTCCAGTTACTTCTTCTTCTTCCTTCAAAAGGCCAAGCTTTCACTGGTAAAACCCTATTTTCTTCTTCTTCTTCTTCTTCTTCTTCTTCTTCTTCTTCCTATCAACGACAAGGAAAATATGGGAACGTTAGGAAGGGCAATTTACACCATGGGGTTTTGGATCAGAGAGACTGGTCAAGCCATTGATCGTCTTGGTTCTCGCCTTCAAGGCAACTACTACTTCCAAGAACAACGTATGTTTCTATCTTTTTTCACTTTTTTCTATCTAGATCTATCATTGGTTTTATCCTTCTTTTGTATCCTGGAAAATTTGGTGGATCAAATGCTGTTATTGTTCAAATGTCCTATAAAGTTTGACTCTTTAGCTTAAATCAATGCAAATTAGGGCTTTGTATCAGAGCCTTGTTATCCATCGAAGCTTAGGTTTGAGAAGGAGATTCGTTTCCGTAGTGGGTAGATCATAGATGGGTTACATTACTTGTTGTTTCTTGTGGCGGATATGCTTAGACTCTTAATGTGGGTGTTGAAGGAAACAATTTTTATGGCGTTGCTTGTGTAGAAATGGGCAAGATTTTGGTGAAGGGCTCAATAATGTACAGAGACAATAACACGGTTGGATTGGGTGTGGGGGATAAAGTGGTATGGGTTATTTTGAAGGCTTAAATGGGTGTTGACATGTTTATCCAGATGGAATTGCAGTTAATGTTCTTTGTTACTGCTTTAGTGGTTGATGTAATGCTTTGAGTCAAGTTTTTACAAATGATTCTAATTGTAGTTTCTCGAGTTGATTGGTCATTGGTGGTTTGTCATTAGCATTTGACAACTTTGGTTGGATATTTGCCTGTTTAATTTTTGGGGGTGAGTGGGGGTGTCAATAATTGTTCGAGATATGGAGTATGTAAAATAGTCTGTTCCCGCCTTTCTCCAATTTACTCCTTATTAGTTTGATTTGAGTGGCAGCTTACCTGGTAGTACCTCCATGGCTTTATCCTTGAGTGGTTTGCTTCTATATGGCACGTTCATTATCTTTCAAGAGTGGTTGGTGATAGACAAGGTCTACATTTTGGAGAACAAATCTGATCATATTCGATATGTACACATTTATTTTTATTTTTTTAGATAAAGAAAATTTTATTAATCAAATCAATAAAGAATACAAAAGAGAGGATAAGGTATCCTCAAATGCAAACAGAATGCAAACAAAAACTATAAATCACGCCATTGGCGCTGTACAAGAGTAATCGGCACGCCCTTAAAGGCGCCTGCCGCCTTAGCCCAAAGGGAAGCTAAGTAAACCACATGGTCCCAAACATAATCCGTATCTCTCCCAACGTCACGGAACACTCTCGAGTTTCTCTCTAGCCAAATGCACCACAAAATGGCCATGCACATATATCTCCAAAACATCCTTCCCTCACTACTTCTCCTCATTGCCGCGAATCGTAGTTGTAGAAAATCCCCTACCCTAGCAGGACACACAAAGTTCTCCCCTTCCAACAATCTATTCCATAATGACCTAGCAAAGTCACATAGAACAAATAGATGCAGGCTCTCCTCCCCATCATGACGACACATCACACAAAAACTCGGTAACATTGACCAACCAGGCCTCCGACGTTGCACCATATCATAGGTATTCACCCTACCTAGCACCAAAGTCCACACGAAAGCACGATCCTTCAAAGGAACCTTAGACTTCCAAATAAAGTTGGCTAAAGGGAATCGTGGGAACTGTAAGGGAAGGCTAAGCTGATGAAGGAAAGACTTACAAGTGAAAACCCCAGAAGGGTCCCCAAGCCAAGTCCGAGAATCGTCCGTCGGGACGAGAGAGGTAGAGTGGAGGACACTCAAGAGAGAGACAAGTTCCTCCATCTCTCTATCATGCGGAGACCGCCGCAAATGTAAGTCCCAGGACCCACCCGTGCCTGAAAAGAAGGCAGACACGGGCGCCCCATGAAGGGTAGATAACCGAAAAACCCGAGGATACATGGAGGAAAAAGGAACATTACCCTTCCACACATCCTCCCAGAACCGAACCCGATTACCATTACCCACATTGTACCTGACTAGTGGAAAGAAAAAAGGCGATACCTGTGAAATGAGATATGTACACATTTATGATGAAGATAATGAATAAGTGAGTGGTTGCTTATGTATATGGGTGAAATTAGTGTAGGTGAGACAGCATTTTAAAGTCCAAAATTTCCTAGAAAGGGTTAAGCAACTCTCATTTGAGTGGTGTTGCATTTGTCTTTGCTTTTTTGTTATTCTTGGACTTGAAGCCTTGAATTATCCCTAATATGAGTAATAAGCGTATGTTTAGGTTTAGCACAGACTTTAGAGTGGGAAAAATAAACTTTACTTGATAGCTTCCATCTGAAAATAGTTTATGGTACGACTTTGCTACAGTGATTGTCCCACAGGTGGAGCATGTGGAAGGTGTATACATTGAGAGTTTGAGGCAGCAGAAACTTAGAAAGGATACATTGAAGTAACTTGTTTATTGAATATGACTCGCCAAACTGTTGGGATCTCCCTATGTTCCAAAGACTCCATAATCGAGTTGCAGAGGATTTGTTTGACAGAAAAATGTGGACAATGAATTTATAGTCCTTGCCTTTGCTTTGGCAAAAGAAAGAAAATTGTTTCTTTTCTCCTCTCAGTAAGGGGGTGTTTGGCCAAGCTTCTTCAAATTTCAGTTTTTCCCCCTCCCACCATCAAATTGAAAATAGCCCCCAAAGAGCTTAGAAGTAGAAGCTTTATTTTGGAGCTTCTATTTTTGGCCACCTTGAGGGGTATTTTCAGCTTCTTAGAAGCTGAATTTGGCGGTGGAGGGGGGAAAATGGGATGGAAATGAGGGGGAGAAGCTGAATTTGGAGAAGCTTGGCCAAACACCCCCTAAGTCTCTCTGGATTATTATATGAGATTTTCATTGGCTAGCCGATGGAATCCTGACCAAAATGATAATTAGTTTAGATTGTGAGTGGCTAGTGTTGCACATATGATATATCTTGACCTCTCTAGACCCTGCTAGATGCCGGGTCATGTTGGGTGGCCTAGCGCTCATGTAACACATTTAAGAATTCTATTATTTTGCTCCGCTCCATGAAATTAAGTATATTAGAAAATGCCTTCATGTTCTTGTTTCGAAAGTGTAGACTGTTTTAGGTCTTAAGAGAATATTTTTATTTTTATTTTTACTTTAAACTTAGTGAAGAGTCACCAGTAGGAAAGAGGCATGATGAGAAGGAGACCAAAGGAGATCTCAGCTGCTGGTAACAAACACATAAGCTGTCAAGATAAAAGTGAGGGATTTAGAGAAGGAACCTGCAAAGTTAGTTGTTTGCTGTACAGTTTAACTTGGTCTACCTTCTATTGGCTGCAAACGAGGGCTTTCAATTTTGTCTCGGACCTTATTTCTGCCACTGGCACCAGGATCTTCATAGCTGCCAAAGAAATGTTTGTGCATAACCTTGTTCTTCTGTCTCTTCCCAATTACCGTGCTCCTGTTTTTGTCTTCTTGTCATTGTATGTGTAATTTGTGGTATGGATTACTGTTTACCCTTTTGGAGTCTGAATACATGATTGTATATGCCGCTAGAGCCTCTCTGGTTCAATATAGATGTTTGTAAAAACTTGTCCTAAATCTATTTTGACCTGTGACTTTTGTTGTCTTGATTTCAGTGTCTCGGCATCGGACCCTGATGAACATTTTTGACAAGAAGCCCATAGTTGACAGGGAAGCATTTGTGGCACCAAGTGCATCTGTTATTGGAGATGTTCAGATTGGCCATGGTTCCTCCATTTGGTATGGATGTGTCTTAAGAGGTAAGTTCTTTTGAATAAACTGTTGTTATCTTAAGGGAATCATCTGCCCATCTCCATCATTGATCCTGTAGCCATTATGTTACCCATTCACTTTTGCTGCTTTAAACTTACTTGCCCTTTGTCTGAGCTGCTATTGCAAATTCTTTTCTTTTTGGCTTTTTGAGGAGACGGCGTGTGTGTATGTACCTGTGTTTGTGGTTGTATGTGCACATGTGTTGGGAGCTTCTTGTGATCCCTAGTAGACCACCTGCAAATGGTTGAAATTCATTTGAGATACTCTTGTTATTCTCTTAGCCTAACATTCAATGTCTTATTTCACACTGGTTTGGACAATTGTCCTTCAAAATTGCCTATATCCTCAAATCATCTCCTGGTTTCTAAAGCTGCTGTTGGTAACAGATATCTTATTGGGAAAAGGCTGCAGTCCCGTTTAGTTCACGTTTGGCCTTTTCATTCATAAATGCAGATTTACTATCTTGACCGAGCAATTCTAATGTCACTTTGTGACTGAGTGTTGATTTTGTTGTGTAAGTTTGGTCACTTGACAAGGTGGTTTGCTTTGGTTGTTGGATTCTGAATGGGAGTAGGTTTTTGGAGGCAAGGAGAGGATAATTAGCTATGTTACAACTTTGAAGGATCCCTTTTATTGGTCATACATGCCTATCGATGTGGCTTTGTGCATATGTTCCTGCATGCCAGCCGGACTGGAGGACAAGAGCGGAGGGTGATTTTTCCTTGTCTTTTTCTTGGTGGGAGGGGGTGGGTGTTAAAGTGGTGAGGGAGGTATTTTTTTACACATGAGGAATTTATTCATGTGATAGGGTGCAATATAAACTCAGTCAAGATTTAATCATCTGCATTTGCTTCTCTCTCTTACGACACTTAATAAGCCTCGTCTCTCAATACAGAGTCCCTACATGTGCAAATAGATATATTTGTAGGCCCTTGGTCTAAAATTTGGCTTTATTATCCTGTCTATGCAGGTGATGTGAACAGCATTAGTGTTGGATCTGGGACCAATATTCAAGACAATTCTCTGGTTCATGTGGCAAAATCTAACTTAGCTGGAAAGGTTTTGCCAACCATCATTGGAGATAATGTTACTGTAGGTGAGTGGCACCAAAGATGACTGCTTTTGACAGATTTTGCCATCATGTAAAAATGTCGTGTGACCTTAAGTATGACTTGTACAGGTCATAGTGCTGTCTTGCATGGCTGTACTGTGGATGATGAGGCATTTGTTGGTATGGGTGCCACTTTACTCGACGGAGTTGTTGTTGAAAAGCATGCCATGGTTGCTGCTGGGGCCCTTGTGAGACAGAACACCAGAATTCCTTCCGGACAGGTTGATTCTGGACTCCCTTTGCACTACTTGGCCTTTTCTGCTTTGTGCATGACTTTATTTTGACTTGGAACTACTGATCCCTTTGTGCTTGTGCCAAAGATGTTTGATGTAGAAAAGTTTGTGAAAGGTATTTATCTTGTTGGCTTATGAGAAACATGAAAGTAGAAGTTGGTGTTTGTGATAGTAATTAAAAGGTTTATAGGACATGGATGGTCTGAGCTCAGTTGTAGGTGCTTGAGCTTGATACAAGTGGGGCCTTGTCCTTTAATTGAGGAAGGAAAATGAAGTACTAGATTTATAACAGTGATTTTGTAGGTGAAAAAGGGGATGGTGTCGGGAGGGGGAACAAATGCTAAATGGTTCTGTGTTTGAGATGTGCACCAAAGCCAATAACAAAATTGTTGCTGCAGAAACTTGTCTCGTACTTTCTGTGCTCTTTTTTGGTCCAATTAGTCTTCTTGATGAATTGCAATCCTGCTGTAGGAATCCTAACGTTTATGGTCTATTTGGTATTTCTGTGCATCAGTTCAACTTCATCCTATGGCTGAGCTAATTTCTTATTGCTCACAACTTCTTGGCCAAAAACGAACTAACATCTGGGATTTGCTTGTTGATTTCATGATTTTTCTGGGGCCTGCAGCAGAAGTCAAGCCATTCTACTTGTAAACCGTTTCCACCATCCTTAAAAAAAGATGGTGAAGTGGAAATGCTGCTAAAGCCTTTAATCCAATTTTCATTATAGTACAGGATCATTAACTGCATATTTGGATACAGGTGTGGGGTGGAAATCCAGCAAAGTTTATTAGGAACCTCACAGAAGAAGAGATAGCCTTCATTGCCCAGTCTGCCACAAATTACATTAACCTTGCACGGGTTCACGCTGGCGAAAATGACAAGAGCTTTGATGAGATTGAATTTGAAAAGGCGCTACGTAAGAAACATGCCCGCAAAGATGAGGAATATGACTCCATGATCGGTGTTGTTCGAGAAATCCCTCCAGAGCTTATCCTTCCTAATAATATCCTTCCTGATAAGGGAGAAGCCAAGTCATCGTAAACACATGCTTCCTATTGAAGCTTGCCTGTCTTTTTTGTTGGGATTTGTAATCAAAGTTACTTTTGTTGGCTATGAGCAGAAGAATGGCTGCATGGCTGCTTCAGTTCCAATAATTCAAACTTGCGCCACTCAATTTTGGCTTTGAACTGTCCATTTGATTTTATACATTAGAAAGTTGAATACTCTCTCTTTATATGGCCAATGCTAGACTAATGATTTTGCTCGGCAAATTATCTCTCCTTGAAGAGTATCCTTCAACTTCCAAGTTACTAATGTAATGTCCCATCCTATTCCTATCACAGGGATCTGAAAAAGTTTCTGTTCTCTGAAGCCATTTTTTCCCTGACATTTATGTTTTTTTTTTTTTGATCAACACATCTTTTGTTTTTCTAATTAGGCGGGGAGAATATATTTTTAATTACAAGGATTTTTGAGTATCAAAAATGGCATTATTTGAGTAGGAAGCGAATAAAGATGAGAGTTGACCCACACTTCAAAAATAGGATGATAGTTGACCTTTTTTCTTAAAAAGAAGTAGGGTGTTATTCTTTCACTTACTTTAGAAATTGGTTAACTTCAGTTTAATGGCATGAATAATTGATTACTATTTCATATAGTACAGTTGTTTAATCCTCGTAGTCCTTAGATTACTACACAATGCACTATAAGTTCAATAACACAACACGGTGAGTCATTTTAACCACTAGATCGAGTTGAGAACCATTCTTAATTCTTGTTCCCACTTCCCAGCAGCTGGGAGAGGCAACAATACAAAGGCAAGGACTGGCCGCACTCAACTGAAGTAGTCAAGTGTAGCGCGTGGCATGGCACGTGGCCCTATCTTGACAAAACTCTATTTTCTCTCTCCTCTCAATTTTTCATGACACTTTGTTTGGTTGTTTTGGGTCCTAAACCCTAACCCTCGTCTTCTCTCTTGAAATCGACTACCAAAACAAAAGTTGAATTAGAAAAATGGGGACACTGGGAAGAGCAGTTTACACAGTAGGGTTTTGGATCAGAGAGACTGGCCAAGCCATTGATCGTCTCGGATGTCGCCTTCAAGGCAACTACTACTTCCAAGAACAATGTACTCTCTCTCTCTCTCTCTCTCGATTTTATTCTCGCATTTTTCGTTGACATTGTGTATCAGAATGTTATACTGTTGCGAAAATATCAAATTGTAGCTAACCATAATGTCCTTCACATGTGCTAATGAGCGAAATGCTTTCAAATTATGCTTTCGTGGAACCTCATTCATTTGATTTGATAAACGACTGTAATTTGATGATAATAACGATGATGATTGGGTCACTAGGTGGAGATGTAGCAATATGATGGTAAACGAAAAGTTAGCTCACTGAATTTATTCCTTCTTGCCCCCTCATAATTTGGGCTTTTGAATTTTTGTTAGTTCTCCAATTTCTTGGTATCCAAATATGAGGAAAATGCTTTTATCGAAATATAAGGAAAATGCTAGCCATTGCCTTTGGGTCAATTGTTATCATGGGAATCTCAAGTACCATGGAAAAAGCTACTTATAATGTTAGCTTGGACAATATCTATGGAACTTGAAATTTCTCATGGTAAATATATTCGTACAAAACATGGGAAGCCCCTTACCTAGGGGAGCTTAGGTAAGTACAACTATCTATGTCATTGTCTCACAATTAAACTCTGCCCTGAAAAATCTATAGATTGAAGGTAATATAGTCTTTTCAGTGTAATTCCTAGGATGTTAATTTTCCAAACAGAAGCATATTTCTTGGAAGTTATGTACTTCCTAGGAACGTCAACTTCCATGGAATTACAACTTCCCTTGGAAAGTATGTTTGACGAACCAAACTGATGCACATACTTACTAAATTTGACTGGAGGCAGGATTTCAAGTATCTTACTCACTTATCTATATAGGAGGGTACATGTTTTCAGTCCCATGTTGACTTACATGAGCCTAGCAATCAGGACCATCACAGCATATACTCTTTCTCACCTGTAATTGAATATCCTTTGACCTGTCAAATTATCTCAGTAATTCTGTCATTTCAGGTGGTATAATGTTAGTCATCAGAACATCTTTCTCTTCTACTTTATTGCAAAATACGTCGCTCTCTAGCTTCTTTAGAGGTCTATTTAGGGACACCTCCGCAACTTACTTAATGAATCCGCACTGTGACCTAGGAAAGCCTCTAGTGGCCCTGACGGCTCAAACTTGGTACCTCCGGATTAGATCATCCACCTCCACAGACTATGGAATCCATATTATTAAAGCTAGTTATCACTCTCAATTCCTCTATTGTCCGATTTATTCTCTTGTCACACTTTCATATTCTGTTGACATCTTTTAGTTCAGGTGGAACTCCAAAGCTAGTGTTGTATTTGCTTCTGTAAAGGTTGCCACTGTTAGAAATTCATAAGAGAGGGAAAAGAAGGGACTTACACAGTATGACAGTTCGTTGAGTCACCTAGGGAAATGAAGCTATGAAATAAGGAACCAGGGCCAAGTTTGTTGCGTAGCATAACTTGAACTTCCATCTTTAGAGAATACACAAGGTCATGCAACATAAAATTGATTTCCTAGCCCACTGTAGGGAAGTTTTGGCTGACCTTCTACTCTTACACATGCTAAAGGAAAATGAGCGGGTTCCATAGTGAAAGTAAGTGAGCTTCTTCCATGTTTGTTGATTAAACTTTCCTTGGAAAGTGGATAACTAAAGCACGAATTTGACCAACTTCTCCATTGAAATATATACCTGGCGGCGAAGTTTCATTTTACCTAGGATAGCATTAGTATTTAAGAGAAGATGCTCAATTGGTTAAGTCTGTGGGCTGTTCTAGGATCTGAGTAAACCAGTCCCATCTGCCTATATGACTTTGAACACACATAAAAGAAAGAAAAAACGTGTTTTCCAGCTTATTTTGGTTTTCAAGACATAGGGGCCAATTCCTAACATTCATTAATCCATTGCAGATCATTGTTTATTGTCGATGCTTCATTTGTTATGCCTGGTTGCTTTTGTTTCAGTATATGCTTTAGTTTGGCATACATGCCAGTAATGGTTGACCTATAAGAAATTATCTGTGATTGAGCAATTGTTGACCCTGATATTGCGGGATATTTCCCAATTGTTAGTACTATAATTTTTTATCATCTAAATTCTCCTTCAGTGTCCCGGCACCGGACTCTCATGAACGTTTTTGATAAGAAGCCTTTGGTTGACAAGGAAGCGTTTGTGGCACCAAGTGCTTCTATCATTGGAGATGTTCACATTGGACGCGGTTCCTCTATTTGGTATGGATGTGTTGTAAGAGGTAATTTGCCAGCATTATAATCAGCTTTTTTGTTCTTTTCTTGGTCCTATGTTGACCTATTAGGGTTTTTTGATTTCTACATCTGTATTATAGAATGCAAATTTTGGATGTTGAGCTGTCAGGCCAAGAACTTTTTTGGCAGTGCAGGTAGCACAATGGTATCTCCACTATGAGGGGATTGCTCATCCTGCCAGCTTCCCTCGTGGGACTCCTTAGTTGCTACCGTATGCAAATAAAAGAGACAAAAAAAGGTCTCATGGTCATCCAAGATATAGTGCATTATATCTGTTATCAACTCCCTTCATCTTTAAGGACTCTAACCACAACTCACTCATATGAGGGAACACATACACAATAATACTGTTACGCAAAGCTTGGATATCCATGTTATCTGAAAAAATAAACAAATGTATGTTCATATTCGGCTGTTTAGTTTTATCTTAATTCTGAAGAGACATCTAATTGTGCAGGGGATGTGAACTATATTAGTATTGGGTCTGGGACAAATATTCAAGATAATTCTCTCGTTCATGTGGCAAAATCAAATGTTGCTGGGAAAGTATTGCCAACTATTATCGGAGACACTGTGACTGTAGGTGAGTGATGTAATCTGGAGGATTTTATGAAATGTATGCGTGAAGATAACAATTTATGGTGTCATCTAAAAATGAATTTGACAGGTCACAGTGCGGTATTACATGGCTGTACTGTTGAGGATGAGGCATTTGTTGGTATGGGTGCTACTTTGCTTGATGGTGTTTTTGTTGAGAAAAATGCCATGGTTGCTGCTGGAGCCCTTGTGCGACAGAACACAAGGATCCCTTGTGGGGAGGTTTGTCCTGAACTTTCCAATTGTGCCTTCCTGTTCTTCCAAGGTCATATATATAGAAATTTGACCATGGCTATGGGTCCAAAAAATGCATCTGGGTTGTAAATCCTGTTTCCATGCAGGATATATTTATGTAACTTAACAAGTTTACACCATTACCCCTGAATTATTATGAGTTGGGATGTATGCTTCAGTAAATTTTGTACCAATGAGCCTATGAAGGATGGAGATGGCTCAAAGCAGAAAATAACGAGGGAGAAAATATTTTCATTTAGGATGGATAATTGGGGTAGTTAATTAGCCAGCCAAACATACTTTCGGAAATTTGTTACACAATTAAGGGCCTTCGACATGCACCTGCAGCAGTAGGCATTGGTGGGTCCAGAAACTCAGGATGGTATAAAAAAAATATTATATCTTCCCTACGAGATGAGTGGAATGCCTGCAGGTTCATGAGAGGTTCTCCAATTTAAGTTCCTGTTGATCTTGTCAAGTTCCTTGGGGGTAACTGGTAAGCGGAAAAAGCTCAAAGCATTGGAAGGTTTGGGATGGAATAGTTTATAGGTTGGCTTGGATGATTGTTGTATGTCCAGCTTTAAAAAGGGAGTTTGCAACCCATAAATATGTTTGATTTCTTGCTTTAGTAATACTATCTTGAAAACTTTCTTTGAAGGCTTGTCCGTCTGAAACCGAGCAGTCAAGATACTTGTTCAGACTTGTGCTTGTATGAATGTGTAACAGAATTAGCTCATACTACTGTCTACGGAACTTTAGTGGTGATCCAGAGAAGCTCCGATGGTGCACGTCAGCTTGCTCAACAACTAAGTTCTCATCTCCTTATTGTTCTATTGCAAATCTGATTTAGATTCAGTTCAAAGTGTTTGTTGCCTTGTTTTGTCCATGTTTTGAGTCACTTGAATGATCCTTTTTCCATATGTAACTGCTCTTATTTTGTTAAGACAAATTGCTGGGAGGATCTAGGTTCTTTTGGAGTGACTTATGCAAATTAACTTTTGGCCTATAACTCTACAACTAAGTGCATTTTAAAATTCCTCAAAACAGGTTTGGGGTGGAAACCCAGCAAAATTTCTCAGGAAGCTCACAGAGGAGGAAATGACTTTCATTTCTCAGTCAGCCGTGAATTACTCCAACCTAGCACAGGTTCATGGAGCCGAAAATGCCAAGAGTTTTGATGAGATTGAATTGGAAAAGCTGTTGCGCAAGAAATTTGCCCGCAAGGATGAAGAATACGATTCAATGATTGGTGTCGTTCGTGAAACACCAGCTGAGCTTATCCTTCCTGACAACATTTTACCTGATAAAGCAGCACCAAAGGCTTCCTAATCCCGAATGCCCACAGACTTCCATTTTCTCTTTGGAATTTGGTGTAGGGTTATATTTGTTGGTTATCGGCAGATTTTATGAAGGATGGCTGCTTTTCCTTCCCAATAATATAGACTTAGGCTGCTATAGAAAAAGCTGTGGTGCATGCCATCTACTTTAGACTTTCAAAAATCTTGCATACACCAGTAACTTGACATCTCTGTTTCAGTAATGCCACTCACAAAAGCTCTTTCCATGCTGCCTATGTTTGGTAAGCAGATGAAGAATCCTAGAATGAGGTCAAGCGGAGCATTTCGGTTGTTTCAATCAGTTGTAGCTTTCTCAATGGTTGAAGAAAATTGTAAGCAGGGATAACCTTTGTGTTGAGAAAGGTTGGTCCTATGAATTTCATGTAACTGCAGGTATGTATGCCCCGTGGATCTTGCTGTGATTGGAGTATGATTGCTCAATAATGAATTATGATTGCACTGTTGCTCTCTTCCATCTACTATTCTGGCAAAGACTTACTTTTGCCTGTGGAGTAGTTAGACTTGATGCATTTGCAAATTATGTTTATTAGCCAGCTTTCGGCTTCAATTGCATTTTTGTCTGATGCTTTGTTAATATTAAACTGAGGTCTATGGCTGTGCTTCTTCACATGGTCTTGAGCCATTAAACCTTTTTTTTTTTTTTCTTTTTTTTGCTTTGTTGTTCATTTAGCCGCAGAGTAAATTTTGCAGATGAGATTTGAGCAGGGGAAAAAATGCCAAAACAAAAATAGAAGGGGAATAATTGCTGTAAATTTATCATCTCATTAAAGACAAGGCACTAGTAGTCTAGTACCCTCTTCCGAATAGTACCATATCATCACATGCACCCTACAAGTACAAGCTGCGGTGAGTGAGATCCGTATAGACTATGAGTCATAATCTTTCAACGATTCTTCCTTGTTATTTCTGACGAAGAAACATCGAAAGAGTGGGAGTCAGTACTTACGGACCCATCTTTTTGTCTAATATTGAAAAGAAAGATTTCAGTGGAAAGTAAAGAGACTGGCCAAGAAAGTATCAAGAAATTGCTGATCAAAGATAAGAATGTTACGTTACCCCATGGTTGGTAACAACTAACAAAGGTTGTCTTGGGTTACATCCTATTTTATGACAAAACCAATAGTAGAGGGAAGAAAGAACTATGAAATACTTCTAGTAATAATACAACCTGCATTCAATGAAAACCTGTCTAGATATTCACCATGATAGCTTTTTTCTTTTTCTTTTTCCATTATAATATCGTCCATTATAGTTACCTTGGTAAGAAATGGTAATCAATAAATCACCCTATTATAGGAAGACGAAGACACCCTCATATTCACAGTGAAACTATCTCATCTATTTACGTTAAGCAGTTCCATACAATTACACAAAAAATAATACTCCCCGAGAAATTATAGTAAATTTTAATGCATAATGAAAACTGAAAAGGAATCCAAAAAAAGCCGCAAAAGCAGCGAAAATCTTAGTGGGCCTTGGTAGCGGCTGCTGAATCCGACGCTCATGGGAGAGCGAGCCTACAATTATAAGATCCATGAAATGGAGAGAGAAAATCCTCACTCTAGTCTTCACTCTTATGTTGAGACTTTGAGGGAGGGAGAGCAGTGAGTAACAGTTTCCCATAACTCACCACCGCCCTTGACCCTTGTGCATTTACTAGGGGCAAAATTCCAGTCTTTGAGGGCCAAAATTTGCTGTCTTTGAGGCTTATCCTATCTAATCTTATCTGGAAAAGTAATTTAATGGGGGCTGACCCAATTGGAATTGGTAATGGTAATGGGATTGGGAATGGTGTTGTAGCTGCTAATAAAGCTAAGGATGATAAAGCCCCTGTGGTTCTGGGTCTTCAACCTTCTGCTCTTGTTGATCATGTGGCCAGAGTTGATTGGTCTGTTCTTGAACAAATCCCTGGTGAAAGGGGTGGCTCTATTCCGGTAATTCTTTCAAAAATCCAAATAAAAGAAAATTTCTTGCCCATTTCAATTTTCAAGCTGTTTGGTTTTCATTATTTAATTTCTTCCTTAGGGTTCATGTGCAATTGATGCTCATAAGATGCAATTTTGTCATAATTGTTCATGTAAATGGGAATATGAGTAAGGATTCCATGATATAGGTGGCTTAGAAGCATAGGTCTTGAGTGTAGAGGAATTCATTTGGGACATGTTGGGAAAATGCCTACCTCATGTTTTTGTGCTGAAAATGGGAGTAGTAATGTTTTTAGATTATACTTATAGAGATAAGAGAGCATATCATCCACATTATCCATAAAAGTTTTGAGCTTTTTGCTCACAAAGCTCTCACATTGTCTACCCTGATCTCCAAAAGGATAAAACTGCCGTGTACTTTTGTATGGATATGTTTTTTTGTTTGTTTGTTCAATGTGTAAATCTACCCGGTGAACTGCTTGGCCTAAGCAGCTGGTGTTAACATGCTGTGGTCTCTTTTTTAATCCATTTCCATCTAATATAGTTCTATCTATTATTTTGGATGTCAAAAAGAGTCTTTTTTTCGAAATAATAGTACTCATACATATTGGTTGAACGTCTACTAACACCCCGGCTTACTCTTGTTAGTCTTGTAGTTAAACAACTAGCTATGAGAGGTGGATTATTATCAAAGAGTGTTGTCTTTGCTCCACATCTTCAAGGAATTATTCATTAAATGACTAAATGAATTTGTGTGTGGTTTAGATGCATGACCAAGAATGGCTAATGCGATAACGCCAGAAGATGTTCTCTTCTTTCACTTTGAAATTGAAAGAACTTTCATTTCAGCTGCTGCAGAATGATTCTATTGGAGTTTGGAATAGCTTAGAGCATAGATAATTTTAGAAGCAAGGAAGGATAAATTAGCGTTTTATCGCAGTTGAACTGTTAAAGAGCATGACTGCTCAATATGATCAATGGGAAATAGGATTTACCCAATGATGAACTCCAACCAGATTGGATGAGCTTAGCTAATGATGTTGTTGAACTAGAGCTACTTATTACAGTTACCGTTTTGAAAGTGGCACATGGACTGTGGTGCATTGTGCAGCATTGGTGATTAAGTTGATAAGCGATATGGTTATCTGATGCTTTTGAATCTTTATATTATGGACTGTTGTTGTATCCAAACTCCATTGGACAAAAACATATCAGTTTTATGTATTTTCATTCACTTGGTTTGCCTTTTGCTTTGTCTCTTTCATTGTGAGCAACGACTTTTGATGTCTGACATATTCAGGAATGCAATATGACACTTTCTTGTTCTCATTTAGATAATTTCTTTATTTTATTTTTTTCCCAAATACATTAGGTTGCATGGAAGGATGTGGAGCACATACTTAGTGAGGTCAAAACCCATATTGCTCCATCCCAGGATGGCTTGTGCCCTATAATGACCCTTGGCGGAGGTAGTGTTGCAAATACAATTCGAGGTTTGTCTGCGTGCTTCGGTGTGACCTCCGGGCTGGTTGGTGCATGTGGTGATGATGAACAAGGACAGTTGTTTATACATAACATGAGATCCAAAAATGTTGATCTGTCAAGAGTGAGAACAAAGGAGGAAGCCACAGCTCAGGTGAGATTTTTTACTGTGAGACTCTCCGTAGATCTGATGTACAGATTGCTTTAAAATTGACTTTAATGTGCAATACAGTGTGTCTGCTTGGTTGATGAAGTTGGAAACCGTACAATGCGACCATGCCTCTCACACGCTGCTAGACTTAAGGTGCATGGCTATTACCCTTTGAATTAGCATTTGCAAGACAACTCACAAATCTTGTTCGTCTTGGCTCATGCTATTAAGAGGATAAGTTGGCAGTAAACAAGCAACTGTAAAACCTAAAAGAATGAGCTAATTTGCTCTCTCTACCCCTTTGGTATGTCTTTCAGGCAGACGAGTTGACGGAAGATAGCTTCAGGGGCTCCAAGGTACTTCAATCTGTTGTCCAGTGTGGTACAATGCTGATGTCCTGGTTCTTTTCCTACGCATTATGCAATTTTGAATGTGTGTATGATTTGAGATTTTAGTATTATTTTTCTCTATGCTTTATTGCTAAGGCAAAGCCAAAAAAGCATAACTAAGTAACTAACTGACTACCCATCTGTTTTAGATGAGAAACAAATCCCTTTTCAACTATTTGCTGATGACTTCTTGTCTTTGTTTGTTGTGAGTAATCTGGGAAAATCACATATTTCATTTTTCTCCTCCAGTGGTTGGTAATGAGATTTGCAGCGATTAATTTGGAACTTATCCGTACTGCTTCTAGAATTGCCAAACGGGATGGGCTTCTTGTCTCCTTGGATTTAGCCAGTTTTGAGGTATAACTTCTTTGATGTCTCTCCTCCTCTCACTTGCTCTTTGAGTGAGAGGGGGTAGAGTTGTCTGCTTGTTTGATTTAGAGGGTGTGTTGGTGTTGAAATTTCTTTACTTTGGCAGATGATAAGAGACAATAAGCCCGCTCTGGTAGAACTGCTGGAGTCTGGATATATTGACCTTTGTTTTGCCAATGAAGATGAAGCCATGGAGGTTGTGAGGTAATCTACAGTTCCTTTAATTTTTTTCCTGGAGTGGAAGTATGAACCTCATTATGCATAATGTGTATTTAAAAGTTTCATCTTCCCTGGGATTCTGGCATTTGATGTGAGTAGTTCTCTCTAAGTGGCTTCACAAGCAAGATACAAAAGGGTCAACATCCCCGCCCCCCCCCCCCAAGGTTCTAGTCATAGTATATCTGTTTATTGTTAGGCTGTCTTCTGAACTTGGTTATCATTGGTGGCATCTCAGAGGTCACTATCAGTGTTTTTTGTTTTAGAGTCCACTAACATTCGGTTTGAGATTTGAAGACCAATGATACTTTAGTCTAATCCTTCCAGCACCGTGACGTTGAAGAGAATCGAAAATTCCAGGATGATCTATAACCACTTCTTTGTTTCAGTGTAATTGCTTGGAGATTTTGCCAGGCACCTGACTGTTTGAGTAAAATTTGATCTTTTGCCTGTATTATTTATGCTAGATGGTTACTTTCTGGCCATTTGCAAAGAAACTTTGTAGTTGATTGTACACAGTTTGTTAAGCTGTTAGGCTTGCTGATTTTGTTGGCTTGATTTTGTTTGGCTTGAATCTTGTTTTCAAGTAATTTTCCTATTTCTTGCTTATTGAAACTGAGTAGTTTGTGTGTGTGCATTAAAATCATATTGTCTCCGTTTTGGGTGTAGGGGCAAAGAAGACACCACTCCCGAAGCTGCTCTTAGTTATCTAGCCATGCATTGCCAATGGGTTGTAGTAACCCTTGGCTCCAAGGGTTGCATCGCAAAGCATGGCAAGGAGGTCTGTTGGGCCTACTCAGATGGAATGGTGCATTGTATTTGTTTCTTATATTATATTGTTATTACTACTACTACTTTTGAGCATATTCTCATTAATGTTGCTTATTTTTTCCTGTTGAAAACATTTTGGTCCTACATATCTTCCTATTTACCAACTATTGTCTACTTGTGAGATCTGGAATCGCTAACTTTTGAACCTCAAATATGACACTGGGTCGTTTGCCTTGTATTACATTCCTGCAGATAGTGAAGCTTTCAGCCATAGGGGAATCACAAGCGTCTGATACCACTGGCGCTGGTGACCTTTTTGCAAGCGGATTCATATATGGCTTAATAAAGGGGTTGTCCCTGGAGGAATGCTGCAAAATCGGCTCCTGCAGTGGCGGGTCTGTCATTCGTGCACTCGGGGGTGATGTGACCCCGGAAAACCGACAATGGATGTACAAGCAAATGAAGATCAAGGATCTCCCTGTTCCCATACTCTCAGTATGATGCTTATTGTTGGGCGTGTCAGGGTTCTTGAAAGTATTGATTACCCAGGAAAAAGCAGCACAAGACTGAGTTATTTGAAAATGTTCCCCAAGTCGGCAACTGTTTTGGTTAAGTCAGAGTCAGGCATGTTCGTTCTTCATATGCTTGCTCTCCATTCGGTCTCATACAGATGAGGATTGAGGACGACCCTCTAGTATGACAGGACTTGGATTAAAACTGGATTAGTTTTTGTAACATTAGTCATTAGCCATCGGGGGCTGGGGAAAAGTAAGCTTCTCCAAATAATTAGAAAGAACATCGCCCCTTATTGTCTTTTTATTGTGTTTCGCCCCATTATCCTGATACTAAACATCCAGATGGTTGTTTCCGTTTACAATTACAATCAAAATTTGTTGCATATTGTTCAAGGCAGGCAGCGGCTTATAAAATGTAGTGAGACGGTCTAATTGCTGCCATTGTAAACTAATCTCTACTGGACCGAGGCTTGAGTTGCTCAGTTTCTTGTAGGCTTGTAGCCCATCAAATCAATAAACAAACTTGCAGCCTATCTTTATCTTATGCGCAAACTATTGTCTAGATCCCTAGCGTTTAGGTATATGGATTCAATAATCCTATACAATATCTTGTATGGACTTAGTTGACAAGATCAAATCTTTTTGAACTATTTCCTTAATTCACTCTTTGGTTCACGATGGACCAAGTCTAATACACATAACGAGCTGATTAACAAAATGCATGACCAGTAGAATGGAAGAAGCATATACTTCTATGACATTTTTTTTCTTTGCAAACTTCAATAAACTTTACATTTAGAAAAATTATTCTACATAGCAAGTGAAAGTGGGACAAAATGAGTTTTGAGGGCATAATACCTAATTATTAGGAACATTGTGTTGGGGAAAACTACGGTATTTACCCACAATCACAACAATAGATAATCGGAAAAATAAAGTACAAGAACCCAAAATCAACACAAACAATTTTACGTGGAAAACCCCTCTCAATTAGAGGAAAAACCACGGTGCGGTTCTCCACGCACTAAACAATAATCCACTATGATAATCAAGATTACAATCGGCAACAATCACAAGATCAAGCAACAAGTAAACAAACTATCTTTGGTATTAGTACAAATTGACAAACTCTAACTCAATTTGGTACTCCCACAAAACCAAAGATACACCCACAAATACCTGTCGATGACCGATCCGAATACTCTGATTATCTTCACCCGAACAAACCGAATCAACCGTGAACTGGAACAAACCTCTTTAAAGAAATACTCAATTTCTCTCACTCTTTGTTTGTCTCTCACTCACTATCCAAACAGTAACATCATCTCTGGGAATAAACTTCAACCATGCGTTACAGCCTTTTACTCATCCAAGACTTCACGGCAAATTAAACCCAACTTGATTAGTTTATTTACTAAGGCAATAAAGCTAAATGGTGTTACAGAACACCTATAACCCACGGCTACTTACTTCTGCCGTTTTCCACCGTTTCAACTTCTTTTGTTTTTCTTTCCTTTTTGTTTTGTTTTGTTTTATTTTATTTTCTTTACAAACTAAAATAAAATAAAACACAACTAAATATTATTTGGTATTTGGGGCGTTACCTCAACACATTGCTGGAGCTGATGCTTCTAATCATATCCATATACATCTCTCCTCATGTTGAGAGTTGACTGCTGGATTGTAGACTACGTTAACTACCCAATTTGATTATGCAAAAACATGATGAGTTGCCCAAATTCCATCTCTATCCTTGTTTCTTTTTTTTCTTTTTTTTTCCCCTTTTTCTTTTAAGGCTCAACTTAGTGAAGATTTATGCAGCATGCAATATACTAGTAGTGGCCAACATTGGGGGCCCACAACAAGGAGAGGACTCCATTGTAATAGGCTCTTAGCCTTCAACTATTACAGACGGGCCCATTTTGCGATATGATAATGTGTGCTTTATGAAGTGGCAAGGGTTAATTGGTCTAGCCAAAATTAGCAAACTGAGAGACGACCATAATAAGAACAAATTAATAAAAATGAAAATGAAAAAAAAAAAAAAGAGAACGAAAAGTGAAAGGAGGGCAAAAGGAATTGCATGGAATTTTGATTTTGAAACTTGTCCTTTTAAGCATTATCAGGTTCAAATACAAGTAAAAGCAAACACAATCCTAAGATCCTTACTATCTATTAAAAGTGTGAAAATTAATTAAGGTTATGGCCTTCATAGAATCATTGTTCATGGGACTGAGTATTTTTTTTTTATTGTTTATTTTTGCAAACGGCGGGAAACAAAGGCCAAAGCAAACCAGCAAATAAAGAAAGTGTTCCTTTAATTGAGAGATAACACGCACCCCTTTCTATGAGCTAAAACAACCTCAGTCCAAGGATTAATCACTCTACCAGGTACTTTAAGCTAATTTCATGGAGTATATTATTTAACTTGCTTTAAAATAATAGCTTAGGGTCTATTTATTTTTATGGAATTGAATTGAGATGAAAATGTATTAAGGTTATGTTTGGCAAAATTAGTTGTAGCTGTAGCTGTAGCTGTTAAGTGTTATTAAAGGAAATAAATTAGTAGAAAACTGTTAAAAAGTGATACAAAAGGCTAATAAACTAGCTGTAGCTGTAGCTGTAGCTGCAGGTGGAAGCTTGCAGGGATAGCTTTCAAAAAATTAGTTGTAGCTGTAACTTCAGATAAAAAATCTAATGACAAACTTTTTGGTAGCAGAGAGTAAAAAACACTAGCTGCAAGCTTCAAGCTGTAACTTTTATTGAAAAGCTAGTTGTTCGTGCCAAACATAGCCTAAAAGAGGTCGTGAAAAAATGAGGTGCGCGCAATTTTGAAACTCCATCCCAAATAATTGTTAGAGGCAAGTAAGATATGCACTGGGCGTTACCCACCCCAAATTCTGGGGTGAACTGCAATTAGACCTAGCAAACGGGTCGGGTTGAGTCAGGTTCTTGTTGCGTCACTTCAAGTTCGGGTCATAATCAGGTCGGATCACCATTAGGTCGGTCATTTTGGGTCTTTAGCGGGTCGATTCCGGTTGGGTTTTTGGGTCAGACAACTCTTGCCTCGCAAACTCGAGTCTCGGGTCGAGTCATTAGCAGATCAAACCTTTTCAGATCGGATTTCAGTCAGATTTTAAGCAGGTCAGATTCAAATCGAGTCAATTTTTAACAGCTCTAAGGGTGTGTTCTTTTCCACTTATTAGACCTTACTCAATCAGTGGAAATAAGTGGTAAGATCTTACTCAATCAATGAAAATCAGTGGCTAAACCTTATTGAACCAGTGAGAATCAGTGGTAGGACCTTACTCAATTAGTGAAAATCAGTGGCAGGACCCATATTTCTACTCACAGAATCAGTGGCAGGACCTTATTGAATCAGTGAGAATCAGTGGAAGAACCTTATTGAATCAGTGGAAATCAGTGAAAGGACCTTACTCAATCAGTGAGAATCAGTGACATGACCTTACTTAATCAGTGAGAATCAATGAAAATAAGTGAAAAAAAAGTCACCCTAATAGTGCAATTGTGCAAGCCATGTTTCCATTTATAAGCACCAAAAAAGAGAAAGGGAAAGAAGGAAAAAAAAGGAAACATTCTTGTAAATAGCAGCCAGGATACGGACAGGCCAGTATTGACAAAAGCAATCAACATTTTTCCAAACCCTTGCAGCTTTTGGCAGCTTCGTTGCGTCTATTCAAAACACCCAGAGTGCGCTGCAACTTTGGACTTGAATTTATCCTCACTCTCGTGAGATCTAGCTGGTCACCGTAATCATGCAATTGAAATACCAGGGGAACAAATAAATAAACAATCCACCTCAAAAAAAAAAAAAAAACACTACCGAGTATTGGGTTGATTAATATTAGATAACATTTAATCAGTTATTCGGAAATATTGATCTACCATTATTAAGAGCATAATTCATATGTGGACTAGCATATAAGTTGGTGAATTACTACATCTAACATCAATTGATTTTAGGATAGAATCTCATTAGGTTTTTGTACAGCCACAATGAGTGGAGTAGCCCACTTATCTTTCCATATAAGACACCCACTTCAACAAGTCGAGCTCAAATTTGAGCTAAACACTAGGACTTTACGCACGACCCATATATTTCTATATTTTTGGATTTTTAAAATTATACATAGGTATATAAAGAATAATGGAAAATAGTAATTGGTCGAAATGTTACACATGTCATATCACTCATCATTCTCTGATTAAAATTTTAAAATAATATCTATCACTATTGTCAGTTAACTTGCAATTGTACATCATATAGTGTAACTTAATAAATTGTCACTCCAAATGTGATCCATGTCATTATATTTAAGCATGTCCTTACAAAATTTATGTGTAGCCTGTGTTTATACCTTCATATAAAACGTAATTAAATATTTAATGCTTGTAATGTTAACAATGATTATCCTCATGGCCTACGCTTATACCAACTGATATAAGTCTTGTTATTAAACAACCATCGGTTTGGTCAGACTAACCCTTAATGTGTATTTCAGTTTTCAGAATCTAAAAGTTAAAAGACTTACCTTCTTTCAATTGGAAAAAATAGCGATAATTCACTATCTAGAAAAAGGGGAAATAATATGTAATTCATCAAAATGTGACACCTGCACGTTACCAACCCTTATACCCACAACTATGTAACCCTTATTATATTATGTGGATCTATTCCCCCGAATATTCATCATCTGATCTATACTCAATATCAGTTTTTATTGTGTTGAAAACATTAAAATTGGACATTAAGGTCATTTTAGATTAATGTAATTCTATCTAAAGAAAAAAAAAAGGAATATGAATAGGCTATAGCAATTACTATAGGATGTCGATAACAAATTACTCACAAAAATAAAAACAAAAAGAGAAAAATAATCAATGTCCAATCAAATTGTGACACTTGTCACGTTACTTGCGATCTTATCCAAAACTATATACCTACACTTATTCCACAAATATTATCATTCACATATTAATTGTCACATAACTTATGGTTATCCTCGCAAACATCAGTCAAAAATCACTTACCATGTAATACCCAAAAACTATATACAACTTGAAAATGATGACTTTATACGTAACCATTGTCACACATGCCCTTATCCCTGTAAAATTAGGCAAATAAATATTAGTGACATGTTTGTTGTTAAATGACCTACGATTATCGCCGCAAATATTAGTCATATATCAGTCAAATATCACCTGCCCTGTCATACTCAACATATATAACTTATTAAAAATAATGACTTTATATGTAACCCTTATCATATTACACACACTTATACCTAAAACATATTGTCACGTCAAACTATTTTTTTTCCATAATTATAACACTCAATAAAAGTGGTGAAATTAAGTGCTCTTATACTCATAAATATTAAAAAACTATATTTAAATTAAAAATGGAGGTATTTAATAATAACTTTTATCATTACATTTAATACATAAACTTTATGATCATCATAAAAATAATAATGACAAAACAAAAAGGAAAAGAAAAAAAAGGTAATAGCCACTAAGATTGTGACACATGTTACATAACCAGCGCTCTTACCCAAATATATATACATATTAGATTTAATCGAGCTACAAAATTACAATTTTTTTAAGCTCAATAAACGACCATCACTTTAGTTCTATCTTTCTTTTTAAATGATGTTATTACAATATCATAAAATAGTCCAATATTAAAAAATTTGTCCTTTTAAACTTTCATATATGATAGTAATAAAATGATTTGGTAATAGTATTTTATGTACTGATCTCAAAAAAAAAAAAAAAAAAAACGAAATCCACAATTATAATTAGGTCAACCCCCACATTCTCATATTGACGAGCAAAATAAATTGATGATCCTATATTGATCATTTATTATTCGTTAGATGGGCCAGATCGAGTTTCAATCTTAATATTTCTACCAACCCACCCGACCCAGACAGATTGATTCTTCTGTTATTCATATGTTTCTCATTCTTGCAACGGTCATTTTCCTTTTCCAAATTCTTCATTTGTTCCATTAAATATTGTAGATTTTAAGTTTATTGGTCTTTCCTTGCATGCACCTTCTGCATGACTGTATAATATACCTAATCCTTTTTGTCCATTAATTAGTGTGATTTCCTTGAATATACATCATTCACAAACTAATTCCCAAATTAGCTTCGGCTCAAAACTATTTCCCCACATATACACCACGCAGGATCGGACTGTGGCATTGGAAACGAGTTTTTATTTTTATTTTTTTAGCGAAAGGCAAAGCCGCGGTGGGCCACAGCGGCTCTTATAAGCAGTTGTGCGCCAGCGCGTCTCTTATAAGCAGCTATGCGCCACAGCTACTTTTGAGAGCAGCTCTCTACCACAGCGGCTTTTGATGTTGCATTTTCCCTGCGATTTCTCTGTCAAATTTCCCCACATTTTGCCTGTAGACATATCAACCTGCATAACCAAATACTGAAGTAGCAAAAAATCCAGACGCCGCTCAACCAATAGTTCATCCAAAATTTATAATAAACTTATAGTTGATCCAAATTTACACATCTCTAAAAGATTTCATTAATCACCAACATAATGTCAATACAAGCCAAAATTTGAGTTAACATAACTCAAATCACCCAAAGAAAATACAACCAACAGTACTCTGCTTACAACCTTACACCCATTGCAAACAAAACAGTAGCTCACACCTAAACAATAGTAGCAATACAAAACCTATGAGCAACACCATTACAGTAGCTATGAAGCAGCAATAACACCATCACAACAGCAGAACCAGACCTCTATGGAACTCCATCTCGTCCCATGCTCTCCTCGATCTTCAAAGAAGGTGGAGACTCTATGATAGTTGACAATGATTGCACTGAGGATGTCATGGTAGAGCTCGAAGTAGATTTAGTTGTCCGAGGTCGTCGCCTAAATGTCAAAATGGGAGAAGTTTTGGTAAAAGGAGATGCAGATACTGGTGCGGTGGGAGTAATTGGAGGGGCAGGGCTAGGGGAAAGGGAAGGAAATGCAGGCATATCCACAGGCATTTGTGGAAGCATATACCATGGTTGAATAGGCATAAGTGGAGTAGTCGGCCGAGGCAAGGGTCGTGGAGTAGGTCTAGGCAGAGGTTGTGGAGGAGCTTGAGGCAAAGGTCGTGGAGAAGGTTGAATTGGAGGTGGAGTAAGTATTTGTGGAGTAGGAGAAGGTGAAATTTGAACTGATGGTGTAGGAGAAGGTGAAATTTGAACTGATGGTGGTCGTTCTGGATTTCGATCTGCAGATGGAGACTCAATAAGATGTCGACTACCAGCTGTATTTAGACATTGGTTGCAAAACATCACTATGTCGCCAAGTAAAGATCGTACATTTGGAGGATACTCCGCACCAGCTTGATCTAACTCACCTTGACATTTCTTTGCTATGGTGGCTATACCGTGGGTCTACATAAGACGTAAAGCACAATCAATAAACTGAAGTTGTTAGAAAAAATAAATGCAGATTATTATTATACTTACCAGCACACGCAATTGCGCATAACCAGGTTGATACTCAGTTGGAGACGATGGTAATAATGGAGTAATAAAGCGACGTGTAATTCCTCTATACCATATCATATACGGATCATTATACTCCATCTGTCCACGAAATAAATCACCAGTAACAACACTCTGAAGACAGCTATCCCACTCAGAAACATAGATACGACGATGTTTGGCCCAATCCATCTTGTTCTTTCCACAATGATCTGTTTTATGCAACTGAAGACCAGTGTCACATGGCATAGGAACTAACTGCCGAAGACCAAATTGCCGCATAACACGATCCGGCAAATGCATCTCAACAATGTCAAAACATATGAGTGGGGCCCTGACACGCCACACAGTGTCATCTACTACCGGCAGTGACTCCAAGATTTGAGAAGTATATGGCTCCCATATAAACTACAAAGTAAATATTTGATTGCTCATTTAGAAAATAAATAATTTTACTCAAAAACACACAATGAAAATACTCGAATTATGATGCTGCATACAATGCCACTACTTCTTTGTTTAGTGTTGCAGGTGTTGTGAGGAATCACAACAAACAATGGTTATTGACTTACTTAGCAACAACACTATTCACAAAGATGCAATAAGTCTCTAGCTAAAGCAAGACTTACCCAAGAGTTGTAGTAAAGTAATATTAATTTGAAGTCCGTGTTTTACCAAAAAAAATAAAATCAAATAAGATAAACCTGATCATCACGCTGATGGTCCAGTGCGTCTCTATAATATGCAAGTCCTTTTGGCAAGTCAGCCCTCTAAAGTGATCTCCGAAGCCACCTGTCATCATGCAATAATTTTTTTTTTATAGCTTAAAGTAAATTTTCTAAACAGTAAGAGTATATATGAAGTTATCATATACTTGCATCCTAAAGGATCACGATCAGGCTGATACTGCTCATTTGGTTCTATATTCGGGTCTATATGAGAGCCGAGAACTGGTCTACCAATAGGAATGCGCTCCCAAGCCCACAACTATCCAAAGACAAACTATATATCAAACACAAAATCATATACACCTCACATGGGAATAAGCTAGTCAGTGTATTACCTGTAAGAGTATCAAAGGTCCAGCAATATCCTTCACACCTCGCTTAGACGCCCGACAAAGGTGGCGATACATAAAGGCAAGTGTCGCACCCCCCCAGCTGTACTCTGATGCTTTGCTGAGATCCCGAAGCAACGGGAAATAAATGACCTGAATCTCATTGCCTGACTTATCAGCAAATAAAGTCGCTCCCATCAATGCAAGGATATATGCTCTAGCATGATACTAAATAACGGCATCATTTGCATCTGGTGGGAGAACACTGAAGGTTTCTATAAGCCAACAAATCTTTAGAGCAGATCCTGAAAGCATCCCCATTGCTATTATATATCCTAACAACTCCTCTACCAACCCAAACCAATTATGATCGGCGGTCCCTGTCACTGGATAGCCACGCACTGGCAAGCGCAACAAGACTTCTACATCTTGTAAAGTTATGGTGGCCTCACCAACAGCAAGGTGAAAAGTATGAGTCTATTGTCGCCACCTCTCTACTAGAGCGGTAATAAGTCCCCTATCTAAAGGTAAAAAACACAACCTATGTATGCCATAGAAACCGGCTTCTCTAACATAATCTAAGACCCGACTATCTCTTTCTCCCCAATCTTGCAAAGCCTTCAAGTGTTGCCTACAGTTTAACGGTGTTGAAACCTGTAAAACCAATAATTAGTTCAACCAATGAGTCATCAATTCTGGAGGAACTGCATGGACCTTCTTCTTTGGACACCTGTTGATGACAAACTATATGTTCTAGCCTTTGCCTACACTGTGTGTGTCTGTGTCTGTGTGTCAGTGTGTCAGTGTCTCTGTGTGTGTCAGTGTGTGTGTGTCAGTGTGTCTCTCTGTTGGACCCTACGGAGTATCTGCGAGACGATGGCAAATAGAATGTCAACCCCTACAACAGGACCATCATTCAATTAGCCAAGTGTTGGAGATGATTCATATGAAAAATACAGGGTATCTCTAGAATTTAGTTGACTTTTTATTTATTTTTTTAGTTTTCCAAGTTCCTTGAATCCATAACCTTTATCCCTCATTCTCTGAGTAATATTCACAATGTTCTGACTTCTGAGATGTCAGTAAGTTCTACAGCACAGTTCCTTTAATTTCATTTGAATCCCGCTTACTCAAGAAACTTAATTCTTTGTACTTCTGACAATTAAATGATCACATGCAAAACAAGAACATATGAAACTTCACTAGGATGATCTGTTACTTCAATTTTCTACTAGCATTATCACATGATCTGTTAATTATTTTGTAGTATATTATCTTAACAATATAAGCACAATGGATTTTTATTGCAGTTCGCAACATTGGTTTCCTTTATAACCAGCCTGTCACTCTACCTCAAGTTTTTCTCGATTTCGCACATTCCTTGTTTTCAACAGCATTTCATGGCTTGAACAAATCATCTTAACTTCACACTTTTATGGTTGTTTTTTTTTTTTTGGGGGGGGGGGGGGGGAGGGGGGAAGGTATAGAACTGGACTCTTGTTTATCATCAAAGCTTTTCCTCGAATAAACATAGCCAATTATGCTTTATTTACCACAAGATTAGTAAATATGTAGTCACCTGATTGAGTATTAGACATACGTGCGCAGGCACGCAGCGCATTTCAGAAACACTACCTCTGCTAGAACTAGTGTGTGTCTGTGTGTTTGTGTCTGTGTGTCAGTGTGTGTGTCTATGTGTCAGTGTCTCTATGTGTGTAAGTAACAAAACAACCAAGGGGGAAAAGAACAGTATTACAAGTTCAGGTAAGTAACAGAAAAAAAAAAAAAAAAAAAAAAACTTCATGGCATTGCAAATTAGAACTTTGATGAACTCCACAGGTCAAGGACCACAACTATGACAATAAGAAACAGAAAGCACATTACCTGACCACTCCACACATCTTGACTTATATGGTCTTGTTGTAATGTAAGAACGGATGGATCATGAGATCCCGGATCCACCGTTAACTCCATGAAATCTACAAAAAGAAACTATGAATTGCAAGAGAACATATATAGTATATATGAATTACAAGAGAACATATATTAAAAATATATATATGTAGTATATAAGTTTACCCAGAATTGACATCATTCCTCACTCTTTTATGACAAGTGTTCCTATTGTGGCCCTTATTCCCACACAAACCACATGTCACCTTTCCACGAGAGTTCTCATCCATCTCATTTCGAAGCCTCTTTGATTTTGGTCGCCCTTTATCTTGCTTCATGCTACTGTCAGCAATAACAGTTGGTCCTGTATAAGGTGTCCAGTAGGCTTTATCAGGAATGGGCTCAAAGTTTGGCTTGTATGTTTCATAGTACTCGGTTGAAGAGAAGAATGAGTCTATGAATTTAGCCGGTGACAGGCTATATTCTCTGCAAACAGCAAGTACATGAGAGCATGGGAACTTGTATAACTGGAGCTTCTTGCATGTGCAAGTCCTTTGCTGGAAGTTCACAATATGAGTATGACCACCTTTATGCTCCCTACCTCCTTGGCCAGTGGTGACTTGATATTTCCCAATTTGGTGATTGTAAGCATCTATAGTGTGGTGTGCTGCTTTGGCCATGTTGTTTTGCAGCAAATTAGTCAATTTTTCACTATATGCATGCTGTTCATGAAGTCTTTTCAAGGCCCATCCACATCTTTCAACAAAATAAGCATTCACCCTATAGAATGAACACTTCACAAGGGCTGTGATTGGTAGAAACGTGCTCCCTTCAACACACTATTGAATACTTCAGACAAGTTAGTCGTTATGATGCCATACCTTCTCCCACCATCATGACAAAGGGACCACATACACAAGGGAATGTCAGAAAGATATTTATGAGCAGTAGCATTCATTTCACTTATTTTCTTGAATCCAGCATCAAATTTCTTGTCTTGGTGTTGCTCAGCTGACCAACCAAAGAGGTTTCTCAAGTGATTATCCTTGTGTCGAGTATTTAAGTTGGAGGCAAGATGGCGCAAACATAGTCTATAATGGGCATATGGCTCATGCCACTCACCATATGGATCGTTCATAGTGGACATGATACCCGGATGTCGATCTGAAATAACACAAATATCATGTCTTTGAGTGACATATAATCTTATGCACGCCATAAACCAAGACCAGCTACTTCCATTCTCCCCTTCAACAATGGCGAATGCAAGTGGGAACAATTGTGTATTAGCATCACAACCCATTGCAATAAGGAGAGTCCCCTTGTACTTGCCATATAAATGGGTTCCATCAATACTAATAAGGGGACGACAATGTTTAAACCCCTCAATAGAAGGTGCAAAAGCCCAAAACACCCTTCCAAATATCTCAACAGATGGGTCGCTTGTCGGCTTGTTAGCAAAATGTACAATAGTCCCAGGATTTGCTTCTTTCATTGCTTGCATGAAACGAGGAAGGTCTTCAAAGGATCTCTCCCAATCACCAAATATATGAGCAATTGCTAGTTGTTTCGCTAGCCAAGCCTTCTTGTATGAGATGGTATACTTAAAATGTTTTCTTATTACCTCTATGATGGCACGAACTTTAATAGAGGTGTCCGCACGCACAAGATCCTTAATTTTATGGCTAATAAATTCTGAACCCAGCTGAAAATGATCCTTGGGAACAGAGTCACTAACACAAGAGGGTGCGTGTGGGCCTTTGTAAACACTAATTCTAAAAGCATCCGAGAATTTGCTTTTACTTGCATGAAGCCACCAATGGCATGGTGGATCCTTATTACATACAAGTGTCACCGAATCTTCACTAGACCGCTTGACTTTGAAACCCTGGTTCCTCATTATGGAATATACTTTTACCACATCCTTCAGCACCGTCTTATTATCAAATTCATGACCAGGATGAAATTCATCGCCCTCTTTAAATACATATTTAGTCGTCCAACTCCTCCAAGAATTAACAAAAGATTCATTAATAGGAGTGATGCTAGCAAAGTCTGGAATAGGAGCACCAGAACCAACATCAACCTGCTCATCTTCAGAGCCACCCCCTTCAATGTCTTCACTCCTCGGAGAATCAGGTTCACTATCATGCCCAACATCATTCATATCCCCCAACATGTGGTGCTCACCACCACGATTTAAAGAACACAAGTTTTGTTCCACAAAGTATTGATCATCGATGAGCATTCTAGTAAAAGACCCGCTAAATGGTGGGTTTTCCATTGTTGAGGAACTAGGATATGATGGTAAGCTTAGATTAATACACTTTTCAATTGGTATCACATCAACATACAACTTCATCGACGGTGTCAATGAGTGTCTTACACTAGCCCAAAAAGCACTTAATGAGTTGTCATTTTCCAGTGGTATTACTTTTACACATCCAAGAGTCTTATATTTCATTTTCACCTTCAATTCAGAACTACTTGGATCAAGCTCCATACTCTCATATATCTTTTTGAGTAACTCACTAAAACACATCTGACTATTGGCAAGCACAAAACAGAATCTTCCACCACTATAACTAACATCTCCATCTTTTTCAATAATATCTTCGCCATAATAACATATAATAGGGTAAGCTGAGTATTCCATCTTCCTTGTTCCATGCAAAGATATCAAATTTATTAAACCAAGACAACAAAAATAATCACAATTTATGAGTAGCATATAATTATATGGAGTAACTGTTTATTAGGTAACAAAATTAAAATAAAAGTTGCAACTAATTCAATGGATTAATCATTACATTACAAATTCACCACCAATTTATGAATGAAATTATTTTAATCACTATCAAATGAAACTACAGTACCATGTAACCAGAAATACTATGAAAATTCAGAACTTAATAATCAGAATGCAATAACAGAGAACAGAGGCCTATTTGTCGAATTACTGATGATAGTTGAAAAAAATTAACAAAATAGCATAATCTCAAAATTAGGGTTCTACTCCTCACAAATTATAGCCCGATTCAAATAAAGACTTAACCTTTGGCAAAATCTAGAACTAAACGCATGAAATTAGGGTAAAGAATTACCTTTTCTCAAACTTCCCCTAAAAGATTAGGGCTTCAAGAAATTTTGGGTTTTACTAGATGTTGCCGACTGTAGAATGAAGAAACAGCACGGCAAGGCTGACCGGCGACGCTGACGACGAGCCTGGCCACGACAGGAACTGAGTACACGGCGGACGAGGAGGAGGGCAGCAGCGAACGCGGGGGAGGGAGAGCAGGGTAGTGTCAGCAATGATAAACGCGGGGGTGAGAGTGATTCGAATGGTCACAGATGTATTGTTTGTTGAAAAAATAGAAGGAAAATGAACCGATGTGGGTGACAGCGGCTTATTTAAGAGCCGTGTTGGCGCACAGCGTCTTTGTTGAGCCGCTGTGGCCCACCGCGGCTTTGCCTTCCGCTAAAAAAATAAAATAAAACTCGCTTCCTTGCCACAGTCCGATTCTACGTGGTGTACATGTGGGAAAATAGTTTTAAACCGAAGCTAATTTGGAAATTAATTTGTGAATGATGTATATTCAAGGAAATCATAGCATTAATTAAATTTAGAAGATTTTTTTTTTCCTTTCAAAATCCAGACCACAAATGGCGTACGTAGCATTACTGCATTATTAGTTAGAAATTTAATTGGGAGAGATGACAAATATAGCAACTTTTATATAATAAATCCTCACGCATAACTGTGCATCAATAGTTGATAAGTACTTGCTAACTAACTGTCCATACTCAATAGATGTTGACCTCATCTACTTCATACGACCTACTACTCTAATATGAATAAATTCTAGAAAGATAATAATGTGATAAACAATTGATAGCTCGTCAAGTCGGATTTTTAGCGGGTTGGTTTTGAATTGGAATATTCGGATCAAATAACTTGCTTGTGTCTTACAAACTTTGGCTCTCGAATTAGGTTCGGTCATTAGCAAGTCGGCCTTTTTGGAGTCCGGTTTCGATCGGGTTTTAAGAAAGTTGAATCCAGTTCATTTTTCAGATCAGGTCAGATTTTGCCAACTACTTTATCATCAATTGATGTTCATATATAACTCTACTAATGTAGTGTTATTCTTGCACCAAAAAAAAAAAAAGTAGTGTTATTAGAAGTGTGTCATTAACTACTTATCTAAACTAATTGAGTAAAGCCCTGCCACTGATTTCAAGTGATCAAACAAAATATCGTCACTGCTTTTCAATTCAAAAACTAGCTTTGAAATTATTTTTTTCGAACTTATACTCTTACTCTTTTGCATCTAACGAACTTTAATTTATTTTGTTAACTATTCATTATCATATCAGACATTTATATATAGTCGATTTTATTTTAAATAGTAAGAAAGTCTTCATCTTCGAAAGATATTCTGTAATGTAACCATATTAACCCATCATATATATATATATATATTATAAAGTTGAGTCACTTACTTGTGAGCACGCCACGTGGGATGCCACGCAAACGTTAACATTTGCAGGAGGACGACACGTGGGATGCCACGCAGCGCCTAAATTTATGTGATGATGACACGTATGCCGCCACCTAAGCCACTCATCAAGTGGGTCAATTATTAATGCATGATCATAAATGCAACATAATATAATTATTATAATATTATTTAAATTATAAAATAATATAACTTTTATTATGCAAATTTAAAAATTATAATTCTTACTCCATTGGAACAGGTTCGGAAAATACTTCAAAATGAGATACATATGTACTATGTCCTATAAAGTTGGGTTCTTTTCGCGTGAGGATGACAGATGGGACGCCACATGGGAGGGATATGTTCGTGTGAAGATAACACATAGGTGCCACATCGGTATACGTATAAAAGTGAGTCCAATTCATGTGGGCACGATACATAGGACGCCACATAGGAGGTGTAAATTCGGGTGTGCACGACATGCAAGATACCACATAGAGGCCCAAAATCGTGTGACGATGACACCGAAGTCGCCATATTAGCAAAACTTGCCACATAGCTTAACAACTCATAATCCAAGTGTTTCCCCTTAATGCCTCAATATTAGTTTAACTTTATTACATATTTATTAGCATATTTTATATTAAAAAATAAAATAATTTTAGTTATGTAAGTCAAAAAAATCATAAATCTTATTTCAATGGATTGAATTTGAAAAAGGTTTTAAATGGAGATATGTGTGACCTATACAAGTTGGGTCCTTACCATACAGTGATAACCTGTAGACGCCACATAAGAGGGAATGTTCGTGTAAAGATGACATGTTGACGTCACATGTGCAACTTTGTAACATATCTTAACAAATCATGATCCAAGTGCTAGATGATCAATATCACTCGACTTTATTATATGATTTATTTGCTTATGATTTCAAACTACAAAATAACATATGTTAAGTTACGTGACTCTAAAAAATACATATCTTACTTCATTAAATTATCTTCTCTTTTTCTTTTGTGAAGTTTAAAGTATCCTCAAATTATGTTCATAAAATTTTATTTTTTTTACATTTATTTTATTTTAGATGTAGATCAATTTAAAAGGGCATTTCATACAAAAATATTAAAATAGTCAAATATAGAATTAGATGTGCATAATATACAACAGACATGAGGTATTACCTAAAAAGTTATCTTCATTTCTGAGAGATATTTACGAGTCCCTACTTAAACTAGTGTATTTCTTTAAAGACGAGACTTATCCGAAGCTCAATTATCATTAGTTGATGGTCAATGCTTTAGATTATCTAAGGATGATGTATTTACTAATTAAGAAAAAGAATAAGAGTGTGTTTGGATCCTCATATTGATTTTAATTTTGAGATTTGAAATTTTACAATTCCAATTCAATTCAAGTGTTTAGCAAAACAAAAAATTTGAAATCCGAATTTCTTGTTTGGGAAACCTAAGAATTTCAATTCTAATTATCACATACATTTACTAGTAATCCCTCTTTGGCTCTTCTGTTTTTTACCCAAAAAAAAAAAAAAAAAAAAAGAGAGAGAGAAGAAGAACAATGCCAACTTTATTTAGATCGAAATGCCATTGATTGTGCTTATGGAAACTAAATAATTTGACGAAACCAAAGAGAAACAACATCATATGCCCAATTTACTAACCACCTCCCGGAAAAAATGGTTCAGCATGGAAGAACAAGACGAAGCCCTAACCCTAATAATTCGAAATCGATGAACGAAAATTACAGAAGAGAGAGAAAATGCAGGGTTTCGGAAGACGAGTCTGACGAAGAGTTGAAAGGATTGAGTTTTGAGGAGTATCGGAGGCTTAAGAGGCAGAAATCAAGGAAGGCTTTGACGAATTGCATCTGGAATCTCACGCCTCAAAACGATGCGCTTAATGAGGATGATGAGGAGAGAGATTTAGAACAGGTCCTTGATGATGATGATGATTATAACGGAGCTTTTGGTGACCCTATCAACAAATCGGAACATGCATGCGCTTGATTAGCTTCTGGTGCATCAGCTTCTGGTGCATCGACGGAGCTTTGAGTTGCTATCAATGGCGATTTTCAAAGCTTGAGAGAGACAAAGAGAGCGATAGAGGGGGAAAATGAGGAGAGAGAACCAGAGAGGAACTTGTTCGACCGCCATTAAAGCCGGGCTCGAGGATGGAGAAGACGGGAGAGAGAGAGGGAGAGGGAGAGGAGAGAGAGAGAGAGGTGGAAGCAGGGGAGGAGAGAGAGAGGAAAGAGTGGTGGAGGCAGAGAGTGTGTGTGTCGTGGTTAGAGGAGAGAGAGAGGAGAGAGAGTGGTGTGAGTTTGTATTGTGATTTGTGAGGTGGGCTGAATTTCAAATTGATAGTGTTTTGGTGTGTATTTGAAATACAAGCTTCAAAGGCCTATCCAAATTACTTCAAATTTGGCCCAAATACAAATGTATAATATTTTGAATTGCCAAACACCTGATTTAGGCCAAATGAGAAATTTAAAATCAAATAGCCATATTCAAACAGGCCATAAGGAAACATAAAAAAGAAAACGAAGAGAACACGACAACAATTCCTCCTCCAAGACACCGCAACTATCATCAAAAAAATTCCTCGACAACCACGCAGACCCAATTAAACAATAATTAAAACTAAAAAGGACAAAAAAAAAAAGAAGGCAGAAACAAAACAAAAAAAGAAAAAAGCGGCAGATTTATTCGATGTCCCAATTTTGCCCTTTTTCCCTCTCCCAGTCTCCTTCCCTTCCCTCTCCTTCTCCCTCTTCCCGGTCTCCCCCAACCCCAAGTCCCCACCTCTGTACGCTCTCCCTCTCTCTCTCTGCACAAAAACAGGAGAGAGAAAATCAAGAGAGAGAGAAACCCTAATCAAGGAGCTCGAGAGTTTGTTCTTCTTCAATAATGGAGAGCTACTCTCATTCTCATCACTCTCGTTCACATTCCAGAGCTCAACAACCATTTACATTTTCCAACAACAACAAGAAACCACCTACCGGCAACAATGGCGGTAATGGTTTCTTTGGCACCTCCTACGACGACGTTTTCGGCGGTCCTCCGAGGTACACAACCACAACCGCAACAACCACCAACTTAGCACCTCGAGCTGAAGACTACTCGGAAATATTCGGCGCGTTTCGGTCGTCCTCACGCGCCGCCTCATCCATTCCGGTGCTTGATCTCCCCGCTGTCACCGACATTGACTCCGCTGGTTCTCTTTTCGACTACTCCGAGGTTTTCGGTGGTTTGCGCGCTGTCGATTTCGCTGTTCCCTATGATGAACTCTTTCGGAACTTCGATGCTGGCGATTGTGACGGCTTTGACGATGACGATGATGATGACGACGAGGCCTGGTATTTTTTTTTTTTTTTTTTTTTTTGGTTGTCGTAATTTTTTAGCTATTTTTTTTAAGAACTTGAAATCCCTGATTTTTGCGTTTTACATTTCTGTTTTGTTTTTTTGGAGTTGAGATACTGTGAAACAACATGATTCAGTGTTTCGTTCATTTTCTGGTTCTATTTTTAATTTCTTTGATTTTTCTGCTTTTGTTGTTTCTCAGCTTTTCAATTTGAATTCCCTGGTGTTTGCATTTTTTTTTTGTTTCTATTTTTGGTGTTTTTTTTGGAAGAAGTTAAGATACTGGTGTGAACATGACTCAGCGTGTCCTTTTTCTGGCTCGCACTTTTCCTTTTATTTTTTGTCTACTTTTTCTGGTTTGGTTGTGGAGTTGAGTTTGAAAATTGAAATCCCTGCTTTAAAATTTAAATAATTTCTGTTTTTGGTGATTTTGATTATGTTTCAGTCCAATTTCTATCTCTATATGCAATCACATTCTGTAAGTGAACTTTTGATGGAGATGTGAGGTGCCGTTTATGTAGCTTGAAGGGTTGGAAAGAAAGAATATAGACAAAAACTGGGAAGGAATTGTGACATATGCTTTACAATTTAATCATCCATTTTTTGATGATTTCATTTGTGGAATATATTTTTTTTCTGCTTATTTGTGAATAATAACTGTAAAAAACATGTTTGAAGTTGACAAGCCGTGAAGTATGACAACTGGGGTATATGGGAGAAGGTAGTGTTCAGGCTTGTCTTTTTATTCTGGATGACAGTTGGAATTGGACTGGTGATGCTAAGGCTGGGTTGCAGTGGGGCTATTGTGTATTTTTTGGGAGTTAATTAGCAGTAATAAGGACCTATAGGCTGAGTTTGAGGAAAAAGGGACTTGAGCAAGGAACTTGAAATAGTATGCTTCAGGTGAATTATTATTCTTGACTATTGACAGAGATTAACCATTTTATTTGGGAAGATTAAATGTTTAAGAGGATCTGTAGTTCTACTTTAATTAAGAGGTGGTGACAAACCACTAATTATGATCTGTAGTTCCAGAAACTCTTGGTTTAAGTGAGTATTGCAGTTTGTTGTGATATTTATGTCCAACATTACTAATACTTGGTTCGGCAAGCTCCTGTGTTTGCCACAAATTGATTTGAACTTAGTTGTATACTTGTATTGCATATCATGATCACCTTTTCATAGACCTTGGTTGGGGTAGTATAATTTCAAGAAGGGGCATAATTAGATTATTGTACTTGTTGATATTATGGTGGCTTATACCTAGAACTTCAACACTAAAGTTACCCCAGACATTATTTGCTATTGTATCTGTCAAGGAAACTTTCATGTTACAGACTTACTGTGCATGTGTTAATTCAATTGTTTCCATTTGGTCAATGCAAAAAATTGGTTATTGTTTGGTTTCAGGGATTGGTGGGAGGGGATTGTGTAAAATTCTCGTATGCAGTTTGCAAGCATCTCTTGTACTTGAGCTTTTGTTTCCTTTTTCTCCTCTCTAACCCAGTCTTGTTTTTCTACTTTAAGGTGCATAATTATGAATTAGTTTGTTGATCATTCTCTTTTCCTTTTCATGAAAGGACCCCGGTGGGCACAGAGTCGCTTTCTGATGATTCAGATCCATTTGCTTTTTCAGAGAAGAGTCAATGCTTCTCAAGTGATTCTCATCAACCATTGGATAACAAGCAATTTAATGTTTCGTACCATAAAGTCAATATAGGATCCAGCACATGTATGCCTAACATGACTCATGTTACGCAGCTTAATGCTGTTCCTGGATATACTTGTGTAGTTGATGAAACTAAATCTTTGAGAGAGGTTAGAACAGAAAGGTCGTGCTCAGAAACAGTAGATGACATTGTTTTTAGCATGGATACTTCATCCACTAAGTCACAGAAACATACAAGGAAAACTACGTCTGAGATGCAGCATGCTGATGCTGGTTTGAAGTCATTCAACAGTGAGCACAGATGTGGAAGAGCAGGTGTTGCTAGCATGCCGCATGTAAATTCAACATTTGCATCTTCATTTGACATCAACCTTACAACAGAGCCATCCCATTTGCCACCACCGTCACGGCCACCTCCTGTACCGGCAGAAAAGATTGGATTTTTTAGCAAATTGACTTCAGATTGTAAAGCTCCTGATAATTGTGCGTTGGAGGCAACTGTTGATGATAGGTTACCACCATGCTTTGACATGGAGGTGGATGCAAGTTCTTCTGCAGCAGCCTCTGCTGCTGCTATGAAAGATGCAATGGAGAAAGCTCAAGCAAAGCTAAAAGCTGCAAAAGTTTTAATGGACAGGAAGAAGGACGGTCTTCAGAACACTGCCAAGCTGGGTTTAAAGACTGATGTAGTTGGTGGGGAGAATGTTAAAGCAGCGATCAATGAACATGTATCTAGGGACAATAGAGTGCAGACCGCAAGTGTTAGAGAACCTGCTAAAATGAAAAATTCTGGTAAAGATAGGCGTCCTACAACTGCCTCTCAAACTATACCTCATATTTCATTTGTTGAACAGCCTACTATTGTAACTGGAAATCCATCTGAGAGAAAGCATGGGAAGAAGTGTAGCTCGTCGATGGATACTGCATTTACTGGAGGAGCTGGTGAGTGGAAGGAGGCAACACAATATTATGAATTTGTAAATAATGATGACACTAGAATTGCACCTCCTCCCCCAAGCAATGGTGACATGAAGTCAGCAGCTCTCAAGCCCCAGTGCGATGACGAAGAACGCAGCTCAGATTCAGCTGTGGAGGCCTGTGTACCAGCTGAAAATAGGCGGAGACTGAAAGTCACAAAACCAGTATCCAGGCAAGAGTATTATGATAAAATGGTCAAGGTGGCCCTCGCCCATGAGGTTCATGGCAGTGTGAATGGTGGGTATGCAGAGACTGACGAGAGACTGACAGCTATGCCACAAGGAACTCAGGAGGAGCAGAGAGCTAAGCTAGGCTACGAGCCTGAGAAGAATGTGGATAAAATCGAAGCTCAGCGAGCAGAGGAGGAAAGACCCGGAGAGGCTTGCAGGAAGGAAGAAGCACAGATAAGGTCAAAGAATGTGGTAGAGAAGAAAGAGATTATGGAAAATGAAGCTAAGAAGAAAGAAACTGAGGCTTGTCATAGAGAACAGAATGACAGGATTACAAATGATTCTCATCATAGCAGGGTTAGAGAGGTCTCTCAAAGGAAGGAAGAGGAAAGAATGAGAGGATCACCTGAAAGAGTGGACAAAGGAAGGAGTGTGCAAGAAACTCTAGTGAGAGATGAAAATGAAAAGAGATTAAAAGAAGCTTGTAAAAGACAAACGAAGGAGAATACTCTGGCAGATCCTGTTAAGCAGAGAAAGGACGCGGAGAAACGGGGATTGAAGGACAAGAGATCAAAGGAACCGATTGTGGATGATTTTCATGAAGAAAGACAGAAAACAGCATGTGAAAGCCAAGAAAGTCACAAAATAAAGGACATGAGAAGAAATGTGGACGATACATCAAATGAAGCTTTCAAGGAATTGTTTGGTGGGGAGATACTGCAAGGAGCATGTGGAAGCCAAGAAAATGAAAAAACAAACGACTTGCTGCAAAGAGATGAACACAGGAGCTGTGCTGAAGGAGATGTTGATTGCCGAGCATTTGAAAAGGTCCCACAAGAGTGCGTTGAGCTAGAAGAGTGCAGGAAACATGAAGAAGCTCCAGAGCAAGTGGTAAGAGTGCAGAGAGTGGATGAGGCTCATAAGCTTGAAGATGACGACAAGAAAACAGAAGAGAGTCACAATCGAGAGAAAAATGAAGAGAAACCTGAGAACATTATGGAACAGCAAGCAGTTAAGAGTAAGGCAATGCAGGCAGGTCAGTTTGAAGAAGCTGTCAAGATCATGGAGAACATTGGTGATGTGGAGGATCAGATGGTTGTAAACAGCCGCATAAAAGTTGAGTGGGATGATGAGGACCCAAGATCAAATAGCTCTTCAGAAGTAGAGCTTCCTATGGAGAATGAACATGTGAAGTCATCTGATGATTCTTATCTCCATGAGAAGCATGAACATGATACACTGATCTCTAAACTCAAAAAGCCACAAAGAGATGCTGATGGCTTCCAGGATGTGTCCACATGGAAAGAGAATGGCGAGATTAACGCTGTGCTGTCAGATGGAAAGAGCAAGTTGAAAGCAGGTGAAACCACTGATTTGCCGACGGATGAAAAACCAACAGAATTTACTGCTCCCCAAGTGAGTGCTGATGACAATGAGCAGGAAAGAACAACTGTTAATGCCTCAGATTTAGTTGACAGGAATGACCATAACACTGAATCAGGTGATGTTTGTACTATAAGTGAACAAAAACTGAAAGAGAAAGCCAATAAAGTTGCACAACTGGTTGCTGACACCAAGCGTTCCGATCTTGAGAAAGGAGGAAGGAGAAGGAATCTAGTGGAGGGTCACGTTACCTATGGCGAGGAAAAATTGAAACCATCGGAAAGGATCAACGGGTGGAAGGAACAAGCAAGAAAGAACGAAGAAGCCCATACCGTAATGTTAGAGAGGAAAGAAAGCTTCCAGAAAAGATCTCAGCCGCCTAATAATAGCCAAAGCACTGAAAGGAAGGGGAAGATCATCAATGAGAATTGCTCTTCAGAGGAGAAAAGTAAGGAAAAAGAGAGAGAGTTGGAAAACGAGCAGCTCAGGAAGCTCGAGGAAGAGAGGGAAAGGGAGAGAGAGAGGGAGAAGGACAGAATGGCTGTTGAAATCGCAATTCATGAAGCCCGTGAAAGGGCATATTCGGGTGCACGTGACAGGGCTGGAAGATCTGCGCTTGATAGAGCGACAGATGAAGCACGACAAAGAGCAATGGCTGAGGCCCGAGAGAGATTGGAAAAAGCATGTGCAGAGGCTAGGGAGAGATCACTAGCTGATAAAGCATTGGAGGCCAGGTTGAGATCTGAGCGTGCTGCTGTAGAGAGAGCAACCGTGGAAGCTCGTCAACGTGCTGTTGAGAAAGCTATGGTGGAGAGAGCGGCTTTTGAGGCTCGAGAGAGAATGCAAAGATCTATTTCTGAGAAATATACATGTGAAAGAGATGTGATCATGAGGCAGAGTTCTATGCCCTCTGTAAGTGTATACTTCTGTTATTCTCTGTGAAGCAAGCTTTTGATGTTATTTTCACTTATTGTATGTTTATGCTTTGCAGAGTAGTAAAGAGTTTGAAGCAGCAGAGGTTGAGCCAGCCCAGAGGTGCAAGGCCAGATTAGAGAGGCACAACCGCACTGTTGAACGTGTGGTATGTTTTTGCCTACTCTATGTTCTTGGCTACTTTTATGGAGTTAGCAACTGTCCGTAAATATATTCGAATGTGTTTCAGGCTAAAGCTCTTGCGGAGAAAAACATGCGTGATCTTCACGCTCAAAGAGAGCAAGCAGAGAGGAATGTAAGCATTTTGTTCCTGGGTTGGTGAATCATTCTTGGATTTTGTTATAGTTGTTTTGGTTACAATGGGTTTTTCTTTGTGCAGAGGTTAGCTGAATCTCTTGATGCTGATATCAAAAGATGGTCAAGTGGAAAAGAAGGCAACTTACGAGCATTGTTGTCAACTTTGCAATATGTATGTACTCTGTCAGTCTACCATATGTCTTTGTGATGAATAATAAGTTGTTTAATCAATGACTGATCCACAGTAAAAATTTATCTTTCTGAGATTGGCACGGGCCACTTAGTGGGCTAATTCCACTTGCCTTTTGTGTTGACTCCTTGTCTATTCCTGCGAAATGCATCAAGCCATTGAAATCTTTGCTCAAGTACTTTATTCTTTCTGGTTTCCGTATCTTGGTGGTGTATCACTTCGCTTCTCTTTGGACTGAATGCTTCTGAAATTTCCCGTTCAGGATACGATGAAAGAATATGGAATGAGTGGGTTATGGTTTTATTATCAGTTAAAACCTAGTTGTTCATCAACTCATTTTGATCGGCCAAAATTTGCATGCTTCACCTGTGTAGGAGATACCACAGTTGCAATAAATGCTATGAATTATGACTTCCTTTAACTTCGTGCTTAGCATCAGAGTTTGCTAATGCTTCAAAGTTTTCTTGAAAAATGGTTTTGCATTCACTTCATGTGTGGTGAACCCTACCGAGTTCCTGTTTAGCCTTAGTTAGATTTAACTACATTAGAGATGTCAATTAAAAAATATGAACAAAACTTGGTTCAACTATTGATGTGTAGGCAACTTGTTCGCTTGGCTGGTTGTCCTTCCCTTTAACAGGATAAGAAGAGAGAAAATAATTTAGTCCAGTAAAATGCCAAATAAAAAAAATAATTTTTTTTCTTAAATGTTGAATATCTATTGTGTTGACAGATCCTTGGGCCTGATAGTGGTTGGCAGTCAATTCCACTAACTGAAGTTATAACTGCTGCTGCGGTGAAGAAAGCTTACAGGAAGGCCACTCTTTGTGTGCATCCTGACAAATTACAACAACGTGGTGCAAGTATCCAACAGAAGTATATATGTGAAAAGGTTTTTGATCTTCTGAAGGTGTGTTACTGATTTCTTGATGAAAAATAAGATGCTTATTGCAAGTTATTTTTGATAGGTGTTTGCTGTGCTGCATGTCTTGGATGTGGGCACGGCATGAAATGGCATGACAACATGCTGTGTCTAAACATAATAGGTTTTTCATCCTCTATAAATGGCGCTCCCCCTTTTGTGTTCCATGCAACCTAGATTATCTGTACCTACAGCTCCATATGTCATCCACCCTTCTCTATACTTTTCTTTGCTTGTATCTCTTGTTGTAAGGTGTAATTAGCTTTCTGATGTATTATTGAAGAAAATATATTTGAGTCAATTAGCAATTGAGATAGTCTGTTTACAACTGTGCTTTTCTTTTCCATTTTGTTTGCCTATAGCTGTGCTTTATACACTTACATCCTCTTCTCTTGCACTCCACAGGCAGCTTGGAACAGATTTAACTCAGAGGAGAAGTAGTGTAGGTGAAAGAAACCCAAAGCTATTTGGGTATTTCATGCTTGTAAATGTATTTGTATGTAGATAATTGTAGTCAGTAATCTTGGCAAGATTCGGTCGGGATGGAGGAGAAGATGTAAACTGTGTTATGTAAGGAGTGTTTCTGCTATTTATCCTTGTTTTAGTTAGGTTGTGAACTAAGGATCGTACAAAAATGGCTGGCGGTTCCATATTTATTAATATACAGAATATAATTTTTCCAATGTATTGATTTATTCTTACTGAAAGGCTTGAAATCTTGAATACCCCCTCCAAAACCCCAACCCAACCCTGCCCTCTGTTTCGGTGAGGTTGCCAAAAGTACAAACGAAAGAGCTCGATGAGTTGGTAAAATCAAACGACAACAGTAAGGGTTGGTCTTGGTCATATTGTGGAAAGAGTGAAAGACCCAAGGCACAAGACCTTCATGTTTAACTTTTCAAAAACTCGGGACCAGATGAAATTGTCCAAAACACAATAACACCAAGTAGAATTTCCCTGTTTATATTACTAAAATAAACACATTATACTTTTTTTTGCTATTAAACATTGTTTTTATTTTTGTTGCTACCAAACATTGTTACTAGTTGATCAAGTTGTTGCTTTCAAGAACATTTTTTTTTTCACAATCAAGGGTATCCACTGTCGTCGATCACAGTAATTATTTCACCGCGCGGGCTTGTAAACACCTTAAAGGGTGAGATAACTAGCCAAAAAAAATTTAAAACTGTTTTATGCCCAAGACAAAATTCGAACCCTCAATTTTGGTTTCACGAACATTTCACTTTGGTTTGAAAATTGAAAGTTTTTGGAGTGTAACTAGGTAGCATATTTTCTTATGACAGTTTGTCAAAAAAAAAAAAAAACTTGTCTTTTGCTTCACAAAAGAACCACGTGCAAAACAGCCCCAACCAGCTCAAGGTTAGGGAGTAGGATTCCCAATTCCCATCCCCCCCTTCACCTCAACCAGCCCTCGCCGATCTGCTTCCGCCACTCCACCGATCACATTCACTGCTACTCTATTCAAAACCCATAACATAACCCCCGTTATACATACTCTAATTCATTTCCTTTTAAATAAACCACAAGAAAAAACCTTAGCAACTTCACTTGACAAGCAAAGGGCTTTCTTCAGATTGACTTGAATTTGTATCGCCGGAGTCTTTCTCTCTCTCTTCGCCCCCACTCTCAATCGGGGGCAAGAGAACATCCACGTTCATTCATTCATCAATTTTAGCGATTTTCAAGATCTGGGCAATTGGTAAATTGTCAATTTGGGGCGATCATTCTCGAAAGAAGTAAAGTAGGGTTTTTCTGGGTTTTCTCTTAATCATCATATCTTGAAGTGGGCAACTCAAGTCTACAAATCTAGAACCCTTAAAGCCCAAAAAAGATCACATCTTGAATCAAATTGAATAGAACCCAATGGCAGATTCTGATAAAAAAGCAAGCCCAGTTACACATCCAACTGCACCTCCAATTCTACAATCAAGATTTCCTCCACCACCATTGTTACAGACTATTGGAGCTTCATCATCTTCACCTTCATCATCATCTCCAGCAACAATCAACAATAATAATCCTCAATTGAGTATACCACCAGGGCCACCAGTATTCACATCTCCCTTAAGACCAGCAGCTGTGCCATTCAGAACATCACCAGCTTCTCCACAGCCAATTGCATTCCCATTGGCTTCTCCTTCTCCATCTTCTTCAACCTTGCCCCCTTCTTCCCCTCCCAGTTATGCTTCTGCTAATGCTAATTTCCCTTCTTTTGACCCTCCTCCCTTTTCTGATTCTGTGCCCCATGTTCTCTTTTCTGCTCACAAGGTATGCACTATCAACTATACTATACTACTTTCATTTTTGCAATCAATTGTTTGCCCATGTTATTTTTTGCTTTATAAACTAATGGAATTTCCAATTGAATTGCCTATTTATGTGATCTGAATCCGTTATACCTCTGATACAGTTGTGAATTATTAATGGGATTTCTGTTTAGATTGGTTTCCGACTGGTAATCTATTATTGCCATCGTATGTTGTCTTTGTGAGTGTATGTTTATTGCATGTTACATGTGCTTCTCTTAGTTTGCCACTTTTCCCTGCAATCCATTTCTTACACTTGATTGTACAAGTAGTTATAATTTATATGGAGTTGTTATTTTAGGCTGTGATTTATTCCACGAATGAAAAGGATAAGCCCATGGAAATTTTGTTAGAGACAGGTGAAATGCATGCTTGGTTCAGTAACAAACTTCTTCTACCTTTTCTTACATTCCATGCAATCAAAGTATGAATTCCATTTTTTTTTTGTCTGCCAGATTTTGAAACAGAAAAAGCAAGCAAATGTGCCCAGTTTGGGGTTTGGGGTACTACTTTCACCTGGTAGAGAGATCTCACAGGGCCCTCAAATAATTCAGCGTGACCCTCATCGCTGCCAAAATTGTGGGGCTTATCCAAATCCGTACTGTAATTTGTTACCTGGTTCAGGGCAATGGCAGTGTGTTGTTTGTCGTAGCTTGAATGGGAGTGATGGGGAATACATGGCGTCAAGCAAGGAAGAGCTTCGTAGTTTTCCAGAACTGTCCTCATTAATGGTTGATTATATACAAACAGGGAGCAGATTATCTGGTTTTGTCCCAGTTTCTGACTCAAGAATGTCTGCTCCTGTTATTCTCATCATTGATGAGTGTTTAGACGAACCACACCTTCAGCATTTGCAGGGTTCTCTGCATGCTTTTGTTGATTCGCTTCCTCCAACAACAAGGATTGGGATTATTTCATATGGACGAACTGTATCAGTGTATGACTTTTGCGAGGATTCATTTGCATCTGCTGATGTGCTTGCTGGTGATAAGTCACCAACTGAAGAGAGCTTGAAGGCTTTGATTTATGGTACAGGTGTATACCTATCTCCCATACATGCTTCACTTCCTGTGGCACATACAATCTTCTCGTCATTTAGACCCTACAAGGCAAACATCGCAGAGGCTTCAAGAGACCGCTGCTTGGGTACAGCAGTGGAGGTTGCTCTGGCAATCATTCAAGGGCCATCTGCTGAAGTGTCCCGTGGGGTGGTTAAAAGGCCAGGAGGTAATAGTAGGTTAATCGTGTGTGCTGCCGGACCCAATACTTATGGTCCTGGATCTGTGCCTCATTCTTTCAGCCACCCAAACTATCCATATCTCGAGAAGACTTCAATGAAGTGGATGGAGCACTTGGGACGAGAGGCTCATAGGCAGCATACAGTAATTGATGTTTTATGTGGGGGAACATGCCCTGTTAGAGTTCCTCTTCTGCAGCCTCTTGCAAAAGCATCTGGTGGTGTTCTTATCCTTCATGATGACTTTGGGGAGGCATTTGGAGTCAACTTGCAGAGGGCATCCAGTAGGGCAGCGGGGTCCCATGGTTTGCTGGAGATAAGATGTCCTGAGGATATCCTCATCACTCAAGTTGTTGGTCCTGGCGAGGAAGCACACATGGACACACAGGAGAATTTTAAGAATGATGCCTCTGTTTCCATCCAAATGCTAAGTGTGGAAGAAACACAAAGTTTCTCTATTTTCATGGAAACCAAAAGAGACATTAAAACTGATTATGTGTTTTTCCAGTTTTCCATCCAATATTCAAATGTCTACCAAGCTGATATCAAAAGAGTTATAACTGTGAGGTTGCCTACTGTTGATAGTGTTTCCGCCTATCTTGATAGTGTGCAAGATGAAGTGGCTGCAGTTCTCATTGCTAAGAGGACTCTTTTGCGTGCCAAAACTGCATCAGAGGCAATCGACATGCGTTTGACGATAGATGAAAGAGTGAAGGATATCGCTTCAAAGTTTGGTTCACAAGTACCAAAATCTAAGCTTTATAAATTCCCTAAAGAGCTTTCTTTGTTGCCAGAGCATTTGTTCCATCTTAGAAGAGGTCCATTGCTGGGAAACATCGTTGGTCATGAAGACGAGAGATCTGTATTGAGGAACTTATTTTTAAATGCATCATTTGATCTCTCTCTGCGCATGGTGGCTCCTCGATGTCTAATGCATCGTGAAGGGGGCACCTTTGAGGAGCTGCCGGCTTATGATCTGGCAATGCAGTCGGATACTGCTGTTGTGCTGGACCATGGTACAGACATCTTCATTTGGCTGGTAAGCTCTCGACCGTGTCCCTGTCTCAATAGTGTCAAATGTAATGTAATATTGCTTATGAGAAACTTGCTAGAGTATGGAGCCAAACTATCGTTTTTATAAATGTGCTATTGGTTTTTCCTCCGTCCCCAAAGACATAAGATACAGACCCTCTAGTATCCTAACCCTTAAAACTATGAATTGCCCTGCAGCCCATTCCCATAAGTAACCCCCAGCTTCTACCTACACTATTGCATTGATACGGACCCTGTAGTATGGGCACGAGCTAGAGGCAGTGAGGGAGATAACCTGTATATTTCGTGCCTGTTGAAATGCTTCATCTTTGTCTTATTGATCTTTTGAGAGAAATTCTAGAATTATATTGAAAAGATGAAGGAAAGAAAGAACGAGTTGGATTGCTTTGAAAATGTACTGCAATCTCAAGGTGCACTATTGCATTTATTTTAAGAGTTGGCGGTTTAACCATTCAGCCATGGATGCAATGAGACTCAGCAAGTGTGATTATTTTAATGGTGTTTGATCTGTTATTGCCTTAACCTGTTGTTTCTGCATGCTCAATTGTTGGCTGTTTCTCATGTGTGCTTGTTCATGCCTGTTTAGTGGTAATGGATACAGATAGTGAGTCTATTTAAGATTGATGTTTAAAAGTAAAAGTGTTAAATGTGATGATCAGGGGTACTGGTAGCACTATTGGTGCTATTCATTGAAGAAGGAAAAGGATAAAGAATTAGGCGTAGTATGATTTATTTGTATTGCCGATAGCTGCCCTATGTTTTCTTTCACTCCCTCCCAATTCTGTGGTCGTGTTAATTTTTCTTTTTAAAATTTTTTGAGGGTAGGTGTTGGTGGGTTTACTTGGTTACTGACTGTTCTCCGTGCATCTTGTCCTTTCAATTCTCCTTATCTGTCTTCTTTGTTTGACATTTTGGTGTCGGAAACAACTTCATTGCATATTTGATTTCAGTTTGTCGTCAATTTTTATCTTTAGGGTGCTGAGCTTGCTGCCCAAGAGGGGAACTGTGCAGCAGCCTTAGCAGCTTGCAGAACACTGGCAGAAGAGCTTAGTGAATCAAGATTCCCAGCTCCACGGATCCTTGCATTTAAGGTTGGGACTTTTTTCCATCTCTGATCTTTTGCTCTTTGCAGCTTTCAACGGGTAGTTCCTCACTGTCCTGTCCTTTGTATTTAGTGGTATTAATTGATAAGAGTTTTAATTATTTGACAGGAGGGGACCTCGCAAGCACGTTATTTTGTTTCTCGATTATTACCAGCTCACAAAGATCCAGCTTATGAACAGGTGTGCCCTCACTTCCCTAGAAAGTTTTATTAACTTGTGATGGATTAATGCAAAGGTGGTGGTTGGAGCTTTGTCCTAGTATCAGTAAATAGATTCATTATGGATTCTCACCTTTCTCGGTGGTGTGAATTTGTTTTGGTGTTGAATTTACTTCTGTGCAAATATTGCATGTGTATTTCACAAGCTTTTGGCGTGTGTTATGAATTGAGGCACTCTTTGGCAGTCATTCCAGACCTTTAACCCCCCCCCCCCCCACGCCCACCCAAAAAAAAAAAACAGAAAGGGAAAAAAAGGAAATAGAAAGTGAACTAGGTGCAATTTCATTAAGACATAGGGATTGTATGTAATCTAAAATTCTTGAGCTCTTGATTTCAGGAAGCAAGGTTTCCGCAACTCCGAACATTGACAGCAGAACAGAGAGCGAAGTTGAAAAGTAGTTTCATCCACTTTGATGATCCTAGCTTCTGCGAGTGGATGCGCAGTCTGAAACTTGTGCCACCAGAACCCAGCTAATAAGCAGACATGTTGATACTTTAGGAACTTACTTCAGAGAGGAAATAGCACTGCTGGTAGGACATCTGCTTTTGACCTTTTTCGTGTTGAAGCCCCATCGCCCTTATACTTTGTTACTTGAAACATACACATTGAAGCGCTGAGAACAGAGAGTGGTTTTGATGACATGCAAAAACATAATACATCTTTGCTACCACCCGGGAGCTTGTTTGTGCGTCATTGTTCAAAACCTTTGTAAGCTTTTTCGGGAACTTGTTATAAGCTTTGATAAAAGCAATAAAGAAATGCTCATTTTGACTAGAGGTTTTATCCTTCTTTTTCTTTTTTTTTTGAGGGGGGTTTTTCGTAATGTGAAATGGATAAATACTGTTTCTTCCTCTTCTCCTTTAGATTGAAATTGGAGTAGTATTAGTTTCAAACAATCAGACATGTTACCTTGTCTGCAGCAGTTTTTTTTTTTTTTTTTTTTTTTTGATCACGAGATCTTGCAATTTTCCCCTTGACAAACGTCATTTTTACAATCCCATGACTGTACCAGAAGGAAAGTGAGGAGAAGCTCTAGAAACCTGAGACAAATAAATGGAAGAAAATGTTGCAACCTGTTTGCAGGTTCCACTGATTTGTTGAAAGGCCAATTGCTAGGGGAATTTGAACACTCGAAAAGCGGCAAGGCGGACCGTCACCTAATGCGAAGATTGATATGGTAGTATTAAACTGAAGTTTGCATTGGAGCAACAATGTTGTTGTCCCCTGTTTTTGAGTCTTTTCTCACTAGTTTTGATTGTCACCAGACACCAACCTTTGGGCTAGCCTCCCTCCATACAGGCCAAGAGAGGCACCCCTGCTTTTGCAAGTTCTCGCTCCTATCATGGTTATTGTCTTATTGGTAAAGCTCAATCAGATTCAGTTTTGAAGTCAAGAATGGCGGGAAGGTAAAGACATGAGGACAACTCGGTTGGATCAGGAAAGAAAAAAAGACATGAGAACAATTTCGTCATCCATTCCATCCACCTTGTTTGGGCGGAATAGTTCTTATAGAGGATTTACAAGAGAATTGAATTCTTAATCCTACGGTTGAAAGATGATACTCCCACCGCGACAAGGTGCTTAATATTTCGGCTAGTTTTTTTCTTGGGGGTTCTAAAATAGAGGTTTTGTTAGGAATGTAGGATGTTCAACAAATTACAAATTAAGTCATACTATCCGAAAATCTTTTCCAATACTCATCTACCAGGTTTTTTGATATCGAAACTCCGAGCTTTACTTTTTTCGAATTTTTGAATCTGGTTTTGGACATTATATTTTTTTATTTTATTTTTGATACAACTAATAATAGAATTATATATATTTGATCATGTTTCTACTTGGGAAAATTATATTCAGAGTATTCAAAAATTTGGATTCAGAGGTGGAAATTAAATTTTGGACAATTGGTTATGAACAATAACTTCCGGCATTTTCTTTTTGAAGTACAGTATACTTATATGAGTATTAAAACTCAAATCCCGCCCAGGAAACAGAAACACTAGCCCTCATTTTGCAGAACCAGTTTCTCTTTCTCTCTCCTCCGTTCGTTCTTCAGTCCTGGGTGTTTTCACTCTTCACTGGCCTCTTGAGTTTCTATCTTGTTTGACAAACAATTTAGTGTAAAGCATCTGATAATATTCCCTATCCTCTTTCAAAAATCTCGAAAGTGCACAAAACATCTGTTCTTTTCGAGCGTCACTTCGTCAGAGTTAGAAACTCAAGGGTCACTGTCACATCGAAGATTATCCAGATAGTGCTTATTTAGTGCGATCAAACAGAGACAAGTTACAAAGACATACATATTGGGCCAAACAGGATATGAGAGTGATTCAGCAAAATTGATGTTCTTTTTTCGTCGCTTTACTCAAGTACGTTTGGTCCGTGCCCACCAACTGTTCGATGAAAAGCCTCAAAGAGACCTTTTCTCCCTTAACGCTCTCCTTGCGTCCCATCACCGCAACGATGACCCTCTTGCTACCTGTTCACTCTTCCAACATATGCACTGTACTCGTACGGACCTTGATTCCCACACATTTACGCCGGTTTTGGGTGCGTGCTCTGCTTTGCCTAACTCAAAATGGGGCATTCAACTTCATGCCTTGATGATTAAATTGGGTTCGGATATTGAAACTATCCCGAAAACAGCTCTTATGGACTTGTATTCCAAGTGTGGGTTAGTGGGTGATTCGGTGCGAGTGTTTGATGAGATGGGTTTTAAGGATGTGGTGTCTTGGAATGCTTTGCTTTCGAATTTTATGCGTAATGGTGAGCCAAGGAAAGCGTTGGATGTGTTCGAGAGAATGAGGAAGGAAAGGGTTGAATTTACTGAGTTTAGTCTGTGTTCTTTGCTTAAAGCTTGTTCGCATTTGATGGCTATGAGGCAGGGTATGCAGGTTCATGGTCTGATTGTGACGATGGGTCGTGATATGGTTGTGTTGGCCACTGCCCTGATTGATTTTTACTCAAATGTTGGGCTGATTGATAAGGCTATTAAGGTTTATGGGAGCTTAAATTGCAGAAAAGATCATGTTCTTCGCAATTCCTTCGTTGCTGCTTGTGTAAAGAACCAGAAGTATAAAGAAGCATTCTTGGTAATGAGTACAATGAAGCCTAATCTTGTGGCCTTAACTAGCACTTTGGCAGCTTGCTGTGAGAAATCAGATTTTTGGATTGGGAAGCAAATACATGGTGTTGCTCTCAGATTGTGGTTGACAGATGATACTCAGTTGTGCAATGCTTTGCTGGACATGTACTCAAAATGTGGGAAGATCTTGATGGCCCGTTCAGTATTTGATGGGATGCCTCGCAAAGATGTGGTTACTTGGACTAGCATGATAGATGCATATGGAAATCATGGTAATGGGCATGAAGCAGTTCAGCTTTTTGCCAAAATGGAAGAAGACAGGACTGGTGTATTGCTAAATGACGTGACACTTCTTGCAGTTCTGTCTGCTTGTTCACATTCAGGACTAGTTGAGCAAGGGCGAGAATGTTTTAATGCTATTGAGGAGAGATACGGTTTGATTCCAAGTTCAGCTCAGTATGCCTGCTTTATAGACATCTTAGGTAGAGCAGGCCATATTGACGAAGTCTGGTGTTTGTATCATGAGATGATTAAGAAAGGAACAAAGCCCACGGCTGCAGTGTGGGCAGCGCTGCTGAATGCTTGTGGACTAAACAATGATGTCTCAAGGGGTGAGTTTGCTGCTAAACATCTTTCTGATTTGGAGCCTGATAAGCCTGGGATTTATGTTTTAGTTTCTAACTTCTATGCGGCTATTGGAAAATGGGATACTGTTGATCAACTAAGGCTTGCTATGAAGAAGAAGGGGCTGTTTAAGGATGCTGGGAGTAGCTGGTTTGCTGTTTCAGGTGGCTGTCAAAATGATACCAATATAAGTCTGTGAACCTTGATTCTGATTGATATCCATTTAGCTATCAATAGAGAATTGAAGAGTTCATGATGTTGATGACATTGTTAAGCATGGAAATTACAATGAAAATGGAAGAGTTCATGATGCTTGCGGGCATTTCAAATGCTCATACATACAACCAATCGTGTGGAGAATAGCCCAGGACAGAGGATGCAAAATTCTTATTTTGAACTTTTGTTGGGACTTTGGGACTTGCAAATTTTGTGCATTGATGTGCAACAGTACAAGATATGGAAAAAGCTAGGAGCCTAGGACTCTTTGTGGGAACTAGGAATGTACCAAGATGTTTAACCAACCAACAGTTTCCTGTTCCGCAATATCAAACATCCTCAATCGTCATGCACTGCAGAGGCTGGAGGATTGCTAAATGGCTATTCTTATCGTATGAGTGGCAGAGGGGAAGAAATGTCATCTCCGAGCAAGATTCTTGTGAAAACTGTGTCATGAACCCATGATTAGGGTTTAGGATCTCGTACATTGTCACAACTCAACTCTTTGGGTGGTTTTCAGCTACTAGCTGCACCGGACCTGCCACATCAATGTCAGTCACAGCGCTTCTGCAGACTGCGGATCATGATCAGTAAGTGAGCTTTTTGAGCCATGTCATTGTGCTGGTTTACATTGTGTTTCTTGGTAAACTAGATACATAATTGGTAATGGACTAATTATCAAAAAAAAACAAAACATAATTGGTAATGGACTAGATACAAGCATGTGCTTGTTCTTTACTGATATACTGGTAGTAAAAAACCTACTAGGATGTCACATCGCATTCTTTGTTGGAGAATGATGGGTCATAGCGATTTGTTTGCAGTTGTATTGTTCATCTTAATCAAATAGAGTATATGTTATAAATAACTGCCACTTGGAGCCGTATTAGTGAATGGTGTAATAATGCAATTGCAACAGACAACCCGTAATGGTCATTGTCGCATTGCTTATACAGTTATACGTCTAGTCATCTAGTGTCCACATGAAATGGAAGGTTTTCTGCTTTTAATGGCATAGCTTTATTGTAGTGTTAAGTGGTAAGTGGTAACCCTCACATGGTGGGCCGCTGAGAAAGCAGATCATTCTAGAGTCAATCTTAAACCATAAGAGCATGTGAACAATGAAGAACAGATCAGATCTGATACAAATGCTTGGATACGGGTAGAGGTGGCCAGTGGGCCGGGCTAGGCCCAAGCCCACCCTGGCCGGACCGTCGAGGACCCAAGCTGTGCCGGCAAGGAAAGAGCCAAGGCCCATGCACGGGCACGGCACGGTATTGGCAGTGTCAAAGTAGTGCCTCCCTCCGAGGAAGCCCGACCCGCCTTGTAGCCCGTCTCTCTCCTCTGGCTTTCTCTCTCCCCTCCTTCAATGGCTGCTGGCTTCAATGCTGCTGCATCTTTCTCTCTTCCCTCTAGCTTTCTCTTCTCTCCTCTAGCTTTCTCTCTCCCCTTCAATGGCTGCTCTCTCTCTCTCTTCATGGCGGTCCAACCGCGTGCTTCACCTAGTTAGGCACGGGGCCCAGGCCCGGCATGGCACGGTGCTGGCAGTGCCAAAGCAGTGCCTCCCTCCGAGAAAGCCCGGCCCACCTGAAAGCCCGGCCCAACTTTGGCACGGCACAGCCCGTGGCCACCTCTAGATACGGGATATGTGATGTGTGTGTGTTGCATTGCCATAAGCCAAACTTTCACTTGGACGCACAGTATGGGAAGAAGTACTTGAGGCTCGACATCATTTTTTGCCCATAATATGGGTATTCTAGCTTTGTTTGACTAATTCCATAAAGTCTAAAGTTAACGACCATGAAAACTTCCAGTGGCCATGAGGGGACTCGAACCTGTGGCCTCAGGTAAAGGTCGTCATCACTAATAAATCTATAGTTTTCCCATTGCCATAGTCAATAGAAACTTAGAAACTGTCCACCAGTTGAAATTTGGACCTCGACGTTTGATTGAGCAAGGAGTTGCCTTAGTAAACGCCCTTTGTATTTATGTAGCCACTATTTTCATACATCTACAGTTAAAGGTATAAGCTATAATCACTTGAAAACAAAATACTCTATTACTCTACCATATATAAAGCGGTTGAATGATTCACAAAGCACCTCTTCATTAAAGTATTTAGATAATCAGCAGACACCTACCCTTCCCAATTCTGAATAAGTCCACCACAGTATTAACTGTTAATCCCACCTCATCAAATCTGCTTTATTTCCCTCCTACCTCTTTCTCTCTCTCTCTCTCTCTCTTCCTAGATTGCCACTGTTTTAGATTCATGGACGGCAGGATGATGCTACTGAGTCACAGTCACGGAGTCACAGCAGTGGCTATCTAAGATTAATAAAGTCAAAGATGAACTACCTAAGTGTGGCAGTGGGGTATAGCGTATAGGGTCCCAATGAAAACATGCATGAAATTAGCTAGCAATATATAGCAGCATACCAAATGTGACCAAAAGTTTGTTGCATTAAATAAAATTATCTCAAGCCACTGCTCTGAAGTCTGAACCTGAATTATTCAAACTATAACACTTAGTATCCTTTTTCCATATAATCATTATTCCTCACCTATTCCACTGATAAATTTGAGAAAAAAGCCCAAAGATTCACCACCTACTTCAGTTCAAATGGCTATGTTTAGAGCTTTGAGTAGACGGAGAAATAGTGATGGGTATGATAGGCTACTAAAAGCTGAAACCAACATTGATCCTGGTATTGCTGCTACTGACCCAGATCAGGTTGTGCTGAAGAGGTCTACAAGCGTGCCCACCCGTATGTCATTCGGGTCCTCTTCGAAGAAACCGAGCATGGGTTTGGGTTTCCCTCCGACCCACTCGAAGTCGAAACAACAGCAAGGAAAGAAAAGTGGAAAGCCACACCCTGTGTTGAGCTTGTTTGAAGGGAGATGGAACAAGAAGAAGATGATCACTGCTAACCCTGATTTTTCAAGGTATGTACAGTATTTGAAAGAAGGAGGGGTGTGGAACAAGGAAACAGATTCACCTGTAATATTGTAATGTATGAATAGCTATATTATGTTGTTTTTTTGTATTAGTACACATGTATGTGTCTGGCTATAATATATTTGGTGATCAAGTACCAGAGAGTTGTTTTTGTTATGTTGGAAACAAATAACAATCAGCTAGCATAGTGGTACTCCTGTTTGAATTATGTTTTGGCTCACATGTAGTATCATTTATTGTTTTGCGGCGACCACATTCATGTTTTTGTAGGTGCATTTTAAGTATTATTTATCAAGGCATTTGACATGGGGACATATTACTCCTGTTTGAAAACCTGACCATGTTGCCATCTTCCTTGCCTGTTTTACACTCTTGTTCAAGCTGATGAAGGGACCCTTGCCTAACTTGTTACTATTGGGTAGTTGACAAAATCCACTTCCCACCTGTCTTTGCTCAATTTTGATTATTTAGAGTGAAGAGTCTCTACGAAGTTGCCTAGAATCTGAACTACCACTACCATATGGAGTATAAAGGCTACAAAATAGTACTACCAAAATAACGAAACTACGCAATTAAGTACAAAACTTATAAAATGTCCGCCAAATATACTGTAATAGAATACTCCAAAGAATCGCCTTTTAAATAATATGTCTCCAGATAAACAAACCAAAGCCAACGTGGAAATAATTAATTTGGTTTGATTAAACCTGACCAGTCAATAGCATTTAAGATAATGCTAAATAGAAGAACATTTTCTTTTGGCTCATTAAAAGACAAAAGGCCGAAGTGATGCCATCTTCTGTATGAAATGTTGGATCTGACCTGACCTGACCTGACCTGATCTGACCTGACCTGACCTGATCTTTATTGTTGGGCCTGTTGGGTCTTCATTACCAGCCAACCATTCTCTCTTTTTCTCCAAGATTCCCCTCACACCATCCTTCCTTTGTCTTGGACAAGAAGATTCTAGTACCCGAAACATCCTCAAAACGACATCGTCATGTACCTGCCTTTTTCCTCAAGACACCCCTTTCCCACAAAAATCTAATCCCTTCCTCTCTTATTTAACCCTCTTCACATGCTTTATGTGCACTAATAAAACATCACCCATCTAAAAGTCAATACTACCCTTCAACTCTCTTTACCCTTTCCACCCTATTTCGTTGATTTTCTCGTAGGCAAATTTGACTTTTCCATATCGGAATTCTTTTAGCTCTTAAAAAAAGGTTCAAAATCTGCGGAGGGAAGAATGGCAACTCTCCACGTCTGACGTCCCCCCCCCTCTCTCTCTCTCTCCTCTTCTAGTCCTAGAGAGAGAAAGTTAAAAGTTGATAATAAAAATAGACGGAAGAGCTCATCTCGTGCTCCCTCCAAAGGTTAGGGAGAGCCAAGCATAACCAAACGACACCAAACACGTCGTTTTCATTTTCTATGCTCTCTTCTCTTTCCTTTTTCTCTCTCCTCTCTAGGGTTTCCATTCCAATCTCTGCAAGGTATTGATAATCATATTAATGGCGGTCGAATTATATATTCCTTCGTTTCTAGGGTTTCTATTTCGGTTTCGCTCTCTGTTTCTAGCACCTTCAAGGATTTTCCACAATTCGATTTGATTTTTGATTTTATTTTGAGTTTGATATTTTGAATTTGCAGAAGATTGAATTGAATTGAGTTCAACAGACGATGCCAACGTTCACAGCGATAACACTGGATCGTTTACTGGAGCCCGGAGCTTCCAAATCGCTATCGTCATCGCCAACGTCAGCACCAACGGCGAAGAAGAAATATGACGTTCCAGATCCTTCTACGAAACTCGAACGCCGAAATACGGAGCCGTTTTTATCGCCCGATGTGAAATCTACCACCACCACAACCACAAAGAGGCTCGACATCCCTCCGCCTCACCCCCAGCTACGCCGCCGTAATACGGTGTCATTCACGGCGGCGCCCGAAAAGAATACTCCATCGAGGCCTCAGATGTCGCCTGCGCTTTATAGAACGCCTGAATCGACGCCTCTTCCAGATTCTCCGACGTCGTCGTTCCCTCCGTCGTCGCCGTATATTATTAACCACAAGCGGCGGGGTCCACGGCTATTGAAGAGTTTGTCTGATCAGAACGTGGCGGCCGTGGCGGTTGCGGTAGCGGCGGAGAAGAATAATAACGGTGGGGATGAGGTCGAATCGAAGGTCGGTAATGGACATTCGAGGAGTTTATCGGTGGAGAATGTGCCTTGTGAGAGGAAGGGAGGGTTTGATGAGGAAATTGTTTGTGGAAATGTGTTGAGAGATGTGGATGTTGAAATTAATGGCGATAATTGTGATGCTGTAGCTCGGGAAGTTGAAATTAATGGGGATAATTGTGATTCTCGAGCTCAAGAAGATGTTGTGGGAGAGAAGGGTGAGCTGAGGGTTGTGATTGGTTCGAGTTCAGAGAGAGAGGGTGGTGAGGGTGAAGATTTCTTTGACCCGCAGGAATCTATGAGCTTTATGAGCACGACCAGTAATGATGGAGAGGATTACAGTACGGAGAGGTCGGCTAAGGCGAGTACCCCCATGGGAGAGTTTTATGATGCTTGGGAAGGTAATTTGAGTTTATAAGTACTCTACTACAAACTTTGTTTGTTGTTTATCATGTTGTTATCCTTTATTATTGCCATGTACAACAGAATTATGGTCCTACCTACTTGAGAAATATACAAAGGTAAAAGAATGGGGAAATGGAAAAAGACGAAGAAAGATGAACTAGGATAAGTCCCACTGGTTTTTCTATGTGTAATAAGAGATTTATGTACAGTGAAATGATAGCTTTGGATAAGTCTAGAGCTAATTTTCTCTAGTGAAAGAATGGATTGCTTGATTTCTAGAAGAGTGTATGAAATGTTCAGATTTATTGTTACCTAAGAGAAACCTAGGTGTGATCCATTTTGCTGGTTATTGACTTATTGGAACTAGAACTTCCAATATGCTGGTTATAATGGGGTGTGATATCTCTCTATCTTAGACTTAGAAAATGACTGTCGAGGTATACCTCTCCTGGGTAGATAGGGTGACATAATCTGGATTTCGACGTCCTCATCTTAATTTTACTAAAAGCACCCCACAAAAGAATAAGTGAAAGAAGATTTGGGGGGGGGGGAGAGGAGGTATCTCATAGGTACAAGGACAGATATATGGGTACTCGAGAAGGCACAACAAAAACTTCCTGAGGTGTATAAATTTGAACCATCTTATTGCTTGCTAAACATGGAGGTTCGTGTGGTTTATCTAATTCCTATGGCCAAACCCTAATGTTATTTTTCTGTCAGATTGCCTTTTATTTTCCTTACAAAATGGCTGTCTTATCGGTTTAGTTTGAGAGACAGGATGATGGAACTTCGTAATTTTGAGTTGGTAATTGGGATACAAGGGTGTAACTCAGTTCCCTTCCCCCCTTTTTGCTCCATTATTACTGGATGGCCATAATTTCTTATTTTCAACAGCTAAGTTGTGTGATGGTTATCTTGTATCATAGCTGACTATAATCTTTCTTTGTTGGCCTTAGAATTGTCCTCTGATAGCGGTCTGCAAGGGCGGCAACCACAGCGCTCTCTCTCTGATTTTGAGATGGAGCTGCGAGAAATGAGGCTGACCTTGTTGATGGAGATTGAAAAGAGGAAACATGCAGAAGAAGCTTTAAGTAGCATGCGAAACCACTGGCAAGTACTGAGAGAGAAGCTAGGCACTGTTGGGTTGATTCTCCCAACAGACCTTCCTGCTTCTTTGGAGGATAACCAATCAGGTGTTGATCCTACCGAAGATATTTGTCGACAAATCCACCTTGCTCGTTTTGTGTCAGAGTCTGTAGGGAGGGGAATTGCAAAGGCTGAAGCCGAGGCAGAGATGGAAGCTCAGCTGGAAATGAAGAACTTTGAGATTGCTCGTTTATGTGACAGGTTGCATTATTATGAGACTGTGAATATGGAGATGTCTCAAAGGAACCAGGAAGCAATAGGTGAGTTCTGTTTCTTGTTAGTTTTTTGTTTGCTCACCCTTTATTTAACTATGTAAGGGCAACATGACTGCTTTTTGACTGAAAATTTAATGTTTTTCTTTTGCCTTCTTTTAGTTATTTGCTTCTATGGCTTCTTGTCTTGTACACCCTCCCCTGATGTACAAATGCTTGTATGGACTTAGTCCACGGTGGACCAAGAGATTAAATCTTTTTAAAAAATATCTTCCATGTCCCTATAATATCTGCATCATATCCTTGGTCCACGGTGGACTAAGTCCACACAAGACCGGCTGATAGGAGTATTTTCTATGGCACCTTGTAACATAGACATGCTATTATGCTTTTTTAGATAATAGACATGCTATCATGCATATATGCGATGATGCATTTTGAGATTCTTGTGTTGCCTCCTGGTGTTTATTGATACCTCATCTAGAAGATGGCTGTTAACTTCATGGTTTGAAGCTTGATTTGCTTTGCTGCCTGGTTTCCTTGGTTTGTTGTTTCGTTCAAGTTTTATCCAAAACAAAACTGATTTATGGATGTCGTGTAACAATGTTTTAATGGGATGTCTTGTGAGTTGTTCTAAGATATCTGATGTCAACTTATAGTTAGTTATTGATGGTGGCAGGCAAAGTGAAGTACCACCAACAAGCTACATAATATTGTTAGCTTGCTCTGGTATATATATATATATATATATATATATATATCATGCAATGAGTACCCCTAAAAATATTTTTGGTTCATTTGGGACATAGTGCTTAAATTGTATGGGATTGTGTATAGCCAGAGAGCTTTCAATGATGCTGTGAAGTTTCTCAATTTTAAATTAGATGTGTTATTGTGCAATGTTTTATCTCTTCGTTTATGCTTAATTGTATGGGATTGTGAATCGCCAAAGAGCTTTCAATGATGCTGTGAAGTTACATGTGCTTTTGCGCAATGTTTTGTCTCTTCGTCTATGGTTTGTTAGTTGACTAGTTTTGGTCCCCGGGCGATGCCCCGGGTTAGTTTTTACTTTTAATATGTTATGTCTATTCTTGTAGGTGTTATTGTAGGTGTTATAATAGATGTCTTATAATTATTTGATTAGGGTCTTACTCTTCTGTCTTTTCTTTTTCTAAATAAAGTAAGTAAATGTTCTAATTAAAGAAGTTTTGAGACTCAATTATCTATAGGAGATACTTATCTCATTTTGAAGTATCTATAGGGTCGCACTGTGTTTTTTAATATTAAGTAAGATATGTATAAGACATACGTATCTCATTTTGAAGGATTTTCTGAACCTGATCCGATGAAGTAAGAATTATAATTTTTATAATTGCGTAACAAAAGCTATTTAATTTTATAAGTTGAACAATATGTTAATAATTATGTCGTTTTTTTATTTATTAAGTCAAATAAATGCTTGACACACTTGTATGGGCGGCTTACGTGGCATTACCATATGAATTTGGGGTTGACGTGTCATCTCATGTGTCAATCTTGAATGTGTCACGTGGCAAGTCATAGGAGAGTCGCACTGTGTTTTAAAAATAAGGTAAGATGAGAGGTTAGGTTTTAATTTATTAGTTCTTCATCTGTAATAGTTTCATTTAATGTTCCCATGCAGTTGGTTGCCTATAATTTGCTTGGCTAATAATTCCTTTTCATTATTCCAGAGGTAGCAAGGAATGAAAGACAGAAGAGAAGGAGGAGAAGACAGAAGTGGGTTTGGGGCTCAATTGCTGCAGCAATTACACTTGGCAGCACAGCTTTGGCATGGTCTTACCTCCCTGGTGGAAAAGCACCGTCGTCAACAGATACTCTTGAATCTCCTGAAACTGACAGCAATGTGCAGTGATGTTCTTCCAACCAAACATAGAATGTAGGAAGAAATAATATGACAAATCTAATGCATTGTGCATAACAACATTTCCCTATTTCCTAGTTTCATATGTTTCTGCTTTGCAGAATGTATAGTTGGGCAAAAATAAATTTCACATTTTTGAAGACCGGCCTCTGGTTTGGATTGGGTTGTTGGAACACTCGTAAATTGGAGTTGGATTCCTGTGTCCAGGATGAAATACTCTCGTAGTCTCGTCCTGTGTGCTAGGATCACCTCCCAGAGAGCACCGAGGTGTGATTATTTGCGGCATACGCAAGTGACATCAAATTTTGGTATTTGAAATGGTAATATGGATTTGTTAGTGTTAAAAGAGCCTCAAATTTTGGTACGCTTCGTGATTGTTCCAGTTTCTTAACATCTGTTAATATGTTTACTGATAAAAAATGTGAAGTTGAGTCTTGGAAAGTTTTGGGAATGCAGGATTGTCACACTGATGAATTGATGATGCAGCAATTCTCTTGTGGCGACCAAATCAATATTTGAGGTTAGGTTACCCATGTTTTTGAGAAAGTCAGACCAAAAGGTGCAGAATAAATAGTGTTCATGAAACGTCATTGACAACTAGTCTTTTACATCTTCTCTATTAGACGGCAAAGCCAATGGCATAAGCAAGGCTCAAGTCAGCAGATAACTCTATGGTTGCGTAGATAAGTTGAATACTGCACATTCTTTTTTGTGTCGATAGTGTAAATAGCTGGAAAATGCTAAGCTTACACATAGGCCTCGTTTACTAGCTTGCAATCAAATGTAATGCAATGCAATCATTTTGTAGAGTAAATGTGGGGTGAAAAGTGAAGGAGTGGGAGGAAAGGGATGGAAAAAGTGGAGTTGATTGCATAATTCAATGTAATCACAATTGCTCAACTTTTCCCATATAATGTTTTTTTTTTTGTTTTTTTTTTTTTTTTTTTGACAGGAAGTAATGCAGTTCTAAATACAACCTACTCCACTAGAAGTTTAGAGATGCCTTGTGTACTCGCTGCATTTGCGAGACACTGAGCAGGCTTCACTATTCCTCCAGGGACAAACATAAAATTACAACTATAATTATTGAAATTAAAGCTAGAAGGAAGACAAGTTAACTTCTTCTTTCGAGAGGATACGTCTTCCAAAGGGCGATCTGGAGCCTCTTTTCTCTTGGATCCGATCTGGGTCCTGCAAAACACACGACGTTTGTTACCTTTGTTCTGGTTACTTCCACGCCGAAGATCATGATTGCAGGAGGACCGCCACCAACAAGGATGAGACCTTAATAATCTTTTGTCGTGGCTTGGAGTTAGCAGTGAATATGAAAACTGACTTGTTCCTTGGAGAACTTTGAGTTGGAGAGGATTTGTCGACAAAACCTTTACCACTAAGCACCACATCTTTTCCATTTACATGACTTGAGGTGCGATTTGAGCTAACATCATCAAGAATGCTCCCTACATTCTCAACCATGGATGTCAACGGTCCATATTCTACTTGACAATCCAGCCTATCTTGGACACACAAATCATTTGTATCTTGGGTATTAGTAATAGAGGGCTTCGCAGTAGAGGCAGAGCATCCGATATCGGAGGAATCCTCGAGGTCCATAAGATCTGCTAATTTGGAGGCTTGCTTTCGGCAATCTTTAGGGTGGTCAACCACTCGGATGGTCAAAACAGAGAGTTGCTTAGGATGAAAATAACTTACCTTTTGTCCCTTGACAAGTTTCTTGTACACAGAGGAAGGAAGAGTAACCATGGAGCCCCGCCTGCGTCGGTTTACAAACCGAAAATTGGGCTCCGCGAGATTGGGTTTTTTAGGAGACCAAACACCCATGGTCTCGTGGGTAGTATCAAACTCAGCTTTCCGGTCATAAGCATCACTAGTGATTGTCGAGGAGGTCGAGCTGGACTCACTAGTAGCAATGGCCTTGCATCTAGGCCTTTTAGCACTGACCCTTTGGGAGGCACAAACATCGTTGACAACGGAACATTCGTCCATATGTGAATCACCAGAGTGTGAAAGATCACTATGCTTTGACGAAATGTCATCATCACTATCTTGAGCAAACCTTTTGCCTTTTCTTTTTTTCTCCAAACCAAGTGAGGGAGTGGGAAACAAGAGGGTCTCCACTGCTCTAAACTCCCTCGCAATGTCTTTATCATTAGGCCTAATCTTCAAGGCCTCCGCCAAATCCTTGTGTGCCTCCTCATGATTGCCAAGTTTCAAAGAAGCCATGGCTCTTCTATAAAGAGCCTTAGTATTATCAGGATGATGCTCCAACACACCAGAGCAAAAGTCCTTAGCCATATCAAAAGCATCGAGATTAAGAGCACACGCTGCCAAGTTAAGTGTCACAGATAAAGCTAATTGACCAAAAGCATCCTCATCATCCACTCTCAACCCAAATGCAAGGTCGAGAATATCAAGTGCCCTTCCATAGAGGGAAGTAGCAAGTTCAAAACACTGTTGTTTAAAAGCACAGTTACCTTCCTCCTTAAATCTATTAGCCTGAGTCCAAATTATAGCTGGATCTTTAACAATGCTAAGAGGTTTCCTCAAATCATCATCTCCCTCGTCATAACCATCCAAAGCAACATTCAATTGACAATCAAATTCAGCAGAATCACACATCTTAGACAAATCCATAATGGAAAAACCAGTAACCAACCAGATGGAACAACCCACAAGAACAAAAGCCCTCTAAAAGAACAAGCACAAACAGCCAACAAGAACAATGAAAGAGAAGCAACAACCAAAATAACCCCTAGCTATAAGAGGAGAGATAAAAACCTGAAAAAGCTTCTAAAGATGAGCTATACCTGTCATCGGGGCTCGCCGGCGACTAGGCGAGTTCGGCTGATTGCCGTCGGTCAGTCGCCGGCGAGTTTGACCAACTGAAGCTAAGTTAGACTTTGAATGGTCTTCGTCTCTTTATTCTAGAGAGAGAAGTATGACTTAAGTTGTTTGCTTAAAAAAGTGTCTTCCCATGTGATGTTGTAATCAACCTTTCTTTTCACATCTCCTTCCTCACTCTCCTTCATTTTCCACCTCACATTTATCCTATAAAATAATTGCATTACAAGTATTTGATTGCAAGGTAGTAAACACTACAATAGTGTAATATACACTATTGTGTTTTGAGTCTATCTCTCTCCTCTACCCCACACCCACAATATCCCCATGAAATTCAAAGGGACCCACAAGGGAGGAGAGAGATAGACTTATAGACACCAAAGTGTATATTATAATGAGTGTAAACCAATCATGATCCTAAATAGCTACTCATCTGTCTTTTGGTGCACACAAATTGTCCAATCATCCCTTCAAAGGTGCGTCCTCTTTTCATAAATTTGGGACATGATGTTACAAGTATAAGCTTCTATGAATAAAAATACACCGTATAGAAATAGAATAGCATACCATTAGCAATGATTCCATGGATCTCACAAGTCACCAAGTCTCTTTTATTTGATGGCTATATGGGATAGAATAACTTGTACGGATTAATATAAAATTTTGCTCATTTCAAAACTAATCATCAAAATCAAAATGGTTTTCTACAAGAAAAAATCAACCAAAATGGGTTGGAAGGTAAGTCAACTAGTTTACATAATCTTGGTAAATTAAGGACAATAATTATAGGATATTTCTTCTTTTGTCTTTTTTAGGGGTTATGATTATTTTTAAATTGGAGGTTTATACTTATCGAAAAATAAAGAATGAAATCGTATTAATTACACCTTTCACAACCTTCTCTAGAAAGTTAGCCTTAACAACTTATTTTCTATAATTCAAGTTATAAAGTTGTACTCGGTTTATTATTCCGAAGCCATAATTTCGTGGTATTACAGGAAGCTTTTTTCCGAATCTTTAATATATTACGTATTTATGAACTTAAACACGGATTTACACAAGAAAGCAGGATTGTTTCATTAACTTGCTCGACAAAAATCCAAAGTCCAACCTGTGATTTACTCGTAACAAAAATAAAAATTCCGTTTTTAGCATAAAATGCCCTTTTTTGGGCCCAGGCCCAATCAATGCAGTCGAACCATCAAAAGGCCCAATCAATGCAGTCGAACAATCAAAAAGTCAAAATCCGTAGAAAATGAAAGAACACCGAAAACAACTGGAAAAAAGAGGATAACATTAGAGTGCCAGTGATACCAGTAACAAGAAGAGCTCCAAAAATGGAGCTGGTTGCAGTGCGTATACCATCTTCAACCTCAACACCAGGAGGAGAGAGATTCAGCAAATTCCTTTCCTTTAATAAAAATGTCTCCACTCTTTCCCCTCTCTCTCGATTTTCCTCCACTGAATTCAAGGTTCGAACCAGAGCCGTGGTGACTAACCAAAGCGTTGGCGCCTTACAAGAAGAGAAACGACACCGTATTGAGGAGAGAGAAGGCGGCGGAGATAATTTCGAATTTGATTCTTTTTTTTACTCTTCAGATGAAGAAGGAGACGAGCAAGCCGAGAATTCGCCGTCATCATCATCGTTTCTCTCTCTTAGCGAAAAGCCTGATAGGAATATCGCTTTGCTTGACGATTATGAGATGGAAGAGAATGGGTTTAACCCTAATTCCAATCACCGTAGTGGTTAGTTACACATTTCCTACTTGAATTTTGCTTTTTTGCTAATAATTTAATACTACCTCCCTTTCTGAATAATGATAATATTTACTTTTTGATGGTCAAACTTTATAAATTTTGACCATTAATTTCGGAAAAAATATAAGGATTTACAATGTAAAAATACTATTATTGAATTCGTTTTAATTAGTATTTTTGGAAAATTTATTTTTTTATATTATATGTATTCATATAAACACAAATATTTATGGTCAAAGTAGTGCATTGGAGACCGTGTAAAAGTAAATATTATCATTTTTCATAAACGGAGGGAGCAGTTGTTTGTGAATTGTGACTGTTATCGAGATATGTGTTAATGTGAGAGGAAATAACCATTGTTGTTTTACTTGAGCTGTTTGGTATGCTGGGCTTAATAGAGAGATTAATTGTTTATTTTCATTTTATTCGGGAGTTATCATTTGCTGCTTGTTAATTGAGAAGCTGGTTGGGGGTACTAGTATGTATGAAGGGAAGGATACATGTTTCAATTGAATGCTATACAAAAACCATTGATAAGATTAGGAAGGTAGGAGGGATGCACCAAAAAGTTGTTCGTGTGAGTGATTCGGCCCTCTTTGCAAGATGATAGGTCCGATTCTTGTAAAGTGAATTCCTCTTCTATGTTGATTTAAAATTAGGTACAATTTGTTATGTTTCTTTTGCTGTATGCATCCATTATCCAGTTCTCTTCCACCTTGTTGTGTGTCGTGTGTCTGCATATGATCCTTACCAGTTGGTCACAAGCTTGGTGCCTGTCTTGACACTATGTTGCTATTACATAATCAGGATACGTGGCTGTGGTTGGGAAGCCAAATGTTGGAAAGAGCACTCTTTCAAACCAAATGATTGGTCAGAAGCTTTCAATTGTTACAGATAAACCTCAGACTACCCGACATCGAATTCTTGGTATATGTTCTGGCTCCGACTATCAGGTTTGGATTTTCTTGTAAATGATGGCCTCTTGATATCTGAGTTTTGTATTCATAAACATAGTAGAGCTAAGCAATATGCTGAGTTTGATAGTGTTGCTTTTTCTGCCTGTTAGAATATCAAATATGCTTCTACCCCATGTTTTAAGCATCATAAGGTCTTTGTCAATAACAATGTGTAAGGGCTGGTGGCCTGCCTATTGGTCATACCAGGCCCTTCATTTCTTTTCTGTTTCACAGGTGGCCTCTTTATGATCTTTGATAAATTCAAGTGTTATTCCTTTGTGGCGAAGTATGAATTAGGCCGCATTTTCTTATAGTGGATACCGTACATTGTGGTATCTAGTAGCTGTTTTAGTGTAGTGTCAACTGGACTATTCTAAGAACATAGAACAAAGATTGTTAACTGATGGAGATCTTGCTTCAACTGATGAAATGAAATTGGAAAATAAGTGATGGTATCTTCTCTTAAAGACTCTGCGGTTTTTTCTCTTTGTGAAATGCTATTCCCTTATTTACTTAGTTTTCACTGAGAATTGCAACCATTATTTCTACTGCTATCTCTTTCCAAAAGATACTTTTCCCACTTCCTTTGTAAGTGTAACTCAAACATCATTTCAGGCATTCTTGTGAAGATACTATTGTAAATAACAAATCTATCAAAACTGACCAGACCTGAAAACCCAACCCGTTTTTGGGGGTCCTCACACAATTGTTTTGACTCAAAACCCAATTTTTTAAAAATGGATCTAACCAAAAAGTTAACATGTAACCAGGTCGACCTGTCCGGAATCCCGTTGGGTTGACCCGCTTGAGAGACTTAAATATCCAGTATACGACCATGTTCAGTGTTCAGCTTCCTAGTATTGATGCAAACATATCATTTATTGTTTTCTGTTGGATGCTTCCTCCTAAGTGAATCTGCTTTCTTTGTTTCAACATTATTAATGGGAGATTATGCATGTCTATGTCAATATTAAAAGTTCCCCCCCCTTTATCTAAGTTCTTTATAGGAAAACATAGCTGTACTTCTTGAATCTTGAATGCTATTGTTTTCTTATCAATGTATGTATCTTCTATTTACTGTTGTTCAATCAAGCTGTTAATAGCTTGCAGATGATACTTTATGACACACCTGGTGTTATTGAGAAGAAAATGCACAAATTAGACAATATGATGATGAAGAATGTCCGGAGTGCTACTGTCAATGCAGACTGTGTAGTTGTAGTGGTTGATGCATGCAAGATGCCTGAAAAGGTATGTTTGTAATTATGTTCTCTGCATCTCAAAGACCTTGCATTTACTGACAGTCTTCTATATTGTATCAGATAGATGAGGTGCTTGAAGAAGGTATTGGAAACATGACATATAAGTTACCCACTTTGCTTGTTCTAAATAAGAAGGATCTCATCAAACCTGGTGAACTTGCAAAGAGACTCCAGGTTTGTGCTATGTGTCAGTTCTAACTTCTAATATTTCTTATTTCTCAGCGGTCCAACTGCTTATGCTCTCTAACAAAACTGGCTTAATTATTTGAATTAAAGCTGGAAAATGGAATGGAATCTAATCAAATAGTGTTTATAACAATTTCATCATGATGAATACAAGGTTGTTTGTCGCAGTAAATCTCAAATCGCGGGAATTTCTTTTTGTGCAGTTCTTCCTATACTCTGATAGCTTGCCTGAGAATTGTTAATCATATGATTTTGATCACAAAAAGCTTTTGTCTTTGTACAGCTGGCATTAGTCCCTATACTAGTAACCTCGTGTGAAGGTAGCATACAGTTGTACAAAATAACTCTGTACTCTTATATTAGTGACAGACTCATAACATGTTCTGTGTATGTTATAAAAGAGGGAAGGGGAGAAAACCTCTAGACAGTTGTGCTGCAAGAGAAAATAGAGAACACCAAGCATGTATTTTATTATAAACACTCTAAGGGCCCGAACACCGAAATCATGGGTGAGTACGGAAGTTCAAGGACACGGATGGCCTTTCCGGGGCACAAGGGGTCCTCTTGGGTCACAATGGATCCTCTTGGGTCACAATGGATCCTTTGGAGAAGTTTGGGCGAAAATCTTTACTGAGACCGGGAAGTCGAAAAAATGAAGGCTATAATCCACGTTTTTTAGTCTTCCGGAGGGCCCGGAAATAAAGTTGTTATTTTTGCACCATATCGCACCGGACACATCTATACGACATGGGAGGCCGAGTCGGTTATCTGGTTCCTATTACTCTATTAGCCTTGGACGACCATTTTGCTGGTCATTCACTCTAAAGGCCCGAGCACCGAAATTGAAACAATGGGGGAGTATGGACTTCAGGGACCCGGAACCGAGGACCCTCTTGGGTCACAATGGACCCTCCGGTGTTTGCCTACAAATAAGATGAGGTAGTTGATATAAAGTTTTTCTATTAGCGAGTTCAAAGCGTAGAAAGATGGTTTTTGGCTGGTGACCTTTTCCCTACCCCTTTGCTCTATATAAGAATTTCAGATATAAAAAAGAGAGGGAGTGAAAAAGTTATGGGCTGATACCATGAAGTGTTGACTTCATACAGAAAATGTTGGGATGTTGAATATCGTGTGGTAAAGACTATAAAGAAGGTTAACACATATTAGCATATTGGTCTTGTAAAATATCAATCATGTTGCCAGTGTAAACAAGTTATGATCCTTGTGTACCTAAATTGGAAAACAGTTCAATAATAAGTCAACACACTAAAAATATTTTTGGATCTTTGGTTTCTTTGCTCGTCTAGACTAATTAGGGAATCAGGGTGAGATTGTGTACACTTTGACCTCCCACAACCTTGCCGGAGGTGGCATTTATACTGGGTTGTATTGGTCTTTGTTTGCAACTTAGGTTATTGACATCGCCCCCCCCCCCCAAAAAAAATGTTTTGCAGTATCATGTTCTTGCCGTTTATTTGACACAACACTTTTGCTTGTTACAGTGGTACGAAAAGTTCACTGATGTTGACGAGGTTATACCTGTGAGTGCGAAGTATGGCCATGGAATTGATGATGTCAAAGATTGGATTCTATCAAAACTTCCTTCTGGTCCACCATACTATCCAAAAGTATTGACTCAAATCTTTAGCTTTCAGTGATATTATCGTTGTCTTCCTTTCCTTGTGTTATTGAGATTATAGAAGTACATGTTAAGCTATAGATGATAATAAATGGCTCTACTCAGTTGACGTGCTTATAGAACTTTATCCGTGGACTACCATTACTTGAGATGATCGATTCCTTTTTTGTGTTTTTAACACTTTCTATTCAATTAATTTCCAGGATATTGCAAGTGAACATCCTGAAAGATTTTTTGTTGCTGAAATTGTTAGAGAGAAGATATTCTTGCAATACAAGAATGAAGTTCCATATGCATGCCAGGTAAATGATCAATTTTGATATCAGATGTATCTTATTAAATGCAGGCCTAAATTCAATGCCAAATTCTACAGGTAAATGTAGTGAGTTACAAATCTAGGCCAGCTGCAAAAGATTTTATTCAGGTAGAGATTGTGGTTGAGAAGAATTCGCAAAAGATTATCCTCATTGGAAAAGTAAGGAATTCTTGTGTTGTCAATATCTATTTTTGATTGTTATGTACTTCTTACATTCATGGTTTTGTTTTTTGCCAATTCAATGTAGATACTCGTTCCATTTTCATTTGTTCCTTGAATGACTGATTTATGTTTATTAATAATATAACACATGCGAGCTTAATTGTGAATTAAGAAACAAGTGAAATCGGGAGATTTACTTAGCTTTCTTTTCTATGATTTTCCACCGTTTTACAGTTTCCCGTATTTGATTTCTCTAACACAGTATCAGACTACTGTCAGTTAGGATAGATTTTAAAGTACTGAGACATCGAAGTTAGACAAACGTGATATACTCCTTTTTGTGCTGAAATAGAGAATCGTCATGACGCAAATGCACACCCTCCAGCTATCTGCTCTAGGTTTTATGCTGATGGCTACTGTTGTTTACAAATATTGACTATAAATTATGGAACTTTGTAGGATGGAAGAGCTTTGAAACTACTAGCAACTGCCGCACGCCTTGATATTGAAGATTTCTTGCAGAAGAAAGTATTTCTAGAGGTGACTGATTACATATTTCTGAACCCCCCCCCCCCCCCTCCTCTCTAACCCTAAACGCATCAGATATAGAAACACCCTTCTCTATGTTCAACAAGGTTTAAGAAAGTGTTAGCTGGCAATGTTTTAGCTTTGGCTATGATGAAGATGGAGGACATAACAAGTCGCACTGGAATGTTCTCTACGTCTTATGTGTTATGACATGGCAAGCCATCAATGTGTTACCAAGTTGGGGGGTCTGATGAAGCATGTAATCCTCAGCCCCTTTAATAGGTAGCACTCTCGCAAAGAGTTCATTATTTGCATAGAGATTATTGTTACTTGGGGGTAATTGGAACTTGCGACGTAGGGTCCTCAACTCTTGGTCATTATAGCCTTTGCTATAAGCAAACTGCCTTTTGGATCTTCAGCATAACTAAAATATTCAAATTATTACCGACTCCCACCCCCAACTCCTCCTAACTTACTTTTTTTGGCAACTGAGGAAGTTTTGTGTTGAACAGGTGGAAGTGAAAGTAAAAGAAAATTGGAGACAAGATGAAGGTCTTTTAAAGCATTATGGTTATGGTGGCCAGATACGAGTTCTATAATACTTATCAGGTTTCTCCTAAAGAAAAACTGCATTGCATTGCATGTGAGGAAAATCTGCAGGAAGGAATCTGCCTACTGTTTTGTTCTTTCTGTACAATCTAATTGGATTTCTGATTTCTTTTAGGAAGTTCATTATATTATCTTTCACTTTTTCCATAATCTCCGTTTCCTTTTGCTGTTGCTAGTCTCATTTGTTTCCCCTCTTTCCGTCTTTTCCTTGATTGGTATTGAAATGGTGGCTGGTCTAAATGTTATTAATTCAAAACTGAGCCCCCTCAAAGGAGCACCCGTGATGGAAGGAACGAATTTGTGTATAGGGTGATTTATAGTATGATTATTGAGTAGGTTTTGGGTGCCTGTTTAGGGATTGACTTCAGTATCAGAAGGTGAAATGTAACTGACCAAAGACCTGAAGTCTGCTTAATTTAATTATCAGAGTTGGTTCCTCCAGGGGAAAAAAAACTTCCCTGTTTTTCCAGAAAATCATAGTAACATTAACTTTTTTTTGTAGGTCTTTCGGAAACCGTTTCTCTTCTAGGCGACTAGATAGGAGTAAGGCTGCGACATTTAGACCTTCCCAGACCCTGCCCTAGGGATACTTATTGGGTTGTTGTTGTTGTTGACTTGTTGTTGTTGTAGTTGTTGCTGTTGCTGCAGAACCGCCTTTTAAATGGGAAAATTGCTGCAATTAAGGTGATGGTGGGGGGCTCAAGTTCAAGTTCAAGTTCATGGGACTGGGAAGCTTCAACATCCGGAAAGGATGGACCACGTCACGAGATATGATACAGGCGTGTTGGTAAAGGTGGGAATGGGATCCGTAGATTGCGCCATTAATTTACCCAATCTGATATCACCTGACCTAAAACTAAAAGTTGATGACCCCCTTTAATCCTTCATTCAATCCTGGGGTCGTCTCCGCAACTGCCGCATTACATAGCTCGTCCGTTTGTTGAGATGAAGCCTCTGTTTGGAAGGGCGGAAAATCGTTTTCAACTGAAAAGTATTTTCAGTGTAAAATGTATTTCCGTTCACATTTTCCGTTATTTGGTTACAACGGAAAACAATTTTTCTGAAAATTATTTTTTACAAAAAATAAAATCTACTAATATAGTTGCGTCGATCTCGAAAAATTAGGTGGATTCAAAAAAAAATCACTTCAAACGCATATAGGAGTAAAACATTGTACTTATTTGAAAAAAAAAAAATTCTCAAAAAAAAAATATTTGAAGAAAAAAAACAATATTGAGAAAGTGGTCCGAAAGTTCAGCCCGAGACCCAATCAAGTCGGGTGCGAGTTTGTTTTTATGACCCGATGTCCCGACAAACCAAACCCGATGACCAAGTCAACTATTAGTGCTCCGGGGACAATGGAAAACCGTTTTCCCTTCATTTTGAAGGGAAAACATTTACACCTATATAGGTGAAAATGCTTTTTCCTCTGAAAATCATTTTCCTTCTCATTGTAAACCAAACAACGGAAAATGTGAAAACTGTTTTTCCTCACCCCAACCAAACGGAGTCGAAGTGAACTCTTTTTTTTTTTTTTTTTAAAGATGAAATTTGAAAATAGTAACTTTGAAAAAAAGAAAAAATTCTCCCACCGTCCCAAAATATCCATTTCATGAATAAACCCACTATAATTCTAGAATTATAAATTTTTAAAAATTATGATATTTTGAAAACACAAAGCTAAATGAAAATTAGATTTTGGAACTGATGGAGTACTTAATAGTTGTTGAGTTGCTTGAAAATGTTGGAAGAATTTGGATTTTGAATGTAAGTTTTGTTAATATGCAATTCTCAATCACTATTTCTGACTACTATTATTCATTCAAAAAGAAAAGTAGTCAATAAACACTTTTTTTTTTGGGAAGAGAAAGTACTACGAGTATTTATTTTAAAGTTTCTGAGAGAAAGATCTTTGAAATCTGGGTGTGGCATGGCAGGAAGAGGAAGGGGGGTTTTTTGGAAGAGGGAAAACCTCCTATAATATAAGGTATATCAGATTATCTCCATTACCGTTTATGGATAAAGGGGTATTAAAATATCCGTACCCTAACATATTCAATGGGATTTTATTTTCTTGGTATCAATCCCATTCCCCCCCCCCCCCGGGTGAAATGCCGTAAAAGAGGTGGGGCGCAGACATGATATAGCATTTTCACATGGGCAACAAACGCCCAGGGCCAACAAAATTCACAAGTTCATGCCGCGTAGTACCCCGGATTATGGGATTGAGGTCCTCTCTATTTCTTCTCTTTCGATTTTCTAAATAAAGGGTTGGATCTCCTTCTCTTATTTTACCTCTTTGAAGTTATTTAATTCAAATTTTGGTTAGATGGAGATCTCACCATCCATTTAGTAAATGGAGGCCTTCATTTCTTTTAACAAATGGAGAGGATCCCAACTCCGGATTATGACCTTTGGAACCCCATTTTTATTTATTAGCGTTTCAAGTGAATGGCAATCGATGTATCTCCCGACTCTCGCTATGACTTTAGGATTTAATAAAGTTGGTCGTGGAGTTAAATTAAATAAATTTCATACGTTCAAGTATTCCCACTCGGCCTCTTTTGAAATGGGTATCACATAGGCTGTGTTTGATTCACCTTAATTTTATTTAAATACAGTTCAGTTCAGTCCAGTTTATTTCATATGTAACTTTATTACTCATATAACTTTTCATTCGAAATAATTTCATGATAAAAATTATGTCATCGGAAAGATCTCAAAGCATACTTTCAAATGAGTCGAATATTGACTATGTTTGGATGAATTTTAAATGGTTAACGGTCAAGTTTAAAAAATCAATTTAGTTCAGATTAATTTTATCCGGGTAAATCAAACAGAGCCATAGTTAAATGTCTACATTGCTGGTTAATCTTTCAAATGTAGGAGAAATTGTTTCCACCGTCTGAAGAAAAGCAATTGCGATGCGTTCACTATCATAATTCATAAAGATGTCGGTTAACTTATTTATTCCAAAACTTTTTCCTTTTTTTTTTTTTTTTTTTTTTTTGAGAAGATATTCCTGAACTTTTTTTTTTTTTAAGGAAAGAGAATTCATATCATTTATAAAAAGTCATCCGTCATCTACAACGATGAATAACACTCTAAACAAATATAGACAAGATGAATATGACTCCTACCATTACTGCTTGAAATCGGTGTCTTGATCAGCTCCGTCGATAAGTGACTACCAATCCGAATATCACTGCTAGAAATCGGCGTCTTGATCGGCTTCGTCGATAATTGACAACGCCCTGATATAGCAAAAAATATGCTATATAGTAAACGAGAGCCCACCGCCTTGTCCCTACGATCGGAGGTAAGCACGAAACGTGCTGCAGCTATTTGGAAGAACAAATCACCTTGGCATAACAGATTCAACTTGTCTTCTTGATTCATCAAACTGAATCCTAAAACACCAATTCTACGACCCTCCGACAAACGCGGAGAACTCCACAACCTCTAACCAAAGGAGAGTTTATTATTACCTATAAAGAAAAACAGACTAAAAAATTAGATCAAAAGCAGAGAAACAATAACGGAGAGGCTAACCACCGATTAAAAATACCGATGGTAGTCTCAAGATGAGTCGAAGAAAAGAAGGCTAGGATTTTTTAGGAGAAAAAGGAGAGAGAAAGGGTTTTTGGGGTTAAAGGATGATATTCCTGAACTTTTAAAAAGTGATATCGGAGATTTTTATTTGGAACCACACAGCAAGCTTGGTAATTTTCTATTTTCCTACCAAATAAATCAGGTTTCACCTGATGCTCTTCTATCATAAAAAGGCCCCTCTTCTCTCATTTTCTAAAGGAGTCCCTTAGCTTTCCTTCCTTATTATCCTCCTCTCAAACTTTCTCACCTGCATCTTTCTAGAGAGAGAGAGAGAGATGAAACACCTGGGATTATTATTCACACTTGCTCTGGTGATTCAACAATGTCACTTGCTTCTCCAAGTTGAAGGAAGAGGAGCAGAAAATGGGTTCATAAAAGCAAGAGGAACCCACTTCATGCTAAATGGAAGCCCATACTATGCAAATGGGTTCAATGCATATTGGTTAATGTACATGGCTTCTGAACCTTCTCAGCGCCACTTTGTCTCCAATGTCTTCCGTGAGGCTTCCAGTCACGGTCTCACTGTGGCCCGAACCTGGGCTTTCAGTGATGCCGGTGACCGTGCCCTCCAGACCTCCCCTGGCTCCTACAGTGAGCAAACTTTCAAGGTCTTAATCTCTCTCTCTCTCTCTCTCTCTCCCTCTCAAAGTTTGTTACTTTCTTGAATTTCCTCATTTTGTGGTACAATTTGTATGTATTTCTGATCTTTGACATACAGGCTGTTACACTTTCTTTGTTTTTTTTTTTGGACATGGATTTTGGGGCTCTGAGTTCTAACATACGCTGGATTTTTTGTAAATGAAAATGTTCCAAATTTCATTGCTTTTAGTGTTTTTATTTGAAGTTAGGACAATTTTGAGGGTTTTAGCATAAATTTTTTGGTGTTTGTTTCTGGATGATGATGGCAGGGACTTGATTTTGTGGTAGCTGAGGCCAAGAAATATGGGATAAAACTGATACTTAGCTTAGCAAATAACTATGACGGCTTTGGAGGAAAGAAGCAGTATGTGAACTGGGCAAAGAGTCAAGGACAGTACCTTTCTTCTGATGATGCGTTCTTCTCTAACCCTGTTGTAAAGGGTTTCTACAAGAACCATATTAAGGTAATTTAGTGATTAACCAATTATATATACCGTTCTTCTCAATTGGTTTTTCTTTGTCTCATAATTTTCTTGTTTTTTTGGGAAAAGAGATGATTTTTAAGTTGGTGGATCCTTTGTGAAACATTCTCTTGATGTTCTTATTTTCTGCTATAGACTGTTCTTAACAGGCATAATACTATTAACGGAGTCATCTACAAAAATGATCCCACAATTATGGCTTGGGAGCTTATGAATGAGCCAAGGTGCACTTCTGATCCATCAGGAAAAACCATACAGGTGCGTACTAAACCCTGTCTTTTGATAAGTTGATTAGATTGTGTTCATAGTTGAATGTACTGCTCCTCAGTCCTCATCACTTGGCACTTTGATATCTCCCTGAATTTTAGCAAACTTGTAATATCAATTTTACTTGCCGACACGAAACAGTGACCCAACATTAGCACATGATCCATTAAAGGAGTAGTGCTTTCACTCATGCTAGTCCCACCTTGTACCTTCATACACACAACACAATAACAACCAGTCTCTTATTAACTACAACGAGCAGCTGTTAACCAGCTGTTTTCAATGTGTTAAATTTGTAGGTGCTATTCAACAACTTGAATTGTGTCAAATTGTCGGTTCATACTTCATTGTAGATTTCTGTAATTTTGTTAAAGGTCAACCAATTCTCAAGAGCTGGAAGTTGAGAAAGACAGAATATGATCCTTTACATACAGATTTGCGGCCTAGTTTGGTTTGAGAGACTAAATTGTGTTTGCTTGACATAGGCCTGGATATCCGAAATGGCTGCTCATGTGAAGTCAATAGACGGAAATCACATGCTTGAAGCTGGCTTGGAAGGATTCTACGGATCTTCCCACCCTGAGAAATCGAGTGTCAACCCTGGTTTCAACATTGGGACAGACTTCATTGCAAACAATCAAATTAGAGGGATTGACTTTGCAACAGTTCATACATATCCCGATCAATGGTAATTGAACCATCATTGAACGAAAGATCAGTCACTTGCCTTTTCACCGACCTTAAAAAGATTAAGGGCAAAAACTTAACTCTATCATTTTCTGTTGACAGGTTGACCAACTCCAATGCTGAAGCTCAGCTTGCTTTCACCAACAGTTGGCTGACATCTCACATAGAGGATGCACAAAACATTCTGCGAAAGCCATTGCTCCTAGCAGAGTTTGGAAAATCGACGAGCGATCCCGGATTCAGCACCTACCAAAGAGACCAGCTATTCACTAGTGTGTACAACAAGATATACTCATCAGCCAAGAGGGGAGGCCCTGCTGCTGGTGGGTTATTCTGGCAGCTCTTGGCCCAAGGGATGGAGTCATTTGGTGATGGGTATTCCATCATTCTTAGTCAGAGTTCTTCGACTGTTAACATAATTTCTCAGCAATCACACAAGCTCTACCAAATTAGGAAGATATTCGCAAGAAAGAGATATCTGACTATGTGGAAGAGGGCAAAGGAAATAAGGAGGGCTCAGTGGCTGAGGAACCGAGGGAAGCGCATTGGTCAGTGAAATCAAATGGCCGATTTCATTACCAGCAAAAGATTGTGCTGGTAAACTAATAGAAGGGATTTGTCCAAGGATTTCCTCTCTTAGAGATGAATTTCGTTCGTCCAAGGGGGGAACACTAATATATCTAAGTTGTAGAAACTATATATGTAGTTTGAATTCATCTTAAAACAACCTTAATTTGGTTGCTTTTTGAGGATCAAAGGGGTTTTTTTTCCCATATCTGTCTTCTGTTGATTAATTTTGTCAGAAGCAAAATGTAAGTGTATCATCTTGTTTGCTACTGAAATTTCCAGTCAATGCATTGCGTTGAAAGCTTAATGTGTGTTGAGAGGCTATGTTTCTGTTCCCATGTCACAGTTTTGCGTTCTTACACTTGCAATCCTTTAGGTCTGTTCAGTTAATGGTAAACATCCAATTCAAATATATAGGATCCCAGTCCCTCCTCTTTTACCGGTAGCAACATGAAGTCTCAACTCATAAACGATGAACACACGAAACATTAAACAAGACTATCACAACACGAAACATTACCAGTAATGCAATGCAATGAAATGATTAGGAAAAGGAAGGAGGGAGAGGAAAGAGAAGCTACAAATAAGATCGATTATAACATCCAAAGTAATCATTATTTGGGCAGTGGCGGGCGCGGATCTAGAGAACTAATAATATGGGTGCCAAAACTAAATTATTATTTTAGCAATAATTTCGAAAAAAAAAATCTAAAAAGTAGGGTATTTTAGCAAAATTTTCCGAAAAAACTGGATGCCTGGCACCCTAATCCCCGATCTAGATCGGCCCTTGTATATGGGTAAAGTTGAGCAATTGTGATTTCAAGGATAGTGCAATCAACCCTTTGTGGTGGAGAGAATGAAGTTAGTCGGACAACAAATTATTACAATGGTTAAGACCAAAAAACATTTCAAAATCTCCCCAGAGTTATGGACTTATGGTCTACTCGTACGTACAATGTGACTATTGTTTCACTTGGGTCCAAATTTGATGCTTAGCCCAACATGACGATAAACATGGTTTTCACATTATAGGCCCAAACCAATACTGAAAGAGTCCATACAATGCGACCGTCAAGGCCTCAATGAATCCATGGTGTATTCGAGTTCCTCCCTTCAAAAGAATTTCCTCCCCTGACTCTCTCTCTGTCTCTGTGTTCACTTCATTGCCATTGATGCCAAGCCGAGCGAGACATTGTTGGTTACCTTCGTTTGACCAGGACATGTTTCAATGAAGTATTCATCTAAGAAACCAGAGTATAGTATAAGGGGCGCCTATGATTATGTTCATAAGACCCCATGTCAGGAGACTCTGTACAAGATCAGCCCTTTCTTGCACCGAATTTCTCGAATCTCCATTTAAGAGGATAGAGAATCCAGTAAGGCAATCAACCCAAGTGCCTTTCATATTTGAGCTTAATTCCCAGTTGAAGGAGCTTGTAAAATCCGGTCATTTGAAAGATGCCCGCAAGCTGTTCGACGAAATGTCTCAAAGAGACGAGGTTTCCTGGACAAACGTGATAACAGGGTATGTAGGTGCCTCGGATTACGTCGAGGCTTTGAATTTATTTTCCAGGATGTGGGTGGATTCTTCTATCAGAATGGACCCCTTTGTCTTCAGTGCAGTTTTGAAAGCCTGTGGACTTGATAATAATATAACTTCTGGGCAATTGTTGCATGGGGTTTGTGTGAAAAATGGGCTGGTTAACTCCGTATTCGTGGGAAGTGCACTTTTGGATATGTATGCTAAAACTGGCAAGATTTCGGAGAGCTGTCGGGTCTTTGATGAAATGCCGGAGAGGAATGTAGTTTCATGGACTGCCATTATAACAGGGCTGGTTAAGAGTGGTTACTGTAAGGAGGGATTGATGTATTTTTCTGACATGTGGAGCTGTCGTTTACCCTGTGATGCATATAGTTTCGCCATTGCGTTGAAGGCCTGTGTAGATTTGTGTGATCTGGAACATGGCAGGGAGATCCACACACAAGCAATAAAGAGGGGTTTCGATGCGACTTCTTATGTGGCAAACACTCTTGCTACCATGTACAACAAATGTGGGAAGTTGGATTATGGTATGTGCTTGTTCGGAAGAATGAGGATCCCAGATGTGGTTTCATGGACTTCTCTCATTACATCATATGTTCAGATGGGTAAGGAAGGCATTGCTATTCAACAATTTAAGCTTATGAGAGACTCAGATGTGAGCCCCAATGAGTACACATTTGCAGCTGTTATTTCTGGTTGTGCGAATCTTGGTAAACTGCTTTGGGGCGAACAATTACATGCTCATGTCACGAGATTTGGCTTCACAAATGCTTTATCGGTGGCAAATTCAGTCATGACATTGTATTCCAGGTGTGGGCAATTGAGATCGACATCTGCTGTTTTCAGTGCAATGACTAGGAAAGATATTGTTTCATGGAGCACCATTATTGCAGGATATTCTCAAGCTGGATATGGCAAGGAATCCTTCCAGTATCTCTCATGGATGAGGATAGAAGGGCCAAAACCAACTGAGTTTGCCTTCGCTAGCGTGTTAAGTGTTAGTGGAAGTATGGCAAGTCTTGAGCAGGGAAGGCAAGTACATGCTTATGTTCTGAAAGTTGGGTTAGACCATACGTCACTGGTACAAAGTGCATTGATCACTATGTATTCCAAATGTGGGAGCATAAGGGATGCTTCAGAAATATATAGTTGCGCGAGAAAAGACGATGTTGTTTCATGGACATCTATGGTTAATGGATATGCGGAACATGGCCATAGTCAAGAAGCTATAGCTTTGTTTGAGAATATGTTGGGAGCTGGTTTGAAACCTGACTCTGTGACTTTCATTGGGGTTCTTTCCGCTTGTAGCCATGCTGGACTTGTTGATTTGGGTTACCACTACTTCAATACTATGACTACTAAGTTCCACATTAATGCCTCTAAAGAACATTATGGCTGCATGATTGATCTCTTATGTAAGGCTGGAAAGTTAACAGAAGCTGAAAACATGATTGATAGCATGCCCTGTGAACAGGATGATGTTGTATGGTCAACCTTGCTCAGAGAATGCAGAGTTCATGGCGATGTTGAGCGTGGAAGACGTGCAGCAGAAAAGATTCTTGAACGCAATCCCAACTGTGCCGCCACACTTACTACCCTAGCTAATATATACTCTTTGAAAGGGAAGTGGAGGGAGGCAGCAGATATCAGAAAGATGATGAGATCGAAAGGGGTGATAAAAGAGCCAGGATCATCTTGGATCAAAATCAAGGATGACCTTTTGGCCTTTGTTTCGGGGGATAAATCACATCCTGAAGGTTATCGTATCTACAATGTCCTGGATTTGCTTTGTTCCAGAATAGATTTGTCTGATCAGGATGTTGATATCTTTTTGTATGAAGCATGAGACAATGATGCTGATCTTGGTTCAGTCACATGAATATCGCTAACTGAGAAGCGGTCTGGCCTTCTGGCTTCGAGGAAGTACATACTACTGCTCACAGTATGAGGTGTTGGTGCTGCTCAAGTTATTGTTGTGATCCTTGTGAGTTGTGATTCATCTACATGCATTTACTAGTAGGGGATCTTGAGGTCGCAAGGAGGTTATCTGAGACACAAGTGCATCCTGTTGGAGAAGTCCACAGATAAATTGAGATGCATCATTGTTTGATGTCTGGACTGTGGGCAAAGGCTAAGACTCGAGTATTTTGTAAGAATCACCCACCCCTTAAGCAGGTGCGACAATATTGCAGAGAACAGTTTTGATTTATCCCTTTGTTTTTGGGGAAGAGATGAGAAATGTGTGGCTCATGACTCTTGAAGCACCTCTTGTTCATTTCAGATTTTTGGCCAGTCTAACTAGAAGTAAAGAGTTGAAATCCCAGAGGACAGGAACTGATCTTTTACTCTTGGAAATCCATGCTTGGTGGTGGAGGACGTTGGGTTGCCTTCGTTCGTGAAGACAGGAAACAGCCATTGCAGTAAGCTACTTTGGCCTCAGTACTGGCTCAAGGAGCTGATCACAGTCGATCCGATGTCTCTCTGTACTGTTATACTTCATTCTTTCTAATTAGCCAGGACACTTGTTATTTGTTAATAATGAGTATTTGCTAAAGGATTTTTATGAACCCCCAGCCCGCCATTTATATATGTTTTGAGGTTCTAGACAAATAAATAGTAGGAGTACTAGCATTGTAGTGAACAAGTTGTGTAGCATTGTAGTGAACAAGTTGTGTGGTTTATCACTTATGTTTCAAGTGCAACAGGGGCAATACACCCGATAGTTTTTGTTAGTCAAAATCTATTTATATTTTGACTCATTAATTTTGTTTTCCCATTTTTTGTGGATTAAATTATACTCTTATTAAGGATGAACTTGGAGGAGCCCACCTGGGGAGTCCTGACCATTCCTGAATGTAGAGACGGATTTTTTTTTTTTTTTTTTTTTGAGGGTATATGGAAAGACAGAGATTAGAAAGAGGAGATCTGGACGTTTAGCGCAACAGTCAATCAACCAACACCACTTTTTCAAACAACCTACACAAAATTTTCCCTCTTGTACTCATCCAAGTTCCAACTCGATCAAACATCACTTTCCCAAAAAAAGAAAACAAAAAATTCATCTAACATCACCAACCATTCATAAATGGGGTTTCTTTGCACTCAAAAGATAAATAAATGCCATTTCAATTTTCATTTTTATTTATTTATTAAAACTCTGGGTCTTCTAGTTTCTTTATGAAAGAGCCTTGACAAAGATGTCAGCAGCAAATCCCTTGACACATTTCCCAATCTTACCTTTTCCCTCCAAATTCAATCCCCTCTCCAAATCCCTATCGTTTCACCACAAATGTCCCTCGTCAAAATTGTCGCTTTCCGGTGAATTTCTTGCTGGGAAGAGCACAATTTCAAGAAAAGGTAGTTTAATGGACGAAAGGGTCATAAAAATCTCAGCTTTAGGGTCAGGAGATGGTGAAGAAAATAATGTTGGGGTTCTTGAGCAGGAGGCTTTGGTTAATGGGTCTTCTCAACTTCGCTCTGATTTGGTTTCTGGTGACTTTGAGGCCACTCTTAATCGCCTGGTGAGTCTTATTCTCTCTTCTTATTTCTTTGTTTTGTACAGTATCATGATTTCATTGTTGCAAATTTAGGAAATGGGGTTATATCTGGTTTTGATTCTTTTTTTGAGCTCCTAGTTTTGATGTTTATTGGGTGTGAATTTCTGGGATTATTTTCTTCTGCTGATAACAATGTAGTCTTCAGCTCTGAATGAGCTATATGGAAAATTTTAGCATCATAAGTAGTAGAGTATGTTATACCGTATTGTTGAGAGAGGTGAAGAGAATTTGATAATTAGTTCATGAGTACTGAAGGCTTCATAGTATCTCAGAAGCTTAAATTGCTAGATTTGAGGGTGCAAGAGTGTATGTTTACTCTAAACAGCTCATTAGCAATGAATTTGATTCATCATTGTTTGTTTCACTGTACTGTGCTGCTTCCATTTTTTTGGGGGGGGGGGAGGGGGAGGGGGAGGTAAAGAGCAATGATTTTGTATACCATCAGACTTAGTTGGGGAGTAAAGCTCTAAGCCCTGTTTCCAAGAAAGTTCATGGTTCACCAACACCTACAACATCATAGACTAATAAAGGCCCAAGTCGGTGTGACGTGCCTATAAGCCCTTGTTCCCGCAGAGGGTAAGAAAGCACCAAAATAGTTGGTATATTACTGCGGTAATTAGCCTCTCAAAACCAGTGCTGGAGGTCTGGATTGCAAGTTTTGCAATCACAGACTGCATTCCCTAACCAGGGAGCCATAGCCATTCGAAGGTTGTGACCGAGCTTCCTAGTCAACCACAAACCCATGAAAGAGCTCAATATTTCCCCTTTGATCACAAATTAACAGTAGGATAACCCAGGTTTTAATACCATGGCCATTATGACTACAACAGATACTTGTGTTCTCACTATTTGAGGCTAATCTTAAGAACACCCTTTTGTTTTGGGTGTCACAAACAAAAACTAGAGGACATCTAAGCTTGAAGTTATCATATGTGACCACATCCTTGTATATCCTCTGCCTCTTACTAGACAAAGCTAGTCATACCTGGGCAACCATCAATCTACATAAAACGAACTTCTGCCTCCATTCCATGACCACCAAGAACTCAGTGCTAAGACACAGTCTCAAAAAGTAGGGTTCTCTCCTGATCTTCTGGTCAAGGTTTATGTCTAACATGTCAATGGGGCAACATGAAAAAAATTCTTTTTCAGGATTGCCATTGGGAAACTGACCCGGATCATTAAGGATACCGCTCACTTCTGGCAAACCTTTTATTCATCTTTCAAGGCACTTTACATAAAAGACAACTCACTCCCCTGTTAAACCAATCTGAGTTCATGCAGACTTTGATAGGAGACTACTGAGCATTCAAAGAAATACTTGACTTTGTTGTGATACCTACCCCAGAGTCCATATGCTCGGCCAATAAACGCTCACGGCTCATAATTAACCTAACTGAAGAGGCTCCTAAATTTATATTCTTTTGTATGAAGAAAACAATATGAAGAGATGAGAGTTGTGGTAGACTCACTTTGGAATTTAGAGAATCCTTGTAAAGGCCCAAAGATTTTGCCTATATTTAAGGATTTGTATTTCTCAATTTGAAAGGATAATTGAAGTCTTGGCTTTAGGGTCAGGGATGGTGAAGAAAATAACATTAGGGTTCTTGAGCTCTAATTTCAGTACTGCTGACCTTGAAGACACTCTCAATCTCTAGTGGGTTTTCTTATTTCCCCCTGCCTTTTTTCGTGATTTCATGGTTGCAAATCTGACAAAAGTGTTATCTCGTTTTGGTTCTTTGTTGAGCTCCCTGATTTGATCTTTATGGGCTGTCAAATTGTAGTTGTATCTTCTGCTGATTTTAATACATCCTTTGGTCTGGTTAGGTTGTGTAGAAACATGTTATCAGCAGTAAATGGGATCCCTAATTATCTATTTAAAAAATGAAAAAAAAAAGTGGATTTTTGTTCATAAGGGACTTCAAAATCCAAAACTCCCCACACAGACTAAAATAGACGACTCTCGGTGCCCCGTAAGGGGCATCCGGATCCCCAAACTTCGATATCACCCATGCTTACGGTGTCTCGACCCTTTCATTGGTGTCTTGTAAAAATGCCTTCCCATGCCTATCAGGGACTCAAAAACCGACCCCGGGGCGTCCTCGGTCCCCTAGGAGTATCCCGTGCGATGTGGTACGAAAATATCCACCTTCACCGAAAGCCCAAAAAACGTGAATTATTGCCTTCGTTTTCGGATTCCCAGGGTCCGGGTGTCATTTTTTCCGAAACTTCTCCGGGGGGTTTATCATCACCCTAGAAAACTCTTGGTTCCCTGGGAGGGTCATCCGAATTCTCGAACTTCGATATCACTCATGCTTTCAGTGTTCCGACCCTTACAATGGCGTCTTGTAAAGACGCCTTTTCCAAGCCTATCAGGGACTTAATAATCGAACCCTGGGGGCCTCCCATGTCCCCAAGGGGTGTCCCGTGCGATGTGGTGCGAAAATATCCAACTTCATTACGAGACGAAAGCCCCAAAAACGTGGATTATAGCCTTCATTTTCGGCTTCCTGGGCTCTAGTGTCATTTTTGCCCAAACTTCTTCAGGGTGTCTATCATGACCCTAGAGGAGTTTCGGTGCCCCGAAACGGTCATCCGGATACTCGAACTTCAGTATCACCCTGGTTACAGGTATGTCGACCCTTACATTGGTGTCTTGTAAAAATGCCTTTCCACGCCTATCAAAGACTCAAAAATTGACCCCAGAGCCCGGTGTCCCCTAGGGGTGTCCCAATTAATGTGGTGCAAAAATATCCAACTTCATTCCAAGGCATCCCGAAGGCCCAAAAACAATGGATTAGCCTTCGTTTTCGGCTTCTCGGGGTTCGGGTGTAATTTTTGCCGAAACTTCTCCAGGGCGTCTACAATGACCCTAGAGGACTCTCCGTGCCCTGTAAGGGGCATTTTGATCCCCGACTTCGATATCACCCATGCTTATGGTGTCTCGACCCTTTCATCGGTGTCTTGTAAAAATGCCTTTCCATGCTTATCAGAGACTCAAAAAACGACCTCGAGGGCCTCCAGTGTCCCTTAGGGGGTGTCCTATGCGATATGGTACGAAAATATCCACCTTCATTAACGTGAATTATTGCCTTCGTTTTCGGCTTCCCGAGGTCAGGGTGTCATTTTTGCCAAGACTTCTTAGGGGGGTCTATTGTCACTCTGGAGAACTCCCGATTCCCCGCGAGGGTGATCCGGATCCTCGAACTTCAATATCACCCATGCTTTCGGTGTTCCGACCCTCACATTGTTGTCTTGTAAAAACGTCTTTCCACGCCTATCAGGGACTCAATAACCGACCCCTGGGGGTCTCCCCTATCCCATAGGGGTGTCCCGTGCGAATGTGATGTGGTGCGAAAATATCCAACTTCATTTCGGTGCCTCCCGAAAGCCCAAAAAACGTGGATTATAGCATTCATTTTCGGCTTCCCGAGGTTCGTGTGTCATTTGTGCCCAAACATCTACGGGATGTCTTGCATGACCCTAGAGGACTCTGGGTGCCCCGAGAGGGTCATTCGGATACCCGAACTTTGATGTCACCCATGGTTATGGTGTGTCGACCCTTACTTTGGTGTCTTGTAAAAATGCCTTTCCGTGCCTATTAAAGACTCAAAAATGGACCCAGAACCTTCCCATTTCCCCTAAGGGTTTCCTGTGCAATGTGATACGAAAATATCCACCTTCATTCTGGGGCCTCCCGGAAGCCAAAAAACGTGAATTATTGTCCTTGTTTTCGGCTTCCCGGGGTCCGGGTGTCATTTTTGCCGAGACTTCTCCGGGCTGTCTATCTTGACCCTTGAGGAATCTCGGTGCCCCGTAGGGGGCATCCGAATCCCCGAACTTCAATATCGCCCATGCTTACGATGTCTCGACCCTTTCATTGGTATCTTGTAAAACTCCTTTCCATGCCTATCAATGACTCAGAAAACGAACCACGAGGACTCCCGCGTCCCCTATGGGTGTCCGTGCGATGTAGTACGAAAAAATTCACCTTCATTCCGGGGCTTCCAGGAAGCCCAAAGAAGTGAATTATAGCCTTCGTTTTCGGCTTCTGGGTTCCGGGTGTCATTTTTGCCAAAACATCCCTTTGGGGTCTATCGTTAGTTCGTCACCTTAGGGAACTCTCGGTTCCCCGGGAGGGTCATCCGGATCCTCAAACTTTGATATCACCTATGCTTTCGGTGTTCCGGCCCTTACATTGGTGTCTTGTAAAAACGTCTTTCCATGCCTATCAAGAACTCAATAAGCGACCCCCTGGGGCCTCCCGTGCCCCCTAGGGGTCTTCCGTGCGATGTGGTGCGAAAATATCCATCTTCAGTCCAGAGCCTCCCGAAAGCCCAAAAAACGTAGATTATAGCCTTCGTTTTCGGCTTCCCGGGGTCTGGGTGTCATTTTTGCCCAAACTTCTACGGAGTGTTTAACATGACCTTAGAGGACTCTTGGATCTCGAGAAGGGCATGCGAATACCCGAACTTCAATATCACCTATGGTTACAGTGTGTTGACCCTTACATTGGTGTTTTGTAAAAATGCCTTTCCAAGCCTTTCAATGACTCAAAAAATGACCCAAAGCCCCCCCGTGTCCCCTAAGGGTGTCCCGTGCGATGTGGTACGAAAATATCCACCTTCCTTCCGGGACCTCCCGGAAGCCCGAAAAACATGGAACTATTGTCCTAGTTTTCGGCTTCTCGGGGTCCAGGTGTCATTATTCACGAAACTTCTCCGGGGTGTCTATCATGACCCTAGAGGACTCTCGGTGCCACATAAGTAGCATCCAGATCCCCGAACTTCGATATCACCCATGCTTACTACGGTGTCTTGACCCTTTCATTGGTGTCTTGTAAAAATGCCTTTCCATGCCTATCAGGGACTCAAAAGCCAACCCCGGGGTCCTCTCGTGTTCCTTAGGGGTGTCCCGTACGATGTGGTATGAAAATAACCACGTTCATTCCGGGGCTTCCCGGAAGCCCAAAAAAACGTGAATTATTGCCTTCGTTTTCGGCATCCCAGGGTCCGGCGGTCACTTTTGCAGAAACTTCTTCGGGGGGTCTATCGTCACCCTAGAGAACTCTCGGTTCGTCGGGAGGGTCATCCGGATCCTCAAACTTCGAGATCACCCATGCTTTCGGTGTTCCGTCCCTTACATTAGTGTCTTGTAAAAACGTCTTTCCACGCTTATTAGGGACTCAATAACCGACCCCTGGGGCCTCCGGTGTACTCTAGGGGTCTCCCGTGTGATGTTGTATGAAAATATCAAATTTCTTCCCGGGGTCTCCCGAAGGCCCAAAAAACGCGGATTATAGCCTTCGTTTTCGGCTACCCGAGGTCCGGGTGTCTATAATGACTTTAGAGGACTCTCGGTGCCCCGTAAGGGTCATCCGGATTCCCGAACTTCGATATAACCCACAACCCTTTCATCGGTGTCTTGTAAAAATGTCTTTCCATGCCTATTAAGGACTTAAAAACCGACCCCAGAGGCCTCTCGTGTCTCCTAGGGGTGTCATGTGCGACATGGAACGAAAATATCCACCTTCATTTCGGGACTTCCGGAAGCCCAAACAACGTGAATTATTGCCTTCGTTTTCGGCTTCCCGGGTTCCGTGTGTCACTTTTGCCGAAACTTCTTCGGGGGGTCTATCGTCACCCTGGAGAACTCTCGGTTGGTCGGGTGGGTCATCCGGATCCTTGAACTTCGATATCACTCATGTTTTCGGTGTTCCGTCCTTTACATTGGTGTCTTGTAAAAACGTCTTTCCACGCCTATCAGGGACTCAATAACAGACCACTGAGTGTCCCCTGGGGGTGTCCCGTGTGATGTTGGTGATGTGGTGTGAAAATATCCAACTTCCTTCCGGGGCCTCCCGAAGGGCCAAAAACGTGGATTATAGCCTTCGTTTTCGGCTACCCTAGGTCCGGGTGTCATTTTTGCCGAAACTTCTCCAGGGTGTCTATAATGACCCTAGAGGAGTCTCGGTGCCTCGTAAGGGGCATCCGGATTCCCGAACTTTGATATAACCCACGACCCTTTCATCGGTGTCTTGTAAAAATTCCTTTCCATGCATATGAGGGACTCAAAAACCGACCCCGGGGGCCTCTTGTGTCCCCTAGGGATGTCCTTTGCGACATGGTACGAAAATATCCAGCTTCATTCCGGGACTTCCCGAAAGCCCAAAACACGTGAATTATTGCCTTTGTTTTCGGTTTCCCGGGGTCTGGTGTCATTTTTGCCGAAACTTCTCCGGGCGTTTATCGTGACCCTAGAGGACTCTTGGTTCCCGGGGAGGGTTATACAGATCCTCGAACTTCGATATCACCCATGCTTCGGTGTTTCGGCCCTTACAATGGTGTCTTGTACAAACGACTTTCCACGCCAATCAGGGACTCAATAACCGACCTTGGGGGACTCCCGTGTCCCTAGGTGTGTCCCTTACAATGTGGTGATAAAATATCCACCTTCGTTTCATGACTTCCAGGAAGCTCAAAAAACGTGGATTATAGCCTTCGTTTTCGGCTTCCTGGGGTCTGGGTGTCATTTTTGCCCAAACATCTCTGTGGTGTCTAGCATGACCTTTGAGGACTCTCGGTGTTCCGAGAGGGTCATCCGTATACCTGAACTTCGATGTCACCCATGGTTACGGCGTGTCGACCCTTACATTGGTGTCTTGTAAAAATGCCTTTCCACGCCTTTTAAAGACTCAAAAATTGACTCAAAGCCCTCCTGTGTCCCCTAAGGGTGTCCCGTGCGCTGTGGTACGAAAATATTCACCTTCATTCCGGGGGCTCCTAGAAGCCCAAAAAGCCCACACAGTTATTTTCAAGGGTGCAGGAATATGTTTTCACTCTCCTACAATTGGCTATGAATATGTCTCTCTGCTGATCAAGTCTCTGTCTGGTGGTTTAAGATGGTGGGTACATGAGGAACCATGTTGAACCTTGTGCTGTTTGCCAAGGCGTAAATGACAACGGCTTTGTGTATAAAAATACGAATGTAAAAACATTTGCGTTCAGATAGGAATATAGGAATCTGTCTAGTTTTTATTCAAAGAGAAAAATGGTATGCCGAGATTATAGTTACGGTAACCTGGCTTTGCCTGACTCCAGTCACATAAATGCATAATCAGTTTTGCTATTATTTCATGTGATTTTGATTTTGATTTTCACTGAAATGCAGAGCAAGTGGCTTGTGGCTGGTCTATTCGGTGCTGTCATTCTGTACAGACATGATGCTGAAGCCTTGTGGGTTGCTATGGGCTCGATTTTAAATTCTGCACTCTCTGTTATTTTGAAAAGGATACTAAATCAAGAACGCCCTGTTTCCAACCTGAGATCTGACCCGGGCATGCCATCATCCCACGCACAATCCATCTTTTTCACTGTCATATTTATTGCTATATCAAGTAATTTCTTCTTCTGAATGCTTCAGGTAGTTTGTGAAGGAAATTTGTTTGTGCACCCTCCTGAAACAAGTATATTTGATTATTATGTTATGTAGTTATGTTTACTATAATTGGCCAACTATTTTGTTAAATGCTTAATCTAGTTGACCTAGAACTAAGGCCTGTTAACCCTCCCAAATCAGGTACCTTTTCCCAGTTTTCCATTTTTATTTTCCTTCTTTTCTTCTTTTGTTCATTTTTGCATGTTATAAAGAGAAATCATCTGTTCCGAGCAAATTAGTAGTTAACAAAAAGTAACACCAAGGGAAGATTGTTTTCCAGGGAGGAGTAGAGGGACTTTTCATTTTTCAGGCAGAATGGTTTGTTGTAACATAAGATGATAAAGTGCCGGTGTTAAAAAGTAAGGCTTGTTTCTACAAGCATAACATGTGCTAATGAAGGTGAGCTTGGGGTGGATAGCACAGTGGTGCATCCCCCACTCATCCCCAGCAAAGACCTGGGATCGAGTCTCATTACCCTCAAAAAGGGTGGCTTCCTTAATTTAGGTAATCTGCCTAGCTGAAGCAGAAGTCATTTTTGAGAGACCAGCTATATTACTACACAGACTTGATTATGTTGAATGTTTCAGTCTAACACTTCAGTTTTTTGTGGTTTGAAGAAGATTGTGAAGCCAATGATTCTCAGTGTGGTCTATTTGTTTCGCTGAGATTATAAAACTTAATCTTTGTTAATTGTTTTTCCTATGAATTGTGATTGAAATGCCCTTGTAAGTGAACTTAAGAATGTAATGTGATAATTAGTGCACTTAGGAAAATTATTTGAATATTGGAGCATTGATCAACACCTTATTTATGATTGGAAGTGAGCATGCCATCTGGTGGTTACTCTTAATTTCTAACTTGGTGCAATGTCATCTGCTCAAGACCTAGTGTTCATGGGCACTTATCTCGTTGCTGTATGGCTGTGCTTCTTGTTGTGCTCCTTAGGGCATGCTTGGATTGAGGGTAACGATAAAGGGGGTAATAGATTAAATTATAGGCTAAAACGGGAGGTGTTGGAGGTGGTGGGTATTAAATTTTGTGAAGAGGGGGTAACTATTACCCCCCCCCCCCCCTTTCCCTTCATTTTCTCCATTACCCCCTTCATCATTACCCCCACCACCACCTCCACCTCCACCTCCACCTCCACCTCCCTGTTTTACCCTTTAATTTGCTCCAATTTCCTTCTTAATCATTACCCCCAATCCAAGTATGGCCTTAGTATTTCATTTTGGGGGTGAACATGCATACTTGTCCACATGGTGAAGTATGGACACCTGAAAGAAGTGTGCATCAGGCATTCAGGATTGAATTAGGCTACAGATTTGGGTTTTGATTGCTGGTCTGAAAGCATTGGGCTTTTTAGTTGCATTGTACTGTCTTTTTTGTTTATGTAAGTATGCTGTTAGGTGGGTGGGTTTGCTTTCAATCATATGTTCTTCATTCATGTTTTTACCGTTATGCGTCTTTTAATCACTGCCATTCTGTCTGGTGCAGTGGTGGAATGGCTGGGGGTGAATGAACTTACCTTGGTTTTTGGCGCTGCTTCTCTGGTGTTTGGTTCATATCTTGTAAGGACTATATCAACTTTTTGTTTCTCTTATGTGCAACTCTGCTTTGTACTGGTGAACTTTATACACATTTACTTTCCTGTTTGTTGACTAACTAGCTACTCGTAGTGTTTGCTATCTGTGAATGTGATTAAATTTGGACGAGCAGAGACTTAGAAAAGGAAATTTAATAACTGTTGCTCAGTTACTTGCCATTGGAAATTTCTCCATATCCTAAGCCTCTCGGTCTCTTTGTTCCTGTGTTTATTTTGCAGTCATGGTTACGAGTCAGACAACAATTTCACACTATCAGCCAGGTAGCTGTAGGTGCTGTATTGGGCTCATGCTTCTCGCTCCTGTGGTTGTGGTCGTGGGATACATTTGTCTTAGATGCCTTCAATTCCTTCTTGTGGGTTCGAGTTTCCATTCTTTTGGGTTCTGCTGTATGTGGCCTGGGATTTCTTTCATATGTCGTACGCAATTGGTTGACAGATGAACGATAAAATCTGCAAATATCTTATGACATTCTTTCTTGTTATATCTATCTACTCTGTAAATTATTTGTAGTATATTTCAACTTATTATGCAATTAGGAGATCAAACAATGGGAATTTCACAAAGGAGAAGCTGATTATTCCATTTGCTTGGTCATTGTATTGTACATTTGTAGTAGCGTGAAATCCTGATGGTTTTGGTTCCTTCTCTGCCATTGCCAGTTCATATGATGAGATGCTTTTAGGGTCGAGGGGAAAATGAAACTCTTCCCCGACAATGGTGTAAGTGGATGCTCATTATGCTCTTTGAAAGTTTAGACCACCAGAAATGGCGAACTGATGCCTTTTTCAGCGTTTAACGCCTTCCCTCCCACCAAAACAAATGATGCCTCTTTTACCAAAAACTAGCTCGGCAGACTATGGGGCCTTGGAACTTCTGATCCACACGGATGATGCCAGCTTTGAATTTATCCTCTAAGGGGCTAAGGCCTAAGGGCATGTTCTTTTCAATTGGTTTCCAGTTTTGTCCAGTTACCAGTTATAATCTCCAGTTTTGCCCAGCTTTGTTCAGTTTTGCCCAGTTTGACTCAATTTTGCCCAGTTTTGTCCAGTTTTAATAATAATGATAATAATAATAATAATCTACTCAAAAAAAAATGTAAAAAAGTAATAATAATAATAATAATAATAATAATAACAACAACAACAACAACAACAACAACAACAACAACAACAACAACAACAACAACAACAATAATAATAATAATAATAATAATAATAATATATATTAATTTTTAATATAATAATAATGATAGTATTATTATTACTATTAATATTATTATTATTATTATTGTTAGTAATATTAATAAATATTATTATTATTATTAACAGTGAAAATTAAACAATTTTCAATTTCTCCCAGTTTGACCCAGTTTTCCCCAGTTACCAGTTAGACTTTCCAGTTTTGTCCAGTTTCTCCCGTTTTGTCCAGTTTCCCCCAGTTACCAGTTCCAGTTTCCAGTTGAAAAGAACGTGCCCTGGGCTACTTTAACAAGGACCAGAATTAAAAGCGACTATCAATAAATAAGTGGTGTTTGATTGTTTAAAATTTTTTTTTTCTTCCAGATCAATACAAATATCATTGTCAAACATAAAATGGTATAACTGCATTCAATTCAAACTCTAACATTGTCAAGATGGTTACAGTCTTCATCTTATAAATCAAATGAATCACTCACTACATAGCATGGGTGTGTTTTTTTTCCCACTAAGTTAAATTGAATTAATTCGAATTTAATAGAAATAAATTAAATTAGATCGCATAACGTAAATATAAAAATAAAAAGTAAGGGACGATCATCTAATGATTCATTTTTCGCATGCAAAATAGTCTACAAATTCATTTAAATGGTTCAAGATATAATATTAAGATAAATGATTCATCCATGTACAAAAAAAAAAAAAAGAAAAACAAGACTCATCCAATTATAGAGGTTCAGAGGTAAAACCAAATGGTAACGTTGATAAATGCCAATTTAGCCCAAAAATGACAAAGATCAGCTCAAAATTGTTCACCTTTTATGGATTCCCTATAAAAGGGCAAGGGGCAGGGCTGTATTGGTGTAGGAAAAAGTAAGCTAAAATGAGAGAACCCTATACCTTTGCATAATTGAAATACTATTCGGTGACGGAAAGAATAAATTAAATGGTCAGGACTTCATACCATTACCAATATGATGGAACTCAAATGCTCAATGGATTTCTGTATCTTTTTTCCTAAAATAAGGCCCTAGTAGGGGTGCGTTCTTTTCCACTTATTTCCACTGATTCTCACTGATTGAGTAAGGTCCTCCCACTGATTTTCACTGATTGAATAAGGTCCTGCCACTGATTCCCACTGAGTGAGTAAGGTCCTGCCACTGATTCTCACTGATTCAATAAGGTTCTGCCACTGGTTCTGTGAGTAGAAATGTGGATCCTGTCACTGATTTTCACTGATTGAATAAGGTCCTGCCACTGATTCTCACTGATTGAGTAAGGTCCTGCCACTAATTTCCACTGACTGAATAAGGTCTTGCCACTGATTTCTACTGATTGAGTAAGGTCCAATAAGTGAAAAAGAACACACCCTAATTCAACTGGTTTATTGATGACTACGATCAATCGGTTTCCTGATCGTGGATGATATATTCTTCACACATATCAGGTAGATATAGATCATGGGTTGAGATTGTAATCAATTTGTACTTGTCTTAGCTTTAAGGAAATTTGTAATATGGCATGGTAGAGATTTTAATTAGTACTTACATGTGTGTGCGTGTACGAAAATTGTGATGTTTTGAAAAAGAATATACTCGATGTATTATATTTACGTATTTCTCCTCCGTTTCAAACGAATCTTGTCATTTGCTTTTTTGATTGAGGTCAAACTAATTTAGAAATTTTGACCATTAATTTGTCAAAAATTATAAAGATTTACAATGTAGTAATACTTTTATTTGATTCGTTTTAAATTGTAATTTTGAAAAAAACGCATTTTTATAAGTTTTTTTCTATTTAAATATTTGCAATTATTTACGATCAAAATGTGATTTAGATACCTTGAAAAAGTAAATAACAAGATTTGTTTGGGAGTCGGGACGGAGAAAGCCTGTGTGTGCGTGTGCCCAATAATTGACCTCATATATAGTTACTAACAATTAACAAACACCTTCCATTATAATTTCTCTTGTTGATCACTTGACGATCACATCCTACATCCTACATCCTAGCAAGGGATGATGTGCCAAAATCACATTGTCGATACGTGTAGCAACTACACAGAAATTAACCATACTCTCTCGCTCTTTTTTTGGATATCTAAAAATGTTAGAAATTAGGTGAAATCAATCGTGTTGGAGCAGACTAGAGAGTACGTGAGAGTAGCTTATTGAGGTGGTGTACTGTTGGTAAAATTGGGAATGGGCACTGTCCTGATTTGACAATGTATCATGTATTTTTGAACAAAGCCCTTTTCCTGATTCCTACACCTCTCTCTCGTGCATCTTTTGACCCCCCACCCCCCCCAAATTTTTACTGTTCTCTTTTTCCTTCCTGCTTTGATCTTTATATCATCTTTCCCTCCTTAAACTCATCTTCTCTCTTCTCCCTCTTATCTGCACATTATGCTTGCAAATAGAGTACTTTTTTTTTTTTTGACACGAACCAATTTGGTGTACGTAGCTTCTCATTAATCACTAATCATAGCAACAGTAATAATGCAATAAGAGAAGCTCCCCAGTGTACCATAAATAAATAGGGCCCCTTCTTCATTTTGACTGGATTAGGACATGTATGCTAGTACATGATTCTGCCACCGTCTGATAGAGTGCAACACACGCCCTAGTCGCTCTAAACTTTCATGACATTTTTTACTGTTTTTTTGAGTCCCAAAATTGATTGTTTACCGGGGTGACATGCATCTACCTATATTCTTACATAGCATGGATATATATGATGAAAAATTTATTCCGTCAAAACTTTTGTCACCCGGTAAATAATCAATTTTGGGACTCAAAATTAATTTTGAGAAATTTCATTCTAAAAAATCTACGAAATATTAGTAAGAAGATAGTAGTACGTGAACATACAATTCTACTTAAAATCCAAAGAACATTAAATTAACATGAGGTTTACTAACAAGCACTTAGATGAGTTGATAAGGGACTCTTCTAGATTAAGCAGAGATTTCGGGTCGAGACCCTATGAATGCAGCAGTGTTAAATACTTATTGGGAGAGCTTTGCCGCCCTTGTAGTCCCACCCAACTCGGTCCGGATTCAACCGGACGGTCTCAGACCAAAAAAAAAAAAAAAAAAAAAAAATTAACGTGAGGTTTATCTGCGTCCTATCAATTATCAGTTAACCTCTATACTTCAATCCTGAATATCCAAATTAATTATATTTTCCATTGATAAATAAATGTTGGTGATGATGAATAATTTATATAATTAGAAAAAGATAAAACGCCTTTCTGCCACAATTCTAAAGAAGGTAACAAACAAATTAAAGTCTGAAAATTAATGTTCCAGGCTCACGCTTTTTCTGGACTGTACATTGTGGAATCTACCAAAAACACGAAGGGCGGTGGCTTCTCCTATGCATGAATGATTGTCTATAAGAAAGAAGAATGAAGAGGAAGTCCATCGATCATTGATCAGCTGGAGTGCATCTCAAAAAGATCTAGATATGTACGCACACATGGTCTCCTCTAATTCATTCGACCCAAAACTATTATTGCTACACCTACATATCTATAACTATAAGACTATATCACATGGTTTGCTACAATTTTATCGACACAAATATACAATGCAAGTATTAAGCCAACAAAGGATGTAATCTCACAATTTCGAGTACTTGTTGTTATTGAGTTTTTGGGGTCATGGTGGAACTATAATTGTGTTTTTTCTCCTCTTATAAAACTTAACTTAACTCGACTTATTACGTAAATTGGACTAAAAGCTCAGCTATTAAAGTCTTATTTTTTCTCAACTAATATTACCATTATATCAATTCAATTCAATTTATGTAAGAACTTATCAGTTAACTATATTATTATTCCAATATAAATTCATGATACACATGTTATTGGAATTTATTTCTCAGCACGTACTTTCAAATGAGCCCAATTTGAAGAGTTTTGATGATTATAAAAGATTAAAATACATACCAATTTGAAGTAATCAATCTATCTCAGTTCAATTCGTTTCTATTAAACTCAATTTAAATTGAATCACTAACATTTCAGTTTAATTTAGGTGAGAATGTGAAGATATATATATATATATATATATATATATATATATATATATATATATATATTTAGAGATAGCGGAGTCGTAGAAGAGCATAGGAGTTTCGTAGTTTTGTTGGAGTAGTCAATAATCAGTAGTTAGACGATAGACTACAGAAATCGAACACAGCCCAGAAAACCTCGCTGTGTTGAACATCCGGATCAAAGGGGGACTTGTTTGAGGCAGGCTAGTTACGTGGGTTTAGGATGGTGGTACTAAAAGAATGTCTGGACCACGAGAAGCAACGACACCGCAAAACAAAAAGCAAACAACGCTTAGCTACGGGTCTATTTTTTAAAATAGAGTGAGTATAACACAAATGGTCCTTAAGTGGAGGGCAATCCAATGAGGTACCTTCCTTCTACCCGTAACACCGTACAGTCTACGGACGTTGCTTCTGCCCCTAAACCCCCCCCCCCCCACTCACGTGATTAACCCCCTCCCGAGTTCCAATCTTCTAACCCCTTATGTTTTTTTTTTGAACAGATCGATTTCTCAGACACTCCCAGATCCATTTTTTATTTATTTTCTTTTTGTTTGATGTTGATCTAAAATTTTATTTTCATAATCTTTACGATAATTTTGATCTCTAATAACGACATAAGTAAAAGCTAATAGTTAAGTAAGTTATAGATTATCTAAAATCTAAAAATCACACATAAGTTGCAACAAGCTAACTAGCTAAATACTTCATATGTAACTTATAAATTGTTACAGGAACCATCAAAATATCGATTGATAATACTCTTAGGAGTATTACAAAGCAATACAAGTATCTTAGGGTGTGTATTTTAACTTGAACTAGTAAATGTAGGAGTAAAAAAAATACTATGAACCTAACTTGGAACATAAAATCAAAAAGAAAATTGGAGGTTTTTTTTTTTTTTTTTTTTTTAAATAAAAGAGGTTAAAAGACTATCAGAGTCCAGAGATAGTAGTGGATTCCTCACAGCTGTACCTACAAAAGCCTCTCACACTAGACTTCCCCCATTCGTTCATACTTCATTTGGGCTTTCTATTTCGTTGATTACGACCATTACATTACCAGTCGGGATATGATATTGATATATAGAGAAAAAGGAGAATGTTATTTTTACCGGTCGGGATCCTTTACTGTTGTTAAAATAACAGTAGAGTACTTTTCTTAAAATTTCTACCATTGGATTAGAGGGTGTGACTTTTGGCCATTGGATGGAAGGGGTGGGTTTTTGAAATTTAAAAAGTTAGAGGAAAGAGATAGAGAGAAAAAGAAACAGTAAAGTGTTGTAACAGTAGATGATCCAAATTGTATTTTTACACATACAATACAATAGGGGGAAACGAAGACAGATAAAAGTGGATTATAATAAAACCAAAAGAAAAAAGCCAAGAATTTCAAATTTATCCTTATTTTCCCCCATAAAATTTGAAACCAACGAGTCTATAAAAGGAGCAAGGGCTGTCGAGTTTAAGGGCTCAGCTTTTGTTTAGAAGCTGTGTCGAGAAAATAACTCAGAACTCAGACCCAATATTAATTGCACTTCTTTCTATTTCACTACCACCCTCCCTCTCTAATCTCTGCCAATTTTCTCTCTCCTCTCTTTCAAATTTCTCTCTCCCTCTCTCTCTCTCTTTCTCTTTCTCTCCTCCATGGATTCATCGCTGATGAGAATCTACCGTCAACTACAGAGCATGGCGAAGCTCTTTCGCTTTGTCGAGCTCTTCATCGCACTAGCTTTCCTTTCATGGCTGTCAAGTCGTCTCCCATTTGTTATCAGAATTTCCGGTGAATATTGCCGGAGATTCTCTCTCCTTATTCTTAGCCCTATCTCCATTTTCCTCCTTGGAAACGTCATCGTTCTCACTCTTTTAGCTAAATCAGGCCTATTTTCCTCCAATGCTTCTTCGTATATCGATAATGCTGTCGCTGAACTCTACAACGAACTTCGATCCGAAAATCCGGACGAAAATTTGTTACCGAGTTTAGAAGAAGAAATAGTTTATCAAGATAAGGAGATTATTTGCGAAGAGAACACAAAAAATGTAAAACCGAAGGCGATTATCGAAGAAGATGATAATGATAAGGTTGATAATAAGCTGATTTTAACGGAAAAGAAGGAAATAGAGGTGAAGGCGAGTTACCGGAGGTGTCAATCGGAGAATCTAAGGAGAGAGAAAGTGGAGGAGAATGATGAGACGAGTGAGCCGCAGAAGCTCCGGCGATCGGAAACTGATATTCACTGGAAAGATTTTTCCGGCGAGGAATTTCCGGTGGAAGATTCTCTGGTGGAAAATGATTTGAGCAACGAAGAGTTTCAGCAAACGATAGAGGCGTTTATTGCAAGGCAGATTAGGTTTCATCGTGAAGAGAGGCTTGCTGTTGTTCTTCATGGACAGGCCTAGGAAAGAGAACCGAATAGAGAGTTGTTTACCGGCCTTTCTGAAAAGAAAACAAAAAATGTTAGAATTAGAAATTCTCTTTTCTTATTTGACTGTTTTTGTTTGATTTTTAGTGAGTTTTTCAGGTAAAGTTCTACTGCTTTTGTTTGTCACTATGTGAGTGATAAAATTTGTGTATAGTATGTAGTAAAGTTTTGGTCCGACATTAGTTTGTCACGAGCTCTTCTAGAACTTTTTTATTTGGGTGATATAATTCATGGTGATAAAAATAGGAAATTCACATGCCAATTGTCAAGTTTCAGGTAAAAGTTTTAGGATATAATTCATGTAAGAGCAAAGTAAGCTCGACTATTGCACTTAAAGTAGGGGAAATTATGTAGGCATATTGGTCAAGATTGCTCGTCTATTTCACTCTAGATTAATTAATTAATTATCGTAGCACAAATGGAATATCATATCCACACCAACCATTCATTTAGCAATCCAAATGGAATTTGGAATCAGTTCCTTGTCGTTTGGAATCAATTATTTTGACAATAGTTTACCTTGTGGATCTTGGAATATGACAAATTCTTTGAACATTGCATATATGTACTACCAGTTCCCACAAACTTTAGAATGGGAGGTACGTACCTCATGAGATTTTCGTCACTTAATTTAATCTTTTTGTTTTCTGAAATAGTAACGAAATCCTTCTATCTTTGTGAATTGTGATAAATAGGAGTAAAACTTTATCTTAAATATTTGTTGGAGATAAATAATAAGCGGAGTGTCAATATGCTACGTATTTCAAACTCTTAAATTTAAACTACTTAAATTTTTTAACGATTGAGAAATGTTTTTACTTCTAACGTAAATATGCTACGTATTTTCAACTTTGAGTCATATAAGTTAACTTAAGTTGAATTTTGAATTTTAAGTTCTACTATCCTCTTTGTAATTGGGAGGGATTGAATGTGTGATTCTAATCTTATGACAACATTCTCCACCGCCACACAAAAATAAATTACTTTTTGTTTGATGATTTTTGATAGTTGTAGACAATGAAGGTATATCAACTCACTATATAAGTAGATCTCATCAATTATAATAGAGGGGTAAAATTTGAAGACATTTTTTATTCTTTTTGTAGAAATCACTTATCAAAACATGTTCATTGTTATTGTTTCATGATAATAGGCTATTAAGAGTGTTTATATGATATTAAGGGTACTCCAATTCAAAATCAATTGATAATGAATGAAGTAACTCCATTAGTTATAAATACTTTAAGGCACTTTTTCTTGATCAATGTGGGACAACCTACTTAATAAAAAACCAAGTCGAAAATAATTTACAATGATTTAATTCAATTCAAATAAGTTTAACTCCGTGTATTTCAGGTGAATAGAACCGACCTTGAAACTTATAGAAAGGTACCAACAGCCTACAACCCCTTTTACCCTTATTTTGTTCTTTTCTTGGTGGGGATTCGGGGTTAGAGGGGGAGGGCAAAAAGCTCTAGCCATATTGACAAAGATATGGCTTGATTTACTAGCGAAAGCACAAAAGCTCGATTGCTGTCATCATTATGAAAGCAGCATATATTTATCTTCTCTTCGACTGGGAACGACTTTTGCTAGTATAATCTACAGCATCAGCACGCCCCCTACCGATAAGCAGTGGCGCCCACCCACAGAAATCACTAGATAATGATAACTTAAGACTGGAGTACTACTATTGTCTATTAATTAGAAGATTCATTTAAGAGAGACTGAGAGAGAGTACTAAATTCTCTATCAATGCTTAATTGCTTATTAGAGCCTTGTATACTAGGTGTTTTATGCCTAAAATTTTTGCTTGTAAGTATTTCTTAATATTACGTGAGAGAAAAAAAAAAACACGTAATTGAACTAAACTGAATTTCACATAATTACACTGGACTAAACCAATTCTCGAATAAGTTACTCATCGTGAACAAATGAATGGAAGATGAAGGGTTCGGCAATTATCAGCAACTCGATCGTCAATATTTTTCTCCTCTATAAAATGCACACGAATCATGATCATCCATTGATATGACATATGAACAAACACAAACTAACAAGAATTAAACTTGAAAGCAGCCCCCTAGGGTTAGGAGTAATATACACTTGATCAGTTTAATTTGTGGTTTTATCTAAGTTCCAGTACAATTTATATGTCAATTTCGAGGTCCCACTTGGTTGGAAAAGCAAATATCTCAAAATTCTCGGTGCCCACCTCTTTAATTGATCTAAACAAATAGGAGTACTAGTACTAAGCTAACTAGCATTAGCCATTGGCCATTAATTACTAATTAGTGGTGAGTGCAACTACAAAGTGCAAAAGGCTAAATACAGATTAAAGCTTTGATCTTTGGATACTCTTTTGTCCAAAAGTGTACAAAAATCAAATGGATAATCCATGGCACTCCATGTTTTAGTGTGTTTATCACAATAAAATAGGCCATATATATAAATTTAAGCAATAAGGTATTTGATTCCCTTGAGATGGAGCCACCACTAATCCTTATATTAGCAAGGGAGTTCAAAAAGAAAGCGCACCATTATAAATTATATATGAAAATTGTGGTTAATGTCAATTCGCATAAAAAGCTATAACATCACTTTCCTCTCTTTGGGCCCCAAACTGCCGCTACTTCACATGTACACCATTACATATCAAAGACGTGAAGATGGCCTATTCAATTCAATGTTTTATAAGGATGAATATCCTACTCATTGCTTCATCAAAAGAAAAAGAAATTGGGAAGAAAAAAAATAAAAACATTCAATCGCTATCCGATTCCAATCGTTTTTATTTACTCGTTACGTTTTTGAACCTCTAGCACAATAACGGTAAAAAAAATTCGGTATATTGTCTATGGTAAAGTTTGAGTTGGTCAAAATAACAACAAAGAAACTATAAAAATAACAACATGCTCCGATTAGTTTTGCAACGAAGGTCGAAGATAACACCAGCAACAACAACAGCACCACCACCACCACCACCAACACCACCACCACCACCACCACCAACAACAACAACACTATAGAAGTTGACAACATGCTTACATTGATTTGCAACTAAGGTCAGAGGTATAATCAGGACAGGACCCTGAAGGCTGAGGCCAAGTTTGGAAAATGTCAATATATATATATATATATATATATATATATATATATATATATATATATATATATATATATATATATATATATATATATGACTTACCCCTAGTTGCTTTAGTATTACCAATAAACTTTTGAACTTCTATTACACATTATTGCATTAGAATTCTCTTCTAAATTCGTCTTCAAAGATATCCATTTTTTATTTCAAAGTTTTTTTTGGTCATATTCAAATTTGTATGCTCTCCTTACAACGCAACCTTATTTTATTCAGCATGTCTTGTGTGAACTTAATCCATCATAGACTAAGTAATTTTAAAGAATGACTCCATGTAAAGTAGGGGGTGATTCCAGGTGAAGTAATTTTGAGGGGTAGCTTTAGGTGAAGTAATGGGTGACTCCAAATATTAGTCCACCATAAAGTAAGTCCACACAAGTTTTTGTATTATTTTTTATTTTGGAAAATTTGATAAAAATAATCCGAAATTTCACACATCAGACAATAATAATCTCATAATGAAAAATCTATATTATTAATTCGAAGTTGTTAACACTCCCACAATATTGATCCAAGTGAAGGTGTTATACTTCCGTTATCTTTTGACGAGGTGGCCGTAATTAGAATTTTTTTTCCTCTCTTTCTCTCCGTTCCTTCTGCTTCATCTTCTCAATTAACATTTCACACCACTACCAAACCATTAGACAGAACTTCTTTCCTCCACAATCTTCATTTTACACCATGTCCTTCCCAATTTCCCTATTCATTTTACAGTGCAAAACTGCAAACCCACAGCAAGAAGCAAAAACCCATAACCAGTGAGAACAAAAAGAAGGAAGCTATGTACTTTCCAGAAACCCTTAGATAGAGAATATCAATTGATCTTGAACTCTTAGGTCACACTTACGGTATCAATTCGTGCGATTGATGATGTTGTTGCTGATGATGATGATGGGTTTCTGGGATCGTGCAAACCGAAAAAAACCCCATCAAACAAAAATTGGGTAGAAAAAAATTCCAATTTGCGATAAAAAAAGTTTGGGATTTCGAAATTGAGACAACAAATTATTAAAAGAGGTGAATGTGGCTGCGTGGAGGGGTCACGGAATGTGGGTTTCTTGAGGTGTTGGGCTGGTGGCTTGGACGGAATGTGGGTGGGTTTCTGGTGGTGGGGGTTTTCTGGGCAGTTAAGTAGCAGCTAGGGGTGTGGTGGTGAGCTGGCTCGTGGTTAGGCGGCTGGAGGAGGGTCAGGCCGTCAGGGTGAAGGTGGGGAGAGGTGGTGTGATTCGGTGGTGGAGGTTGATGAATTAACGATGGTGGGCTGTAGTGTGGTGGTGCTGGGGAATGAAGAATTAATTAATATACATTAATAACATAATTATTGATATTAACTCTCTAATTCCTTTTTGCTAATCAGCCAAAACTAACGGAAGACTCACGGAGTTTGTCATGGGACCAATATTGTGGAGATGTTAGCATCTTCGGATTAATGTCATGGATTTTTTATTTTGGGATTATTATTGTCCAATGGATAAAACTTCGAATTATTTTTATCAAATTTTCTTTTTATTTTTAAGGATATATTTTGGAGCTCGTTGTATAGGAAATTAGGAATTCTGTGGGAGCAACTCACATAGTCACTTGACTTGAATAAAAGGGCCAATTGCTGCACCCTTAGCGGACCGAGAGACATAGCCAGAGGACGGGTGAGTTAAATCACTTTTTCTTTTTCTTTTTTTTTAAACTTTTGTGCAGATTGCCCAGTTATGCAATTTTACATATTGCAGCCCAAAGAAGTGGGCCACAGAATGTCCACAAATAAAACAAGCCCAAACTAAAATACTACTGCCCAAATAGTACTAAGACTACCAATTGCTTAATTAATTGAATGTCCAATTAATCATAGTTTAGTGAGAACGAGAAGAAAGGTAACAGGCATAATCTCCTGCTTAGACATTTCTTGATCCACCAATCGAGCATATGTATCAAACAAGGGGTCCAAAATGTGTTGGCCAAAATGATAGCTGATCATTGATTCTTGAATAGCTCTCACTGTATTGGCAATGGCCTTTCCATAGCCCTCACCCTCTTTATCCGCTTCTCTCTCAATTAGAAACATCTCTAGATGATCTAGTTTAAAGGAGCCTTCTTTTCTCACTTGCTCCTCAATTTCTTCTTTTGAGGGTGCATAAAAATGTACATCATATGAATTCAGCTTCTCCTCTTCCACTCGTCCCTACAAAACAAGTTCGAAACAGTGAATGAGACACGAGTCTTATTTATCGTGGTGTAAACTTGCATACAAAAGGTGAGTATAATGATATACTCTACGAGTTCAAATGAGGTTTCATGCTAAAACTAATTGGTGATGGGTGGACTATATAATAAACTAGCTTAGTACCCATCCCATGTGATGCACGACTTTGACTAAACTTTTAACCCTACATTATCGAAATTAGATGGTGTACCTGAGCCATCAAAATGTGGAAGGATTGAGCGAGAAGTTGCCAGAGAAGTGAGTTGCCTTGATCCACATGGTTTGGACTATCTCTTCCCAGGAAGACTAATATCATCCTTCCTCCCCTAAACAGCTCTTGAGATCGTAAATGAAGGAACTTTGAGAAGTCCTCTTGGAATTGCTGTACATATGATAGGGTGATTGCTGGTGGACTATTTTCACATATATAGATGCAACCTTTGTTCATCAACTTGCCTTGCTCGTCATAGATACCTGACGGAACCTAGTACAGGTATGTAACAAATAAAATCAACCTCAAATTTAATTTTTACAAAGATTTTAAAAATCTTCAAAATCAAAAATTTGCAACTCGCAAATGATAACATATGCAGAAAATAATGATTTGAAACTTAAAGCACATAGACACTGTACACACACCCAACAAAAATAGAAATTAATCAAAGTGGAGAAGGCAATAATTGACTAGTGAAAGCAGACCAAGACCATATTTTGCTGGGCCTTCTCGTGAGGATCAAGCGGGGAAAAGAGTCTCTATCGCTAAGTCAAAAGGTTAATGGTTTTTGGTTGGAAGGCATGATTAGATATTGTACTTAATGTAAGGGTTGTGGTCACTCTAATGTGATACCAGTACCATCAATACTCGATAGTGATGTGAAATCTTGTTTCTCTTATATTTCTTTTTCTAATCTTCAAAATTATCATTTGTCTAGCGGGAAATTGTTCAGAAAACAAGTCCATGTTTATCTGATCATTTTATAGACAATAATAATGCAAGCCAAAGTGCACCATTAAGGGTGTGTTCTTTTCAGTTATTGAATCTTACCCAATCAGTAAAAATCAGCAGCAAGATCTTACTCAATCAGTGGAAATCAGTGGCAACACATTACTGAATCAGTGAGAATCAGTGACATGACCTTACTCAATCAGTGGAAATTAGTGACAAAACTCACATTCCTACTCACAGAATCAGTGGCATGACCTTATTGAATCCGTGGAAATCAGTGAAAAGACCTTACCAAATCAATGAAAATCAGTGATAAGACCTTACCCAATCAGTGAGAATCAGTAGAAGGACGACCAGACTCAATCAGTGAGAATCAGTGGAAAATAACGCACCCTAACTCGTCAATGCTCTAAGATGATTGGCGGTAAGGCTGGTAATAACAAACCCGATTCGAGAAAGGTGACACAAGGATACCCGAAAATGTATAATCAATTAATCATTATCCAAATCGACTTGACTCGACCTACTATACTGGATCTTCTAAATTCAATAAAGTTGATCTGAAATTGAAATGAACAACAACAACAACATTACCCCAGTGCCTCCAAAGAGGCTCCCGCCTAGGCAGGGTAAGGGGGGGTCAATTGTACGCAGCCTTACCCATGTGAGGATCTCACAGAGAAGCTGTTTCCGTTGAAATTGAAATGAACCTAACCCGGAATTTAACGAAAATCCAGAGAACCTAACTCATATTGGCTTAATATTCAAAATAGAACTGGGGTAGCAAATTGGTGAACTAAAAACACTTTGGTATAACAAACAATTCAACCAGAATTACTGTACCTTAGAAAGCCAGTGCAAACTGTAGGAAGAATAGACCAAGTGCAAGGAATTAGGATGGAAAATGGGACCATAAAACGAGCCAGGTGAAGCAGCTACAAAGAGAGAAGGACGAAAATGCCCCTGTCCCTGATCATTGAGATGAACTCCATGGCATTCCTCTGTTCCAGCAATTTCCTCGTACAATTCCGGCAAAGCCCTGAATATGGAGTTGAAGTCGTTGGTGGGGAGATCGTTAAGGAACACAGACAATTTTGGTGGGGCAGAATCTGAACCGTTGATTACTGTTTTCCGAAAAGCATCCTCAACCGCATGATAAAAGTCTTTGATCATGCTTAATGTGTTTGGGCCAGAGGAACAGCCCAAGTCTGCTATGGCTAGGGTTTGTGGGGTTGTTGCTAAGTAAACTTCTTTAACTGTCTCCATTGTTATATGCTTCACCATGTCTGAAGCTCTCTTCTGCAGTAAATTATGATGAATTTTAAGTTAAATTGGCATAATTTCAAGAGTATTTTTTAGAGGGGAGGGGAGAGAAAAGGGAGAGGAGAGAGAAAGAAAGAGATGAGAGAGAACCTGCAAGGTGGAGTTTCTAGAGTAACTGGTCTCACCATGTCCACCTTTCATGTGAAAGATTTTCTCCACATCCATTATCGTCCTCTGTATTGGTTGTTGGAGATTTGGAGCCTCAAAGATGTATGTGTCTCTTCTGCAAGTAATTTTAGACTAGATGTGTGTAGAATATATAGTGCGTGGACCGGTCATTATGTTTTAGACTTTTGGTGGTGCGGGTTTGATTTTCTGGTCCGAAGTTCCGACAATTAAATTTGATGATCAATTTTACTATTAGTGCTCCGGGAATATAGTGTCTAATCAATGAAAATTGTTTTCCCTTCTTTTTAAAGGAGCAATTTCACCTATATAGATGAAAATGATTTTTCCCCCGAAAATCAATTTTCTTATCATGGTAAATCAAATAATGGAAAATCGAAAAACTATGTTATAGGAAAATTATTTTCACCCCAATGGAGTCTAAACATTGCAATGAACTATCAGCTAATTCTTAGTTGACCCTCCAATTTCCAAAAAGAAAAAAAACTTTGTTTACCTTCCAACGACTTACCCTGAGCCGAAATACATCATTATCGTTGCTAATGAGGGATGTGATTACTCTTTAGTAGCTACTTAACCACATGGCAGTGTTAAGGGTGGAGGAGACAGAGGAAGATGCAACAATTGCTTTTAGCCTTTAGGATATATTTTTTTCAACTAAACAAGTTAAATTGAAGGCCATTAAATTGAACTTATAGCAATATATATAGAAAAAAAAAATTATATATATTTCTAAACTAAATCAAACCGAGAATTGACCCAATAATGATTTATAAAAAGAAGTACATACATTTTCTTTGAAGGTAAAGTTTTTATCGGCATTTTTTTAGTGTGTCTTTTGCAAAAAAATATTCTGCTTCATAAATCTTCTTGACTGGAGTGTTAGAGCATCTTCAACTTATAAAAAGCGGCATTGTCACACTTTATTGATCTCTATGAATTAATGGCCCTTTAATTTGTTTATCACGACAAAAACATAGTTATCACTTATCAGGCCATTATACTATTTATACCTATATTGCAACGACTTCATGGATCACCATATCCTTTGTGTGGTCATCTTTCATACAGATTATTGTAGGTAGCTTTACTCTTTATGTTGTGCATTGAATTAGTTGCCGTATCGTACTTCTGTTCCAACAAACAATTTTTTCTAAAACAACAAATGCTTTGGTGAATATATCTTGTGTGGACTTAGTCCACCATGGACCAAGTAAATTTGAGGGGTAACTCCAGATGAAATAGGGGGTAACTCTACATTAGAAGGGTGACTCCAGGTGAAGTATGGGGTAGCTTCACTATTAGAGAAGTGACGTCAAATATAAATTTGAGAGGTGGCTTCCGGTGAAATAGGGGGTGGCTCCACTATTAGAGGGGTGACGCCAAGTATAAATATAAGGGGAGACTCTAGATAAAGTAGAGGTGGCTCCACCATTAAAAGGGTGGCTCCATATAAAGTAGGGGGTGACTCTAGGTAAAATAGGGGGTAACTCCACTATTAGAGGGATGACTCCAGATAAAGTATTGATCCACCACAAACTAACTGTTCTCTTCAACGGAATGGTGCGGGACGGTGAGGAACGGAACGGAACGAATTGCAACGGGATGGAACGGAACAGCGCAGCGCGGATATTTCAAAAATATGTGAGACAAAATGAAATACAGAATGCGGCGCGGACGGAACGAATTGGAACGGAACGGAACAAAACGGAATGCATCATGGAAACTACGAAAAGAACCGGGCCTAAATCCATATAAGTTTTTGTATTTTCGGTGATGAACTAAACGTCGCTTAGAGTTTAGTCCAAAAGTCTAGGCCAGGGCCAACGAAGAATAAAGCCAGGGCCGAATTAGGTGATCTCGCTGATTTGCCTACCGGTCATTCGGTACATTGTTCTATTCACGTGGATTTATCTTTTCGGCAATATTCATTCATTGGGTCTGCTATCCCGCCTAGATTTTGAACCAGGAGCTTGACACCTGTTATTCAAAGTGCTTCATTGTCTACTTTGCAAGCTATTTTTGCATTTTTTTTTATTTGGCAAAGAGGAACTTTTTTTTTTGGGCGTGGTTAAATGGCACCTCCTAACGCACGACTTCGGATATTCTACGAATTAATTTGTGTAGTTGCTTCCCAGGAAGTTTGAGCTCATGACCTGGTGTATAAGTTGCAACTTGTTTACCAGTGAGCCAACACCTCTTGGCTTTGTTTAACATATACGACTTACGAGTAGTACTCCGTATACATACTACACCTCCAGAAAAAAGAAAAAAGAAAACATTTAAAGGAGGTACTTTCGAGAGCAACGAAGCATGTTACCTACCCAAGAATCTTAAGAGCGAGCCATCTAAACGAATATAATGACAAAAATTAGTTGGTGTAAAACATTTAGAAGTCTTAAATAATGATAAAAGATAATTGTTTAAAACGTAAGAGTCTTAGCATCCTTGCTTTGTAAGATTCTTGAGAGATTAATTTTCGTCAAACATTCAAAGTCATTTATAATATTTTCATACATATCAAAAAATAACAAAAATTACACCATATGCATTTACAATAGGTTTGTCTTCCCGGGGCTCGGGTGTCATTTTTCCGCAAACATCTCCGTGGGGTCTATCATGACCCCAAAGGACCATCGGTGCCCCATGAGGGACATTTGGATTCCCGAACTTCTATTTCACCCATGCCTTTGGTGTTTCGACTCTTACACCAGTGTCATGTGAAACGCCCTTCCAAGCTTATCAAGGACCGGATAAGTGATCCTGAGGGCCTCCCATATCCCCTAGGGGTGTTGCGTGCGATGTGGTGTGAAAATATTCACCTTCGTTCCGAGGCCTCCCGGGAGCCCAAAAAACGTGGATTATAGCCTTCATTTTCGGCATCCGAACCACGAGTTTCATTTTTTCCTAAACTTCTCCAGGGGGTCTATCATGACCCTAAAGTACCCTTGGTGCTCCGAGAGGGACATCCGAATCCTCGAACTTCGATATCACCCATCACTTTGGTGTTCTTGCTCTAATAGCAATGTCCCATAAAACGCCCTTCCAAGCCTATTGTGGACCGGATAAGCGACCTGAGGGCCTCCCATGTCCTTAGGGGTGTTATGTGAGATGTGGTGCGAAAATATCCACCTTCGTTCCCGGGCCTCCCAGAAGCCCAAAAAACGTGGATTATACACTTCATTTTCGGCTTCCCGGGCCCCGGTGTAAATTTTGCCCAAGCTTCTCCCGGGGGTCTATCATGACCCTAGGGGACCCTTGGTGCTCTGTAAGAAACATCCAAATCCCCAAACTTTGATATCCCCTTGCCATAGGTGTTCCGGCTCTTACACCAGTGTCCCGTGTAACGCTCTTCCAAGCCTATCAGAGACGAATAAGCTACCCAGAGTGCCTCTCATGTCCCCTAGGGGTGTTCCGTGCGATACGGAGTGAAAATATTCACCTTCGTTTCAGGGCCTCCTGGAAGCCCAAAAAACGTGGATTATAGCCTTCGTTTTCGGCTACCCGGGGCCCAGGTGTTATTTTTGCCCAAACTTCTCCATGGGGTCTAAGATGACCTTACATTAACCTCGTTGCTCCGAGAGGGACATTCGGTTTCCCGGACTTCAATATAACCCATGTATTTTTGGTGTTTTGGCTCTTTACATCATTGTGCCGTAAAACGCCCTTCCAAGCCTATCAGGGACTGGATAAGCGACCCCAAGGGCCTCCCATGTCCCTTAGGAGTGTTCCGTGCGATGTGGTGCGAAAATATCCACCTTCGTTCCGCGGCTTTACGGAAGCCCAAACAACATGGATTATGGCCTTTGTTTTCGACTTTCCAAGGCCCAGGTGTCATATTTGTCCAAACTTTTCTGAGGAGTCTATCATGACCGTAGAGGACCCTCGGTACCCTGGGATGCACATACGGATCCCCGAACCTCGACATCACCATGCCTTTGGTGTTGTGGCTCTTACACCAGTGTCTCGTAAAACGCCCTTCTAAGCCTATCAGGGACCGGATAAGCGAACCCGAGGGTCTCCCATGTTCTTTAGGCGTGTTCCGGAGCCGTTGTTTTCGGCTTAAGGGGCACGGGTATAAGTTTTGCCCAAACTTTTTTGAGGAGTTTATCATGGCCCTAGAGGAATCTCCGTAACTCTGGGATGATCATTCTATCCCCAAACTTTAATATCACTCATGCATTCGGCGTTCCAGTCCCCACATTGGTGTTCTGTAAAAACGGTTTTACATGCCTGTGAGAGACCCAATAATGGACCCGGGGGACTCTAATGTTCTCTAAAGGTGTCTCATGCGATGTAGTGTGAGAATATCCACCTTCATTCCGAGGCCTCCCAAAAGCCCGAAAAACGTATATTAGCCTTTGATTTTCGGCTTTTCGGGGCCCCATTTCGTTTTTGCCCGAACTTCTCCGGGAGGTCTATCGTCACCCTAGAGGACCTCCGATACCGCGGGACGGTCATGCAGGTCTCCGGGCTCCGATTTTACCCATTGGACCCTGGCGTTCACTAGGCGCTGGGACATGGGACACCCACATTTTGTTTCAATAATTTTTTGATGTATCTAGTTCATTTCTATCTATTGTCTACTATGCTAATCTTTGATAGAAGAACTTTATAATAGAGTATTCTCACGTTTGTTAATAAAAGGCTAATAATTATTCTCTGAGCACTTGGTCAAATATAGATCAAAATTTGCAGTAATGCTAATTATTTGGTGTCGTTTTAGTTTTATTTATCAGTTAATCACAAAATTTGCAAAAAAAAAAAATCTTTTTTTTTTCAACAAAGCTAGAAGCGAGCGAGACAATCTAAATATTAAATTAAAAAGAAACCAAAAAAATTTTAAACATCACGTACATCGCACGGATTATATACACTAATAATAATAAAACAAAAAACAATCGACATACGAATACGCAAGATCGTCGTACACATTTAACTACATGCCCTTCTAGGCTCTAGCCAGCGTGGGGGTAAAATGGGCAAGTTTCCCAATCCCCACCATCAGTTAGGTCCATTATAGTTGGCACTTGACAGATTTGATATCTTCCTCCCACCGACGTACCATACCAGGTACAACCCTTTTCCATATTGGAACTAGAACCAAGCTCGTACACCTGCATGGACGGGTGATGGACACACTTGAGAAAGACCCATGATCTTTCATCCTATATTTAGTTACTTTTGGTTAGAACCCAGCAAAGTTCAACAAGTTCCCTCACCCCAACCCCCTCCCGCTCTAACTAGTTTTCGGCCTCGTTCGTGCAAGGCACGTGTCGCATCGGGTTACTTATAACTATATATAACTTTTTACATATTTACTACTCCCTCCGTTTCAAAAAAAAAATCTTAATATTTATTTTTTCACGGTCTCCAATTAATATATTGCAGATTTCATTAAGGTACCTTAAGCCCGTAGCTATAAGAAAATGCCATAGAGGTACCCTCAGTTTCCATATTCATTGGTCATCACATGCAAATTCAATTTATTTCTCTTGCAGATTCAAAAGTAATTATTTATGAATTTCATTGAAAATTTGTTCTCCCTTTATTTCATCAAATTTTAATGAACTTCAGCAAACTTCAACAAAATTCAATAGAATAAACAAATTTATCAAAGTTCAACAAAGTTAAACAAACAAATAAGTATACAAACTAGTTATAAAAAACACTTGAATCAAGAAAATTCAACAAAAATAAACAAAGTTTAACAAAATTCAACGAAATTCAGTAGAATAAACAAAATTCAACAAAGTTCAACAACAATCAACAAAGTTCAATTAACTTCAATGAGAATAAACATTCAACAATAAATATAAACGAAAATAAGTTGGGGAGAACATACCCTTAATTTATTTGTAATTGCAAAATCATGACCAAAATTTCATCATTTTTATTTAAATCAATACATGTAGATACTATCCATTCCCTCCTCGGACCTTTGTTATGGACTTATGGACCCATCGTTGGACTTGGGCCACTCTTAGTCGTCGCTTTTTCAAATCATACGAACCAATATATTAGAGTTGGCGATGGTTGACCACCAGCAACCCCACCAGCAGTCGGGGTTGGCTCGTTTCTTTGGATGCTTAACATGAGTTCTCATGTCACCCCTATTGCTTGTTTGCTACGACTAATCATTCCTACCGATAATCATTCTCTTAATAGAGTTGACATTTTGTAAAAACAGGGGTCTCAAAGCAATTATAATTTAATTAATGACAGGTGGTGTAAACCACGAACTTACTTGATGATGTGATACACTCATATGTGGTTATAATTATAATTTTTGGGTATTTGTTATGAAGCTTTTGCAGCCCCCTCAAACTATCCATATTGCGGTGGGCCAATCTGGTTCAGCCGTGCAGGTCTAATGTATATTGTCAAAATTATGAAAATAGAAGTGGTCGGAAAGGAGCAGTATAGTTGATTACTTGATTGTGAGGTTGAATTTTATGGCAAAAATTATGGTTTAAATTTCAGTAAGTCCTCTTTGTTGAGTCTACCTGCAAGATCTGGTGTCTGGTTTGCAAGTTATTGCATACACTTAGGGTCTATCCAGGACACACTTTAAGAGTAGTGGCTACGGATTTTTCGTTAAAATAAAATAAAATTGCAATGCTAGAATTATTTGATATTAAGCAAGAAGGAAACAAAATTACTGAAGTGTAAATTAAGCACGACAGTCCAAGAAGAGTTTGATAATGTGTCGGGTAAAAGCAGTGGTGTGGGAGTAGCAGCGTCTAATGTTTAACATACTTTGATTGGGGTTGTATTTGAGTTTGTCAATGTCCATGAGCAGCAGTGTGCAGTTGCGCGTTATTTTTACTACCGCACAAAGAGGAGCCAAAACAAGATTTCGTAGATATTATTGGCATGTCTAGTCATGGAGTCACCACTACATAATTATATATGAAACAAAACAATTGCCCTTTGTTTTCTTATGGACGCTTTCCAATTTCCATGTAGTGCGTTCGGCAATTATGCTCCAAATTCCTCCACCCCTCATTTCATACAAGACAAGAGTGTATTATTTTTAGGGTGAGCAGAAAAGCTGGATATTCAATATTGGAATTGGAATTAGTTTGGAATCGGCGATTTCGAAATTAGAGCAGATTCAATCAATTTGAATTTCGGTTCTTGATATAAGAATCGGTACCAATCAGTTTGAATTTTGATTCATGACTTTGGGACTTGAAATCGGTTGTGTACACAGTGTAACGCAATTCCAATTCTAAAAATGCCCGAAATTAGTTAAATCATATGGAAGCAGAAGTGTAATTTACATTTTAAAAATGAAATAATTCAAGACTCCCCCTAATATTGTCGCGAGTCAGTAGCAAAAATGCAAAATACTCGTAAGTTTGTCTAACATTGTGCGGTAACACTAGCATTGTGTTACTGCACAATAACAAGATTCAATTTGTATGTCTACATTTTTTTGAGAGATGGATATGTATTGTATATTGTTGACAATTAAGTCAAAATGACTCATAAAACTGTTGACACTTTTTATTTATTTTGAAGTTGCTGATGGTTATTACATTTCAAATCAAGGGTCAAACGGAAGCAGTTTGAAAGTTTTCACAGGAATAAGGTTGCCTACAACCGATCTCCATTACTCTACCTAGGCGACAACTCCTATAAAAACACTGGAGTAATGTTGATTTTGATAAAGATACGTACATATACAATTTTTTTTTTTCTTTGAGGGATAGAAATGTACGTCTACATCATTCATAATTCTTAATACCTAGCTACTTGGACTTTTTCTTTTTTGAACAAGAAGCTAGTTGAAGCTAGGTGTGAGCGTAACCGGGTACCCACCGGGTATTACACTACCTGAAATTGGAATTGGATTCACCGGTTCCTAATTTGTAGTAATTGGAATTGGAATTGGTTGCATCGGTTCCTAAATTTTAGGAATTGGAATTGGATCCACCGGGTACCCACTGGTTCCTGGGTACCCAAGTCCTCATTAAATCCAAATTTTCTTTTTTTTTTTTAAAATCAAATAAATGTATATTTTAATCATAAAAAACACCAATAAAAATATTACACTAATAAATATTAGTTTTCAAAAATACCGCAAACATAAAATCAAATACTACGATCAAAATACTTAACATTGTAAATCAAAATTTAAATAACGTATAGAATCATTTAACTATTAATATTACAAATGCAATCATTAAAAACATTAAAATTACAAATGAAAAATTTTAAACTACTAACCTTACTAGAAAATCATTATTCTTAATTTTAAGAAAGAAAAAAAGTCATTTAATTTTTTTACACTAGGTACCCAACCGGTTCCGGTTCCCAAAAGTCAGGAATTAGAATTGGAATTGGTTGGTACTGGTTCCTATTTTTGGGTATTGGAATTGGAATTGGAATTGGTTAGACCGGTTCCAGTTCCGGAACCATCTTTTCCTAACCAATTCCAGTTTTGATACTGGGTATCGAGAATTTCTGCTCACCCCTATGTAGTACTATACATGATAAACCCAAATTTGCATCCCTTTCTTTCATTTTCCCCTCTTTTTGTCTGAGCTTATACTTGCTTGTTGCTAATTCTTTCATTAAACGAAGGGTTTCTAAGATCCTCGTCATCGATTGGTTTTCGAGGACTTAGTCCTCAACAAACCCATAAATTATAATACGTAATGTTAACGTATTGCGATAAAGATTAGAATTAGTTCAATTATCCCTATCGGTTTGGTGAGCTTGTAGTATAATCAATTCATTTGAGCTCGTAATATAATTGACCTTATAAGATATCAATAATACAATGAAGTCTAGAGAAAAAAGCCAATAGATCGTTCAAGATCAAGTGGGAGTGATAAACAAATGTTAGTATATAATTAAGTTTTGCTACCTCTAATTAAGGGTTCTTTGAGACAACTTGAGAGAGACAAATTAAACTAAAAGTTGGAGGTTGGAAGCTAGTGGTTGCACCAACCTAGCAGTATCCTTGTGATTGATCGTGTCCTTAAATACAAGGATTATTCTGACAGTTTTTAGAAAATCCCTCTTACTAAGCAAAGATTTGCTTAATTATAGAGTAGTTAGTACTTTGATTGTTTATCATCCATCCATGGTGAGCAAGACTGTGTTGAAGGTTGACATAGCTTGTGACAAGTGCAAGCAAAAGCTCCTCGAAACTGTCTGTGGTCTTGAAGGTAAACCTATCATCCTCTCTCTCTTTACCTTAATACGAGTATAACTCTAATGTTGTGTTGTTGTACTTAATTAGTTTTCTTTATGTTCCCCTCTTGCGAGAGCCCTAAGGATGGGGGGTCAGGTCAAATCCCCTTTCTACTAAAATCAGGACTTGCACGAGTCATGACTCATGATTAAAGTTCTTTTCAATGAAACAGAACTGAAATTATGTAGACATAAAAGGTGTTTACTTAGGATCTGTTCGAAAAGGTTTTTAGTTTTCAACTTTCTGAAAACCTTTTTTTTTTTTTGGAAAATTACAATTTTCGGTTTTCTGTTCTCAATTTCGAAAATTAATGAGACAATTATATAAGAAGAAGATAAATATCTTAATATTCCTAAAGGTGTATTAGAGTACTAATTTTCCAAAATAATTTTGTTGTAGGTGTGAATAAAGTGGAAGCGGATGCAGAAAAGGGGACGCTAACGGTGATAGGAGAAGCAGACCCATATGACATAGTCTTGAAATTGAGGAAGTCGGGAAAATTTGCCCGAGTAGTAACAGTTGGGCCTCCGCCAAAGCCCGAAGAAAAGCCCAAGGTCCCTGAAAAAAAGTGTACATGCCAAGGAACCTCATGTTCGTGCTGTTACATAAGCAAGCCATGTGGCCCATATCTTTGCCCGGGCTTCTCATGTTATGGCTGCAATGTCTGCAAACCTGTGGCCCTTATGACATACGATTATTATCAGGACCCAATTCCGCCTTGCTCCATTATGTGACTTCAACGTGCTTGGTCTAGATGACGCTATTTTTCAGTAAAGGATTGAATTCTCCAACTACACTATTTCTTGCAATTACACATTTCATTCTCGAGTGTCGATCAAATTGATTTTACTGAACTGGATTGATAAAAAATACTGTAACATGTAACAAATATTCAGAGACACAATACATAATTGCAGGAAATAGTGTAATACAGATATGTCATATTTAGTCTTTTGTAAATGTTATCAAATAGGTGATCAAAAAAAAAAATGTTATCAAATAAGTGTAATAGTAGTAATACTATGTGATTTGTGAATAGTATAAGGTTTTTACTAGCACATAGTATAAGCTGGGTAAAGAAAGTCTCATTGCAAACTGAAAACCTGTATTTTCCAGAGGCTTGCTGCTCAACACGTTCCGTACATTATACTCGTAATATGTAATGTCAATCACCGCAATAGGCTTGCCGCTCAACACGTTCCTATCAAAATCACAACCACCCTCGGCAACTGATCGAGTGAATAAATTCAACCGATTCCCCATTGTTTAAAAAAAAGACATATCCCATCCCAAAATCTCTGACGATTATAATAATATGATATTGTAATGGTATACTGCTAACCCAACAACCACCCAAGGTCTGAGGAGAGAGAAAATGGCGAAACAGACGGTTCAAGTCTTCTGTGTTGGCACAGCTGATACCAAACTCAACGAGCTCCGTTTCTTAGCAGATTCTCTTCGCTCCAATTTCAAGTCTTTCTCTGCCAATAACTCCCCATCAGAGGTTCGTGTTTTTATTTTTATTTTTATTTTTATTTTATTACTCCACTAATTTAATTGGCGTAATGACATGCTTGATGGGTTAGGTTATTATGATCTTTAGTCACTTGTTTTATTGTTAATTCCATGTGTCTGGGTTAAGCAAGGATCTAGATGTTTGTCATGTTCTTTGATCCTCTTAAGTCTGAGTTCAGTTATGTTGTTTGGCTAATTGGCTTCAACTCAAATGAAAACATATTGGAAATTAGTTGGGTAAAAGTGTGAAAAGAAGAAGAAGAAGAAGAAGAAGAAGAAGAAGAAGAAGAAATTATGATAACCCATGAAAATTCAATTCTGGCATTGTTTAGCTTGTAGTAGGGAAATCTGATGGAATTGTGAATATCCCAAGTATAGAGATCCCCATGGTTTTGCTCACCTGCTTTGATGTAATATTGTGTTGAAGTAACAATGACAAAATCAATTGTACACTTTTTACTCTCTTAGAAAAACATTCCCTTAGTGTTCCTTAGCACACACACAAGAAACCAAGCATAACAAACACTCACTTTTTCTCAAACAAGTGCCCTGCAAAGTGAGAGACATCTCTTATAGATACAGAAGCAGTACTACCTTTTGGTTTGTCAAATATGCTTGGCCTGATAAGATGTCAGATAGATGATCATCGAGGATTTATACCCAGATTTTGCAATTTGACTCAGGTTTGCATTATGGAAGTTGATTTTCTAATTGTCAATGGACAGTTTTGCAGGTTCAAGTTTCTATTATTGATGTCTCCACGAGTCAGAATGCAATCCAAACTCTTGAGGGTTTCAGCTTTGTCCCGAGAAAGGATGTTCTATCATGTTATCTTGCCCCTGGAAATCAGGATTACTTGCTTCCTGATGATAGAGGAAGAGCAATTTCTATAATGAGTAAAGCTCTTGAACATTTTCTAAAGAAAGCTTACCATGATCATAAAGTTGCAGGAGCTATTGGCCTTGGAGGCAGTGGAGGCACATCTTTATTGGCGTCTGCTTTCAGAACCCTTCCAGTTGGGGTGCCTAAAGTCATTGTTTCTACTGTGGCGAGTGGCCAAACACAGCCTTACATTGGTACGTCAGATTTGATTTTGATGCCATCCGTGGTTGATATATGTGGTATCAATAGTGTGAGCAGGGTTATCTTATCGAATGCTGGAGCTGCTTTTGCTGGAATGGTGCTCGGTAGTCTTGAGCAATTGCTACATTCTGCCAGTGTTAAGGAAAAATCTACTGTTGGAATTACAATGTTTGGGGTCACTACCCCTTGTGTTGATGCTGTTAAAAACAGGCTGCTTGAGGAAGGTTATGAATCTTTGGTTTTCCATGCCACTGGGGTAGGTGGCAGGGCAATGGAGGATCTTGTCAAAGGCGGGTTTATACAGGTATTCAGTCATTACTATGTTTTTAGGTTGGGCCGGCTTAATATATTTGTTCCCTAAATATCTATGCGTGGTCTGTTCTACTTTGTCCTGTCAGGATACTTTTAAATAAATGTTGTTCTGTCAGCATCCAGTGGATACAAATTTGATCCAGATTTCTGCATTTAGCAATTATTGTTGGATATCTGGATTCTTTAGCTGAAAATACAGGATAGTTTTCCTGAAACTTAGGATGTTTAATGTGAGTTCCTGATTTCAGTTTGTAATGAGACTTTCTTTACCCAGCTTATACTATGTGCTAGGGAAAATACAGGTTCTGTTTTTCATTAAGCTCTGAGTTTATTTGGGTCAATAGATTCCACTTCTTCTATGAAACTTTTCGTTTTTGTCACTGCACGATCTAGTTCATGTCAAGCCACCAATGTAAGTTCATTGTTCTAGGAAATTTTGGAAGGGATGTCCTGTTCACTTGAGTATCAAGATTTACTTCTTATACTTCATTCAAGTTCTTTTCCTCTCACTATTATTGTCTTCTTACTGTTATATAGGGTGTCTTGGATATCACAACAACAGAGGTCGCTGATCATATAGTTGGTGGTGTCATGGCCTGTGATAGCTCCCGCTTCGATGCTATCATAGAGAAGAAGATACCCTTTGTCCTCAGTGTTGGAGCCTTGGATATGGTTAACTTTGGATCTAAAGACAGCATACCTTCCAAATTTCAGGACAGGAAAATCCATGTACACAATGAGCAGGTAATCATGGTCACTATCATCAGATGTTATGAATTGTTGGTCAAGTAAATTAATCCCAGAAGTTGCCACTTTATGAGCCCATATATCTTTGTCGTTGGCTAATTGAGTTTCGTAATATCAACATGAAGAAGATTTTGACTACTGATTTATTGATGCAAGTTTATTGATATCCGTATAACTCATTTCTCTGTTTTTCAAGGTATCAGATCATTCAGATGTTTGTCTCACTTATGTGGTTCGAGTTTGTGTGCCTACACTTCTAGCTTACCTTGAAGTTGCAATTTCAACCAAATAATGATGCTTTATGGAGATATTTGAGGCTGAGCAACACGTGCAATTTTATTGTACAGGTGTCACTTATGCGGACCACGATAGATGAGAACAAAAACTTTGCTGAATTCATAGCAAACAAATTGAACAAGGCATCATCAAAACTTAGTGTCTGCTTGCCTGAAAAGGGCTTGTCTGCTTTGGACGCACCAGAAAAACCTTTTTATGACCCCGAAGCTACTGGCACCCTATTAGGTGAACTTCAGAGATTGATTCAGACAAATGAAGATCGGAAGGTTTTGTGATTGAAAAACTGTTTCATAGTTCTGACTTTGTTCAGCTATGCACTCTTTCAAATCTCCCTTCCAGTATTGACATGTTATTCCTTTTTTTTTTGTTCTTATTCTTATTGATAGGTCAAAGTATATCCTTATCATATCAATGATCCCGAGTTTGCAAATGTATTAGTTGATTCATTTATAGAGATTAGTGGGAAGAATGCAGCAGATCGAAGTAGTCAAGCTTCAAATGAACATAATCAAGAGCTTCGTGAAGATTCAAAGTCCAAGACAAACTCATCTAAGTATTCATCCATACATTACAGCTTAGATCCATTTCCCGATGCGAAGAAAGGTTCTTTTACCTCAGTATTTACTTAATTTAGCTATTCCACTTCCATAATACATGCGACATTCAATTCCTTTCTTCACCTCAATGCATCCTTTTGGCTATTCCACTTCCTAAGACGGATGGTAATACAGGAACCAGATTTCTAAATTGGTTTCGGAATTTTCGAGCTGTTGCCGAGAATCATACTTCGTTTCCTTGTATAAACAATGCCTCATCATTTAGCGGACTCATTTTTCTTTACCAAAATAGATTTAAGTAGGCTATTTGTTGGACTCTGTTATCCAGCAATTATATTGCAATATAAGTTATGGAGGGCTAACAACTGCTTTGTATTCTGGTCAGAAACTTTACAAAGAACACAGACAATTCTGCAAAAACTCAATGACCAGATTAACAAAGGGATTCCAATAGTAGGGGCTGGTGCTGGGACAGGGATATCAGCTAAGTTTGAGGAAGCAGGTGGGGTTGATTTGATAGTCATATACAACTCTGGAAGGTTTCGAATGGCTGGAAGGGGCTCCTTGGCTGGCTTATTACCTTTTGCTGATGCAAATGCAGTAGTTCTGGAAATGGCCAATGAAGTGCTGCCAGTAGGTTTTGGACATCTTTTCATGCTAACTTTTGCTTCTTTTTTTGTTTTTGTTTGTGTGGTTAATGTTTTTTTAAAGGAAAAATCATGAAATATTAGAAGGTAGTTCATACTTGAAATTTGGCGATATCCTGATACTTGTGTAATATCCTGCGGGTTAAGCTTTGATCTAGGACTACCATAAGAAAAATAAAATCACTCTTAAGGGTCTTCACCAGAAGTAAAGACATCTGTAGTTTGCTTTCATAGTGCTACTGGTGCAAAGCAAGAGTTTCTCTGATTCTTCATGCCTTATCCAAAGTCCAAACTACATGCTAATTGCACTTACAAGTAAAAAACAAAATGCAATGCAGGTTGTGAAGCATGTACCAGTTCTTGCTGGAGTATGTGGCACTGACCCTTTCCGGAAGATGGACTATTTTCTGAAGCAATTGGAAGCAATTGGATTTTCTGGGGTTCAGAATTTTCCAACAGTCGGCCTCTTTGATGGTAATTTTAGGAAGAATCTGGAAGAAACAGGAATGGGATATGGGTAAGTCTTGTGTTCTTTTCCCTCTGTATATGTCTCCCACAAAAGCTCAGGATTTACATATTCTAATTTGCCTACCATTTTCTATGTTCAGATCGGAAATTGAGATGATTGCTAAAGCCCATAAGATGGGCTTCTTAACAACTCCATATGCTTTCAATGAAGATGAAGCTGAAGGAATGACAAAAGCTGGTGCTCACATTATAGTAGCACACATGGGACTCACAACTTCTGGGTCTATTGGTGCAACAACCTCTGTTTCGCTGGAAGAAAGTGTAGTTCGTGTTCAGGCAATAGCAGATGCTGCACATAGGATCAGACCAGATGTTATTGTGCTCTGCCATGGAGGTACTAAATGGAACTTTCAGTCTTCATTACATAGATTGACCTTTAGCTTTCATTTCAGTTAATTCCTTAAGAATAATAAGGCCATCAACAAGCTGAGATAAATAGTTCATGCCAATATTTGAGCAATGTTGATTATGTCCGTAACACATATATCTGCATGCCATACTGCTCTGAACTCTTTCAAACATGTTAGCTGCTTCTCTTAGTAATGTGTTTTATGATCTGATGCCCTGAAGCGCATGCAGTTATTTTGCTGCAACATCTTCCTGTGGGCTGTGCACTTTCAAGTTTCAGCTTGATCTATTTTGCTCAACCCTCTTGTGCTGGTATTCTGTTTGTTTTACATCTTCCTCAACACCAACTGCCTGGAATCCAACCTTTCTCTGAATCTGACCTTTCTCTCCTGAGTCCTGAGGAAGAGGTTCACTTTTCTCTATTGTTGCTTCACCACAAACAGCCTCTCTAGTCTCTAGACATGCAGCAATAAGAGACTGTACATTGGACCTTCCCCAAATGGCCAAATTCCACTATAATGTTGTGATTATAGTATGATACCATGGAATCATTTACAAATGTCGACTTCTAGTCCTCGAGATAAAAACCTGTAGGTTCAGTTACTCAAAAGATATTAATCGCCACTGAAAGACATCAGCTTTAAATCAAAGCCTAAAACGGTATCTGTTTCAATTTTGCAGGCCCCATTTCCGGTCCTCAAGAAGCAGAATTCATTCTGAAAAATACCAAGGGAGTTCACGGATTTTATGGTGCATCAAGCATGGAGAGGCTACCTGTTGAGCAGGCCATAACGAGCACAGTCCAGCAGTATAAACTTATCTCATTTAACTGATATAGTCACTCTGAGAGTCTGAGCTGTGATATATTTTCCACTTGAACATTCCTATCATGAACCAATAATTTTTCATTACAGCTTTTTTGTATACATTATAACGAATCGAAATAAGCAAGTATAAACTTATCTGATTTAACTGATGCAGTCGTTTGTGAGGTTATAGGGAAACTCGTGAGCTTCTAGTGCTGATTATGATAGGCTTTTTATTTAGTTACTCACGTCAGCACAATTTCTGATCACATAACAAGACCTTAACCTAATAGAATTAGGAAACCAAAAACATATTGTATTAGACTATTATCCATCTTAAAAGATCCCATAAAATTTCCTATTTAAATTTCTTACCAATAATATATCAATATTGGTATTATGGAAACTTTCCAAATTCGAGAGATAACCTTACCCTAGGAATTTGACAACACTCAGGCCTCTTACTACTACTATATATATTGCTCAAACTCCTCAAACAAATTCCCATCAACCCGTCATCTTCCAATCAATCCATTATACATATTCTCTTACGGAAATACTACTAGTTTCTCCCTGGCAAGCAAGATGAACACCACCAGAACGGTGCTGTCAACAGTGGCCTCGGTAGCTGCAGGCGCAATGGTGGCTCGCTCCATCAACGATCTCCCAAGTGAACTCCATGACTCCCTCTTCTCGGGGGTTAAAAAGATCTTCACACACTGGTTCTCGTCTGATATCACCATGGTCATCGACGAGTTCCAAGGCCTCGAAAACAACCAGATCTTTGAGGCTGCCGAGCTCTACTTAGGAGCCCGAACAGAAAGTAGTACTTCTTCCTCTTCCTCCACCTCCACCTCCACCTCCACCTCCACCTCCATGGCCCGCTGTGTTAACGTCAGCAAGGCAGAGACGGAAAAGGCGATCCAGATCAGCATCGAACGAGACGAGGAGGTGGTAGACGAGTTTGAGGGGGTCAAGTTCTGGTGGGTACTAGCTGTCCAACAAATCCAAGCCAAGAGAAACTTCTACAATCCTAGGAACATGAACTCCACGCTCAAGTCCGAGTTCAGGTCCTTCCACCTAACCTTCCACAAGACCGAAAAATTAAAGGCCATCAATGAGTACCTGCCCCATGTATTAAAACAAGCCGAGCTTCTCAAACAAGCTACTAAAACGGTCAAGTTGTTTACTTCGGATGAAGACTCCTTCTGGGACTCTATTAACTTGAACCAACCAGCCACGTTCGAGACCTTGGCTCTGGATGATCACCTGAAGCAGCTGATTGTCAAGGATCTCGAGAGGTTCGTCAGGAGGAAGGATTATTACAGGCGTGTGGGGAAGGCCTGGAAGAGGGGTTACCTGTTGTATGGACCCCCAGGGACCGGCAAGTCCAGCTTGATCGCCGCCATGGCTAACTACTTAAATTTCGACATCTATGATTTGCAGCTCGCAGGGGTGAAGGGTGATTCAGAGCTTCGGACTTTGTTGCTTGGGACAACGAATAAGTCCATATTGGTGGTGGAAGATATTGACTGTACCATTAACTTGAAAAATCGTGAAGCTGCTGATGATGATGACGCTGATGATACTGGTCTACCTGGGGCGAAACACAAAAAACAGGTAACATTATCGGGACTACTTAATTTAATTGATGGCTTGTGGTCGAGCTGTGGGGATGAACGAATCATCGTATTCACGACGAATCATAAAGAGAAGTTGGATCCTGCTTTGGTACGTCCAGGACGCATGGATATGCATATTCACATGTCTTATTGTACACCTTGCGGCTTCAAGATCCTTGCTAAGAACTATCTTGGCATAAACCATCATCAACTTTTCTTAAATATCGAAAAGCTAATCGAGGAGGTAGAAATCACCCCTGCAGAAGTAGCTGAACAGTTAATGAAGCATGATGAATCTGATTCTGCACTTGGAAGCCTGCTTGATTTCCTCAAGTTGAAGAAGATTGACAATGAAGAAGCGGCCATCGCCAAGAAATTGGAGACAGAGATTTAAGTCCGAGGCCAACGATAGAAAAGTAGAAGAGTTACATGAAACTGATGATGAGGATGATGAGGATGAAGCATGAGACTACAACAATGGAGAAATATGTGAACTAAAACACTTTTGTCTTTTTTTTTTAAATTTTATTGTATCACAATTAAAACACAAAGTTAAAAAGTGATGATTTATAAGTAGTAATTTTGTTTCTCGTGCATATTTGATGTATCTTACTAATAAAGTAATAATATTATTTGGTTTTTTGTTTCTAGAAGTGTGGTTGCCTTTCTTTCTGACGTCAAAAGCAAACATAAGCTATCCCAAGTCTAAATAATACCCTTTTAATTACTCCATAATTTTCAACAAAATACTCCCAGAAATATATGGGCGATGATCAGCTACCGACTAATTGACGAACAACGTCGTCAAGACGTCATTGATGAATTATTTTTAATAATTCTACAGGTTTCCCGGACACCTCATGCCTTGGCTACCAAGTTCCAAGCATAGACTTCTTTTTTTTCTGAATCAAAAGAGGGTGCAAGTGAATGGCGACAGAGGCACCCCCTGCTACATCATGTTCGGACTCTCGTGTTCAATAGCGAACATATCAGACTAGCTGAACAACCAGCGCAAGTACTGGCCCCGTCAACGTAGCACCAACAAGGGGCTAGTATAGTTCCTAGAAGCCAGCAGACACAAGGCATGGGGGGAATGAGAATTCGAACCCATGACCTTGCCTTACCAAACCACTTGGGAGTAAGCTTGGAACCACTAGATCACCACCCTTATTGGTAGTTCCAAGCATAGACTAACAAGTCAAAATGAGGTTCGAAAGTTTCAAATTTGTTGGATCCAGCATCTTTCTTTGAACCTTCCTCCCTCACCAATCACCATTACTATATATTGCTCAAGCTCCTCAACCAAATCCCCATCATCCTTGAATCAAAAACAATTAACATTTCCATACCCTCTTAAGGAAAATCTCTCTCTGAGTCTTGAGTCTCTGTTATTATTGTATTTACATTAAGGTTTCTCCATGGCAAGCAAAATGGAGACAGCCAAATCGGTGCTGTCAACAGTTGGCTCAGTAGCGGCAGCCACAATGGTGGCTCGCTCCATCATCAACGATTTCCTTCCCCGCGAGGTCCACGACTACCTCTTCACAGGGGTTCGGAATTTCTTCAATAACAGGTTCTCGTCGGAGATCACCATGATCATCGACGAGTTCCAAGGCCTAGAAAACAATCAGATATATGAGGCTGCCGAGCTCTACCTAGGTGCTCGAACAAGTAATACTTCTTCCTCCTCCTCCTCCTCCTCCTCCACCTCCACGGCCCGCTGTATCAAGGTCAGCAAGCCGGAGAACGAAAAGGCGATCCAGATCAGCATAGAGCGGGATGAGGAAGTGGTGGACGAGTTTGAGGGGGTCAAGTTCCGATGGGTCCTACATTGCCACCACGTCGAGTCTAGGAACAACTTTTACAACCCCAGGGACATGAACTCCACGCTCAAGTCCGAGGTCCGGTCCTTCCACCTAACCTTCCACAAGTCCGTCAAATTCAAGGCCATCAATGAGTACCTGCCCCATGTATTAAAACAAGCCGACCTTCTCAAGCAGGCTACAAAAACTGTCAAGTTGTTTACTAGGGATTATAACGACTGCTGGAACTCTATTACCTTGAATCACCCGGCCACCTTTGACACCCTGGCCGTGGATGATGAGCTGAAGCAGCTGATCGTCAAAGATCTAGAGAGGTTCGTAAGGAGGAAGGAGTATTACAGGCGCGTGGGCAAGGCCTGGAAAAGGGGTTACCTATTGTATGGACCTCCTGGGACAGGCAAGTCCAGCTTGATCGCTGCCATGGCTAATTACTTGAACTTCGACATCTATGATTTGCAGCTCGCTGGGGTGCAGGGTGATTCGGAGCTTAGAAGTTTGTTGCTTGCCACAACGAATAAGTCCATATTGGTGGTGGAGGATATTGACTGTTCCATTGACTTGAAAAACAGAGAAGCTGCTGAAGATGTCGCCGATACTGGGAATCAACACCAAAGACAGGTAACATTATCCGGCCTACTTAATTCAATTGATGGCTTGTGGTCGAGCTGTGGGGATGAACGAATCATCATATTCACGACGAATCATAAAGAGAAGTTGGATCCTGCTTTGCTACGTCCAGGGCGCATGGATATGCATATTCACATGTCTTATTGTACACCTTCCGGGTTCAGGATCCTTGCTAAGAACTATCTTGGCATAAAGCATCATGAACTTTTTGTAAATATTGAAAAGCTAATCGAGGAGGTAGAAATTACCCCTGCAGAAGTAGCTGAACAGTTACTGAAGCTTGATGAAACCGATCCTGCGCTTGGAAGCCTACTTGATTTCCTCAAGTCGAAGAAGATTGAAGATGAAGAAGCCATCGCTAAGAAATTGGAGACAGAGATCAAGTCCGAGGCCAACGTTGGAAAAGTAGAAGAGTTACAGAAAAATGATGTTGAAGGTGAGACTGCTTCAACAGAGTCATCTGTAAATTAGAATACAATGTTGAAAGATGATTCATAGTCATTCTATCTCTCTTGCATATTTGATATGCTACTTTTCCAAATTTACATTATACGAGTAGCTAAGCTCTGATCTACATGCCATGCTAATCTGATATAGAATGATTTTGGTCGGCTAGGAAATGTAGAGTCTTCCATGAGGAGCATTATCCAACCAAGTTGGCGCAGAGGAATGCGAGGGCGATTCCGCGGGTCAGGAAGGATGCGAAGAATAAGAGCATGAATCCATTTACGTTGAGCAATAAGAGCATAAATAGTTAAATGCATTTACCTGGAACAAACAATAAGCAAGAAATCCCAGTTTTTCACAGGGATTGAGCTTCATCAGTTTTGTCAGAAAATCAGCAAGGTCAGCTGTTGTCCATCCAGAGTTCCAGACGAAAATTGCCCTTCCGTAATGCCTGAATAACTTGTACTAATTGATAATGCATTTTCAAAAAAACAAGAAGCACATATTTAGTATGAGGGTAAAAGCCTACAGTTTAAAAGAGCCGTAAAAATTGTTTGGTTCTAAGAAACATTTTAGCGAACAGGTGGTGTGCATTGCATCCCTCACAAAGCTTCGAACACGATGGAACTTGTATGGCCCCAAATCCAATGGAATTGAAAGGGCTTTGTTAACACTAACAGCACCTAGATCATCAAATGAGTGACACCAACCTTGAAATTTCCGAAACCCAATTAAATTAAATAAGGCATATCAGCTTCCCCTCTTTCTCTGTTCTTCCTCTCAATTCCTTTTGGCCTTAGCTTTTTCATGTGCCCATTTTTATTTCTATGTCTGCTGGAATTTTATCGATGGATTATGGACTTATGGTTAAGTAACAAGTAGGAGAGAATCATCGTATCTACCGGGAACCGTAAGGATCAATGTTTTTTTGAGGGGAACCATAAGGATCAATTAGACCCAGCATTACTTCGACCAGGGCGTTTAATCTGTTTTTTTTTTTTTTTTTTTTTCTTGGAAGGGAGAGAGTATGATTATTACTCTTTCTTTTACAAAATATTTCGTCACAAATACAAGTACAATATACTCATATACTCCTATATGGAAAAGGGAGAATTAAATTTAGGAACTAATATACCCAATATTTTAAGGTGTCAACACAAATCCATTTTTAAATGCAAGATTCCCTCTTATGATCATATATCTTTGGTGTACACGTTAGATAAACCGTTAATGTATAACCTCTTTTTCGCTCTCTAAATCCTAGCCTCGATCACAAGAGTGTTTTTCAACATGAGAATAGTTGTTTTGTTACCATTCTCGACCTATAATCCTTGTTTTATTGTTTTTCCTTGTTGTTTGCTTTAATTTTGGTGTTTTTATTTTGTTTTGTAAAACCCATGTCCCACATTGGAGGAATGTGATGATTGTAAATGGTTTATAAGCGAAATTGCTTAACGTAAATTCTATTTTACTAAATGCAAATATTTTTTTCTCAATACTCCCCAAAATACCCTTTGTATTTGTAAAACACCTTTTTCTTCTCTCTCAATACTCCACTATTATCATTCCCTCAAATCATAGTAAGAAATCTAAATTACAATATGGATGATTCCTTTAATGGATCCAACATTTTTGACCAAATTAATGATGATATTTAGATAAACATTAAAATTAGAAGTAGAAAATTTTAATTATTAATTAGGGTTTATGGGTGGTGGCCGGTGGCGTGGTGGCTGAGTGCGCAGTTCTTGGTCGCATGGTGGCTGAGTGCGCAGTTCTTGGTCGCGTGGTGGCTGGGGCGTTAAGCAGAGATGCAGAGGGGTGTCTGGAGGAAGTGAGAGAGAGAGGAGAATCGAGCAAAAACGGGTTTAGGTGGGCCGCGAAGGCGCAAACGCCGGCGAGAGAAACGACCACGGTGAGGGAACGATGTCGCCGGTGGGGGAAGGATGGTGGTGACTGACAGCCTGACAAGAGATGGGTTGACGCCGGTGACTCGAGGCCATGGGAGGGGTTGACGTCTTGACTATGGTGATCGACTGCGTATTTGGTTTCATTTTTTTTTTCTTTTTTTTTTCTTTTTCTGATTGGAAAAAGATTACTGAACTACGCTGTAGTTATGTTATTGTTAATGGTTTGTGGTTTTGGTGCCTTGATGATCGATGATGATGATGATCGATGATGATGATGGTGTGTAAACAACAGACCCAGAAAACAAGAAAGCCAAAGTGAGAAAGATGCGATCCAGGCCAGCACCATGCCCCATCCCTGCAATTCCACCACCCAAACGACAAAGGTGAGTGGTGATGTTAGGGGAGAATAGATGAATGACAGAGAGGGAGTGAAAATTGGTTGAGAGAAAAGGAAGGAAGAGAGGGAAATGGCTGAAAATTACTTAGGGGTATTGTGGGAAGTGGGGATTTACGTTTAGTAATTTGCGATTTACGTAGCAACCCCCTTTATAAGTGGCTCACCATTCACTAAGCTAAGCAACAAGGCCTTTTCTTTTTGGGCTTAAATGGTCCATTATATGGGTCAATTGGGGGATTTTCCACTACAATGGATTGTGTTGCAAAATAGTTGGGTTGAGTTGTTTCGTTCTATCCCTTTTTTTTGGGATTAAAGATGTTATTCAATCGATTACATTTTTGGATTTCTGCATGGTTTTGGAACCGTACATCAGAAACAAAATTAGTGAGTTGAAAAAGTAACTTTATACTGTTATAGATCTTTTATTGATAGAAATGATTATTGTTGTATATGTCTCTATTTGATTTAGCTATCAATAAATAATAATTCCTGCCCTCCCTATTTCCAACGCTAGAAAAATCTCTAAATGACAAAGCACAAAACATAATGTGGAAAATGACTTTAACACCTCAGGTTATAATGTCTACTTATGCCTTGTTCTCTTAAATGGAATGGTGCAGGACAGTGAGAAACTTAATGAAACGGTGTAGATAATGAAATAAAATTTAAGACAAAATGAAATACAGAATGCAGAAAGGAACGATATGATGATTTGGTTGCTGTTTTTTTTCTTAACATGCCTATTCAAATAGTACTCAACATAATCGTACCCTCATCACCCCAAAAGAAAGAAAAGAAAAAACAAAGAGCTCTTAAAAAGTTTTTTTTTCTCTCCCAAAGAATAACACACCCTAAAGATAAGTTTGACCTAAAGAATACACTCTAGTGGGGTTCAATTCAGTTCAGTTTAGTGTTGTTCATTTTAGTTCAGTTCAATTCAGGGTGCGTTATTTAGGATCGAACTGAACTTAACTGAGTTAAACGCCACTTTTTATGTGGGACAAACTGTATGTTTTTGAACTAAACACCATATGAACTGAACTGAACATTGTTGATGTAAATTGAAATAAAACTGACACCAGAACCCTATACTTAAATGTTACTCTCATGTTCATTGTACATGCTAATCCCTCTCTCATTTTGCTTTCTCTCTCCTTCACCTCACCCAATCTCTCTCCTCCACTCCTACATTCTCCAAATTAGATTTTTCTATGATACTGACATTAGGCAAAAATTTGTGCTTGTGTGGAATAAAAAACATGAGCAATTAATAATAATTCATATCTTGATCACCAGCTTATTCCAGTAATGAAGTACGTACCCTGCAAGCTAAGGCTGCACTAGAGTCTAGACAGAGCCCGAAATTATACAAAATGGGGTCATGCATCATGGTCCATGGACCGGGGAGTTGGGGAAACGCTATAAATAAGAAATGACTTCCTCCATTATTTAGTAAGGAATCAAAGCATAATTAAATTAATTGTTGGAATTATCCAGAGAGTGCCTGTGCATGTACGTACATTCCAGTAATGATCGAGGTTGATCCATTGAGAATTAAAATGGAGTAGAATAATACATACTGTATACGTAATATATATCGTCACAGTTAACTAATGTCATGCATATTGTTGGGTTTTTCTCTTTACTTAGAGACCACTTGATGTGGACTCTAACTTGACTATAACGCACGCGGAAACATAACTGTAAAGAACACAAGATATTAATGTGGAAAACCCCTCCTTGATATTGAGGGATAAAAAATCACGGGCTAAACTGTACTATACTTTAACTCGACATACTGAACATGGTGTTGGGAACATCCCAGAACACCTGACTGGACTGATGGAGCCGGGTACAAACCCCCCAATCACTCTCATTTCTTTTACCTTCTCCTATGACCTCTTTCATAGACCACAACTGAACTACAACTAGGTTACTTTAACCTAACTTGACTCCTAATACAATTAGGAAACTACTACTAAATAATATCTTTATAATACTATTCTTTTCTTAGCTATCATTACTTTCCTTAGAGTACTGTTATAAAGCTAACTAACCTAATACTAACTTTATGCTTTGCTGGACTATAGCCGTAGCTTGCTAGACAACAATCACTCATGATGGGCTTTGTTAATCATGATCCACACTTATACTTTGCTAATCGGCTTGCTGTAACAAATTGAGCGTGGACTTGGTCCAACACATATAAATACTCTTGTTCACATTCTTCATGCAATAATTATAATTAGCTCTGTCTGTCTCTCGATCCATCTCTGTGACGCGATGGAGCTTATTATAACAGTAATTTACATCTTCCCTTTGGTGTACATGTTTTACCTTATTTGCAAGGGAATAGTAGCAAAGAGAGATCAATGTTGTTACATGCTTCATTATGAGTGTTTCAAGCCCCCAGAGGATAGAAATCTAACCCCGGAATTAGCTGCAACAATTGCATTCCGCAACAAAAGAATAGGCATTGAGGAGTTCAGATTCCTCTTGAAAACAATGGTCGGCTCCGGCATAGGAGATGACACATCCCTAAAACCGTCCTCGAAGGCCGAGAGGAATGCCCGTCTCTCTCCCGCGCGCGACTCCTTGCCCGAGCTCGATGAGATCATGTTTGACACCCTGGACAAGCTCTTTGATAAGTCGGGGATCTCCCCACATGATATCGACATCCTCGTCGTTAACGTCTCTCTCCTCTCTCCTTCTCCCTCCCTTATTTCCAGAGTCGTCAACCGCTATAAAATGCGGGACGACATCCGGACGTACAATGTCTCCGGCATGGGCTGCAGCGCCAGTATTATTGCCGTCGATATTGTGCAGCAACTCTTCAAAGTTCACAGAAACATGAATGCCATAGTGGTGACCACAGAATGCATGGGATCAGACTGGTACATGGGTGTGGAGCGATCATTCCTACTTTCCAACTGCCTGTTTCGCGCAGGCGGCTGCTCAATGCTCTTTACAAACAAAAGAAGCCTGCAACACCGAGCTTTAATAAAGCTCAAACACTTAGTAAGAACTCATATTGGTGCTGATGATGAGGCATCCAAGTGTTGCTATGGAGAGGAGGATAACAAAGGGTATGAAGGTTTTCGCCTCACAAAACACCTTCCTAAGGCCGCAGCTCAAGGCCTAACAGAGAACCTCAAGGTCCTCGCCCCTAAAATCCTCCCTCTAACGGAGTTGTTTCGTTACCTAGGTTTATCTCGTATTTTTTCTACTACATACTCATAAGGGTTTGAATCTCAAGGCTGGTGTCCAACACTTTTGCATACATCCGGGGGGAAGGGCGATTATCGATGGTACCGAAAAGGGTTTGCAGCTTAGCAAATACGATGTGGAGCCTTCTAGAATGACACTTTATAGATGGGGTAACACCTCCTCAGCTGGTTTCTGGTATGTTTTGGGTTACATGGAAGCTAAGAAAAGGCTAAAGAAGGGGGATAAGATCCTCATGACGAGCTTCGGAGCAGGGTCCAAATGCAACAATTGCTTGTGGGAGGTGATGAAAGACTTAGGAGATAGAAATGTATGGGACGATCGCATTGATACTTATCCTCCTAAGACTACTATAAATTCTATTATGGAAAGGTACAACTGGATCAATGATGAGATAATGAACTATGTTAAGCTCCACTCACTAAAAAAAAATCAAAATTTAGCTGTGGATTCTAACTACAGAAAAAAGTCCGTAGTAAAATTAGTTGCGGAAAATTTTCCGCAGCTAATTAGTTACGGAAAATTTTCCGCAGCTAATTAGTTACGGAAAATCAACTTCCACAGCTAATTAGTTGCGGAATGTTTAATTTCCCTAGCTAATGAAGTTTTACAAAAGTTAATTAAAATTTAGCTGCAGAATTAATTAATTCCGTCGCTGAAGACAATTTTTGGCTACACTGAAATACGTGTTAAGTATATTGCAATGCCTATTATATTGAGAACATGTCTTGTAGCTTGGTGGTGGAGATCACTCTTCCCTACGCGGGCTTGCACGGTTCGAATCTTACTAGGAGCAATAATGCTCCGTAGCCTGATTTTAATCTCCTCAATTCGTGGGGACCATGCGTCAGCACATGTGAAGGAGCCAGCATTGGGGGGGGCACGCGTCAGCAAGTGGGGGGACTAATTAGCGATTTAATTTTATTTTTTTTTAATTCTCAGCGACGGGAATAATCTATTCCGCCGCTGAGCCCTGCGTCGGACTCCTTCAGTTCCACAGCTGATCTCAGCTATAGATTGCTTTTCGCCGCGGTTTTCGCTTAGCGTCGACCATTTTTGCGGCCGATGATTCCCGCCGCTGACCCCGCAGCTACCAACTTTTAGCTGCGGTTTTTAGCTGTCACCGGCGGTTAAATTCGGCAACCGTTTCCCGTTTTTTTTTTGTAGTGACTAATAATAAATTTGTTTATCATAATTGGGATTAAATCCCTATATATTATTGTTTGTTAACTAAGTAGTTATTAGGCTTGTGTTGCTTGCTTGTTCTACATATAGATAGCATCACTATGTGTTATGTGTTAAATTACATTACATGCGTGATGTGTGAGTGAGTTACTTTGAATTTAATTAAGGTTGTGGATAAGAATATAATTAGGCTCCAAATGTTAAGTGTTGGTACTTTCTAAGCTGTCTCATTAATTTCCTCTTTTCATGTGGTTCTATATTTAGGCTCTCTTTGGTTCTATATGTGTTAAATAATTGTTGGTGTAAAATGTATTTTCATTCACATTTTTCGTTGTTTGGTTACAATGGAAAATAATTTTTCTAAAAAACTGTTTTTTTTTTAAAATTAAAATTTACATAGATCTTGAAAATTTAGGTAGATTAAAAAAAATCACCTCAAACGCATAATAGAGTCAAAAATTATATTTAAATGAAGAATAAAAACAATATTAAGAAAGTGACACGAAAGTTCGACCCGAGGGCCGATCAAGTCGGTGCAGGTTTGATTTTATGCCCTGAAGTCCCGATAACCAAACTCGATAATTAAGTCCACGTGCTTTGGGGATATTGTGTCCCACCAACGAAAAAACCATTTTACCTTCTTCTTGAAAGGAAAATATTTTCACCTATATAGGTGAAAAACCATTTTCCCCTGAAAACTATTCTTCTTCTCATGGTAAATCAAACAATGAAAAATGGTAAAACTGTAACCAGAAAACTGTTTTCACCCCAACCAAGCGGAGTTTAAATCAATCATATGGATTATTGCAAATGAACAAATGCCACTACATAAATATAAGCAAGGAAGAGGCTGACTTTTTATATATGGTCACAGTTAACACGCTTGAGTTTTAGACGCGTTCCTGAATCCTGAGGGCCTATTGTAAAACACCTTTGAAATTGTGCAGTTGACTCATGACTATGGTTTGATCTGCAAGTTCGGCATTTCATTCTCTATTTTGTATTCATCTCACATTTTTTTTCATTTTATTTTTCTCCATTAAGTAATTTGTACTCATATACTTTCTGTCACCCCCATACCTCATACCTTCTCCAAGATACAAGGATAGACGAAAATTCAGATGAAAGTTTCAAAAATTGTTGGATCCCATATTTCTTCCAACCTTCTCCCTCATTCACCAATACAAATTATACTAGGCGTAATAGTAATACTACTAATTTTCTACGGAAGAAATATTCATACAGTTGATTAGGTAGCACCACGCACTGTCATATATGCATCTATGGCGTTGTACATACTCACTACTATATATATTGCCCAAGCTCTTCAACCAAATACCCATCAATCCATCATCTCCGAATCAAACAATTCACAGCACTCCCATCGAAAAAAGAAAAGAAAAGAAAAAATTGACAGTACATATTCTCTTACAGAAATATCCCCTCCCTGTTCTAATAATTTAGGAGTACATACTCTCACTTTATCTAGTTTTAAGTTTCTCCATGGCAAGCAAAATGGAGACCGCCAAATCGGTGCTGTCAACACTGGGCTCGGTAGCCGCGGCCACAATGGTGGCTCGGTCCATCATCAACGATTTCCTCCCCAGCGAGGTACACAACTACCTCTTCTTGGGGGTTCGTAAGTTCTTCAGCCACCTGTTCTCATCGGACATCACCATGATCATTGACGAGTTCCATGGCTTAGAGAACAACCAGATATCTGAGGCTGCCGAGCTCTACTTAGGAGAAAGAACCAAAAGTAGTACTTACTCTTCTACCTCTACCTCCACCTCCACCTCCACGGCCCGTTGTATTAAGGTCAGCAAGTAGGAGAAGGAAAAGGCGATCCAGGTCAGCATAGAGCGGGACGAGGAGATGGTGGACGAGTTTGAAGGGGTCAAGTTCCGGTGGGTCCTACATTGCGACCACATCGAGTCTGGGTATAACCACCATCGCCACAGTAGGGACATGAACTCCAGGCTCAAGTCTGAGGTCCGGTCCTTCCGCCTAACCTTCCACAAGACAAGCAAATTCAAGGTCATCAATGACTACCTGCCCCATATATTAAAACAAGCCGAGCTTCTCAAACACGCTACGAAAATAGTCAAATTGTTTACTGCAAGTGACTACTATCGGAGCTCTATTACCTTGAACCACCCAGCCACATTCGAGACCCTGGAAGTGGACAATGAGCTGAAGCAGCTGATTGTCAACGACCTAGAGAGGTTTGTGGAGAGGAAAGATTACTACAGGCGTGTGGGCAAGGCGTGGAAGAGGGGTTACCTGTTATATGGATCTCCAGGGACCGGCAAGTCCAGCTTGATTGGTGCCATGGCTAATTACTTAAATTTCGACATCTATGATTTGCAGCTCGCTGGGGTGGATGGTGATTTGGAGCTTCGGACTTTGTTGCTTGGGACAACGAATAAGTCCATATTGGTGGTGGAGGATATTGACTGTTCCATTGACTTGAAAAACAGAGAAGCTACTGGTGATGACGATGATACTGATCTACCTGCTGGGGAAAAACAGGTAACATTATCGGGACTACTTAATTTAATTGATGGCTTGTGGTCGAGCTGTGGGGATGAACGAATCATCGTATTTACGACGAATCATAAAGAGAAGTTGGATCCTGCTTTGGTACGTCCAGGGCGCATGGATATGCATATTCACATGTCTTAGTGTACACCTTGCGGCTTTAAGATCCTTGCTAAGAACTATCTTGGCATAAAGCATCATGACCTTTTGTACATATTGAAAAACTTATCGAGGAGGTAGAAATCACCCCTGCAGAAGTAGCTGAACAGTTGCTAAAACATGATGAATCTGAGGCTGCACTTGGAAGCCTGCTTCATTTTCTCAAGTCGAAGAAGATTAACAATGAAGAAGCCATTGCTAAGAAACTGGAGACAGAGATAAAGTCTGAGGCCAACGAAGGAAAAGTAGAAGAGTTAAACAAAACTGATGTGGAGGGTGAGACTACATAACAAAATCACCCTCTCTTGCATATGTGATTTTCCAAATTTTCGCGGGTACAGTCTGTACTCTGTACAGAGGGATGCGATTAATGCGAACAATAAGAGCACGAATATATGATCCAACTAAATTTAAAATCAGGAAGTTAAGGAAACTGGATTTATGCAAGTTCCTTCCTTAAGTTGTAAATCATTTAATTAATTTCGTCCCTAATACAAATCATTTTAGTTTGTAGTAGGAAAGTATTTAGTTTGTTATGGAATGAAATTGCCCAAACCCAAACCTTATGTTTGGTAGGGTCAATTTGAATTTGATACTCATACTGATCAGTAGATATTAGATAGAGGTATCAGATTGAGCTTCATTTCTGAATTCTAAAATTCAATCACAGAAACACATCTGATTCAGTGCCATTTTGAATTATGAACAAGCCCAATCAAAACAGCTGGAATATGAGATTACCACAAAAGTCAGGGACGTCAATCTTAGTGTCCGTTTGGCCTACCTTCTAGCAACTTCTCCTTCTCCTCCCAAATTTGTTCTTGGTCACTCCCTTTTTATCCACTTCCCCCTCCGTTTCCAACTTCTAAGAAGTTGCAATAAAGCTACAATTGGACTAGAAGGAGAAGTTACAAATTGTAGCTTCTCCTTCTCCATCCACTTCTAGCTTTATTTTAACTTCTTAGAAGTTGGATATGGAGGAGGGAGTGGATAAAAGGGGGTGAACAAGAACAAATTTGGAAGGAGAAGTTGAATTTGTGGGAGCTAGGCCAAACGGGCCCTTAATCTTGATCAAAGATAAATGTTACTTACAAAATCTCCTGATAAAACTACAACATGCCAGGGCCAAATTCTCCGCTTCGGAAAGAAGCGTTGAGGTGACCAGAAACATATAGCTCCATGTGTTCGACTATTCGTAAGTATCTTAAACTCACTAAGGTCAGTCGCCTCATAAGAGTCCATATGTATACATGGTTGTTTCTTTGATCTTATATGTATCAGCAGGTTTTGTGTGGACTTAGTCCACCGTGAACCAAGTAATTTTGAGGGGTGGCTCCAGGTAAAGTAGGGGGTGGCTCCAGGTAAAGTCAATTAAAGTAATGGGTGACTCCAAGTGAAGTAGGGGTGGTGCCAAGTATAAATTTGAGGGGTGGCTCTAGGTGAAATAGGGGTGGCTCCACTTTTAGAAGGGGTGGCTCCAGGTGAAGTAGGGGATGACTCCAATTATTGGTCCACCATGGACTAAGTCCACACAAGTTTTCGTATATATGTATACATGAGTTTAATCAATCTCCCCCGTTTTAATAGATCATGAAATGTTTTTTCTATTGTGTACTTGTGCTAGTTATTTAGAGAGTGGACTTACTGGTTGTCTTTGGTGAATTAATGTTTCTTCTTTGTTTGATTTCTTTCAATATTTCCAAACATTCTGCCTTCATTTTATTACCAGGATTTTAGCTACTGGTATCAGCAGTCTGATAGTTTGATTAGTTTCTTTACGTTTTTTGTTCTGTTTTGCTATGAGTTTTTCCCCCAATGAAAACATAGTAGTGTAATATTCCTATGTTGTTACCTTATAATTCAGACTTGTTCATGATTTTTACACTTTTACTGTTCATGATTCACCATCAATCTCTACTATGATTCACCTGAAGAGTCCACCAAATGAATAAGCTAATTTGATAATGCATTTTCTGAAACAACAAGCACATATTTAGTATGAGGATAAAAGCCTACACTTTACAGCAGCTTTAGGGGATGGAGATTCTTACCATAACCATTGAAAAGGAGACATAAAAATTGCATGGTTCTAAGAAACATTTCATCGAACGGTTGGTGTGCATTACATCCCTCGCAAAGATCTACGAATTGGAAGACTATAGAACTTGTATGGCCCCAAATCCAATGGCATTGAAAGGGCTTCGTTAACACTAACAGCACCTAGATCATCAAATGAGTGACACCAACCTTGAAATTTCCGTAACCCAATTAAATAGAATAAAAAAGGCATATCACCTTCCCCTCTTTTCTCTCAATTTCTTTTGCCCTTCGCTTTTTCATTTGCCCACTTTTATTTCTATGTCTGCTGGAATTTTATCCATAGATTATGGTTAAGTTGCGGAGAGGAGCGAATCATCGTATTCACCGTGAACCATATTTGGATCAATTAGACCCATCGTTACTTCAACCAGGGCGTACATACAAATTTTTATATACTCCCAGCTCCACGGAGCTTCGTGGAGCTGGGATAGCCGGATGAAGTCCACGCGCAGGAGAGAGGGAGAATGGGCAGGAGAGAGAAAATGGGTGAAGGAGAGAGAGAATGAGAGAGGCTTCATGGTGCTACATGAAGATGGGACTATGATTGAGCTACTGGGGCGTACAAGACCAGAGACTATGATTATTATTGACCTTCTTCTTTGTTTTTTTTAATGAAAAATTATTTAATTAGATTAAAATGCAATAATTCAACCAAAGCGCACCACATCAGGTGTTGAATCGTCGAATGATATGCCTTTTGTGCGATTTGGGGCGAAAATATTCACTTTCGTTTTGGAGCCTCCCAGAGGCCCAAAAAACGTGGATTGTAGCTTTCGTTTTTGGCTTCCGGGAGCCTGGAAGTCATTTTTGTCCAAACTTCTCCGGGGAGTCTATCATGACCCTAAAGGACCCTAAGTGACCCGGGAGAGTCATCTGGATCACCGAACTTCGATAACACCCATGTCTTTTGTGTTCCGGCCCTTACATTGGTATCCCGTAAAAATCCTTACAAGCCTATCAGGGACCCGATAACGTATCCCGGGGGCCTCTTATGTTCCCTAAGGGTGTCCCGCGCGATGTGGTGCGAAAATATCCACCTTCGTTTTGAAGCCTTAAGAAAACCCAAAATACGTGGATTATAGAATTTGATTTTCGGTTTTGCGAAGCCTGATTTCCGTTTTTGCCCAAATATCTCTGGGGGATCTATAGTCACTCTAGAGGACCTCCGGTGCCTGTGGACGGTCATCCGGGTCCCCAAACATTGATTTACCCATGGGACATGAGACTTGGGACATGGGACTTGGGACATGGGACTTGGGCGTTGGGATACAGTACATGTGACATGGGTAGACCTGTCAATTGGGTCGGGCGGGTCGGGTTCGAGTTCGGGTCATGTCGGGTTAGGGTCACAGCGGCTCGGGTCATTTCGGGTTCGGGTTGAGAAATGCTCGACCCTGACCCACTGTTGTCGGGTTCGGGTCGACCCACCGGGTCGAGTGACCCAATAATATATTTTTTTTCTTTCGTTAATTATATAGCCAATTTATGCTTTCAAAGGGTATATTTGCCAATTTATACCTTGTATTAACTACGTACGTATATTTTTACACGTTTTGGTATGTATATACGACTATATGATATTCTTTATATATTTTTTAATTGTTCGATAAGTTGTGTATTATATTTCCGTTCATTTTAGCGTAGTTAAAAGCAAAATTTCTTATTTTGAGAGAGCAAATAGGTAGAGAAAAAGTTAATAAAAGCAAAAAAAAAAAAAAGGTTTTATCTCTTTTTTAGGAAATTTTAGTCGAGCTTTTTGTTTATAATTACAAATTGTTCTATTTTTCGAGTCAAATGGGTCGACCCACTAACTGGTCGGGTTTGACCCAAAAACACCGGGTTAATCGGGTTCGTGTCAAACCGGGTTTCGGGTCGGAAAATCAGTGTCAGGACCTGAAAAAACGGGTTGGGTCGGGTAGGATTTTCGGGTCGGGTCGGGAATTGACAGGTCTAGACATGGGCCACCCAGATTTTGTTTCAATAAATTTTTGATGTACTTAGTTCATTTCAATCCTTTGTCCACCATAATAATATTTGGTGGATGAACTGTATAACAAAATATTCTCAAGTATGTTAATAAAACGCTAATAATCGTTTCCTAATAAGCACTCCATCAAATATAGATCAAAGTTTAAAGTATGACTAATCATAATAAGTAGAACTATAATGCAACAAACAATGTCATTTAAGGGTAGATACCTCTAACTTTTATAGAGGCACCACAAGCCAATGAATGACCTTTTTTTTTTGTCAAAGGATAATACACAACCAGTGAATGACTATTACCATGACTTGAGGGCATCCTCCCTCTCCCCAACATTTTAATATTTGCCCTAAACAAATTAAGAGTCAGGCTGCGAATGAATCTCTCCAAATCCCGCCTTGGTGTTATTTCAAATTTATTTACTAGTTAATCATAAATTGGCACCAATTTAAAAAAGAAAATAAAATTATTACAACAAAGTTAGAAGTAAGGCAACCTATCAGAAAATATTAAATTAAAAAAAAAAAAAAGTTAAAGCTTTCCGAGCATGATACGAGCATACACACTAGCTGGACATACATTAAAAGTAGTCATTTCATTTAGTATGAAAGACATTTGATTTGCTAGGGAGGGTTGGTTTTTTGTGCACGAGGGTAAAGGTACATAGGTGGGTAAAGATTGGTTCTATGAGTAGTACGATCCTCGAAGAATTTACTACCTGTTGAATATGTTTTACTCCGTAATTGCTATTGCTGGAACACAATTCCATGTAAAGATTGGTTCCATAAGTAGTGGTTAATAGTGAGTCTCTGGGTAAATTAGGTTCTAGCAAATCTCTCATTTCTTATTGTAAAATTTATTTATTGTACTGACTTCTATACCTTTCTTAAACAAAAAAAACAAAAAACAAACACAAATCCATAGTAATTTCAGCGTTATGTTGGTTCTTAGCCAAAAATTCTAGTCTAGAGTATGAGCATCAATGATCTTAAGCTGCAAAACATGATGTGGTTAAGTCGATCACATACTATCAGGTCGGATGCATCCATCATCCACACTTTTGAAGTGTGGTAGCGCGTGGGCTAAATATGGGTCAAATTAAACTATCCCGCCGCACATATATGAGAGCGTTTATAATATAAAGGAGGTTCCAACTCAAAACCAATTGGCAATGGGTGGAGTAACTCCACTAGTTATAAACACCTCAAGGCACTATTTCTTGACCAATGTGGGACAAACCACTTCAATAATTTTTGATTGGGCATTGCTAATATAGGTGTGTTCTTTTCAGTTATTGGACCTTACTCAATCAGTAAAAATAAGTGGCAAGACCCTACTCAGCAATTATTGAGAATCAGTGGCTAGACCTTATTGAATCAATGAAAATTAGTGGCAGGATCTTACTCAATCAGTGAAAATCAGTGGCAAAACCCACATTCCTACTCACAGAATCAGTGGCAGGACCTTATTGAATTAGTGAGAATCAGTGCATGGAAGCACCTTACTGAATCAGTGATAATCAGTGGGATGACCTTACTCAATCAGTAGCGGCTAGCGGGATCTTACGTCAATCAATAAGAATCAGTGGAAACACTACAACAGAAATTGCCTCTTATAACGCTTATTTTGATACATACATAGCGCTTTTGAGCGTTATCTAGGCTGACGTTATTAAAGGGGTTTTCAAAAAAAGCGCTATGTATAATGTCCCAACAATAGCGCTTTTATTGAAAAAGTGCTATGTATGTATCATTTCACATAACGCTTTTTAAAAAAAGCGCTATGTATATGCACAATATTCATAACGCTTTTTTTTACAAGCGCTATTGTGGAGTTGTTGTTTTTTTTTAAAAAAAATTATAAAACTTTAGGTTAAAATTACGTTTGAACGTTAGACAATCCTTTTGATTCATCCATGAAGAACCTGTATATGAACATCTCAAATGCTCAAATTTGATTCCATTGAAAATGAAGCTCATACAAAAATTACATCATTTCCGTCGAAGATCAAGTTAGTATACAGGGGAAGGTACTAAAACACTAAGTGCAAACCAAAACAAACCATGAGTATCATCTAAACCAAGAAAAACATATCAAGTACATCCAAAAGCATATTTTCACCATTAATCTCTATCTTCATTTCTCCCGGCATTAGAGTAAAACATATGTGAGCAGTTTACTGCAAAAGAAACATCAACAGTAAAAGCAAGTTAGGATACGGATACAGAAATAAATGCCCAGAGATTAATCAGAGACTGCAACAAGGCCTAAGAGACATTTTTAAACACAGATCAGGCAGCAGGTTGTTAAACAGATTTAAGCTAGGCATAAAAACACATAAGATCATCGCTTAGCTCAGAGCTTAGGCAAACAACACTGAACATTTATTTTTTCTTGACTGTCAGGTAATGACATTTGCAAATAACATTAACAAGAAAAAATAGAGTACTCACTTCCTAGGATAACAGGAGAGCACTTGATTAGCAGTGTTCTCTGTGACAGTATCTGTGAATATCGAAACAAAAGTTACAAACATGTTATCAGCCAAGAGCGGGGTGGGGGGGGGGGATTTGCCAAACATGACCCATTGTTACAAATTAGTATGGAAATAAATGACATCAGCTCAAATCCAGTAACTACAAAAAGGCACTCAGATGGAACATAATGTAATCCAAGAAGAACAAAAAAGACATTTCCAAAGCAACACAAAACAGAGAGTATATGTTAAGTTACTTTTCATCTCTTCAAATCGGCAATAAACTTTTCTCCAATATCCCCGTATATACATTTACTACTGTTATAGCAAAATAAGTAGAAATAACATACCTAAGCTGTGAAATAGAGTTATTGATATTGCTTGCTTTTTTTAGCCGCTCTCTAACTGCACCAGCTAATGACCCAACAAGATCTTGGATTGAAGATACTTAGACCATATGACATGCTGTACAAAAATAACAGATTTAACCACAATGCATATAACGCTAACTATAAGCGATACAATAACAACTCAATTTAACCACAATGCCTTTTACTATACAACACTATGACTATGCCTTTATCTGTAGTGATTTCTTGGGGGACCAACCCTCACCCACAAGAGATGCCTGAGCAAATGTGTCATTCATAAACAAATGATGAGGTAATGCCATGTCGACAAAGAATATATAATAATTGCATGCAAAGTAATGGGCATAAGCCTGTTCGATGAAACTCAATACCACCAACTTATGATACTAGGATGAAAGGACTGACTGCAACTAGCTGTCTCAACAAATTAACCAAACTGCTGGCAGTTTGTTCTTTTCTTTTTTAGATAACATGGGTGTCCAAGTTTTGCTTGACTAATCCCAAGGGTCCTGAAGTTAACGACCAGGACAATCTCCAGTGGCCCTAAGGGGACTCAAACCTGGGACCTCTGGAATATATCTCAGAGGTCTTACCATGCTGAGCTACCCTCACGGTTCTGCTGGCAGTTTGTTATGTCGCTAAATCTCTGCCAGCACAGAGAACCTCACATGTTCTCCCTATTTTAGAGGCGAAAATTGCAAAAGACTGAAAGAGTTGTACTCTCAAGAACTGAAAGTTTTCCAAACATGATGTGCACCAGGAACTCCAGAGGTTATGGGCTTCAATCTCTCTCGACACGAGATTTAACATAAGCTAACTGCTAATTGCTAACAGCTAAAAGTATAAAACATGCACAGAAAATTGCAAATTCTATAAAAGAAGAAAAGGTACCTGCATACTCGTGTGCTATTCAATAAGCTACTCTTCTATTTCTTCATTTTTTTTATATGGTCCCTGTATTTTGTTGTATTTTCTTTTCTTTTCGATAGTTAATGTTTAGAAAATCTATATGATGCTCCTATCTAATCTTAAGTGATAACCAATATGTAGTGCGCTTGTTTTGTTTCATATGCCTCACGAATTCATTCAATAGTATGCAGGAAGTCTATGCTTTTCTTAATGCAATAGCAGTGAGCATGGGCTCATGAGTTTCTTAAACCTATTAAACATCATCAAGCTGTATTGTACATGATTGTGAGTTCTCTTTTCGTCAACCATCAGGTATGCAATTCATTCAAGAGAGTCATGGTGACAAAGGACTAATGGAGTGACTATGTGGATTCATGCAACTCAGAACGATTTCCAAGCTCTGTACGGCTGTACCACCCATATAACTTCAAAACAACAGGTTTCCAGCAACTCAAAACCCAACACGATAAAGATGAAACATAAAAATAGCAGGAACCTTATAGACTTCACTGAATCACGCAATAGATTGTTTCAATCTCTACCCAGAAACCCCATGTCCCCAAAAATAGAAAGAAAGAATAACTTATCACCGTTTCTGTTGGAAACCTAAGTTCTAATTTCACGAATTGAAACCACGAACCAAATGAACAATTGATAACAACCGCCAATCAATAACTTATTAATTGTGACAATAAGAGGACTATATCAGATCAGAGAACTTACCTCAAGAAATAAAATACGAAGGAAATTCATTAAATTTTTGGTGACAGATCAAAACCCACGCAATTTCTACTCACAATTTTGCACAAACATAATCGAATTGAAATGCCACGACAATAATCAATAAACTACAAATGTAGCAATTGAATCACCTTTATGGCTATATGGATCAGGGAAACTTCAGATTACCTTGGATTGCTCAAATACACGTCGGAACTTCAGAATACCAATAACTCGCCCAGATGGTGAGGAAGAAGAATCCGCAGGCGAGCTCCGAATCCTGACCCAGATTCTTCAAATTCGAACACATGAACAAACCAGAATAGCCTAGAAAATCACTCACGAAACTCAGTTCGTGCTTTTTGCGACTCAGCTTCAAAATCCCCAAAACTTAGGGTTTTCCGGTGTTGAAGAAGACGGTGGATGATTTTTCCAGATCTAAAACATGGTAGTTGTGATGGTGGACGGGGGTGTGGAGAGAGAGGTGAGGCAGGGTAGTTACTGTTTGAGTGTTTGGGGAGAGAGAGAGAGATAGAGGAGAGGGAGAGAGACATAGCGAGAGAAAAATTAATTGGGAAGAATGGGCTGCATTTACTTGTCGAAAAAAAAGCAAGTCTAGGAAAGGAAATACGTTCAGTTGAGTCATAGCACTTGTTAAAGAAGTGTTATGATAGTCATAACCAATATCTTCGAGCTTTTCAATGAAGCGTTTTACTGTCTTCAAGCATAGCGCTTTCCTAAAAAGTGATATAGCTGGACCCCTATACATTTCCAAAACTCTTGAACAATAATGCTTTCATCTAAAGCGTTATATTTCAGGCGTTATTAGAGGTCATTTTTGGCGTAGTGAAATAAGTGAAAAAGAACGCACCCTATATATTCTCTGATATTTGGATATATCTTGCTTATCCTCTTGTGTGTACTAGAGGTCTAGAGCAAGGTGACGTTCTCTTCCACCAAAACACAGTGACATTTTTTCTTCACAACTGTCCAAAAGAGATTGGGGAAGGCAGCATAATGAAAAGGATATACGCACTTGTTGTCTGTAGGTGACATGCATGCATGATCTCGCTCTGAATTTCAATGTATACCAATTCGAACTTTATTGCTCAGAAAGAAGCCAAAACGACTTGCATTTGCAGTTGCTACCGTCTTGGCTCTATTACCTTGTCGCCATCCTCCCCTTCAAAACTTTCCTTTTCTATCTCCACTTCCTACAGTTTAACGCTTTCTCTGTCTCCTTTCAATCTCCACAAATCAACAAAAAAAAATCTATTGTAATCTCAATGTAGGCCCATCATATACTGTAATTATTTGTATCTTGGACTCTTGCCTCGAAAAGACTCCCAACTCGCAAGGAAATCAAAACACAGTTAGTACCACATTTGGAATTTTCTTCATCCAAACACCCCCCTAATACGTTTCCATCTTCATGTCATAATCCACTAGCACCAAGCTTGTTGGCCCAAGGATATCTCTCTCATTTTTACGGTTTCCGGCTAATTTCTTTGGCCCGAACTCTGCAAATGACTTGGGCACCTAGCTAATGTTAATACACGTACATGCAAAATGACTTTAAGCACCAAGCTTCGGGTAAAAAAAAAGAAGCTCTACGGTAATTAAAGAGCAAGTCTTGTGTGAGACCAACAACTTACTGAAAAATGGTTAGGGTCACTATTTAAGTACTCACTTACACGAAAAAGACTTAACTCGGTCATCATTACTCATTTACTGCTTTAGTGCAAATTATATACTAATATAAGTGTCTGTGTTAGTCTTTGTTTTGATTTCAAAGTCCACCACAAGACCACCAAAACTCTGACACATACATACGACCAAAACTACACCGAAATTTCAACTAGCAGACACTAGCAAACTCCAGCCAGCTTCTGAATCCAACAAAAAGATCATACATCAAAATTCAGTAGAATCATTACGCACCAAAATATAAAAAGAAGTCTTACTAATCTAATTAACTTTGTTTTCAAACGTATTCGTGGCATACTAATCCACTAACTTAGTAGGACATTCAAAGATAGGTTATACTCTAAACAGCGACTAGCAAATAGTACGAATATCAAGTCTTAAAAAAGAAAGCGTTACTATTCTAACTTTGGTTCCATACATATTCATGGAGATGTAGAAGAAGATAGAATGGAGTATGAATAAAAAAAAACTCATTGGCTAAGAGAAACCAATAAATGAAGGGAATGTGGAAAGAACAAGGAAAAACAACTACAGTAGTAATTTCTTTGGCTTCCACTTTCCACTCCCCTACCCCTTGCCCGGTCTTTGCCTCTTTCAAAGAACATACTCCCAATTCCACGTTATCCACTTCCACTATGACGTTACATAACCCGGCCCAGCTACTTGGAGTGGGCCTACTTAAACCAACCTTAAATACCCCCCTACAATCCTTCACTGCATGCAAGTCCTCCTATAACGACCACACCATGTCTTACTCGTACCAAATCCCAACCCAAATGCCAAGCGCATCCACACTTTTCTCAGCCTATGCCTCCATCTCCGCCTTAGCAATGCTCCTCCGCTCTATCATCCACGAGTTCATCCCCGCCCCCATCCGCGATTTCCTTTTCTCTCTCCTCGCTCGCCTCTTCCACCGCAAGCCTAGCCATCTCACTCTCATTATCGAACAGACTCATGCTGACGGCTTTAGTCGCAACCAAGTCTATGATGCTGCTGAGGTTTACCTCAGCACCAAACTCACTACTCCCTCAACTAACATCCTTAAGATCAGTAAAACCCCCAAGGACAAAACCCTCACTGTCCGTTTCCACATGGGTGAAACAATCCATGACTCCTACGAAGACATTTCCGATCTCCGTTGGCGTTTCGTCACCGTTAAGCCTCCAAATTTAAAACGTGGTACGGGGAGCGGTGACAATGACGATGTAGCTTCTACCGAGAGCGAAAAGCGTTACTTTGAGCTTACACTTAACAAAGACCACAAAGATAGGGTCATTAATTCTTACCTACCATACATTGTATCAAAATATAATACCATGTTGGAAGGTGAGAGAACATTGAAGCTATGTACGCTTGGTGGGCCCGGCCGTGGTTTTAGTGGCTATGATCTCCATTGGGAGTCCGTCAACCTACAACACCCTTTCACGTTCGAGACCCTAGCCATGGACCCTGATCAGAAAAATGTCATAAAGGAGGACCTTGATCGATCTTAGGCCGTAAGGAGAGTTTTACAAGAGGGTGGGCCGGGCTTGGAAGAGAGGCTACTTGCTTTATGGGCCTCCTGGGACTGGTAAGTCCAGTTTGATTGCAGCCATGGCTAATTATCTTAGGTTCGATATTTATGACTTGCAGCTTGGGAATTGGATGAAAGATTCGGATCTTAGGAGGTTGTTGCTTGCTACTGCTAATCGATGCATTTTGGTGATTGAGGATATTGATTGTAGTGTTGAATTTAAGGGCCGTAATGATCACAATAATGCCGGCCATGATAACACTAATATTACTAAGCGTCAAGATGTTCAGGTACGCTCACCAACCCTGCTTAATTATTACTTCTTCTTTGTTTTTAGTGAGAGTAGTACGTAATTTGACATTGATATTCTTAGCAAATAATTATAATTAGTTTTAAGTAATTTTGGTTTATAGATGATATTATTGATTTTGTTTCTCATCTATCGTCTTAGTAGTGTTTCTTGCGAGTAATATGGTAGTTCATGAATTAGCGTATGTGTGATTTTTGAGAATTAGGGTCAATAGTGTTATTCCTGAGTTTTGTCCTTCATAGCAGATAATATTGTTGTTTGATTGGAGTTTAATGAAAAGATCGGTGAGAGGGTGACCGATGAACTGTAGTCTTTCTCTCAATAGGTTAAAAAGTTAAATAGTTGATCATTAATGTTAACAAATCCTAATTATCTTAGGAACAAAATTTTTGAATATTCTTTTATCATTAATGTTTACACATGCTAAGATTATACAATATTCTCATTTTGGCTATTAAAGAAATAAAAAAATTGTTTGGTTTATGATAGACCAAAAAATTAAAAAAATAAGCACTAGTATCTTTGGTTCACGGTTGATCAAGTCTGCTCAAGACAAATTAGCCATTAAAATAATGTTGGGCTAATTTGTGGATGTTTGCAGTTGACACTATCAGGATTACTTAACTTCATTGACGGGCTGTGGTCCAGTTGTGGGGACCAACGAATCATAATCTTCACAACAAATCACAAGGAGAAGCTTGACCCGGCGTTACTACGGCCTGGGCGAATGGATATGCACATTCACATGTCGTATTTGACGATCCAAGGCTTTAGGATTTTAGCCTCAAACTATTTGGGCCTTGAGGGCCCACATAGCCTTTCTGGTGAAATTGAAAAATTGATTGAGAGCATGAATGTGAGCCCAGCTCAAGTAGCTGAGGAGCTAATGAGAACTGAAAATGTTGACAAGGCTCTTCAAGGAGTTCTTGAGCTTCTTAACAAGAAGAAAAACAATGAGATGGTGATCATGGAAAATGAAAACGCTAATGGTGTTTGTCAATCAAATGGCTTAAATAACGGCACAAAATCTAGAGTGTTGAGCTTCTTACCAAGAGGAAAAAACAAGGAGATGGTGATCAAGGAGAATAAAGACGCGAATGGCCAAATGGGTAATTGAAAAGTATAGCTAGGGGGCAAGTATTAAATAAGACTATAAGAGTAAAAACTAGTTTGGGTTTTCCGTTTGTATCTGCAGGGTTTAACTTTCGTAAATGTTACTAATGCATCATAGTACAATTATATATGCGCGGTTGTAGACCTGGCCTGTGCAAAGTACGATATATTATGTCATTTGCAATATGTAAGTTCTTATTTCATGGTGCTAATTAAGATTTCTATGCAATATCAATCCCTGAGCACAAATTAATGAACTACCTATTCAAAGTAGAGTAATTTACACAAAACACTGTGAAGTTTGCATAGGAGTTGAGGTTACTCATGTATAAAAGGGAGTATCAACTGTGGGATATCTAACCCCATGACAGATAATGTCTATGAGTGGTAGGTGAAATAGTTTTTTTTTTTTCTTTTCCCCTTTTACCTTTGGCAATAAAATACTATGCAATTTGATTTTTTAACAAATACCTAGTCTATAAAAGAAGTTTTCTAACAAATAAGGATCAAAGGATGTGATAATAATGAGTCCAGTTCTTCATCAAAAATAAATAAATAATGAGTCCGGTTTAGTTCAATTCAGTCTAGTCCAATTCGATTCATTGGAAAAAAAAAATGACACGCCCTGAAGGCTAAAGCCTTTGACAATAAGCTGAAAAGGTTACAAAAGGTAAGGAAATTAAATGGGCAAATAATGAAGAGGAAGATCCACATTTGTGGGGGTGCAGATTTCTTTCGAATCAATTGTGAACAATGAACATTGTACAAACTTTCCGTACATATGAATCGCAGAAGAAGAGTGCTATCTGCTTCGCTACCCTGTACAGAGCTCTAGCACTTGCAGAGGTGCATTTACAGCGACCTCCCTCCACCAATTATACCTTTCAACATATATCATCATCTTACAACCTCATCTACTCATGACTCATCTTCCTTTTCAGAGTTTTCCCTTTTCTATTATTACTACTTATTTATTTTTGTTGCCAATGAGTAAAAGCCAAACCTTTCAATTATCAAAATCCACAAGTTTCCCACAAAATACAAATATCCATGATCTTTTATTTTGTTTTGTTTTGGGATGAAGTCACCGTCGATCATTTTATAATTTTATTTGTCGTGTGTCGGACACTCGTAAAAAGAAGGTCTTTATTTCTTTAGGTAAATGAAAAGGATACCAACTCTGTAAAAAAAGTTGTTAGACTCACTAGAAATACAAACAAAAGTGAAAGAGGGGTCACTACAAGAATTGCAATTCGATTGCACATATGAGCTTCCAAATCTTTGAAGACAACACAATGTAGGGAACTTGTCTTTAGCAATTACAAAAACAATTTAAGTACTCCATTTGTTCTTCAATAAAATTAATAAACTTTATGTTTCTTCTCAAAGTAAACTCTGACCTACATTTATGAAATTCGTACCAAGTTTTCAAGATCAAAATACTCTAGTTAAATTAAGAATAAATAATTTGAAAATATATTCCAAAAAATAAAATCATATATTTTTTCTAAAAGTAAACTTTTTTTTTTTGTTAGACCACAGGTTCACCCAAGTCCTTTGGGTCAAGACTAATCCTGCTCACACCGGATCTCTAAAAGTAAACTTTGATCATACATTTGTGTAGCCTCTCTAGCACCCAATAAAAAAATTTCCAAAACACACATTTGTCGTGTGTCGGACACTACAAGAATTGCAATTCGATTGCACATATGAGCTTCCAAATCTTTGAAGACAACGCAATGTAGGGAACTTGTCTTTAGCAATTACAAAAACAATTTAAGTACTCCATTTGTTCTTCAATAAAATTAACAAACTTTATATTTCTTCTCAAAGTAAACTCTGACCATACATTTATGAAATTCGTACCAAGTTTCCAAGATCAAAATACTAGTTAAATTAAGTAGTATAAGTAATTTGAAAATATATTCCAAAAAATAAAATCATATGTTTTTTCACAAAGTAAACTTTGACCATACATTTGTGTTGTCCCTCTAGCACCCAATAAAAAAAGTTCCAAAACACACATTTGGTAAATGAACAAATTTAATGTGGACATCAACCGAGCAAGTAGTGTCAAGTGTGTGACTAATCAAATTTCATTTGGGCTTCCAATATCTTTTTCCATCTCCAAACACTACTACTACTGTACTAGTACCACACTACCACATTCCAAAACATAGTTTATAGAGCTCACAGGTTACATGATCCCATCTCAAACCACAATCTCTCTCCTCATCTCCTTTGTGCAGTTTTACGCTTGTTTAATCTCAAATTTCTCACTTACAACAAACCAAATAAAAGTCCAAAACCATGATCTCCTAATATTCTCATCCAAATTCATGCACTACATTCCTCAAACCCCTGGCCTGCCCATTACAGTTGTGTACTACACAAGCTTTCATTAAATAGCCCTCAAAACTCACAAAGTCACACCACATCTCAATTCTCAACCCCAAACCACAACCACAACCACAACCACAACCACAATCTCTCCAGTAACGAACCATGGCTTCTCAATTCCAAACCCAAATGCCAAGCGCATCCTCTTTGTTCTCAGCCTACGCCTCAATCTCCACCCTAACCATGCTCCTCCGCTCAATCCTCAACGACCTAATCCCGACCCCAATTCGCGACTACATTTTCTCTCTCCTCGCCCGCATCTTCAACCGTCGTCCCAACCGCCTAACTCTAGTAATCGAATAATTCACCGACCCCACCACCACCATTGTCTCTATCCGCAACCAACTCTACGACGCTGTTGAACTTTACCTCAGTACCAAACTCACCACTCCCTCAACTAACCGCCTTAAGATAAGCAAGTCCCCTAACGACAAATCCCTCACTGTTCGTTTCCACATGGGCGAGACAATCGATGACACTTATGACGACATCTCTGATCTCCGCTGGCGTTTCTTCTCCGTAAGGACCGAGAAACGTACCACCACCAATAACTACTCCACCACCACCAAAGACGAAGATGGCGAAACGCGTTCCTTCGAGCTCACACTCGAAAAACACCACAAAGATAAGGCTATAAATTCTTACCTGCCTTACAACGTTTCCAAGTATAATTCCACGTTGGAAGGAAACAAGGCTTTGAAGCTGTGCACTCTTGGCAAGCGCGATTTCGGTAATGGTGGGGCCAATTGGGATTCTGTAAACCTAGAGCATCCCTTCACGTTTGATACCTTGGCCATGGACCCTGATCAGAAAAATGCCATAAAGAAGGACCTTGATCGGTTTTTGGGCCGGAAAGAGTTTTATAGGAGAGTGGGCCGGGCTTGGAAGAGGGGGTATTTGCTTTATGGGCCTCCTGGTACTGGGAAATCTAGCTTGATTGCAGCCATGGCTGATTACCTTAGGTTTGACATTTATGATTTGCAGCTTGGGAATTGGATGAAGGATTCGGATTTGAGGAAGTTGTTGCTTGCTACTGCTAATCGGTCTATTTTAGTGATTGTGGTGTCCAAGTTAAAGGCCGTCGTGATTCTGGCCAAGATACTAAGCCTCCGGATGTTCAGGTTGATTCTTTTTTACCAAACTGTTTTCATTCTAAAACAGAGTATTTATGCTTAAAATGGTATACATATTGTGAAATACGTAGATTATTTATGTTTAAATTAATATACATATTCCTATCAAAAATAAAATAAATTAATACACATATTGATATTGTGAAACAGAGTATTAATGCCTAAAATGATCTGCATATTGTGAAACAGAGTATGTATTATGCTGAAAATGATATACATATTGGGAAACCATATGTTCACTAGAAACTAGAGAGAATGTTCCATCTTCACCCCAAAAAAAATAAATTTGAAAGAATGTTGGGCTTTGTTTTTTGTTTGGTAGATTATATTACTCCACATAATAAAATGTGGGCTTTGTTCATATTTGCAGTTATAACACTCAGAAACAGAGCATTTACCCTTAAAATGATAATACTGTGAAACAGAGTATTTATGCTTAAAATGATATGCATTTTGTGAAACGCAGTAAATATATTATGTTGTGCTAAAATGAAATACAAATGGGGAAACAATATATGTTTACTAGAAGGAATGTACCCTCTTCAAAAAAAAAATTAAATAAATAAAAAAAAAAAGAAAGAATGTTGGGTATTGTTGATTGGGCGCTGTTATTGTCAGGTCAAGAAATACTAATGCCAAGCCATTAATCTTTAAGTTGACAATTTAGCCCTTCATCTTAATTAGGCAACCCAAATCATTCTCTCTTCATATTAGGACTTTACTTAGGCTTCCTTCTTTACATATCAAGTAGTATCTATCTATTTTAATCATAATAATAGCCAAATAAAAACATTGCCAAAAGTAAAAAAAACATTTTTGTTCATACAAAATATTTAAGAAATTAAAAGGAAAGTTGTATCTTATATATTTTGATCCCCTAAGATCCAATAAAAAGTTAAAAAATGCTATCAGGTTCAATTTTTTGGACTGTTGCACGTAAGTGTAACTGATCGCCGGCAAACGTGAATTAATTAATTAAATGCAAACATTCATTTGCTTGATTTTTTTTCTTTTTGCGTTCCAGTATATATTGTGGATGATGCAATTAGAATTTACAAATTATATAATCTTTATATCAATAGTATGCTACCATGTAAATTAAAAAGCTACAGGTTAAGGTATGGTGAGAGTAATTAACTGTAATGTGATATTATTCTCAATCTCCCTCCCAATTTTGTTGCTAAATTAATGGAGTTGTTGGATCCCTAGCTCTAATACATTTTTCATAATTTTGTTTGTAAAAAAGGCAATTAAAGATAGTAGGGAGAGAATATGTGTTTTGCCTTATTAATATGAAGGGCTACATTGTCAACTCAAAAATTACTAACCTGACATTAGTGTTTTTAGGCCTGGCAATAACAGCGACCTTGTTGATTTTTTGGTTGATTAACATAATAAAATGTGGGGTTTGTTAATGTTGGCACAGTTAACGCTATCTGGATTACTGAACTTCATAGACGGGCTGTGGTCAAGTTGCGGGGACCAAAGGATCATAATATTCACAACAAACCACAAGGAGAAGCTAGACCCAGCTTTGTTACGCCCAGGGCGAATGGACATGCATATCCACATGTCTTATTTGACGGTCCAAGGTTTTAGGATCTTGGCCTCTAATTATCTAGGAATCACGGGCCCACACCCTCTTTCTGGAGAAATTGAGAAGTTGATTGAGACCAAAAATGTGACCCCAGCTCAAGTGGCAGAGGAGTTAATGAGAACTGAAGATGTGGATAAGGCTTTTGAAGGAGTTCTTGAGCTTCTTAAGAGGAACATTGAGGAGATTGTGATCATGGAAAATGATAGTAATGTAGAGAAGGCGAAAGTTGGTGAGAATTGTGGTAATAAGGATGATAAGTTGATTGAGAGCGTAAATGTGACCCCAGCTGATGATGATCAAGTGGCCGCCGAGGATGAAGATGAAGATGAAGAGGACGAAGAGGTGGTCATGGATTTTGTTGAAAAGGTGCTTGGAAGATTTGATTGCTATTAGAGGAACAAGTAGGATCAGACATCAGATGATCATTCAAAATGAAGATACCCGTCATGCCTAATTAATGGCGGGAATGTTGGGTTTTAGTTAAAGGCTGAAGAGTTGGAAGTTTCTAATTGCAGCTAGCCGTTAAGTTAACTTTGCCATATGTTATCCAAGTAAAACAACATACTAAAAGTTGTAGACCTGTGGAATGTGGGAGAGTTTTATAATTCAAGTTGTTAATGGAGTGTGTAATGTGGTGGATCTTCCCTTTGTGGTAGGTGAATCTCGTATTTAGGGTGTTTTTTTTTTCCTACTAAAATGAATTGAATTAGTTTAATTGGTCTGAGTTGAATTGAATTGATTAGTATGTGATACAAAAATCATATTCTAGAACTAAAGTGATTAATATTGTACATAATAAGATTAAGCTTGGGAATCGGATGAGAGTGGTATCTGGTATGCTGTTCAATATCTATTTAAATTTATATAATCGACATTCAAAAGACAAATAGATGTTATTCCTATTCAAACAATTACGCGACACACTTTCATCAATGCGGTATATAATTTCTTGTTATGAAGCCTATAACGGAGTTGTGAATAATACTATAAATATACAAAACATTATATATTGGAATCATTTGCGCAAGCTTGTTGGAAATCACTAATAGTGACTTATGAATAGCACTAAAATCCGTTCCTATTCATGTTGATTGGTCTTAAACAACATGCAATTAGCAAAAAGCCCCATTTCATATGAACTAGCAATAAAGATGCAATGAGCGCATGAACCGTCCGGTCATTATCAGTGATTAGTCATCATTCGTCTCTGATGTTGCGAGCCTGTGACCTATAATGTCCAAAGGTAAGTTGTGATTTGGTAAATAATATAGCACTAAAATACAAACGAATTAATAATTGATGGAAGAAGAAAAAGGCAGACGATACGGATTCTGATTCTGAATCAGATGATAAATATCCCCCTAGCCAGCTCAACATGTGCACAACGGTCCAAAACGTTTAAACTTTGCACAACAAGAAATGCCAAACATGGCACCTGTGGTACTGCACTATTCATAATTCAAATGATGCACTCTTATTTCAACAATCTTTCGCCCCAAGCTTTACCACGCTACCCCTCCTTTCTCTGATATTGACTCAAGGGGGTAATTTGGAGAATGGGAGCTTGTAAAAATTGACGTAAAAATTGACCCGACTTGAACCTGACCCGCTACATATTCGACAGAACCCGATCCAAAAAGATTTGAACTTAAAATGATCCAACTTATTTTGACGCGATCCAAAATCGACTTGAACCCAAAAATTGTGGAACAATATTTGTCAAACCCGCTAGACAATATGAAACCGAATTCAATAATAACCCAATATTAACCAAACCTATTAGTAATCCGAGTACGAATTAACATGACCCATTTACCAGGTCAAGCCGATATACTATGACTAATTTTTAAATTTTGTTTACCTAGTAATTTAATAAACCCCCTTCAAAAGTCTTTCACGTCCACGGCATCGCCCGCGAAAACACAAAAAGTAACGCCCCAAAAAGCTAGCCGCCCTACGGCTATTATAGCCGGTCATGCCAACCAAAAGACTCACTTTCTAGTTTCCACTACCCCTCCTCACCCTCTCCTCGCTCTTCATATAAAGTCTAATCACACTTATACAAACTACATTGATTAACCATTTTTATGAGGTCTAATTCATTTTTTAATTTCTTTGTCCACTCTTCACGAAAAGGTGAATTTCCTACGTAACTATAGGCTCTCCCCTTATTATGCTTTTTCCTTTTCTCCCCCTTTGGTACCTAAAGTCATCATGACAGGAAGTTACATACAAATGAATTTATGAACTTTTAGTTCATTAAATATATATAAGTGACCGACATTGAAAATTGACAATCAAAACTTCAAAAGTATTTAGGGGTATAAAGGAATAAATATAAAATAAATAGTCAAATTTATGCACTACAATTATAGAATGAAATTCTCAACAAAATAAATGGAACATAAGATTTATTTGAATCGCCATTATACAAAGGTATTTCATCCCATCTCTTAAGGAATTCACTAGACTAAACAAAAATTTAGCAAAGTTCAACGAAATTCAACAAAATTCAATAAAGTAAAACAAATCACCCTACACATTAGTTACAAAAATCATTTGAGTCAACAAAATTCAATAAAATGAACAAAGTTTAACAAATTTCAGTAGAATAAACAAATTTTGACAAAGTTCACGAAATTCAACAAGATTTAGTAAATAAACAAAATTTATCAAAGTTTAAGAAAAATAAAAATTTAACAATTGATTTAAACAAAAAAAAAAACTTTGGGGAGAACAAATCCTTAATTAGTTCCCTTTTGCTTGTCAAACAAGATATTCTTTTTCACTAGAAGTTGTACTACAAATAACGAAGTTGAACTTCAAGTATTCTTACGTACATGACTTTTAGCAAATATGCTTTTGTGAGTTCACTTCCTAAGAAATTTTAAAAGTAACTATAATACGCGAAACTTGAACATAGTCATCTACAACACATAATAGATAATTATATTCTTCTTTCATTTCGGAATAATTTAATCAATGTGTGAAGTTGAAATTATATAAAAATATTGTATAAACTTTTTTTTTCTTTCCAATAATATACACATCATCTAAACTCATTTTCTTGCCATCAAATTTAAAGTTCCTATGTAACGTAACAAACCAAACAAAATACATTTTCCAATCATCCTCCCCCACTAATTTACAAGGAAGGTGCTCTCAAAAAAGCCTTCTTCAAAGTCTCGCCATCCAGTGTCCACCCAGCTTCCATAATGTACCCTACCAATCCCTCCCAGTTTATAAATACCCAATCATAAACTCAAACCCCAAACAAACCCCCCATAATAATTCATCATCATCATCAATATTCATATATATCAAGAACAAGAAATACAACCATGTCTTGGTTCCAATCCCAAATGCCAACCATGACAGCTTCATCTCTCTTTGGCGCATACGCCTCACTCTCCGCTCTCTTAATGCTCCTCCGTTCCATCTTCCATGAATTCATTCCTAAACCCGTTCGCGACTACGTTTTCTCTCTCCTCCGCCACCTCTTCCATTTCCGTTCCACCAACCTCACTCTCGTATTCGAAGAACTCAACGGTAACGGCATAGGCCGTAACCATTTCTACGACGTCGCTGAACTCTACCTCAGTTCTAAGCTCACTGTCCCTTCAACTGACCGTCTCAAAATAAGTAAATCATCCAAAGACAAACTCCCCACCGTCCGATTCGAAAAGGGTGAGCAAATCAACGACTCTTATGAAGGCATCAATCTTCGTTGGAGTTTCTGCTGTTTAGAATCCGAGAAACGCTCCCGTACTAACAGCTTCGACGACGATTCGGGTTCTAGCGTTTCTGTTTACGAAACGCGGTTCTTTGAGCTTAGTTTCGAGAAAGGGTACCAACAAAAAGTGATGAATTCTTACTTGCCATACATTGAGGCTAAGTATAAGACCATGAAAGATAAAGAAAGAGCATTAAAGCTGTTTACTTTAGGGTATAAATACAGTGGTGCTAATGTTTATTGGGATACAACAAATTTGGATCATCCTTCTACTTTTGATACTCTTGCTATGGATCCTGATCGGAAAACCGCCATAATTGATGACATGGATAGGTTTGTGAGAAGGAGAGAGTTTTACAGGAGAGTGGGCCGGGCCTGGAAAAGAGGGTATTTGTTGTTCGGGCCACCGGGTACTGGGAAGTCTAGTTTGGTTGCTGCTATGGCTAATCATTTAAGGTTTGATATTTATGATTTGCAATTGGGGAATTTGATGAGAGATTCTGATTTAAGGAGGGTGTTGCTTTCGATTCCAAACAGGTCTATTTTAGTTATTGAGGATATTGATTGTAGTGTTGAGATTAAAGATCGTCGCAAAAATGGTGTCGTTAATTCTGAGAATTTGCAACATCATGGCTATAAGCCACTTGAACCTCAGGTTTGTTTTTTTTCTTTACAAGTCATCCTATTTTCTTGGTCATATTGTTTCTTGTTTTTGTGCTTTTTGGTACTCCACTTATTTTTATTAGTGGTGATAGTGGGGGTTTAGATGTGTACTTTGTTAATTTCATGATATAGACTATAATTATTTAGTGGTAACAGAAAAAATAAAAAATAAAAAGGGAAAAGCAGAGTGTCGTTTTCTTGATGATGTGGATGGTCTAATCACTTTCCATTTTGATTGAGGTTCATCAGTCATGGCAATATGGCATGGTTGATAATTAATAATGTTTTCGTTTTTGGTTAATGTTTTTGCAGTTGTCATTATCTGGGTTGCTTAATTTTATAGACGGGTTATGGTCCAGCTGTGGAGATGAAAGGATCATAGTATTTACCACCAACCACAAGGAAAAGCTAGACCCAGCTTTGCTACGCCCCGGGCGAATGGATATGCACATTGAGATGTCTTACTTGACCATCGGAGGGTTTAAGATTTTGGCCTCGAATTATCTTGAGATCAAGAGTGGGGCCCACGAGCACCCGTTGGCCGGAGAGATCGATGAGCTGATTCGTACCGTTAATGTGACCCCGGCTGAAGTCGCGGAGGAGCTAATGAGAACTGAAGATGCTAATGAGGCTCTTGAAGATGTTGTTAAGCTACTTAACAAGAAGAAACAGATGAAGATGAATAATGATAATCAAGTGGTAGTCAAAGCTGATCAAGGCATATATGAAAATGGTTTTATGGAACATGACATGAAGAAGGGAAATTGAATTTTGATGAATTAGGGAAAGGGGTTTTGCTATGTGGGTGTTTATGTGGGAGGATCATGGTAACGCCGTAACGGTTGACTATTAGCATCGTAACATGCAGTAGTGTGTGTCATATTTACTTATTTAGTAGAGTACTAAAAAGTAATGGTATATGATTAGCGGATGGAATGGAAATTTTGTGTAGTAATTTAAGGGTGGTTTCCCCTTTTGGTGTAATTTGTTTGGAAAATTTCAGCTTCAAATAATAAAAGAAACTGAAATCTGATCATAATTGAACTCCGAAATTTGATCTATACTTGTAATTGCAATTTGCTCAAGCAAACACGACACACTTGGGAAGTTTGAGATCAAAATGTATGTTAAAATAGCAGGGCAAAGAAAATGAAAAAGAGAAGCAAATTAAGGAACAAACAAGGTAGTGGAAAACGTCAGGGATAGATGACTTTGCAGTGGGCCCGGAACTATTATCACTTTCAAACACAACGAGTCAATTCATGGCTCTTGGGAGTTTACATACCCAACCTCAAACTCACGTCTCACGCCCTGTTTCTTTCCTTACCTTTTCCTCCCTTTTCGGATCTTTTCCTCATTTTCTGAAAAACCTTTACAAGGATTAAAGGAAAGCATCAAAAGTTCAAAACAAACAAAATGTTAGGTTTATTTGATGGGGAAAAGAAAAACATACTCCATATAAATTGTAAAAATTAGATCATATAAAGACAATAGTAATTTTTCTGAAAAATCGTAGAAAAAAGTAATCGTTCACGATAGTTAAGCAACGAACTTATATTCAATACGAGATGAGTTATATATGTTTTGTCATATTCTTCTTTATATAGTACACCATTTTATTTAAATACCATAATATAATAATACATTTAATATACATGGATCGTCTTCAAAATGAGAAGACCAATAACTCAACTAGTACTTGTTGCATTTCTAAGCTGACATAAGGCTACTAAGTTATATAGTAGGCAAAAGAAATGACTCTTCTATGAAGAGTTTAGGACCACTAAAATACACTTGATTACCAATTCATTTGCCATGCCTTGGCCTTCAAGTAGGCTTGGTCTCCAAGTTTATTTGCTGGATCCTTATTCCTTGGCCACCAAGACCATGTTAATTATAGTAAGGAGTAAACCGTCTTCACTTACATGTTGATATTCTCCTTTAATTATTTTAATGTGAGACATTAGTTGTCACTCACTTTAACATATATGTAGGCCGCTGTTTAAATGAAAATCCTGATCCAAAAATAATAAGTTGATAAAATAAGTATATAAAGTTTTGATCTAACAATGAACCTAAAACAATGATAAAAAAAAAAAAGACAATCAACCTAAATCTAAAACGAGTTGAACTTAAAATGATCCGATCAAAACAAAGTTGGGTCAACCCACTTGACGGATCTACAATAACTTATGTGGTACTAAAAACGTGTTATTGCAGAACGTGGAGCCTACCTAACTGTCCTACTCTCCTTGCAGTAATGGAAATTCAGACTAGGCTAAGGAACTAATTAAGGGCAAATTAGCATAACATATTTTTTTTGGTGAACAATTAGCATAACATTTGAGGTGCTGTTAGGTAGCTATTGGATATACAATTGAGATGTGTCTTCCTAGTACAGGAACCAATCTTTCACTCGTTTTCCTTCTGCTATATGAGTATATATCTGCCTTGTTCTGCTTGGAGCCAAACAATACCCACAACTCTTTCTCTCTCTGTTTTCTCTCTCTCTAGAGCCAAAGTCCGTCACTCCCTCCCAAGTAGCAGGACAGCAGCAAACAGCGATACCAAAGAAGAAAGCTACAGTATATATTGAAGGTAACTTGTACTCTTATCTGATTTCGCATTTTTATATTTAGATTGTATGTGTAATGTGTTAACATTTGTGCTTCAATTGAGCCATTACCACTTTTGGCGTTTTGTTGCAAGTTTAGACATTTATAAATTTACAATGCTTTATTTTGGAAAATAAAAGCCTTGCTAGTTGCTTCTGTTAGTTCTGTATCTAGTCATTTGAGAACAAGTGCAAGTGCAAGTGCTTGCTTGGGTCTATAAAGACTAGCATGGGTCAACTTACACTTCGCTGCAATTTAATTTTGAAAATTCCAAATAGTAGTAAGGATGACATGATTTTAGGAATTAGGGCAGAAATGAGGAACACCATAGGAAGCTTGACAATTTTGTTTATGCTCATTGATTTCGTATTTACAGGATATGAGATCCTAAATAGATCCTATGGGAGTATTTGTATTTGGTAATGGTATTCTCTGATTGAAAAAAGTTTTTCCAATTTTGAAGCATCCATGAGTTGACTTTCCCAAGTAATGTGAATGACATGCCCACATCCTGTTGGATTTGATCAATTGATCTTTGAGTTTTTTAATACTCACATTTTGTTATGAATTTTGCTATGAATGGAAAGAGTATAAATTTAGCAGGATTCAATTTCTCCACTCTTGAAATATACTCATCAATTTGAATATTTAACATTAAATTACTACTAGCTAATTGATATCTTTTCTACTTTGTGTGGATTAAAACATTTTCAGCAAGTATATAATTAATGGCCTTGTTTATTTCACTTTCACACAAGTACCAACCTTTATATCCCTATAACTCATCATACTTCACTTACTGCAACTGCAAGCTTACTTAGGATTCATGTGGAGGTTTCTGAGGTTAATGCTTCTAAGAAATTGCACATACATACCTTTGTATCCCTATAACTCATCATACTTCGACTAGCAAAAAAAAAAATTACTCATCATACTTCACTTATTGCAAGCTTACTTAGGATTCATATATATATGGAGGTTTCCGAGGTTAAGCTTCTAAGAAATTGCACAAACCACGACTTTTCCGAGGTTATGCTTCTAAGACATTGCGCATACTTACCTTTGTATCCCTATAACTCATCATACTTCACTTACTGCAAGCTTACTTAGGATTCATGTGGAGGTTTCCGAGGTTAAGCTTCTAAGAAATTGCACAAACCACGACTTATGAAATATCTTCACCACCTAACAACTTAAGCAGATAAACACTTTGGCCTTAGATAAAGAAAAGATTCCTCTGACATTGTGGTTTTGGATTTTGCGTCTGTAACCTAGAATAAAAAGAAAATATTCCTCTTATGTATTTGGTTGTTTTATGTGTTCAATAATTGAGTCACATATGCTCAATTCAATAACATATTTCCCATGCTCCAGAAAATACTGGCAGCCATGAACTTTCTTCCAGGAGGAGGAGCCACCATGCAAATTTTTTCAGCGGCCTCTTTATTCTCTGCATATGCCTCATTAACAGCACTCTTCACATTAATCCAACAATTCTACCACCAGTTTGTTTCAAAACAAGTACGTGGCTACATTAACAAGACACTGGAGCAGTGGTTCACTAAGTCTACCTCACCCACTTCGTTATTCACCCTAGTCATCGAGCAATACAATGATGGTGATTATGACTACGACAACCAGGTGTACCAGGCTTGTGATGCTTACCTTGGACAAAAACTCAAATCCACTTCAAATCGGCTCAAAGCGACCAGGCCGAAAAATAGTATCCTGTGTCCTTCAAGTTAGCCCAGGGTGAGAAATATACTGAGTCCTTTGAGGATGTACAATTCCAATGGAGTCTCATCTGCAGCAATGCGCCTGATACTGATAGCAGTTCATACACACCATCACGACCAGGAAACAAGTACTTTGAACTTTGTGTAAACCCAGATCAGAAACATAAGCTCTTTGACTCCTACTTACCTTTCATATTTCAGTTCTATGATGAAATATCAGAGAAGAAAAAGAAGCTGGAGCTATACAGCCACGAGCCCGCTGGATTTTCAAGCGGCTGGAAATCGGTCAAATTTGAACATCCATTCACATTTGATTCTCTGGCTCTGGAACCTGAGTTCAAAAAGACAGTGATTGACGATCTGGATAGGTTCATGAAAAGGAGGGAGTTTTACAAGAAGATTGGAAGGGCCTGGAAGAGAGGCTACTTGCTATATGGGCCTCCAGGAACAGGGAAATCTAGCTTGATAGCTGCCATGGCTAACTACCTTAAATTTGACATCTATGATTTACAGCTCTCGAGTGTGCGTAGTGACTCAGTGTTGAGAAAATTGTTGCTTTCAACGACGAATAAGTCCATACTTGTCATTGAGGACATTGATTGTAGCTTGGGGTCAGCAGTTCGTCAAAGGCAGCGTGGTGGAGAAGACACGGATGAAGAATATGATCACAACAGCGTTGACAACAAGAAGGATTCACAGGTTAGTGTACATTTCAATATGGTAGGAATTTTGGTCCATTTTCATGTTGTACATATGCTTTGTTCATGTACTTACCCTTAGCAGTTAGCAGCTAGTGTTAGGTTGTGAGTTGTGACCTGTGGAACTCCCCTTCAATTGCAGATATCACTGTCAGGGCTGCTAAACTTCATTGATGGTTTGTGGTCTAGTTGTGGAGATGAACGGATCATCATTTTCACCACCAACTACAAAGACAGGCTCGACCCTGCTCTGTTGAGGCCTGGACGCATGGATGCACATTCACATGTCCTACTTGACCATGCCAGCTTTCAGGGTCCTTGCTTCCAATTACCTCGACATTTCGGGGGAACATCACCTGTTCGGAGAGATTGAAGAGCTAATTCAGACGACAAGTGTGACTCCGGCCCAAGTTGCAGAGGAGCTCATAAGAAGTGAGGATGCTGACATTGCCCTTTCCAGGCTTATTGAAATGCTGAAAGGCAAGAAAGGGGAGCAAAATAATCCAAAAGTTAAAACAAAAGAAGAGCAAAGAAGACGAATAATAATGGTGAGGATGAAAGTGTTCCTGGTGAGTTCAGCGATGATCTAGATGTTGTAACCGATGAAGTCTCAACTGAGTGAAGGGGGCCAAGCTAAGGGGAGCGAATGAGAAGCATGAAAATGCAATATTCATACTGCTCGCTTGCTAGAGCCATATCAATTTATCCTGTCCCAATAATTTGTACCTGCACTCCATTTGATTGTAGTGCATGGGGAAAAAGGAAAAAGAAATGCATGATACCTTGTTGGATGTTTTTCATTTTCATGTTCAAAATTGTATCACTCGTTACTTTGATAATAGATCAACAAGGATCTTGCGTTAGTCCTCAGTAGAAATCTAATGTTATTTAAAACTCAAAGCTCCCAAAATTATACCTAGATTCTAGTTGTAGTGAAGGCGCTTCCAATATGTGTCACGACTTGGAGTACTTCATGAATTAATTCGCATATTGGTGCTTCCTAGAAAACTTGAATCCCTAACTTGGTGTAACGGGTTGTAGGTGCTTCTTGTCCTTTGGGTACTTCACGAATTAGTGACGGCTACCTACGGTTTTATTAGTATCTTTACTACACAATTTGTAAGGTTGACAAGGCACAAGTTCATCCGCTACATTCTCTAGCTAGCAAATATGGATTACTAGGTAATTACCCGTGCTACGCACGGACTATCCTTTTATCACTATACTTTTAATATGCATAGGTATTTTGATTTTGATTTTATTTTTGAATGAAAATGGTGGTGAATGAAAATGTTATAAATATCTTAAGTAATTGGCTTATCTACGAAAATATTTATCGCTAACCTGTCAAAATAATTAAATAATACTCCCTTCGTTTTCTTTTAAACTTCCTACTTGCTTTTTTGAGGTCAAACTTTGTAAATTTTTACCGTTAATATATAAAAATTCATTATGAGTTGTAATTTGAAATTATATGCATTAGATTCCTTTAGAAATATATTTTCGTAATATCAAATTTTCACAAATTTTACTTGTATAATTTTAGAGATATTAATGGTCAAAGTGCCGCATTGGAGACCTTGAAAAAGCAAGTAGGAAATTTAATTAAAAGGAAACGGAGGGAGTAATATCTATTACTCTAAATGTGACCCTAGCTAGTTGTCACCTTATTTTATTGGTCATATTCTTGAACATTTTAGTCACATGTCAAACAGGTTATTGAACCCTCAACCGGTTTAATCCGATTTTATTGTCCCTTGATGAGGTTTATCGGTGCACATTTAGGCTGCGGGTTCCTTAGCTTGTATCAAATAAAAAAAAAAGAATTTGAAAGTCTAACCTTCTTTCGAATGGAAATAATAATAAATAAATAAAAATGTGAGGACTCACCATTTCAAAAAAAAATAATATTAAAATAATTTATAAAGATGTGATACTTGTAGTTACATGCACTTATACTCACAACTACGCATAATCTATCCTTTTATCACTATATTTTAATATATTTAAATAAGTTTTTATAAATAATACAAATATGTATTAGTAGTATTATTCCAAAAAAAAAAACAAATGTATATTAGAAGGAGCTTTCCATACAAAAAAATATATGACTTATTAAACTATCCCTCTAAATGTGATCATTGTAACTTTATTTGCTCATATCCTCACAAATTTTGGTCACATGTCAAACCGGTGTTAATGGCCTCAAAGATAAAAATTAATTAAACATGTATACCTTGTCATATTAGCGACTTTTATCCTCATGAAAGATTAGTAAATTTTCACATAACAGACGCTTATACCAACTAATATAATTTTTGTTATTACTCAATAACCGATTTGATCCCATTGTCCTTAATGTGTGTTTTGCTAATAAGAAGTCGAAAGATTAATCTTCTTTCGACGGGGGAAAAAATTTGTGACGGCTCATCATCTAAAGAAAATAAAAAAAATTATAATTTATCAAAATGTGACACTATATAACAAAAAGAAATGTTATAACACTTCTTTTATATATATATATTATTTTCTTTGATAAAAAATAAAAATTAACTAATTTAAAGCATTACATTTATGTCATTTAGATTGGAATAAATTTATTCAACTTTTTAAGAATAATAAGAAATATGAACAGTTTCTAGCAATTATTATAGGATTTTTATTTATGACAAATCATTAGTGACAATAATTAAACAAAAAAAAAAACAAAAAAAAAAAGAATGACCAATTAAAATGTGACACTTGTCACATTACCGGCGCTCTTACCCAAATATATATATATATATTAGATTAGATGGTCCTTTTTTTTCTGATAAGATTAGATTAGATTTTTTTTTGGTGCTGGATAAGATTAAATTAGATGGTCCTTCACTACACCTAAGTGTAGCCAATTTGGCCACACCCTCTCACAATATTTTTATTTTTCTATTTTTTTTAATACTACTTCATTATTAGTGTATTCAAGTTGACTCCTCCTAGATATAGCCAAGGTCAAAACTTGACACATGGACAAATAGCAGCGGATTCATATTCCCCAAAGTACACCATGGGGACCCAGGGGGCCTGGCCCAGTAATCGGCTAATAGCCCAAATGCCAAATCTTTTAAGCGAAAAAAAAAAAAACAAACACCTTTCACTAGTCTTTTGTCTTCCTCCTATTTCTCTCTCTGGCCTCTCCTTGGAGGCCAAGAAAAGCCACATCTCTCTCTCTGCAACGGAAAAGACAGCAGCAAACAGTGGTGAAATTGAGAGCTGCATAAGGTAATTAGTACCCGATTTCGCATATTGATATGTAAATTGAGTTACTTTTAGGCTTTTCACTGAAGAAAATATTATGCATGCTAAAACTTATTTTCACTTCAATTAGTACGATGATGAAACTGGTTCAATTGCGTAATTAATTTTAAAAAGATTTTATCTCTTTGCTCTTTGTTGCGAATTATACATTATATTAGCATGCTCTTTTGTAAAATATGAATTGCTTGTTGCTTCTCTGTATGTAGTCATATCATATGAAGAAAGTGTAACTTGATTGAAGACTAGCATGGGTAAACTTAAACTTAGGTTTCGCTGCAAATATGAAGCGAAAGAATTAATCTTGAACATCCCAAAACTAAGGGAGACATGATTTTAAATACTAAAAAACAAAAAGGAACACATGGTTTTAGAAACAGGGGGAATTGGATTTGGGGTTTCGGTTGGGTTTTTTCTAATTTGTTTTTGAATGAAAGTATAAAATTAGCAGGTTTTAATTAATTTTTTTTTTTATTGTTGAAACATACTATACTGAACTATATCAAGTCTAGGTAGCAAAGCATTAATTTACTATTGTGCTGATTTCCGCTCTACTCTTTTTTGGAGAAATCAGTGACCTTGTTTAGTTGACAAACAAACCTTCACATACTAATCATACTTCAGTTCCTGGGAACTGACTTACAATTCGTGTGGAAGTATAATATACTCCTTATACTCCTTACAGTTCCTCCTTAGGAATAGGAATTGCATAGAAGTATAATATACTCCTGCTACAATAAGTACATTGCCTTTCGAATAATTATGAATACTTTCACAACCTAAGAAGATGAATTCTTTGACCTTGAAAAAGATTGCACCCTTTGGTTTTGGACTTTAGGTCTGTAAATTAGAGATTTGCTCATTTGCTTGCAAGTTGCAAATGTTCACAAGCAATTGAAGAAGCCTCAGTCTTATCTAGTAAGAGTATTTGCTTTTTTGTTTGTTCAATAGTGAGTCACACAAGTATTCAGTTCAATGACATCTTTTTCGTGCTCCAAAAAGTATTGGCAGCCATGAATTTTCTTTCAGGATCTGCAACTATGCCAATGTTTTCAACGGCATCTTTATTCTCTGCTTATGCCTCATTAACAGCGCTCTTCACACTAGTCCAACAATTCTACCACCAGTTTGTTCCAGAAAAAGTTCAAAGCTACATTAGCAGGACACTAGAGCAGTGGTTCACTAGGTCTGTTTCTCCCACTTCATTATTCACCCTTGTTATCGAGCAGTATGATGATGGTGATTATGACTTTTACAACCAAGTGTTCCAGGCTTGTGAGACTTACCTTACCAGCAAGCTCAAATCCTGTTCTCGTCGGCTCAAGGTGAGCAGGTCGGGTAGGAAGGATCCTGTATCCTTCAAGTTAGCCCAGGGTGAGAAATATTCGGAGTATTTTAAGGAAGTACAACAACAATGGAGATTCATCTGCAGCAAACCGCCAGCTGATTCTAACAATGCAGAGGACAGTGGTATTGAATCACAGTCAGAAAACAAGTACTTTGAACTTTCCTTTGACCCTGATCAGAAAGATATGGTCTTTGACTCCTACATACCTTTCATACTTAAATTCTATGATGACATGACAGAGAAGAAAAAGGAGCTGTATCTATTCAGCCATGAGGGTGGATCATCAAACTGCTGGAAATCAGTCAAATTTAAACATCCATTCACATTTGATTCGCTGGCTTTGGACCCAGAGTTTAAAAGGACAGTGATTGATGATCTGGATAGGTTCATGAAAAGAAGGGAGTTTTACAAGAAGATTGGAAGGGCTTGGAAGAGAGGGTACTTGCTATATGGGCCTCCAGGAACAGGGAAATCTAGCTTGATAGCTGCCATGGCTAATCACCTTATATTTGACATCTACGATTTGCAGCTCTCTAGTGTGCGTGATGACTCGATGTTGAGAAGATTGTTGCTTTCAACGACGAACAAGTCCATACTTGTCATTGAGGACATTGATTGCAGCTTGGGGTTGGCGGATCGTCAAAGGCAATTAGGTGGAGAAGACAAGGCTGGAGAATCTGGCAAAAACGTTGACAGCAAGGGTCCGCAGGTAATTGCATATCCCTAATATGGTAGGAAATAGGAATTGCCTTGAAATTGTTCAACTGATACTGGTTTGATTTTAAGTTTTATGTCTATTGATCATGTACTTTCCCTTAGCAGCTAGTGCTAGGTTTTTACTTATAAAACTCCTTCCAAATGCAGATATCATTGTCAGGTCTGCTGAATTTCATTGATGGTCTTTGGTCTAGTTGTGGAGATGAACGAATCATCATCTTCACAACCAACTACAAGGACAGACTCGACCCGGCTTTGTTGCGGCCTGGACGGATGGATATGCACATTCACATGACCTACTTGACCATGTCTGGTTTCAGGGTCCTTGCCTCTAATTACCTCGATATTGCGGGGGAACATAACCTGTTCGGAGAGATAGAAAACCTGATTAAGATGACAAATGTGACCCCTGCCCAAGTTGCGGAGGAACTCATAAGAAGTGAAGATGCTGACATTGCTCTCTCCAAACTTGTTGAAATGCTGAAAGGCAAGAAAGCGGAGCAAAATCATAACAAGAAAACAAGAAGAGCAAAGTTGACGAATGGCGAGGATAGGAATGCTTCAGGATTTAAGCGATGATGTGGATGTTTGTAACCGATCATTCTCTCCACTGTGCCACTAGTTGGTAATGAGAAGCAAGGGAATGAGGTGGATTCACACTATTCAAACTTAGGGATAATTTCGAGGACAAATGAAATGAGAATGTGGCGTTGTAACTTGTACTCGTAAGTAATCAACCATACTCTTTTATTTCGAGGTATCACTATTTTGCTCATAAATACGTATTATTTTATAAGATTGAGAAGGGCCAAGTTGGAATTCTTGCCATCAAGCTTCCCATTTTGATCAAGCACATTAAAAATCCTTGAAATAATTATGTCATTACTCCATTTGATTGTAGTGCATGGCGAAAAAGGAAGAAGAAAAGGCATGATTATACTAGCTTTTTGGATGTTTTTGATGTCCATGTTCAAGTTTAATTGTATCACTTGTTACATTGATAATAATAGAATCAATATGGATTTTTTGTTAATCCTTAGTCAAAAGCTAATGCTATTCAAGATTAAAGCTTAAAGCTTCCCTTCAAAAAAAAAATTACCTCAAAGCTCCCAACATTATGGCTAGATTCTAGTTGTAGTAGGGGGCATCTTCCAACATATATGAGTCACGAGTCGAATGCTTTTTAGAAGGTTTGAATCTCTATTCTGGTGCAACAAAGTTCAATAAAATTTAGGAGAATAAATAAAATTTAACAAAATTCGGTAGAATAAACAAATTCAACAAAGTTCAATAATATTTAACGAAAATAAATATTCAACAATAAATATAAACAAAAATAAGTTGGAAAGAACAAACCCAAAACTTGACCGCTGAAACTGGTGTGAATATGGTCCATAATAGATTAAATCATTAAATCTTTTTAAAAACCCACAAGGATGGTGGTCAAGTGGGTCCAAGTTTACTCCCGAGTGGTTTGGTAAGGCAAGATCATGAGTTTGAATCCCCATTCCCCCTATGCCTTGTGTCTGCTGGCCGGGGCCTGCTTACGTTGGTTGTTCAGTTAGTCTGATATGTTCGCTATTGAACACAAAAGTCCGAACATGACGTAACAACATGACGTAAGGGGGTGCTCGATCGTCATTCAGACATTCACTAATCACTTGAACCATCTTTTTGACTAGCAAAAAAAAATTTAAATCTTTTTAAAAATATTATTTATGTCCCAAAATATTTGATGTTGTAGTGTCTTGGTCCACCTAGTCCAGCACAAAATGCAAAAACTTGGACAGATGGACGAAAAGCAAGCAGATTCATACTCCCCAAAAGTACACCATGGCGGCCCAGGCCCATTAGTATCTCAAATATATTATTAAAGGGGTGTTTGATTCATTGTTAGGAAAGAAAAAGGAATCAATAAATTTTTCTTTTAAAAAAGAAGGTAGCATTCAATCAGAAATGCTACACGTAAACCCAATATTTTAGTCAAATCAATATTCTAAAAATGAATAAAACAAAAGAAAAAAAAAAAAGTTAAAAGGAGAGGAATAGTGTGAAGTTGTTGGGGCAAGCATTGGGACTTGGGAGCAACGGAACGACAGATGGAGTAAAGCATTGGGGCCTTGGGGGTAATCCAAATCCCAAGGGTGGGCTGGGTAATCATAATGCCATAAAACTAGAGGTGTTAAACAGGTCGGTTAGATCGGGTTCGGGTCCGATTATTTTTAGTCGGGTCATTTAATAGGTCGGGTTGTTTTATTTTTGGGTTGAGAAAAGCTTGTTCATGACCCAATGTGTTCGGGTTCGGGTCGATCCAAGGAGTTGAACGCTTAATTTTTAAATTTTGTTATAGTTGCATAATTAATTTTATTTTCAACTTTAAAATAAAAAATTGTCATACTATACTGATATTAGATATAAAAGATATGATTCTAATCTACTTGAAAAATATTTAGTAAGATTTTCACCTGTTATTGAGTTTTTACTAATGCAAAAGAAGTATAAAAATCCTCATAAGTAATAGAAAAACTCTTATTTAAGAGAAATATGAAATTACAAATGTCAAAGTTAATTGACATGTTAGAAATTTTGATATGATAACATGACAGAGAAGAAAAAGGAGTTGTATCTATTTATGAGGTGTTTTTCTTCTATGTCATGTCATCATAGAAATTTTGATATGATAAAGTCAATTGTCACCCATTTTTCTCATGTTGAGGTGTTTTATTTTGAACGTCCCAACTCAACAGGTCGACCCAGAGCGGGTTCGGGTTTGACCCAATAAATGCCGGTTTTTCGGATTCGGTATGCAACGGGTTTTGAGCTGGAATTCTTTGTTCATGACCCAGACTTTTCGAGTTGGTCTGGGTCGAGTTTTCGGATCGGATCAAATTTTGACAACTCTACATAAAACGGATAAACAAATTCTGAAAATCACGAAATGTGATTCGCGCTTTTTTGATCCAAACAGTGACAAAGGTAATAAGACATTTTAAATCCCTTTCCCTTTCCCTTTCCAAATTACCCTCAACCAAACATACCCTAAATCTTTTAAGCGAACTTTTTTTTTTTTTTTGGTAATCAATCTTTTAAGCGAACTTTCAGTTTCTTTTTCTTAAACTCATAAAAAAACAAAACAAAAATACTCTCGCTAGTCTTCTATTTCTCTCTCCGGCAAGTCTTTGGAGGCCAAGAAAAGCCACACCATCTCTCTCTCTCTGCAACGGCAAGAAAGCAGCAAACAGTGGTGAAACTGAGAGCTGAATAAGGTAACTAGTACCCCATTTCACATTATGATATGTAAATTGAGCTTCTTTTTGGATTTTCACTAAAGAAAAAAGATTATGCATACTAAAACTTTAATTAATTTCCCTTCAATTAGTACGATGATGAAATTGGTTCAGTTGTGTAATAATGGAGTTTCACCATTTTAACAAGCTTTTATCTTTTCGCTCTTTTTGTCGCAAATGATGCATTATATTAGTATGTTCTTCTTTAAAAGGCTTGCTTGTTGCTTCTGTTCTGTATGTAGTCGTCACATCATACAATAAAGAAAGAGTAGCTTGATTGAAGACTAGCATGGGTCAACTTAAACTTAGGTTTTTCTGCAAATGTGAAGCAAAAGATTTAATTTTGAACATTCCAAATGTAAGGGAGACATGATTTTAAAATACCAAGAAACAGGGGAATTGGGGTTTGGGTTGGGGCTTTCTAATTAGTATTTGTTGTATAATCGAAGTTTAAAATTAGTAGGTTTTAATTTCTCTGCTGTTAAAACATACTGAACTATCTTAAGCCTAGCTAGAACACCATTAATTTACTATTGTGCTGATGATTTCCGCTCTACTCTTTTATGGAGAAATCAAGGCCTTATTTAGTTCACAAGCAAGAAACAACCATTACAATTCTTGAAAGTTGTTGTACGTGGAAGTTGTATCCTTCTTGGGAATTGCATAGACGAAACAGTATAATACTGTTTAAAGAGTATGAATACTTTCAGAACCTAATCAGATGAATTATTTGGCCTTGAAAAAGATTATGCCCTTTGGTTTTGGACTTTGGGTTTGTAAATTAGAGTTTTGCTCATTTTCTTGCAACTGTTGGGGAATTGGGGTTTGGGTTGCGGTTTCCTAATTTGTTTTTGTTATGAATGGAAGTATGAAATTAGTAGGATTTTTTTTTTGAGTGAATTGAAATTAGTAGGTTTTAATTTCTCTGTTTGTCGAAACATACCGAACTATCTTAAGCCTAGCTGATTTCCTATAGTGCTGATTAAGCATTAATTTACTATTGTGCTGATTTCTGCTCTAGTCTTTTATGGAGAAATCAATGGCCTTGTTTAGTTGACAAGCAAGAAGCAATCTTTACATCCCCATTAAGTGATCATACTTCACTTCTTGGGAACTGACTTACATTTCTTTGTGGAAGTTATATGCTTCTTAGGAATTGCATAGACGAAACAGTATAACACACTGCTGCTACAATAAGTACATTGCCTTTCGAAGAATCATGAATACTTTCATGACCTAAGCATATGAATCCTTTCACCTTGGAAAAAGATTGCACCCTTTGGTTTTGGACTTTGGGTCTGTATTTAGAGATTTGCTCATTTGCTTGGAAGTGTTTGCAAGCAATTGAAGAAGCCTCTTATCTATTTGCTTGTTTATTTGCTCAATAGCAAGTCACACATGTATTCAATTTACTAACATCTTTTTCTTGCTCCAAAAAGTATTGGCAGCCAGGAATATTCTTTCAGAAGGAGCAGCAATAATGCCAATGTTTTCAACAGCATCTTTATTCTCTGCTTATGCCTCATTAACTGCGCTCTTCACATTAGTCCAACAATTCTACCACCAGTTTGTTCCAGAAAGAGTTCAAAGCTACATTAGCAGGACACTAGAGCAGTGGTTCATCAGATTTGCTTCTCCCGCTTCATTATTCACCCTGGTTATCGAGAAGTACGATGATGGTGATTATGACTTTTACAGCCAAGTGTTCCAGGCTTGTGAGACTTACCTTGCCGACAGGCTCAAAGCCTGTTCCAGACGGCTCATGGTGAGCAGGTCGGGTAGGAAGGATCCTGTATCCTACAGGTTAGCCCAAGGTGAGAAATATTCGGTGCACTTTGAGGACGTACAACTACAGTGGAGATTCGTCTGCAGCAAATCGCCAGCTGATTCTAACAATGAATCACAGTCAGCAAACAAGTACTTTGAACTTTCCTTCGACCGAGATCAGAAAAATATGGTCTTTAACTCCTACTTACCTTCCATTCTTAAATTCTATGATGACGTGATGGAGAAGAAAAAGGATCTGTGTCTATTCAACCTCGACGGTGGACCACCTGTCTGCTGGAAACCAGTTACATTTAAACATCCATTCACATTTGATTCGCTGGCTCTGGACCAGGAGTTTGAAAGGACAGTGATTGATGATCTGAATAGGTTCATGAAAAGAAGAGATTTCTACTGGAAGATTGGAAGGGCTTGGAAGAGAGGGTACTTGCTATATGGGCCTCCAGGAACAGGGAAATCTAGCTTGGTAGCTGCCATGGCTAATCACCTTAAATTTGACATCTACGATTTGCAGCTCTCGAGTGTGCGTAATGACTCAATGTTGAGAAGACTGTTGCTTTTAGCAACGAATAAGTCCATACTTGTCGTTGAGGACATTGATTGCAGCTTGGGGTTGGCGGATCGTCAAACGCAATTAAGTGGAGAAGACAAAGCTGGAGAATCTGGCAAAAACACTAACAAGGATTCGCAGGTAATTTCATATGGTAGGAATTGCCTTGAAATATGACTCAGCCCATGTCTAATTATTTCACCTGATACTGGTTTGCTTTCAAGTTGTATGTCTATTGATCATGTACTTTCCCTTGGCAACCAGTGCTAGGTTTTTACCTGTGAAACTACTTCCAAATGCAGATATCACTGTCAGGGCTGCTGAATTTCATTGATGGTCTTTAGTCTAGTTGTGGAGATGAACGAATCATCATTTTCACCACCAACTACAAGGACAGGCTCGACCCTGCTTTGTTGCGGCCTGGACGCATGGATATGCACATTCACATGACCTACTTGACTATGCCTGGTTTCAGGGTCCTTGCCTCTAATTACCTCAATATTGTTGGGGAACACCACCTGTTCGGAGAGATAGAAGATCTGATTAAGATGACAAATGTGACCCCTGCCCAAGTTGCTGAGGAGCTCATAAGAAGTGATGATGCGGACATTGCCCTCTCCAAACTTGTTGAAATGCTGAAAGGCAAGAAAGCGGAGCAAAATCAGAACAAGAGAACAAGAAGAATAGTTAAGGGGACGAATGGTAAGGACAAAAAAGCTTCAGAATTTAAGCGATGATGTGGATTTTGTAACCGATGATCTCGTCAGTGAGTCACTAGTGGATATGAGGAGCAACAGAATGAGGTGAATTCAAACTATTCGAACTGAAGGATAATTTCGAGGGCATATGAAACGAGAATGTGATGTTGTAAGTAATCAACATTTTTTTTGTCCATATATAGGCTATAGATTTCACTATTTTGCTAATAGGTACTGTCATTTTGCTAATAGTAACTGAGTATTAGCCCTGATTGAAGGTTAAGTAATGAATCAATGCAGTAGCTGTAAACTTGTAACACTGGTCCCTGCTCCCTTTACATAAGCAGAAAATGTTGATTGTTTAAAAGCAGAACTGATTTAGATAGTACGAGTACATTTTACTGGTGGCAGCAATTCATAAAACAAATACTGTTATGCTCCAAGGAGGAAAAATGAGAGCGATTCTTGATAGTGATGAAGCATGAAGATACGGTAACACATGCTTGAGGTTCAGCTAAGCATATACTCTATATATAGCATTGAAATGTTGAGATTTAAGAGCTTGCATAAGAGAGCATGCATGGCCTTGAAGTAGCAGGTTGGTCTCCAAGTTTATGATTGATACCAAGAGATACTCTAACAGTATCACTTTTTTGTCCATATGTATCACTATTTTGCTCATAGATAGGTATAATTTTATAGAGTATCTCTTGATTTAGGTAAGGGGATACTGATATACTCTTTTAAGGATTATGGAAGTGTAAATGCTTCTGCAATCTCCTTCATAGAGAAACGAATCAACAGTGGTTTATTACCAAAATTATGACATTTTGTAAATATGCATATCAAAAAGATTTATTTCCAAGTTTTAATATCCAATCAAGGAGAAAGGAGGTGCTTATAATTGATATGAAGCTCAAAAAGAATTATCACTATGAAAAATAATCAAACCATGAAGAACTCCCTAATGGGCACACATTCAATGGCATCACTTTTCTCCGCATATGCATCATTACCTGCCTTCATTACTCTTCTCCAACAAGCATACATTCAATTCATACATCATACCCCAACATGTTCGAGATTACGTATATAGAAAACTTGACGAATGGTTCAACAGATCGAAGCTCTCTGTATCCTTGTTCACCTTAATTATCGAGCAATCCGACGAGATGGAGCTACATTATAGCAACCATAACCAAGTCTTTGAAGCTTGTGAAAAGTATTTGTGCTCTAAGCTTTGTATTTTTTGGATGGATTATGGTCAAGTTGTGGGGATGAGAGGATCATAATATTAACCACAAATCATAAGGAGAAGTTGGACCCTGCTTTGCTACGACCAGGGCGCATGGATATGAGTATACAAATGTCCTACTTGACAATGGCAGGCTTTAGGGTCCTTGCGTCTAATTACTTGGATGTTCCAAATGATCAGCAACGAACATCCCCTCTTCGAAGAGATCGAGAGCCTAATCCAAACAGTGACTGTGACAGCAGCCCAAATTGCTGAGGAGATGATGAGAAGTAGCGACTCTGACACCGCCTTTCGAGCAGTTGTTGATCAATGGCATCACTTTTCTCCGCATATGCATCCTTTTTTTTTTTGGCTAATACCTCCACTTATTTTAGAATAAAAAATTATTTGAATGATAAATTTCAAATAAACTGAATCGAACTTAATATCTGCTTTGAAGTGGGGGTTAGACCTTCATTAGAAAAAAAATGGAGGTTATACATATCAAAACTAGTGTGTGTATCTGTGCGACACATGAGATATTTCAACTCTTATTTTTATTTTTTTTATTTTTTTAAATTCAATGAGGTCGCCTAACTTCTAACTTTGTTGTAATGTACTCCATCCGTCCCAGACAAATGGTTACAGTTATTTTTTTTGACAGTTTTCAATGCACCACTTTGACCGTAAATAATGTATAATTAAATGAATATATAAATTATAAAATTATGATTTTCCAAAAGCATTGTTTAAGATGTATCTAACCATAGTATTTTTACATTATAAATCTTTGTACTTTTTTCACAATCTATAGTCAAAGTTTGCGAACTTTAACCTTGAAAAAACAGTTGTAACCATTTGTCTGGGACGGAGGGAGTATTATTTTTCTTTTATGGTGCTGATTTTGTGATTAACTGGTAAATAAAATTAAAAGATCACCAAGGCGGAATTTGGATAGATTCATCAGCAACATGGCCCTTAATTTGTTTAAGAAAAATATTAAAATATTGGAACACCAAAGGCATGGGTGATATCGAAGTTCGGGGATCTAGATGTCCCTCATGGGGCACCGAGGGTCCTCTAGGATAATGATAGACACCCTAGAAAAGTTTGGGAAAAAATGACACCCGGGCCTTCGAAAGCCGAAAACAAAGGTTATAATCCACGTTTTTTGGGCTTTCGAGAGGCCGTGGAACGAAGGTGCATATTTTCACACCACATCGTACATAACACCCTTTTGGGACATGGGAGGACATGGAAGGGCGTTTTACGGGATATTGGTGTAAGAGCCGGAATACCAAAAGCATGGGCATTAACGAAGCTCGAGGATCTGGATGTTCCTCAAGAGGCACCAAGGGTCCTCTAGGGTCATGATAGACCCCCTGGAGAAATTTGCGCAAAAATGACACCCGGGCTCCGGGAAGTCGAAAACGAAGGCTATAATCCACGTATTTTGGGCTTCCAGGAGGCCCCGAAGGCCGAAACGAAGATGAATATTTTCGCACCACATCGCACGGAACACCCTTAGAGGACATGAGAGGTCCACGAGCTTGATTATCGATCCATGATAGGCTTGAAAGGAGTTTTATGGGACACTGGTGTAAGAGTCGAAACACCAAAGGCATGGGTGATATCGAAGTTCGGGGATCCGGATAATCCTCTTGTGGCACCGAGCATCCTCTAGGGTCATGATAGACCATCCGGAGAAATTTGGGCAAAACTGACACCCAGCACCCGGAAAGCTGAGAACGAAGGCTATATAATCCACGTTTTTTTGGCTTCCGAGAGACCCCGAAACGAAGGTGAATATTTTCGCACTACATCGCACGGAACACCCTGATATTGGAAGGGCGTTTTACGAGACGTTGGTGTAAGAGCCGAAATACCAAAGGCATGAGTAATACCGAAGTTCAGGGATCTAGATAACCCTCCCGAGGCACCGAGGGTCCTCTAGGGTCATGATAGACCCCCCGGACAAGTTTTGGGAGAAAATGACACCCGAGTCCCGGGAAGCCAAAAACGAAGGCTATAACCCACGTTTTTTGAGTTTCCGGGAGGCCCCGGAATGAAGGTGGATATTTTTGTAGCACATCGCACGGGGCACCCCTTAGGGGATATGGGAGGATCATGGGGTCGGTTATCGGGTCCTTTGTAGGCTTGGAAGGGCCTCTTACTGGACATTGAAGGATAATCCACAATTTTTGGGTATCGAGCATGACTCCCCACCACCCCGTGCCACCAAACCTACAACCCTCCCTACTATTATAGTGAGGTCTCATAATTTTTCACCATTTTTTTTAAAGCGATTTCTAAATTTTTTTGATTTTTTTTTCTCTATTTTCCACCGTATTTTTAATTAAAAATTAAATTAATTAGTTTTGAACATTCAAGTTGGTATAACTGTTTAGAGAAAACAATGTAAAGCAATATAATGTACTAAACTTAATGAAGTTAGAGGGGTTATCTTGTAAAGAGAGAAGGTGTAGATATCAAATGCCTACTAGCAATCACAAAGAGAAATATGAAAAACCTTACCAAAATGGGGACTGGTTGTACACAATGATGGAAAGATGGCGAACGATGGCGATGAGATTTAGATACGAACGTTGAACACATGGGAAGTTAGGAAATGAATTGATGATGTGTGGTTCCATCATCTATTCATGAGAGAAGGAATTAACTTCTTTTTTTTTGCTCACCAATATGAGAGAGAAATTAGCCACTACTCAATTTCTTGGATTAGTAACACCGGACAACATGTGAGAATGAAGGGAATGAGATGATAGATTCATTAAACTCCATCATGTTTTTGTAGCGTCTGATTGTTCCTAGTTTCTCTTTTCTTTTTTCTTTTTTTTTTACTGGCCATAAGATACATTATACAAGCATATAACATACCTAAATTGATACGTTATTCGGCAATTCAGTAGCTGATGTAGCGAGCTCTGATTTAATCATTACGTAGTACGTTGTAATCTAAGTATATAGATTTGTAATTTTTAAAAGCAAAACATTATATCCGCTTAGGAGTATTATTTGCCTAAACCCAACGCAAGAAAAGAAAATATCAAAAAAAAAAGAAAAGAAAAGAATTGTCGTCTAAGGGTCCAACAATATTGGGAGTTTGGGACAAGCCCAATTTTAGTGGGCCGTAAGGCGTTAATTTCCCACTAAAACAAGTTTTTTTTTTGTTTTTTCAATAATAAGACCCACTAAAACAAGTTTTATGTACGCGGTAATTTTTGTGTAGCCAAAGCTCTAGAGTCTAGAGCAATGCCGCAATGGAGGAGAGAGAAAGAGCTGTTCGCCCTGTCATTCATCCCCAAAAATCGCAATCTCTCTCTTTCTTCTCTTTCAATGGACAGAGCACCAAAGATTTCGTCAAAATCTCTCTCATCACCATTTTCGGTCATTTATACTTGTCTCTCTCCATTTCTCTCACTTTGCAATTTTTGCCAGAGTTAATCCCTTTCTCTCTCTCTCTCTCTTTCTCTATTATTGAACCGAAATCTGCACGTTATCATTATTGTTCCTTCTATCATTACCCCATTTTTTTTTTCTACAAGAAAAAAATGAGTTAGATTCCCAGAAGCCGTTTCAATCTTTTGTACATATATAGTATAATAATTTCTCTCCCTCTTCTTCAATTATACTACATTTCATTACATTTTTGTTTTTGTTTTCCTGTTCTGGTTTATTTTAGATTGTCTTGTTAGGTTTACATTGATTATTAATTCCTGTTCTGGGTCACTCAATAATGTAGGAAAAATTAATTCTTGATAATAGGGTTATATGATAGGAATCATAATGTGGAGTATTATCATATTTTGAACACTGTTCTGATTTTTTTCCCTTTTTGGATTACATGGTTATAGGCATTTGATAGCGGCTTCTCAAATCTATCTATTTTCCTTAGCACCTGTGTATATTCCTTCTTTTCTACTGCACCTCCTGTATCAATCACGGAGCCTAATTCATACCCTTTAAACATACCATGGCAGATGCTCAGCCCGCTAAATAAGGTAAAATTCACCCCTTATAAATGTTTCAAGTGTTTGTTTATTTATTTTAATGGGTGTTAGAGTTTCTGGGAATGAAACTAAGATCATGATGTTTTAGGTGAATTTTCAAATTTCAATGTGTACCCCTTTGGAATTTTGAGGAAGATGATCATGGGTTATTAGTAATATTTGATTTTCCAGTGGATGATATGGAGTATGATGAATTGAGAAATTTTATAAAAGCTTTGGTACCTGTATTGCTAGATGATGCAATGCAAACAAGATTCATGAACCTTGTATCATTTTTGTAACACAATGCTTCATGTATGTATACTAAATGCCAGCTGTAGAAATGGACAACTTAGAGGATGAGAAGAAGACCACCAACAAGGGATCTTTCAAGAAGAAGGCTTCTTCCAAGTTCAAGAGCTCATTCACTAGGAGGAGGAGGAGCAGTAAGGTTATGTCTGTTGATTTTGAAGATTTTCATGATGCCGAGGAGGCACAATCTGTTGATTCTCTCCGCCAAGCTCTTATCTTGGAAGAGATGTTGCCTTCAAAGCATGATGATTATCACATGTTGCTCAGGTACATTTTCTGTCCTCTCAAATAATAATCAAATTCCCCTGCTATGTTTTGAACATGTAGCTGTATCAGATACCAGGGAGTCACTTACCCAGAGCTTCTCCACATGGATTCCTTTGCTATTTGTTGTGAATGTAGCTGGCTCTACCCTTGTGATAATGGTATATTGATATATGTACAAACTAAAGTTGTCTGCAAGATCTTTGGTCAATCTTCAAATTAACAAGCGTTTGCTGAAGCAAGATCAGCACTTGAATTAGAAGTGGCATGTGATTATGAATGACTTTCTTAATTTTGCTCTGGTAATGTGTTTTTTCTTTTTCTTTTGGCAAACATGCTCTGGTAATGTCTTGAATACTGTAAGACGAGGGGCTTTCTGATGGCTGAGGGCTGAGGCTTGAATATCCCTATCACAAGTCTTATAATCTTGATGCGATATTAGACATAGTTTCAACTTTCAAATCAGTTGCCTGCCTGTTATAGCCTCATCTTTAATTGTTACGTAGATTTTTAAAGGCAAGGAAGTTTGATCTTGGAGAAGACAAAACAAATGTGGACTGATATGCTTCAGTGGAGGAAGGAATTTGGTGCTGACACTATCACAGAGGTGCATATCTATGAACTTGGTGCATGATAATAAGATTGTCTTTGCTTTCTGGCATCTTTTTGAATACTGACAAATTGATTTGCTTACTATATTATGCACAAGGACTTTGAGTTCAAAGAATTCAATGAAGTGCGGGAGTACTATCCTCAAGGAAATCACAGAGTAGATAAGGATGGCCGACCTGTTTACATAGAGCTTCTGGGCAAAGTAGATGCTAACAAGCTGATGCAAGCCACAACCTTAGACAGATATGTACAGTATCATGTACAGGAGTTTGAGAGGACCTTCAATGTTAAATTTCCAGCTTGTTCACTTGCTGTCAAGAAGCACATTGATCAAAGTACAACAATATTGGATGTGTCTGGAGTGGTATGTAAAAAGTAACCACTACATGAACGAATCTCCTTAATCTTGAATTGCTTAAGAAACTAATTGTCTCTGATTATCTAAAGATTTACACAGTAGTCTGGATCTGTCAGCTGACTGTTAATTCCTATTCTACTTACAGCAGCTCTTTCATTATATCTTTTAAATCCAGTATCTGAATAATTATTACAGGGACTTAAACAATTCAATAAAGCTGCCAGGGACCTGATCACACGCCTTCAAAAAATTGATGGTGACAACTATCCTGAGGTACACATAGTTGCTTAGACTTTTGATTTCCAGACAGTTCTGTCTTGCCTTTTGTCCAATTCTCAGGTGTTGGGAGTTTTGCAGACCCTAAACCGTATGTTCATCATCAATGCTGGTTCTGGCTTTAGACGGTTGTGGAACACTGTCAAGAGTTTCCTTGACCCAAAGACCACAGCTAGATAATGGTGAGCTTAAAATGCAATTTTCACACGGTTGTAAATTAGCTTCTGATTAGAAGTTTTAATAAGCTACACCTTGACCTCATGTTAAACAGGTTCTTGGTAACAAGTACCAGAGCAAGTTGCTTGAAGTAATTGATGCTAGGTAAATCTTCTACTGATTGTTCCTCTCTAATGGTTATCTAAGCTATCAAGATTCTCTTTGTTGATAGATAGGTAAATAATTTTAATAGTCTTCCACGGCGCTGCCTGATTGTGTCTCTAATCTGATCGTTGGATGGGATTTATATGTCCCTTCCACTTGGCTTTCATATATGAATTTTTTGGAGGCACCTGTACTTGCGCTGATCAAGGAGGTTGTATGCGTTCTGACAAGGGACCCTGGAAGGACCCAGAAATACTAAAGGTTCTTTATTGTCTTATAGAAAGGCTGTCACGACAATTAAATTCACTTTGATTATCTTGACCACTACTCTTTCCACTAATGGGGCTAAGCTTAATAATCCTGTTCTGCAGATGGTACAGAATGGTGGGGCAAAATGTAAGCAAGTTGCAAATCCATGTGATGAAGAAAAGACAATAACAGAGGATGGGGCTTGCAGGAAGGTCTGATATAGTTATTTCATAGATGGTCACCCCAGCCTTTATATGTTTTGGTCAATCCCTCTGTCCATAAGGGAATAATTTGTCGTGGACTCAATTTGTTACTGAGTAGCCAGTTTTGTTCCTATTATAGGCCTTCTACAAGCTCTAGCACTAGATCTGAGCAAATAATCTAACTACTTGTGGTTGAATAATCGCTGCAGAATGATGAGAATGTCCCAAGAGACAATGTTGAGCATCAACAGCTCCCTTCCATCCGCGAAGAAGTAAGTATATCCCTATTTGGACAAAAATTAAAAAATATATCATAAGTCAAACAACAACAACAACAACAACAACAACAACAACCCAGTAAATGTCCCGCCGAGGGCGGGGTCTGGGGAGGTCCAGATGTACGCAGCCTTACCCCTAACTAGTCGCCTAGCAGGGAGGCTGTTTCCGAAAGACCCGCGAAAACAATTTGATTTTTGAAATCGGTAGTAAATAGGCAAAAAGGTGGATTGTCATGTGTCGATGGAAATAAATCACTTGATTCCAGACATTCTGCCCCTTCGTCTCAAGCAACAGTTGGGTAATTATCTGAGGCTAGAATTCAGTTGAGATCGATACAGTCAAGGATAAAGGATGCCCAGGTCAACTGAATTTGGTGTAACCAAATGCAAATTGAGCCCCGTATTTGAGAAGATAAGACCTAGCAGCTGAATTTCCGACATTTTTATGGAGCGTGTGCTATTATTGTGTATTTTTGTTTGCTGCTAATATTTTTGTGGACGGTAAGTTTTGTTAGAATAATCTAGAAAAATCATATTTAAGCTTAGTGCCTAGAAAGATCTAGATTAATACCTACCTAGACACATCTAGAATAATATCTACCTAGAAATATCTAGAATAATAGTCTAGGATAATTATGAAGAAGACTCTAGACATAGAAAGATCTAGAGAATTGTCTACCACCCTACACCACTATAAATAGGGGTGATGTAAAGCATTTTGAGTACCAAGCAATACAATCATCTTTCCACATCTCTCTTAGCATTCATCTCTCCTCCAACATACAATTACCTAGCCTAATATCCTACATCAAAAACCTAACAGTGGTATCAGAGCTTACTAAACTCAAGACCTCCACAAACAAATTTACCCCATACCAAATTCTCCCTTACACCACCACAAAAATCTTATGGCATCATCACCATCAACCTCAAACACTACATTTACATATGCTCAAAATGATTGGGTACCAATATTCACCGGGGAGAAATATGATTATTGGAGTATTCAAATGAGGACCTTGTTAATGGCACAAGGCCTCTGGGATTTGGTACAAAATGGGTACCAAGCATCAAAAGATGTTACCGAATTAGCATCTTGGGATGAAAATAAAAGAAAACAATATGAAGAAGATCGAAGGCGGGACTCTGCTGCACTATCAGTCATCCATCGGGGAGTTGCAGAAACAATCTTCCCAAGAATTATGGCTGCAACAACGGCCAAGGAGGCTTGGAGTAATCTACAAAAAGAGTTTAAGGGCTCCGATAAGGTAATTGTCATTAAACTTCAATCTCTTTGGAAGGATTTTGATACATTATTAATGTCGGAAGGAGAAACAATTCAAGCATTCTTTACCCGTGTCTCTAATATCACTAATCAAATTCGTAGCTATGGAGACACCATTCAAGATCTAAAAATCATACAAAAAATATTAAGAAGCCTTCCGGCAAAATTTGATCATGTTGTGGCTGCAATAGAGGAGTCTAAAGATTTATCTACGCTAACCTTAACTGAACTAATGGGTTCACTCCATGCACATGAAGAGAGAATGCGTAGATTTGAAGATGAGCCACTAGAACAGGCTTTCCAAGCCAAATTGAAATTCTCTTATAATAGAGAAAATAAAAATCAATATAGCCACGGTAAAAATTTCCAACAAAAAAGAGGAACATCAAATAACCGTGGTAAGGGGAGAGGTGATTATGGAAATCATGGAGACCGAGAAAACATTCAATCGAGTTCCTATTGCAAATTATGCAAGAAAAATAATCACGACACAAAAGATTGCCGCTTTAAATGTAAAAAATGCAAAAGACACACCCATCTTGAAAAAGATTGTTGGTTCCGGCAAAAAGATGAGGCTAATTTCACAGAGAAAAATGATCCTTCTAATCAATTGTTTTATTCTTGTCTAAATGCCCACCAAGAATCCTCTGATATTTGGTATTTAGATAGTGGTTGTTCAAACCACATGACAAGCGATAAAAAAGCGTTTGTCAAATTTGATGAAAAGTTAAATCTCAAATTACTCTTGGTTATGGAAGATCTCAAGATGTAGCAGGGAAAGGGACAATCACCGTTAAAACTGAAAACGGCTCATCCAAAATCATTGATGATGTTTTATATGTCCTGGGCCTTGCTCAAAATCTACTAAGTGTGGGCCAGTTAGTCCAAAGAGGCTACATGGTTAAATTTGATGAGGATAAATGTATCATATATGACAAGAAAAAGGGTCAATTAGTCACAACAGTAAAAATGGCCTCAAATAAAATATTTCCATTAAGAATGCCACTAAAGCAAAAAGTTGCTTTCAATTGCACAAGTGATGATTTTACATTGTGGCATTGGAGATTCGGGCACTTACACTACAACAGTCTAAAACTCTTAAATCAAAAGGAAATGGTGATTGGCCTTCCCCCAATAAATGATGAAAAGAAAATATGTGAAGGTTGTATTTATGGAAAAATGCATAGATTGCCATTTCCTAAGACGTCTTGGAGGGCCAAGGCTCCGTTAGAGCTTGTTCATGCAGATATTTGGGGCCCAGCCAAAAACAACTCTATTGGCGGTAGAAGATATTTTATTCTATTTGTGGATGACTATACCCGCATGATGTGGGTATATTTCTTAAAGTATAAATCAGAGGCATTCTCATTCTTTGTCCAATTCAAGGCTCTCATGGAAAAACAAAGTGGACATCCTCTTAAAACTCTTAGAACAGATCGTGGAGGAGAATTCACAAGCACTAGATTCCTTAGCTTTTGTAAGAAGCATGGAATCAGAAGAGAATTAACCGTAAGACGCACACCTCAACAAAATGGTGTAGCGGAAAGAAAAAATAGAACAATTGCAGAAATGGCCCGCAGCATGCTACAAGCAAAGAATTTGCCCAAATACTTTCGGGCTGAAGCTGTCCATACAGCTGTTTATATTCTAAACAGATCTCCAACAAAGGCGGTTCAGGATATGACACCCTACGAGGCTTGGTACAAAAGAAAGCCCGTAATTGAGCACCTTAGAATTTTTGGGTGCGTTGCCTATTCCCACATTCCAAAGCAGAACCGAGAAAAAATGGATGAAAAGGGAGAAAAATGTATCTTTATTGGATACAGTGATGAATCAAAAGGATACCGCCTCTACAAGCCTGAGTCCAAGAAGTTGATCATTTCAAGAGACGTCATATTCGATGAAGTTGCAGAATGGAGATGGACAGAACACGCTCCGCAGCCAGCCATAGAAGAATATTCTCCATCTAGCTCTTCTCAGGGAGTTCGTGATCAAGGAGAAGCACCTTCATCTCCGAGGATTCCAACAGGCCCGAACTCACCAAATTCATCTCCAAGATCAAGTCTCACAAATTCTCCTCAACCAGTGCGCCGCTCACAACGAGATCGTCACCATCCGACTTACTTGGAAGATTATCAATGCAATCAAACAACCACGGAATTTGCATTATTTGAGAGTGAGCCACAAAACTTCCAAGAAGCAGCAAAAGAAGATAAATGGATCGAAGCCATCGCAATGACCAAAAATCCAGTCTTCCACAGCCAATCAAAGCATATCGAGATACAGCATCACTTCATACGAGAGTTGGTTGAACAACAGGAGATCGAGTTACAATTCTGCAAGACGGGGGAGCAACTCGCAGACATATTTACCAAGGCATTACCACCAAAAAAATTCATGCACTTCAGAGAACAACTTGGAGTTCAAGATTTTTTCTAGATTAGGGGGAGTGTTAGAATAATCTAGAAAAATCATATCTAAGCTTAGTGCCTAGAAAGATCTAGATTAATACCTACCTAGACACATCTAGAATAATGTCTACCTAGAAATATCTAGAATAATAGTCTAGGATAATTATGAAGAAGACTCTAGACATAGAAAGATCTAGAGAATTGTCTACCACCCTACACCACTATAAATAGGGGTGATGTAAAGCATTTTGAGTACCAAGCAATACAATCATCTTTCCACATCTCTCTTAGCATTCATCTCTCCTCCAACATACAATTACCTAGCCTAATATCCTACATCAAAAATCTAACAAGTTTCGGTCCATTTGGGCTTCTGTATTTGCAGGAGATTTTGGCAACAAAATATAGCTTCCATGTTGTACCAAAACAAAAATCAGGAGTTTAGGCTTCCAACTTGGGTAATTACACAGCTTGGCAGCTACAGCCACGATGAGTTAGCTACAACTAAACTAAGGAAGAATATGAAGCCAAAAGGAAAAGGCAGTGAGCAAGATCGAAAACCCTAATGCGACCGCTGTAGTTACGGTCGCTGTTGTTGCCAATTTGCCACCACGAGACCTCGATGGAATAAGAGGAATAAATGGATGGCTCCGGTGACGCCTATGCAGCTGAGATCCACCAAGTTCGAGCTAAAATATGTTTCTGCCACCAGGTTTATTCTATTTTTCTAAAAACGTCATTAAACTTCTTTTTTTCTCCAATGTGCCATTGTAACTTATAAACAAGTCTTAAAATGTCACTTTGTATCTATAGGTAAAATAATATTTTAATAATTAGAAATCTGAAATTAGCTCTATCAAAAAAATGGAAATAGCTGCCAATGAAAAAAGAATCGTAAAACCAAACTTAAGCTCCACAAAACCCATTAAAACCCCTATTTCTTGCCCTCCAAAACCTTCTGCTCTGCGCCTAATCTTCATCCAAGGGATTTGATTGTATTTAAATTCATTAAGTAAAGGTTTCTTGAGGCAATTTTTGAAAGCAATAAAAGAGAATCAAAACAAATAATCAAAATAAAGAGAATCGATTGTTGACCACAAAGCATGATGGGAGATACCAATAAAAGGATTAAATTTTCAATTTTGGAGTTGATTGTCGTCCATGTTGAACTAGTTTTGATTAGGAGCTTTTTCATGGAATGAAGGCTTTGATTTCCACCATATAGAGGCAATACGCCAATACCACTTCTACATTGTAGCATCTAAAACCGGAATAAGAAAGGCTCTACTGATCATGTCATATTTGTACACAAATTTCATTTTTTATATGCAACAATTTCATTTTTGTGAAGAGTGTACAAAACAAATAATCAAATCAAGAGAGTCATTGTTTTGTACACACATTTCATTTTTTATATGCAAAAGTTTCATTTTTGTGTACACTAGTTTCATTTTCTTTATTTTTTTTAGATAATTTTTTTTTTTATTAATCAAAATTTGAAAGAATACAAAAAGGAGGATAAGGAATCCTCATCACAAAATAAAGCTATAAATCTCGCCAATAGCGCTGTACATGACACCCTCAAATTCCCCCGCCGTCTTAGCCCATAGAGAACCCAAATAGACCACATGTTCCCAAACATAATCTATGGTCTTCACGCTGTCAGAAACACCCTCGAATTTCTCTCTAACCTGATACACCACAGTAGAGCAAAACACGCACATCTCCATAACAACCTCCCCTCTCTACCTTTCCTCATTGCTGCAAAACAAAGCTGTAAGAATTCCCCCACCGTAGCAGGACAAACAAAACTCTCACCTTCCTGCAATCTATTCCATAAAGACCGGGCAAACTCACAAAGCGTAAACAAATGCAGACAATCCTCCCCATCATAACGGTAGTCAGGCCTCCGACGTTGTACCATACACTAGTTTCATTTTGTTTTCCCAATTGTTTCATTTTAGTAAGCAATTCATTTTTTTCAATCTAAGTTTCATTATTTTCATTTCATAGGATAGTTTTAGTTTCATTAATCTTGTACTATATATATATTATATTAATTTTTGTAAGCAATCAGTGTTCATATGTTTCTTCGGAGATACTATTAATCTTCTTCCTATGAGGATTATAAATAGAAGGTAAATACCACCCATTATTCTCCACTATATCACTTAGCTAATTCCTGCTCAAGTTGATCAATATCACTACCTCAACTCAGATTTCAAAATCTTTACAAGCTGTCATACAAGATTCAAGAACACAAGCACGTGGTGAGATAAAGTGCCCAATGGATGTAGGGTGGACTAAATCGTATGAAATTGGCCATACTTAGGACATTTATATTTTATACGACATATATTTCATACTTAGAAAATTGTAACGTGTTATGGAGATCAAATCACTTAAAAGAATCGACTTTTGCAAATATATTAAATATAATACCGAGCCAGATAACTAATACAGAAGCAAAAAAATGAGAGCTAAGATAGTCTAAAACCAATTTTTTTTCTTTAGACTAGGAAGAGAACCTTTGTCGAAAAAAGGTAGCCTATAAATAATAAATTAGTGAGATGGTATAAACCAAGTTTATCCTCAGAACAAACTTCACAACATCTAAAACATATAAACCCTTGCACCACACAGGATCACATACTAAAACTAGTTAGTTTCGAAAGCCATTCCTCAAACTTATGGAAGGACCCTCTCTCAGCCACCCCTGCCAAAAGCTCCCCTAATTCGAGCCAGATGAGCTCGTCGAAAACCTGGTGAGACTTGAACAACTTCTCCAGGTTGCCAGGGAGCAGTTCTGACTTCTCTACAGGCTGCATTGGAGCTGTTTTTTAGCTTCACCCAAGTGTTTTAACAGTTTCCCCTACTAGGGTTTTGTGTGTCGTCCTCGTAATCATGAAGTTTTTTTTCTTGTCTTTGGTAAACTTGATTTGTAGTTTTAGTTTGATTGGGTTTATTGTGTCTATTTTCAGTGCTGGTGGAGTCCGATTCTATTCTATCTACTATGATATCAATCCACATTAATGATGATTATGATGACGACGATGATGCTGCTGAAACATATTTATGGATTTCTCATGAGCCTAGAGGGGCTTGAAGAGACTTTCTTTCAAATTTAAAGATCTGAAAGAAGAAAATCGCCACTTTAACAATGACAGAACTTAAAGAATATATCATAAGTATAGAATAATAAAGCATAGCCCTCTGTTCGTAAGCGCAAAATTGCAGAAATGTTCAACTGAGGGGGTAATTTATGGTTTTTTTGTATTGTGTAGCACTGCAATGGCAAGTTAGCTACACAGCTAGGTGACCTCCATTGTTCTCGGAGAATGACACGTTCATTCCGCTAGGGTTGGGGGATGTTTTGTTCCATTGACACCATGGAGCACGAAAATGTTTGATGCATTGGATGGCCCATTTCTGACACCCCTCTGTTTGCATCACCCTTTGACATCGATGATTAGGAGCATCGTGACAATTGTGGTTTTATTTGCTTGTTTCTCTAATAGATATTATTGTAGCAGTCCATTTCTGCTTCAACACTATTTTCAATAAATCGGATTAGTTAAACTGTTAATTCAAGATCATTCTAAGACAAATGAAGAGCAACCATCCTGATTAAAAACCCTTCCCACTTTCCCTTCCAGCCTGCCGCAATGGAAAATGGATTAGAGTTAAATAGGGGTGAACTATAATCGCAAGCAGCAATATTCGAATGCTCTCATGTAGATGCGTTGTAAGGCCAACATTGAAGGAGTTTGGGTAATTATCATCAAAAAAAAAAAAAGCGAGTGGGTTTTTCTGGAAGGGGGGTCCTGTGCTTCCCTGATGTAATGTTGTTTGACATCAATAAGATGGATTTCTGTATATCCACAGGGAAAGAAAAAAAAGTTTGTTTCTATGATTCGCATAATGCTTATTTATTTTGCTCATAATGAATGTTGCAGGCGACTGTTACAGCAGTGAGCCCTGGCAGCTTAGTTCCTACGGTTACTAAACCTGTAGATACTTCTTGGCAAAAGATGACGGACAATGAAAAATATGCCCTTGTCAGAGGTACATGAAGATACTACTTCCTAGTTCACAGGAATGTGATGCTTTTACTATCTTTAATATATTACTGTCGAATTTGTTGAAATGAACTACATTGCCTAAAACCAACTACATAACTTGAAGCTAAAAGGATAGAGGTGTGTCTTCTTCCTCCTTTCCTGAACTCTGTCCATCTCTTCGAAAAGTCTCTGGAAAATAAAATGTGTCACTGTGACTAATAAATGGGAAGAGAAGCAAAAGTATCTCAGTAGGGCCTAGCTGAGGCACTTCAACTTTTGATAGTAGTAATCACATGTGCAGTTGTAATAGCTGTGTAAGGTAGGTTTTTTTCTTAAGAGAGAAATAAAAAAAATTCGTGTCTGCTGAATTACTTTAGTCTTCAACAATTTACGTAGATGGTGTCCATGTCGATGTGAAAGGTTAACGCAAAGATGTCCTATATCTGAGTTTTTCTTATCTTTTATGATGTACCTGTGTGCTAGGACCAGAAGTAAGGATTAGGTACCAATGAGGCCGCAAAAGTTTGACATGTCTTTTGCCAAGAAATCTCATCAATTGCCATGTTGTTTCCAGTGTCCAATGTTGAACCTAGCCACCTAGGTACATTAGATTGCAGCAAAGAGTATAGGTAATAGAGGATAGAAGCATGGACTGATATCTTGGGCTTGTGAATTTGTGATTCACCTGGCTGTCCCTTCTCTCAGTCCAGTAGCACCGCAATCAGGCTCAAAGGTTACTGACTGTGTCCAGCCAGATAGCTATCTTCTCAAGTGATTGTGCTGTAATAGTACCAAGGAATAAGGATAGAAAAACAAGGTAAAATAAATAGTAACAATAATAACGAGGTCGAGGAACAGATTATCTACTGTAGAGCCAACCCAGAAACTCCCCATATTAGGTAAATAACAGAAGGTAAGTGGTAAAAGGAAAAATGAAAAGAGAAAAGAAGTTAATCTAATGTATTATAGTTCTTTGCGCTCTACAGCAGCTGATTGTTTCGGCATGCAAGGTTCTTTCAAGCCACCAGATGGAATTAGCAATCAGATTGTTGCTGGTCTGATGGCCTTTATAATGGGCATAGTCACAATGGTCAGATTAACACGCAACATGCCCAAGAAGCTGACTGATGCTACTCTCTATTCAACTCCCATGTACTGTTTTGAACCGATGGCGAAAGGCCAGGGCAACGAGTTAGCTGCACCAGGCATCTCGAACGCTGAATTCATGACTGTCATGAAACGCATGGCAGCAATGGAGGAAAAACTCATGGCTATAGCCGTGAAACCCGATGCAATCACCGAGAAGGAAGAGATGCTCAAAAGTGCTTCTGCTCGAGTTGATGCTCTGGAGAACGAGCTAACAGCAACTAAGAAGGTGACTACTATTACCTCTCAGTATTAATATCTAGCTAGGTGCAATCTTCTAAATTATTTTATAAATACACATACTCATTCAAACATTAGGCTCTGGAAGATGCCCTATCAAAGCAAGAGGAGCTCCTAGCCTTTATGGAGAAGAAGAAGAAGAAGAAGAAACTTTTCGCCTGGTGAAAGATGTACAGTGGACAGAGAGAGAGAGAGATGCTCAAAGAAGGCCGGCGTTTTGTGATTCGTACTACTCCAGGCCAGCAAAACGCCATGTTTAAGAAAAATATATGTTACAGTATATATAGCAGAAATAATCAAACGATCTTGTTTACCCAACACAACACAAAGTTCAACATCCCCCCTTTGCGTCCTCTTATTTGAAAAGCGTCGACTTCCTCGAATTTTTGGAAATGCTGTAAACACTAAAAAGTATATGTGCCATATCTAGGAGCCATTAATCTTCCCTGTGATTGGAATAGCATTCACGGAGGCCTCCCTTGGTAATTTTTTGCCAATTAGTGAAAGTAAATTAAACATAAAAGTCTTTTACCCTGTTCCATATTCTGCTGGTTTATTTTGATTATTTCTTCCCATTGTATTTTACTGCTCCATGACTTGGAGAAAACTCTATTTTTATACATCATGTATCTGTATGTATTATATGGGTTTCTTAAATGTACTGTAAATTGAGTTGTACATGCCACCCAGAAAGCATTTCCTGCTCTCCTTGTAGAGCTCTAGCGCAAAAGGAGTTTTAAGTTCGTAATACCGAAATCTATTCAACAGAAATTGCAACTGTACAGAGCAGATTTTCCAGGGACGAAAATGTTTATGTTCAGGCACCTATATATAGTTACTTGAGAGACTTGCCACTTCACTCAGTATCCATTGGTCGTGACTCGTGACGCAAAGTATAGCTTCTTACCTGGTAAATTACAGCACCTAATATGGCACACTGTGTATGAAAAGTCATTAAGGAGAACAGATTAATAAACATGTCCATCTCATTATCATTATACAACTGGCTGACTGAGTCACTGAAAGCTACTTAAGACATCTAACTCAGTTTGTTTGCAGGTTTGTACCTGGAATAAAGTTGTCCCCATGTCTGCAAATGATTCAAGATATATATATTCATTTGACAGAACAAAGGACTTGGGCATGAAGCCATGAACAAGAGAAATATTTTTTCCTGCAAAGAGAAGTCACCACATTTGTAAAATGAGCGTCAAGTTTTCAACTAATTTAGGAGAAAGAAAAATCAAATTATGAGTAGTTGTAACCCTGAGGGGGTAGCTCAGTTGGTAAGACCTCTGAGGTCTATTCCAGAGGTCTCAGGTTTGAGTTCCCTCAGGACCGTTAGAGGTTTTCGTGGTAATTGGCTTCAGACTTCAGAGCCCATGAGATTAGTCCAGCAAAGTTTGGACACCCATGTTATCTAAAAATAACAATTATGTGTAATTTTATGCTCACAACAAAATGCAAGAACAAATTAAGCATATAGTCAGTAATTTATGATTCAATGGGGACGAGAGAATTTGTGATGATTATGCAAGGTGTATTTTCCTTATTAATTTTACCTCACTTGTACAAAGATATTAAAGCTGGTGAGTGGTGATGAGTAGGAACAATGGTATGAGCCTAGAGAGCCTACCTGTTTGGGTTGTATCTTGTACGAAGTCATAAATGGGGTGACATTATCGGATTATCCTTTGAGTTCAAGTAAAGAGGGTTTACTAGGATGTGTCCTTGAGAATTCCATTTACGGATCGAAGCTAGCTAGCTACTTAAATAGCCTTGAATTGTGATTCTTAACATACATCATACATACATGCAGCTTACCATTGCATATTTGCAGCCTTTGCTGCCAAACGTAAGGAAATTGACTTAGTTAATGCCTGTAGCTCTGATAACTTAGCATACAAACGGGTCTCTTTTAGCTGTTGCCTTCTTGTGCGTAGCAAACTAGCAACCTATCAATAATACTAACAATACAAGACTAAATCTCAGATCATTTCAACTTTCGTTTATGATTTTATGGAACAAGAAACAGGTGCACAGTTGAGTTTGGATTTAATGTCCGTGCTTCATATACTTACTAGTGAATAGTTAGCAAGCCACGCACCCTTATCAACTTCACCACTCTCTCTCTCTCTCTCTCTCTCTTTTTCTCTCTGTGTGCATTGCAGAGCTGAGCATTTTGAGGTAAATTTCACATACTCGTATCTTTTATTTTGTGTTGTTTTCACTTGACAATATGCCTACTAAACAATAAGGGATGGCTTATTTGTGACTCGGGTTCGATTTTGATGAAACTCAATAGTTATGAGAATTGAGGTCTTAAACTTCTTTTTTGGTCGCAGAATATGGCAAAAGTTTGCGAGCCTTGCAAAATACGGGTAAAAGAGAAATATTGAAATAAAACTCCTTCAGAAAAACACTTCTTCAAGATCATGCTAGGAGATTTCAGAAACCAGCTGGTATAATCCTCTTTTAAAGCAAACTTATACAGTATTTTGCTATTTTGAGTACCTGTAGAATATATACTTTAATTCTTTATCTATATGGAAATTAAACTATGATCTATGACAGAGAGTTCCAAGGAAGTTCATGAGCAACTTTCAAGGAGAATTGTCGAAGACGGTTACTCTTATAGGTCCAAGTGGGAACACTTGGACAACCAAGTCACTACAAACAGAAGAGGACTTCATCCTTTGCCAAGGCTGGGATCTTTTTGTCAAGGATCACAACCTTAGAGAAGGAGATTTCCTGGTTTTTAGGTACTTGAAGGGATCCACCTTCCAAGTACAGATATTTGACCCATCTGGTTGCGAAACCGAGAACACTTTCTTTGTCAAAAGAAACGGGAACAAGCCTTGTAAGCGCTGTTGCTCCATGGGCGAGGACACAGAAGACGACGATGGAGATAATCCAAACCAAAAGAACGCTGATGTGCAGGAAGAGCCTATATATAGGACATTTGAAAGTTCAGAAGAATTAGAGAAGCGCCAGGATGAGGTAGACTACAACTTTGCAAGAAAGAAAAGAAATACAGAGTACAATTATACAGGTATTTAGTACAATATATGAATAATAAGCGTACTCAAGCAGAGTAATAGAGTATATAAGATTTTCCGCGACAAATGACAATGATATAAAACTAGTACTAATACTTTGCCTTTGCTATTTAGTGTCTAAGATATCCAACAGAAGAGAAATCCTGGGCGAGGATATACGAAGAGCTCATTCTCTAGCCCGCGCGCATATATCAAACTCAAAGCTGCCTTCATGCATGATCAAGATGAAACCCAGCCACGTTTGCAGACACTTTGCACTGGCATGTGTACGTATTCCGGACCTTATTCCTGATGAACTAATTAAGCACTAGAATTATATTAAATCTTTATATTGACGCGATTTCATTGTTATGTTGCAGACGGTTCCTAGAGAGTTTGCTGTAGGTTGCCTTCCCAAAGAATCTGAGATGATTAAGTTAAGGGTTCCATTTGGCGCAAGTCCTAAGACATGGTATGTTAGGTTGGTATGCGGGCAACAATACCTACTGACTCAGGGGTGGGATGAGTTTGTGTTTGATAACACCTTAAAAGAAGATGACATGTGTGTTCTGGAGCTTCCAAAGAAACGAAGAAAAGAGACACCAACTGTCTTGGATGTCTACATATATCGAGTTGTGCAAGAAGCTGTTCCCTTGCAAGTATATAAGCCTAACTAGTCGAAGCGCTAGCTAGACTGCTCCAGCAAACAATTATGTAACTTTCGTTAAAGCTCAAAAAACTCAGTGACTACATTTTATATGCTGCTGTTGGTTGCTTATTTAACTTTTGGAACATTGGTAATTCTAGCTCCAGAAGCTTAGAATTCACCACCACGATTCACGAAAACGCAGGGCAAATGTGCGGTGTTTCTGCTGGTCAGGGGCGATCCCCCGTTATCCTGAATCTTGGCCTCCATCTTTTATTTCTTTCGTACAGTAATCACTTGAAAATTTTAAGTAACTAAATAGAACAAAGAGAATAATAATCTTTTTAAACACACAGCATGCATGCGTATTCGTGACAATAAACCTTACACACATGATATGGTGCACATAATTGTGATGTGAATGACATACCAGGATTACCAGCTACCACAGCCTTGATCAATGAAGTACATGTGTAACTGGGTTGCACCAGGGTCCACAATTGGTCATTTGATGTCAGCTCCAGTTCAAAACCTTGCAGCAGTTACACATATATTTGCTTTTTCATCCACCAGGACCACCAGGGCATACAAGCTTCTAGAAGCTGTTCTCTTACGGTTGCAGAATGCAGACTGAATTCTTCACACATACTCTATTGCAATTCTTCGGCCTAGTGCCTTCGCACATACTTGGAAGTTGCAATTCTTATGCATGTATCCTCTGCCTAGCCTTCAACATTATTACGTCTCTCGTTTTCTTTGAGCTAAACAGCCTAAACAAAACCATCTTGAAAAACGTTGGAAGACTAGTGTTCCCAACTAACTTTGATATTATAGACTCGTCAGCTATCCCATAGAGAAATGCACAAGAAAAATCCTGCTAGACCTGCAAATTCGAGACTGGAGAAATTAACCACACAGAGTTAATATGTTTATCCTTGGGCCTAAGTCACCACTGAAAATATTATATGTTGCACCAAACAAGCCTTCCACAGATCAAGTGGGGCTTCCCGTGGGATCTAGTTGGCTGCCCACATTCAGCTGCCTGATGACATAAGTAAAAACTCGCTCAACTCAAGTTCACTTTTTGGAAAGAACAAGTCAGCTCACTCTGATATTCAAGTATTGCTTTCTCTGTTACTCAGATTCCTTCAAGCCGGGTGCATATTTATTCGTGTAACTAGATCTAATTGGAAGCAAGAAAAATAATCTCAAAGCTTTACCATACAAATATATCAAAACCACAATAAACACTGCAAGCATAGCACGCATATATGACAAGTTTCTCTTAGTTCTCTTTTTAAGTCAATAAAAAAAATACAGGAGGATGATGCGCAGGACTTTCTGAAGCCCTATGATTTGCTTTTTCTCATGCTAATTGTGCTAAAGTGGCGTAATAAAAGTCACAAAGTAAAATATAAATACTTTCTCGGGTTCTTTTCTTATTTGACGTCGTAATAATCATATGTTTCTAAGACTTAAGTTCAGAGTAATCTTATGTAACAAAAAAAAAATGTACTTTTAGTAAGTTTTGGGCTTAATTATGAAATAATGATAGATGAATGTATCCTCAATTTCAATTTTTACTGAAAAATCTTCATTTTCAAATAATGTATGACAGTGGGACAATCTTTAACCGTATTTAATTTTCTGTTTGGAGGACATCTTGTCCTCTGCTAAGGTACTTTCTTTGCTGATTAATCCACATAACCTTTTTTCTCTTTTAAAACAATGTACAACTGTGACGAAAATCAAAAAGGTATTCCCTAGCTTTCTATATATAACCCCCATCATATACGGTACCTTGACTTGTTCCTTACCTAATAATTTTACATGCATGTGACGTTCTTCAACAAACTCACAAACATGACACATCTGCCATTTTAATTTTTCCAATTTCAAGTTTTCAACTCATCAATATATACCTCCTTTCATTCCACCCCCTGCGGGTTTAAATATAAGCTACTTTATTTGTTATTATTCGTAGTTCCCCCTTCTTAAATTTCTTTAAACAACTTCTGTCCCCCTTTCTACTCCTTGAGGCTTTTTCCTCAGCTGCTTTTGATTCAGGACACAGAATGACAGGCATTTGTAAGAATTGCAATGAATGGAGAAAAGAGCAATATTGGAATGAATTTCCAGCAAACAAACACCATTTCTTCAAAATCATGCTACAAGACTTTAGGATCCAGCTGGTATACTTAACTTAGCCTATAACGTTACTACTTACTACATTCTTTTAGTTCTCTTTTTTAATTTGGATATTTTGAATCGCCTAATTCTCCAACTCTTTTTTATGTATGAACATTGTGACAGAGAGTTCCAAGGAAATTTAAGGACAACTTCAGGGGAGTGTTGTCAGAGATGGTGACTCTTATAGGTCCAAGTGGGAACACCTGGACAGTGGAGCTAGTACAAACAAAAGAGGACTTCTTCCTTAGAAATGGCTGGGAGATTTTTGCAAGGGATCACAACCTAACTGATGGGGATTTTCTTGTTTTTAGGTACATAAAAGATTCAACATTTGAAGTACTGATATTTGATCCGACTTGTTGTGAGACAGAAAGCTGTTACTTTGTCAAAAGAAATGAGAACAAGGGGGATAGGTCTTGCTGCTCCATGCACAATGATACAAATCCCGTGAAGAAAACAAATAAGGGGCATATTGATGATGTGAAGAATGACCATATCAATCCTGACCTTTCTACCGAATGGAAAGAGAGTGAAGGTGAAAAAGACCCTCACCCACCACTCATACATAAGAAGAATCTAATCCTGTCAAATGGCAGGCATAGCAAAAAAATTCCAGGTATTAAGCTACAATTATCTAAGGTGGAGCTATGAATAAGGTCTCCGACATTTTAATTATTTTCTTCATAATCTATACTATCTTAAAGTAATTTGCAACTTATATATACAAATATTACCGAAAGGAAGAGATATAAGGAGACTATATGTGAATAGATGTTTATGCTTATAATAGGGAGTAAAAGTTTTACAAAAGAAGTTTCGTGATTTGTAACTGTTTTTCATAGGAATAAATTCAGATACTCTTAACAATGATGCGAAAACAAAAAAGGATAAAAAAAAAGCTTACGATCTGGCCTCCAGACATTCACCAAAGCGGCCTTCCTGCAAAATCATTAGGATGAAGCAGAGTCACGTCTGTCATGGTTTTACACTGGTACGTCCCTCTACCCTCCTTATCGTCCTACACTACTTTAGGCCTTCTTATCTCCCAGGACATGCGTGATTAATGAATACTTCCACCTGCCATGAGTTGTAACGAAAAAATATTCAAACTTTCAAGTCAAATCAGCTGTCTCCCAATGTCTCCAACTTGTTTAAATCAAACAATTACATGCATAATTAATTTAAACAATTTATGTTGCAGACCATTCCTAGTGAATTTGCAGAAAACTATTTCCTCAACGAGTGTCAAAATATTCAGCTACGGGTTCCACCAGATCCCAAGATATGGGATGTTCAGCTCAATCCTAGGAAACATAAGCAGTACACACTTACTAAGGGGTGGGCCCAGTTTGTGATTGAAAATAATTTGAAAGTAGATGATTGCTGTGTCCTGGAGCTTGCAAAGAAGGGGACAGAGAAGCGGATGACTCTCTTGGATGTTTTCATATTTCGAGCTTAAGAAAATATTGTTCCCATGAAAGTATGTGTTCAAGTTCCAGGAACAAGAGCAAGCAAATGTGACTTAAAAATTTATGTGGCACTTCACAACTATCTAATGTTTCTATGCAAAGCACTGAATGCTTGGAATTCAGTTTAATGCAGTTGAAGGCTTTTTCAGAGAAAAAATGAATAAGAAATAGTGTAGCCTATTGTTTCCTTAGCACTTGAGAGTTAAGGCTTTGACGTTGCAAAACCAACAAGTAACAACTTCATGTCATTAATTATATGAATTCATATATTCATATTGGTAGCAGGGAAATGGAGGATGATTTTGGTCCAGCAGAGATACATCATTCATTCATTGAAATATGATAATATCTTGTAACTTTTACTTCACAGGTTCTCGACTTTTCAGGACTCGGTCAAAGGTTCAAGCCCACCTATGATTAAGATGAAAGCATCCTACTCTGGCAATCTAAAGCAGGTGTTGCTGAGGTTTAGCACGTTCTACGCACCAAAAGCTCTTCCATGAGGATGGTGTGAGATTCCTCTAGGAAGGAGAAGTGTAATCAACACCAATCGGTGATGAAGGAGTATCTCCCCAGATTTTAACCCAAACAAACCAGCAAAAAATGATCACTGCAGTATTGCACGTGTGGCCTTCAAGGCAAGTTCCTCATGAATGATGTGAATCCATAACTAACCACATTTTACTAGAAACGAGCTACAGATGACATTAGTATGATGAAAAATGAGGATGATGCCCAAGAGTTCCTTAATTTCATCTCATAGGAGAAAGGAAAAGACAGAAGGAAAGACATGGATAATTGCAACAGAGATCACTGGAGCAGAGTAATAATGAATCAATAACTGCAACAGAGATCACTGGAGCAGAGTAATAATGAATCATTGATTCATTGTCACTGTTCAAATGAACTGCCACCATTTCCTCATTTCGCTCCACTACAATAAAATTCTGGACCTCTATTATTGTCTGTTTAAGGTCAAAGGATTTCGAACAGCAGTCTCAATAGCCTTAACTTGCAAACGGGTCACATAATCTTTATTCTGGACATATAAGAGAGGGGCAAAGAAGAAGTGGATTCAAAACAGCAACCGCTTTTCAACAATCTCATAGTTTTCCTATGGTTTTCCTTGCTACTAAGACTTTCATCAGTAAGTCCATACCTGGTAGTCTGGTAAACAAAAGCTGCAGCATAGTATCTGAAAGACTGAAACCCAAACTTGATAGGACGCAAACCAGTATGGCCACATGAGAATCCAAAGCCCAGTGAAAGGAACAGAGACAGTTATAAAGGAAAGGCCCCTCCCTTTCGATAACCTCGTCTCACATGTTTCCACGCTTTGATTAGCACCAGAAGTATCGGAGCTTCATAATTACAGTATCAATGGCATAAAAATGCCAGCTGACAGGATGCATCCAGGTAACACAGTGAACCTACAAAAAGAATCAGGTACGATGAAAATCTCCATGAGATAAAGCAATTACAGATATCAGAACTATTGAGGATCAGATTCATAGAGATAAAGGAAGACACAAAATAAAATGCAAAGAAAGGCCATTCCATGTAAAAATACATTTCAGGTGACACCTAATTATCATGGATTAAGAGAATAGTCTTCTTTGTGGATGTGTTATCAATCAAGTTCCTACAAGTATACTCAAAATGATAAAACAGAACTCCCCTCGAGTCAAATGGCACACATCCATATGACAGAAAAGTACAAATGGAATGAATAACCCAGAATATCCCAAAACATTGGTAGACTCACCCCAGACAATATTCCATATTCTGACCTACAAAATCCAATCCAAATTACCCATCACCATTTTATCAAACACTTGATAATTTGCACTTAACCAATTTTGATAACATCACCAATAATTAAGCACTCCATCAACTTGATACCCAACAACTTCCCCTTCTCCACTGATAATCTGAAATGATAGCCTTGAATTGAATGTCTCCATACATAATAGCCGTACCAAAATCCCATAATAAGCAATTTACTCCAACCACTCTCCAGATGACTATTGGTATTAAAACAAGCACACTATCAACAGGCATATCACATAAGAACCTACGTTTCACACTTCTGTGCCAACAACTACTACACCAATTTGTTCTTTTTACAGAAATTTAAAACTAAATAAGCAATTATATTTATTAAAAATAAATAAATAAACCCTTTTCAATCAACAAACGTTGTAATAACAGGCACAATGGGTTGTTGTTTTTTCCCCTAAAAATTGAAGAAAACGAGAGAGAAGAGAACCTGATTGGGTTTTTTCATGATCCCATTTCTCCAGCAGAATACGTTCTTTGGAACCCTATTTCGTTGATGCGAATTCGTCAAAGTTCCCATCTTTTTATTCTTCGGGTTTGCTAAGAATTACAGTAATTGAGAGAGAGTGAGAATTAGAGAGCATACGACGATCCCAGGACAAAGTGATCAGAATTTCACTAACAATAACCATGACTTGGTCGCTCTAATTATTTTTCTTTCTTCTTCTTCTTTTGTGTGTGTGTTATTTTATTTTTTTGGTATCAGGATTGCCATGGTTGCTCTCCCCAATTTAAAAACGTTTATATTTATTAATAAAAATTTATTTGTGTTAAACTTTGCTGAATTTTATTTAACTTTATTTAATTTTGTTAAACTTTGTTTATTTTTGTTGAATCTTGTTGATTCAAGTGTTTTTTATAACTAGTTTATATATTGGTTTGTTTAACTTTATTTAACTTTGTTAAAGTTTGCTGAATTTTGTTAAAGTTTACTGAAGTTTATTGAAATTTGCTGAAATAAACGGAAATAAGCTGGGGAGAACAGACTCATTATTGCTTGATGAAGGGTTTAATTAATTTATTTTTACCGCCCCTCAAAGAAAATGTAATTGAAGGTACAATTTAAAAATAAACATTCCCATAAAAAAAAATTAAATATAAATAAACAAAAAAACTTCAATTAGGATGTTAGATCAATGAAAATTAGGGATGTGAGAAATGAAGAGGGTATTTTGGAAAAAATAATTTACATTTAGTAATCCCCAATATAAAAGTGACCCTCGTCTCATGAAAGGTTATTAAAAAACCGCCTTACAGAGTTTTTAGTATAATAGATATCTATCAAAAAGATTATTTTTACTGAAGGTGCAACTGTACATGCTATATTTTTCAAGGATTGTATTTGTACCCATAATTGTATCTTCTAGAGAGCACTACAAGATACAAACTGCAATTGAGTTTCACTGAAGTACAATTGTTCCTCAAGAATTAGAAATGGTTAACACATACATCCGTGCGTCATATTCCCAATTGAGTTTCACTGAAGATACAATTCATCTTCCAGGTCAAGGAAATCACATTTCCTTACTCCTCCGTACTGTTTCATCCACCACATATTGCAACTATATAGAGTACAAATTTCTTGGAATGAAAACATATTCATTCATATTCATTCCAGGAAAACCCAGAGTAGTTTTCCTTTCAGTTGTTTAAGAGAGATTCCAATTTGGTGTCATAGGTCATGCAGCAAAACATTGCTTCATACCTACTCACTTACAGCACGAAATGTGACACAATACATCAGAACTCATTAAGGTGAAGATAAAAAGAATCTATTTATATACACAATTACAACTTACGTATTGGATTCACACAACAGAAGAATATACAACTACATGACGTTTTACATCATATGACTTAGGCACTGACACTAAGCTAGGACATAACACAGTTTCTTTGCAGATATGTACACGTATAAAGTTATCACATGATTCGAGATATTTGACACAACACAGGACGGGCATGAACTAGAGACTTGCGAGGTGCTCATGTAGTTGCATATTCCTGCAAAGACAAGTCACCGCGTATGTAAGACAATAAGAGTGTGGACACCACAAACAATTATGCACGCGCATCCGCGCCTACCTTGGTTGGAATTGAGAATGTGAGGGATTGAATGTCATGCCCACTTTTGTTTTCTTGATCTGAACTGCTTAAGCATATCCTTCCATTGAGCTGCATTGACAGGAAAATCAAAATGAGTTACTTTAGGTTGACAACAAATGCAAAAATAAATGAACCATAGCTACAAGTTCCCCCTTAAATGGACGACTCTATTTTCAAATAAAAAGGCTGCTTATATCTCGTCATCCATATGTTAAATCACTTTAGATTAAAGTAGCAGAACCCAAATTTACAAGCAAGCCTATCAATATCATAAATTCACAACTCCAAATGAGAGCCCATATCTCGTCAGTTCATTCTTTAATTCACTATTTACCAGTCATCTCTCTATCCCTGTCTATCTTTCTTCTTTTTTCCTGTGAAGATGACAGATAATTTAAATTATTTTTGAAATTTTAAAATGAGCTTCCAAGCAATCCGCACTTCCGAAGCATTTATCCAGGAATATTCAGGTTTAACAGAGTATAAGTAAAATTACATTCAGCTACCATTTGGACAGATTCTGCATGCAGGCAAATAAGTCAAAATTTATTGTGACAATCATAAGATAGAGCAACTATATGTAGCAAACTGATGGAAAGAAACATCTTTGCAGCTCATGCGGCTAATCTTCACTTTTCCTGAGCATTTCACTGGAAAGACACATGGTTCAAGAATTCACAAGGACACAATCGAGGACAACAAAATAGACTTCGCGGTCAGCCTCTCACAATACCAAGCCATGTTATATGGATGACAAGATCTAAATCCATGGTAAGCAAAGATTAAGTACAGAAGTTGAAGCTCAGAAATCTAACAACTAAAATCCACATGTTATCAGAAACAAATGTGCAGTAGAAGCCTACCTGCATCATGATAACGTTCCTCAACAGCAGCAATCAACATGTTCCGTAGAAGGACAAACTCTTCACTTTCCGGACAAGGCTGCCCATCCGGTCTGAAACAGATATTCTCCTATTAAAAAAACAGATGATGCTACAACTGGACTAGTAGGCTAGTAGCTACTTAAATAATACATTCAAAAATTCTCAACAGCATTCAATTCTTGTACTTTACATATCCTTGCACCTAATGCCTGATGAAAATAGAACTCTCTGCATAGTGTATATTATTTTTTATTTTTTGTAAATGGAAATGAAACACAATAAGAGTATCAAAAGCTGTCTTCATAATACCTCACTAGCAAATTTGATCACATACAGATACTTCCCCAAATACCATCAATTTAAATGTAATTAAATTTAGAAGAAAAATGTAAATAAAAACTGAATTTCAGTTATGAGGCCACTGCTTATGTTGTGAAGCACCAAGCCTACCAAATAATGTTCGTCCAAGACATTTGTGTGTCAATCAAGCTACTATTTATGCTAATAAATTAGTATATGAGACATTGCCTCCAGATTCCAGAACCATGTTAAAAAACTTAAAAATAGTGATTCTGTTACATGACAAAAGATTAGGGGCAAAGAGTGACACACTCAATCATGCTATCTGCAAGCCCATCTCATGTCCCTCAAAATACAAAAAAATAACTCCCAACCTTTTTGAATAAACAAGTAGAGCACTGCAGGAACCCCATTTATACAGAAAATGAATTGCTAATTTGCAAGTTAACAGTATCAATTAATATGAGATGCAGAAAGTGTGTTCACCTATCCATTTCTGACAACAAAGAGCCATCAGGGACTGGAGGTTTGAATGGAGAAGTTGCAGGTTCAACCATCTTCAATCCGTCATTGCTTGCTAAAGACCTATTGACTTGTATAGGAGCCTAAACACAAACAAAAACATTATACATAAGTTAAAAAAAATAAAAATAAAAAAAGGCATCTAAATGAAAGCTACAACACCAATTGATGTCAGGTTAGCATGCAGTGTTAATGCCCCATGAATCATGACTCATAAAAACCAGCAAACATGGTTCCTGACTTCCTGGTAAAACTGTACAAACACAACAGCAAGAATCACCACTTCCAATTGCCAAGGTATTCACAACAAAAGAGCCTGACCCATCAATTCCATCCTCTTCCCTCAGAGAGGCTTTTTGTTTTTTCTAGATAACATGGGTGTCTGAACTTTTGCCCGACTGATCCCATGGGCCCTGAAGTTAACAAGACCTGGAAAACCACTAGTGGCCTTGAGGAGGCTCGAACCTGGGACCTCTAGAGCAAATCTCAAAGGTTTTACCAGCTGAGCTACCCACTTCGAGTTTACCCAACGAGAGTAATATGGATGCAAGTCAAGTAAGCACCAGTAAATTAGCCCCATAAGGTGCTCAACAGGTGCACACTCCATATAAACGATACTCCTATTTTGTTACCAACTAGTGGACCCCCACAGAAACCTAAAGCAAGCATTCAACATTGTTAATTTTTACACTCGCTGGATCAAAAACTTCTTCACAAATGAAGTATATATACCTTACATCTTACAGCAATATTGATGGCATCAGAAGGCCGAAGATCAAAACTAAGAGACTTTGTTTCATCATCCACCTGTTAACGCACAAAAAAAAAGATTATTAGAGGTTAAAAGTACAGTATTACTGAACTTAATGAACAAAGTAAAGGCAGCAAGTAACAGTAAAGTACTTTTGCAACGCACAGCTCCGCATAGTAAGCTTCTTGCACCCTCTTGGTGACTCTAACATATTTCACCTTCAGCGACAATTTACGAGAAAGTTCAAATCAGAATCATTCAAAAGCATAAAATTAACATTATCAAAAACCTGATAAAATATAAGAGGAAAATATGGATAATAAATTACCATGTAGCCCATTGTTTCTATCAGTTCTGTCACTATTTGATATACTGTTGGCCTAGCCTAGCAAATGTTAGCAGGTTCATCAATCACAAGTAAAGAATAACATAAATGATAAAACTGTAAAATGCATAATTTCATACAAACTGAGATAGAGGGGAAAAAGTTGCAAGAAATCAAAAACATACAGAAGCATTTTACCATCTCTACATTGTGAAGTGCAGCCATCAACAAAGCACAAGGCATCTCCACTGAAGACAGAGTTTTGACAAGTTCAGTGCTACAAGTATCATCCAAAGATGTACTAGTACATTCTGCTTGACAAAGAAGTAATGAGTTTTACTTACAAACAATTATTGGGAGTAGAAGACCACTTCCATCTTCCAACCTCAGCACAATAGCAGGGTGTGAAATATAATCTGGTGGATACCCCCCTTTGGGATGGTTATACACACATCTTACATATCTCCCATCTCTCATTTTTATCATGAAGCCATCTGATCCATTCTTCACTTCAACTAAAGCAATAAAAAGGGAAGATCAATTTACAACAGAATCTATTCTAGTTGTCAGTAGCAAAAAGTTAAAGACATCATGCAACCTCAAAACCAAAGCACTCAAATGCAAAAGAAATACATGAATTCATACTGGCCTTCCACACATACAAGGGAATAAGGCAATCACTTCAACGGGAAACAAAAGAATGTAACGGCTACAAAAAGTTCTTTGACAATGGCAACAGATCCTCACATATGAAAAAATACAGATGAAATTGGGTCTGACGCTCCTCATAGGCCCAGAACAAATTTGCATTGTCTCATCTTAGCATACAAAGCTGGCCCAGTTTTTTTTACTAGAAGTACTCTTCTTTAGGAAGATTAGTTTCTAGGTATACCATATACTACATTTTCAGGTCTACTAACTTTTCTACACATCTTTTACATGAGGAAATTTGCTTCAACCATATACTACATTTTCAAGTCTACTAACTTTTCTACACATCTTTTACATGAGGAAATTTGCTTCAATTAGAGTTACAACTTTGGAGTCTAATTTGAAATAGGAAGAGTACACTTATCAAACAAGTCAAAACACTTCAAATCAATGTGCATATCTGATGTTGAATCATGATATTTGAGCAAGGTTATTACACTAGGACCCTTCAAACTAAGCAAAAGAACTGTGAAATCTTCAAATCATCTGCCTGCCTGCCTCTGAGCTTTGGACGTGCACCCAACTGGTAGTGATACGCCCAACACGAGGGTTTAAACAGGACATCTATCCTCTTCCTGTTGAATAAAGGGGAAGGCAAAAGCTAGCACCACAGCACGCATTTGGGTCGCATTTCAAGCACCATACAAGGATCAGAATTTGTCAGAATTTGTTTTGGACACAACTATAGAAAATTTTGAGAAGGTATCAACTACTAGGAGGAATTCTTTGAATGTTGGCCACACCTTATAAAGAAAATGTGATGCATTCCTATTCCTAGTTCAATGGACAATGATATTAGAACCAATAGGATTTTTGGGGAAGAGACAACATGTCGTATGTGAGGACTGTATAATCCTTCCAGTCAGCACTCTTGGCTGAGGTTCAACGATTTAACATCTTCTAATGAAGTATCACTTAGTTCTTCGAAAACAATTTTGACCTTTATACGGCAGAGAACTAACAAAAATCAGGTACAGCAATGTGCATCTTTTTGGAACGAGCCCTTATGGTACCATGGTGATTGTTTAAGGAAGCCTATTAAAGAGAAGTAACAGATCTCATTCCTTCCTGCCTGCCTATTTAAGAGAAGTTTTAACTAACGATATATAATCGTTAAGCCATATGGCGGCTTGCTCTCGAAATATTCACATATCTAAAATTAGGGCAAGCTTTCTATCACACTTTGCAATGGCATCTCATATTTTCCAAAGCTTTGAGCTAACTTAACAAATTCTGAACAAACACTAATTCACTATCCACAATTCTCACATTCCAATCACCAAATTAATGAAAAACAAGAAACAACAGCAAAATGAATTTTAAGTTCAGTGAACAAAAAAACATGCCACAAAAAACAAAAAAGACGAAAATTCGAGTTGATGTAATATACCAGCTTCGATGACAGTAGAATTGACGAAATCATCATCACCGCCATCGGAATTACCGGTAGCCATATCACCATCATTGGACGAGTTTAATTGACACCGAATTCTCTTGCAACATTCGTTATAAGGATAATTACGAACCCTAACACCACCACCGACATATTTGGTGGTTCTTTTTAAGCCGGAAATTTGACCGTTGATAAGCATCGCATTTAGACATAGTTGTTTGGCCATCAAAGCGCCGAACAAACCGAACTGTCTCTCTCCACCGATTTTATAACTATGAGCCATAGGAGATTGAAGTGCAGCCATTTTTGCAGGTGAGAGAAACAGATTAATCGGGGAATTTAGGGATTGAGAGAAAGATGTTATGGAGAGAGAGAGAGAGAGAGAGAGAGAGAGAGAGAGGAGACTTGTGGGAGAGGGAAATTGAAAGAAATGTAAGAAGAAAGCAGAGGACTCTTTCAGCAGAAGAAAACTAGGAGAGAGAGAGAGAGAGAGAGAGAGAGAGAGTGGAAAATGGATTATGGATTGGGATGCCTTGAAAACCAAGAGAGTGTTATTATCAATTTTCTTTCTGCCTTTGGTGTGTTACTGTTGACTCTTCAGTCTTCAGTGCTTTTATAGTTCACAGATTACAGAGTTCTATACTTGTAGCTTAGCGGTGCTGCGGTGGGCATAACCGTCTCAAACCGTAGATATATGATGTACCATCCAACTTTTAGATATCCGAATATTAATGACCCGATTCAACTTTCAGATATCCGAATATTAATGACCCGATCCAATTTTTTTGGAATTTTTTTTTTTTGAAATTTTGGGATAGGATTATGAGTACCAAATTAGCAACTAGTTGAGATAATCCGCTGACTAACCTTCAAAAAAAGATAATCCACCGATCACTAGATTGGCCCTTTCTCTTCTTTTTTTGTGTGTATTTCAATTTGTCAATTCAATTCAGTACCAGTTGTTAATAGACTATTTAATTGAAAACGATCCTAACTGATTTCCATACTCGATATTTGAACAAGGAAACAAGGTCAAATACATTGACATTGACAAGAAGAGACATGAAGCTGATGTGCTAAGTATAAGAATTACACAATGCGAACAATATGATGATACTTGATGCATGTGTTCCCATGTTTATATAATTCTTTTTTGTTATTCAGATTCGCAAAAGTATTATTAATTACAAAATCTTGCATCAACTTAATTCATATAATATATAGATGAAGTGTGAGTCCAACTTTCAAGGTGGAGATCTTGAATGCTGTAATCATCTTAGGAGTATCTCAATTATATATAAAAGTTATCTCCTTATACAACCGACTAAATCTATACAAAACCTACTCTATATTAAATAGAGTATGATGATGTATATTATAATTCCTATCTAATTCCTCCTCTATTTACTTATTCACGACATTGTTGTTGGATTTCAATTAAACTCAGTGTTCGTTTGGCATACCTTTCTAAATTTTAACTTCTTTCTTCATATTTATTCTTGTTCATCTCCATTTTCATTCACTTTCATCTGATCTGCACCTCTAACTTTGGAAATTGAAATAATAAAGCTAGGAGTGGAAGGAGAAGTCAAAAATTGTAACTTTTACTTCTAGTCTAACTGTGTAGCTTTATCTCAATTTCTTAGATGTTGAAGGTGGAAGAGGGAGTGAATAAAAATAAAGGACGTTGACAAGAATAAATGTTAGAGGAGAAGTAAAAGTTGAAAGAAAGTAGGTTAAACAAATCTTCATTATTCTCCTCACAATTAAATGAGGGAAAAAAGACGCAAAATGAAGAGAAAACTAAAACGCATCCTAGTTAGGTCCAAATATATACTTTAGACCTAATTTGGCCCAAAGAAGAAATATTGTAATGTGATTGTTTCATAAAATGTATTGGTATAACGTCTTTTCTCTGCTTTTACATATCCATTAGTGAATACGTACAAACCAATAAAACTTAAAAATAGGAAATATTAGATGCATCCATTTGGGTTGGCGTGACATATGATGTCCAAGACAAAGGCACAAGGCATAATCCTCTCCTGCGAATATCTATTATTGCTTCTTCCTTGTCATCATCTTCTGTTCCTGGTCCCTATTAATTTGAAAACACAATGTTATACCAAAATAACTTATGTGAAAGTACGTAATGTAACTAGTTAACCACTTATGACCTATAAAATCAGAGGGAGTTCCTCCAGGTCAAGCTTTAAATAGGTTCATAGTAATAGAGCGCGCAAGTCTTGTATGAGATCAACTCACAAAAAAATAAGGTCACTATTTATCCCATCTCATCAATGTATAAGTCATTTATTGTTTTACTAGAAAATGACTCTCGTCTCACCAAAAACTACGGTAAATTAAAGTAGAGAAGCATAAGAAATCTAATAATTACCATAGGGAAGGGTCTACAAGTCTTGTTGCGGGATGGCTTATTGGCATGAGGCATGCAAAGTGTCTGCAAAGCAAAAAGAAATCTCTAATTGTTAGAAAACTAATTGCACTTCCACCAATAAGCTAATTAACAAAGATGAAAAAAGTTACTATGATCTCTCTGAACAATAATAAAATTAAAAAGGAAAAAAAGAAAGTCTATAAGCTATGAGCCTGATGAGTACTCCCACGGCTGAATATTATGCCTCATAAAGTAGGAGCAAAGTTAAAAGGGATTTACACTTATCAAAAAAAGACAAATATGAATATCAGTTTAGAGATCGAAAATTGGTTATTCAAAACTCACATGTATCTGATCTTGAAGAAATTGAATATATCCAATTGCCTCTGTCAACACAGAAGCTGTATCTGTCTGTGTAGAAAAAGAAGAAGGAAAAAAAAAACAACACAATGAATATAAGAAACTAAAATTACATACACGCAAATTAATACTCCCTCCGTCTCAAAAAAAACCCGAACTTTTGCTTTTTGAAGGTCAAATTTAACAAACTTTGATCATTAATTCATGAAAATATATAAAGATTCATATTATGAAAATATTTTTGTTAGATTCATTTTTAAAAGTACTTTCAAAAAATCGTATTGTTATAATTTTTATATTTATATAATTGTAGTTATTTACGGTCAAAGTGGTGTATTGAAAACCGTGAAAAAACAAAGGTTCAGATTTTTTTGAGACAGAGAAAGTATCTTCAATGCGTTTTGTATGTATTTTGAGGGCTAAGCTAGTGGGAAAGAATAGATAGCTAGGAAGTTGTACCTTGCCGAAAGGTGATACTATTTGATGTAAAGATGCTATTCTTTCTCCCAGTTTCTCCTTTCTAACCTAATCACAGTATATATATCATCAAATATTAGAGTCCATCCAGAAAAAATGAATAGAACTAATAATAACATAATGACTAATGAACTGAATTTTATTTTGGGGATGAAATTAAGGAGTATTGTTGTATAAGTAAAATAAATTTGTTTACGACAACCCCAAATAAAATAGGACTATATATAGGACATTATAAAAGTTACAGTAAAATCGTCTTAAATAAGTTTAGGTGTTTTTATAGGATTATTACCTTAAAAGGAGGACAAGAGACCTTCAATTGAGACTTCTTATTAGAAGGTGGTGTATGGTTGGATGTTGATGACTTTGACTGATCACTACTGCAATTCCCTGCCGCTCTTTTTGTTCCCGTTACTCCATGCATCAACCCTGATGCCTGCAAAAGAAAATAGTTTTTCCAACAATATATGATTAAATTAAAGAACATTAATTAGATTACCAAAAGAAAATAAGTATTAATAGGAAAAGTGGTGCCTCCATAATGAACTGGGTGGCAACAGAGTTCACATTTAGTACCTCTCCGAGCTAGTAGCTCAATCGACTACGCTCGCTAGCTAATTATTGTAATCATCTCACTACTCATGAAGAAATTAAACCATGCTCTAGCTTAGTAAGTAAATAAAATTAATAATTTAAGTTGATAAAGCAACATCAAGATCCATATTAATGTTTATATTATTATGTCGGTTTGAAGTTGATTAAACATTTTTGTGGATATAGCTAGTAACATACTTACATAGGCCTTATATATACCTTTTTATTAATTAAAGGCAATGTTATTGGCTAACTATTTTATTATGTCATATTTGAAAAGTTAATTAAATCCTTCAATAGTTGAAAAGTTAATTAAATCCTTCAATAGTGGACCGGTAATATATAGTAGTGTTTTATGATTGGGAAATAATAATAACATTGATCACCCTAACTATATTAAATTAAACCTTCTGCAAATTATTTTCACTATTAAAACGCATAGCAATAACCCTTGATCCTTAATTATGTTATTGCTATGAGAATGATCCTCAAGCAAATGCTCCGGGTTGTGGCTATCTGGCTAAGTGCCCAACTTAAATAGCAATACTACTCCGACTTGCTTTAACCATATGAATACATAATCATAACTACGCGTCAACAAATGCATCTATTAGTTAAGTGACTACTAATAATAATTACCCTGTGCCCCTTGTTCATAAACCCAAACAATCACACCCTATATAGTACTCCCTTCGTTTCTGAAAATGAAAACATTTACTTTTTCACGGTCTCCAATGCACTACTTTGACCATAAATATTTTTGCTTATATGAAAAAATAAACTATAAAAAATAGATTTTCCGAAAGTATTACTAATTAAAATGAATCCAATAATAGTATATATTTTTACATTGTAAATTCTTATTTTTTTTCCAAATCAATGGTCAAACTTTAGTTTAACCTTCAAAAAGTAAATGTTATCATTTTTTTTGGAATGGAGGGAATACATAATTATTGTAGATTTAAAATGCAATTATAGAGTACGTAGTATTTGATTTTTTAAGGTAATAAAATTTCATAGCATTAGTGATGGATTAGAATAGTTTACCTGCTGCTTGGTGGACATGATATTACCAGGTGGGCTAATTACTTCATCTCTCGCACCATCATAGAGCGGCCGATTATGACTTGCATTATTATTATTTCCCATGAAATCCGTGGCTTGCAAGTTTAGACCCAAACGAGGACTACTCGACACCGACGTTGTCGTTGAATTTGGGGATGACACTAATCCCAGTTGATTAAGGAAACTTGTGCAAGCAAAATCATGACCATTATTACTCCAGTTGTTCATACTAGTGATGTTGTTGTTGTTGTTATTATGATTATATGATTGCAACTGATGACTTTTCATTTCCAAAGCAGGGAGTTGCAGTAATCCTGTGGTGCCAGAACCAGCTGAAGCGAATCCATTGAACCAATAAGCTGGATTTTCCATACCAATGGTTGTAGTATTATTGTGGAGTAGGCTACCAAAACTAGGAAATGAGCTAAGCATGTCCTCTTCCATTTTCGGGAGGTTGCTTATTGTCGCCGGATAGCAGCTGAAGTTTCTGGTGTCGTTGTTGATGACCGGACAGATTGCGGTGCTCATTATGGCGGTATGGGATGCTTCCACTGGCCTAGCAGACTCTCCGGTGGCGTGGAACTCATTCTCATATAGTTTGTTGCTCAAGTTGTTACTTGATAATGTCCTACTAGTACTCCTGCATGTTTAATTTTTGTACATACGTAAATTAATTAGTTGTACGGGTTATTCCTTTCATTTTGTGACGATTAATCATAGATTTGACATATATTGCAAAAAAAAAAAAAATCCAGTGGATCTTAATTAGAGTTGAAATGAATATATATATATATATATATATATGGGCTCAAGATGCATAGTGAGTAATGCTCAAGCTTATTGTAAATATGCATATGCTATTATTGCCTTCAAAATAGAGGAAATTTCCTCCTTCTCGAGTAAGAGCGAGGCAGCAAAATCAAAAAATTTGTGTATCATTTATCAAAGTCGATCATTTATTGAACCAAAAAAAGCTAAGGATATATATATATAACCAATTAATTAGCTTGAAAATTTTAAGCTGGAATAATATATAGCCTCTAAGAACTCAAAATCAATTTTCAATCTTTGCCTCCTAGATCAATGAATCCTAGCTAAATATGAAACTCATTAGTACGATTCAAAGAGAGAGATATTTTAGGGCTATTAATTGTATAAACAAAGTGATAAGGACCATAATAAGGTGTAGAATACAGGAGTATGAGAATAATACTTACGCTGACAAGAAATTGGGGTTCCAGTCAAGGGATGTGGAAACTTCATATCCAGGTGGGGTGTTTAAAGGAGAGCATCCAACAAAGTGTTCTTGGAGATGCTGTTGTTGATGTTGTTGTTGTTGTTGTTGTTGTTGTTGTTGATGTTGTTGCTGAAAATGAGTGGAATCCATAATGGATGGGTTTTTCTTTATAATGGGGGGGATCCTTTTTAGATCCCAAGATGGAGTAATTATAGTTGTTAAAACATATAGGTAGCTCCTTTGCAAGCTTTCTCTCTATTCAAGGAAACAACACAGAACATACCCCATAAAACCTCTTGCTTTTTGGCTAGTGTACCAACACCTTTTTCTTCTAGCTATTACCTCTAGGTTTTTGTTGTTCTTTACTCTTTCAAGAGGCACCCCCTTCTTATAAAGTGATCTTATAAATAAATAGAAAGAAGGATTATAAGATGCCCTCGCCCTCTCTTTCTCTCTCTCTGTGATTATTCCCGGCCCCCTTCTTTATTTATGTTCATATACCAAAGCTTTATTAGGCATTTGATCAACTTTGTTCATCGCATCATAGCCCTACTACTTTTCACTATGTTCTTTTTGTATGTAATCTTGTTGTGTCATTAAGCTAAACCTTGCTCACATAGTATTTCTGGACCCCCAAGTTGAAGGGTTATACTTATCTTAGGTAAGATTAATTAAGCTTAATTAATTACTTGCATGCATTGTTTGTTAGGCGATTATGAGCAACTTTAATCTTAATTAATTAAAGTTAGTCCATCTTATCATCACGTACTGTACACTTGCACATTTAAGACTCTATCTCAATATTTACTTAATTCGAGCTATATAGTAGTATACGAGTAAAAGATTGCTTCATTTCCGAAACTTCAAATTTAGAGTTAAGCAGTACTTTACATTTGTGTTCGTTTAAATCGAACAATTATTTGAATCTAGCTTCATTTCATAGGTGCAGTACAAAATGGATAAAAATTAGCATCAATGTCAGGAAGCACAATCAACTAAAAATTCACACATCAGAACGTTAAAAATCAAATTAATTAATTCGAAGGGATGAACCTCTGAATAATGTAGTTTATTAGCTTTCCATTCAGGGTGGATTATAGAGGATCAAGTAACGACTGTAACGTAGGGTCTTTAATTGGTTTTAGTTGTAGTATCTGGTGCCCACATTTACCTTGTAATATGGTTCAATGTCGCAGTGAAAAAAACAGTCAGTTTTACTAAAACAACATATATACACTGTAATTGAACATTAGTTATATATGTGCTTGCATCAATGTCCTCAAAGTAGTAATTGGTAGTTAACTAAATAACTACTCTAATAGTCCTATTACAAGTTGTAAATATTCTGGCCCTAAACACTGCAAGTTTCTTATATATAGTGCGGTGCGTGTATGTAGGGCAAATCCTAAAAATCCATGAAGGAATAATATAGTTTAGGAATGAAGGAGACAGTAGCTGCTGATACACCACATTCTTCCACATTGCATTTGCCCATCAAATTTCTCAGAGAAAACATTAAGATATATTTATTTCAATCAGAAAAAGTATAAGTAGCTAATAATAATGTATTCGATCAAGTGTTTAATTTCCACACATACATGCATGGTCTCGATCCCTGAAACATACCGCCAAAGGATATTCTAAAATCAGAACCTTTTCCCCCTTAGTTTAAGTTTTCGGAGGGTTGGGGCCTTGAGGGGTTTGAGTCTTGAGGTGTGTGAGCTTGTGAGCTGGTTGGGAGCAGAGGATGGGAGAGGGTATTCGTGAAGTATATATATATATATTCATCTCACCAGGCAATTATAATTTGTCTTGTGTGGACTTAGTCCACGGTAGACCAACGCACACTAGTGTAAAAATGAGCACATTTTTTAAAAGAGTTAGTCTCTTGGTCCACCATGGGCTAAGTCCACACACATTTTTGTGTAATTGATGGGCCAAAAATAAATAAATAAAAATGGGGTGATTAATTTAGTTAGATATTTATTTGCTTAATTGCTTCACTAGAAAAGGGTGATTTTGAAGCATCAGAAAAGAGTTTGAACTTTGAACCGCATGGAGTATAAACTACTAAGTATAAACTAACCAAAATGGGTACCGACTACCGAGGGTTGAAGGCAAGCTAATTCTTGTTGTCAAATACAAGTACTTGCAGAGTTGCAGTCTTGCATTGTGCAGCTTGTGCGGTGGCAATGACGGCTCAAGTCACTAATAATTAAGATGTCTTGTTTTAATGGTTAAAATTCAGGTGTTGGCTTTATTAGAATCTAGGTTCGAATCCCTCTTTCCACATTATATGTATATTGTAGTGGCATTTATATCTTATCCGAACCAAGAAAACATAACGGCTCAATTCGTATATACAGAGTCACAGACATAAAGCAAGATCCAGGACATGGGCATTTGTTAAATTTTCATAGTATATTGGATTATTGGGCTTTTAAATAACACAAGTTGCTAAATACAACATCCATTTTAAACCAAATACAACATCTTTTAAGCTAAAAAGACCCATGTAACCCCTTCTAATTTAGCACTTTTCCTTTCTTTTTGACTTTCTCTCTCTTCCCCAAGCTTTCCTTCTGTTCTTCCATCAACAACCTTAATCCAGTTGAAACACCTCAGCATCACCCCTTGAGTAAGCCATCACCAATCAGGCTTTGAGTTATGTATTTCAACTGGAAATCTTTAATTTGTGCTTTTCATGTTTATGCTCAAACTTCCCACACCATACATGCTCTTGATGCTGAATCTGGGCCAATTTGCGTTTCATATATTGTTGACGAAATAAGCGAAAAACATGGCACCACAGTCGCTCAAACTGAGCGACTGTCATTCCATGTTGTCGCTTATAAATGGCGGTACAATTGAATCATGGCCGCCATGTCTGGGCGACTAAATTCGTATATCGCCAACTCGTTTCGGCGACAACGTTGACCTTTAAATGCATGCTTCCAGTGATTTTCATAGGTGACTATCATGAAGACATGAACAATATACCGGTTGTGGCACTTGTGGGCGACTAAAATGCCCAAGCCCAACTAGTTGATTTGTTAATTGTGTGAGAAATTTATGGAAATATAAATCAAACTAATTGTGATAATTTGTTAATTTTAAGAGCATATTAGAATTGTTAAAGTGCTTAAATTAATAATATAATTACAAATACTTTAAAGCTTATAATGAGTAAAATTTCTTGATATGGGAGAGTTAGTAGCAAAAACATTGGTCATAAGCAGATCACTATTGCCACATGGATGTTATTAAAGCATATTAATGGAGTGGATTCATTATGTTATTGACCTCCTGCTGGCATTCGGGATGTTATAGCCTTCCCTGTCCTCAAGGGCTCAAGGCAATAATCAAGATAGCAGCAGTTGATTTCTCAAATCAATCGCTGACATATAGTGACTATTTTTTCATACAGTCACCAGTAGTGGGTGACTGTTTTATATTATGGTCACCAACTTTTGGCGACTCTTGGTCCATGTTGTCGCCAGACGTTGGCGACTATGAATTGATGTTGTCGCTGAGTTTGGGCAACTGTCTCTTTTGCGCAATTTTTTCCCCAGCAATAATGTCTATCAAAATTTGTACTTTTACGAAATAATCGTAGTTAATTAATCAACTGAGTTGTAAATTAACCGGAAATGGACATCTTCATGAAGATTTTTAATTGACATAATGGTGTTTCACAAGTGAAGTACATGAATCAAAGAGAAATCAAGATCATTTCCAAGGGTGAGGAGAGAGAAAGAGAATGGAAATAAAGGAAAATGAGCAAATTTAAAACAAGGGTATATAAATTATTTTATGTAAAAAAAATATTGTATTGTTTAAAAATTAATGTTGTATTTAGCATAGCCCTTAAATAAAGCAAGCATCTATAACTGTGGTGACTGGACAATTGTGAATTGTGATCCATTTATATGTAAATTTTGAGCCAAACTTTTTTTTCTTTTTTTTTTTTTGAGCGATTGATTTATTTTTATTTTTTTTTTGTTTTGGAAGTGAGGAGCATTTGATCATCATTACTAAAAAAAGAAATCAATCGTTCCTCGTGGAATTGTAGCTTGTTTTACTTTTCTTTAATCATTTTCAATAAATTTTGCCCAATAGCGTTTTTAAGGATTTTTTTCCTCTATCAATTTTGTCTTCATCCTAATATATAGTCAAATAAACGTATTCATACACATAAGTACATACTGATCAATGAAATATCTCTTATGAGCTCGCCTATTAAAATGAATCTCTCCTCTATAGTAAAACATGACATCATCAACATAGCGTCATGCTTATTTAAGACGCCTTACCTTAAGATCAACTCATACAATTTTTCGTATAAAACCAAAGCTTCGAGCTTAATTGGATTTTGGAAGAACCAACGTAAACTAATTCCTACAGATCTAGATGAAACTTTATTGCGTCATTCGCCTTCACAAGTTGATATTGCTAATGATACAAATTCCCTATGTCCTTGAATTACATTTTCATATTAAAATGCCATGAAGTTTATAATTGTGTAGGTTTGACTGAAAATGAACTCGATCTTTTGCCATTGATTAAGTATGAGAGAAAATTAAAAAGGTTGTGATCCCTCTTTTCCTTTAATAATGAATTTATATGAACCAAGTGGTCTACCTATTTGATAAAGTGAGCATATTAAGATATATTCATAATAGGAGTATCAAAATAACAATACAAAAATTTATGTGGACTTAGTCTATGGTGGACCAATATTTGGAGTCACGCTCTACTTGACCTGGAGTCATCCCTATTTCACCTAGAGTCACCCCTCAAATTTATACCTAGAGTCACCCCCTACTTCACCTGGAACCACCCCTTACTTTATCTGGAGCTACTCCTTAAAATTACTTCATCTGGAGTCATCCCCTACTTTACCTAGAACCACCCTTTAAAATTACTTGGTCACACAAGACATGCTGGAGCAGTCCATCAAATCCATATTTGTCATTAGAAAATACAAGGCGACAAAGAGGGGAAAGAAAACTAATGTTAGTGAAAGTCATTTTTTTTTTTTTTTTGGTTTGGCAACTTTCTTCTTATTTGGGTGTGGTAAAAGGGCACCTCCTAACACACAACTTCGAATATTAGGTGCTCCTCAAAAAATTTGAACCCATAATCTGATGTACAAATTGTAACTTATATACCAATGAGTCAACCCCTCTTGAGTTTAGTGAAAGTCACTTTTTGATGAAGAAAATACTACTAATATACTACTGAAAGTCAGACATTCAGTATTTCTTATCAGGATTATAAGTTTTTATCATTAAACAAATTAAACTAAGATCTACTTGTCCCCATTCATAACCAATTACTCATTATTTATTAGAGTACAATAAATATTACTTGTTTAAGTACTATACAAATTACAAAAACTAAAAGCATGATGATGGAAAAAAAAAAAAAGAGAAAAAAAAAGTGTAGAATTGAGTTTATGGGCACCTTATGTCGCTATCCGTCTCTCTTTCTGTTTCCTTTTTATATTCTGCCCGTTTCATCTACCAAACCATTGAACCATTTTCAACTCTTCATTTAAAATAAAAAAATTGTTGTTTTATCTTTATTAAAAAAATAATAAAACTGTTCAAGTGCGCTAATAATCAGCAAAAAGTACAGGCGATGAGATCAAGCATTAAATAATACGCACGTCTCTAAGTAACTAAAAAAAAGCGTCTTCTACCCTAAAAGGGGAGTGGAATTGGTCGTGTGGTTGAAATCTCATGATAAAGGTTATGAGTTCAATTCCCATAAGACCTCTTTGCTGAGCCTGTCTACAAGATTTATCTTGTTGACTTCCCTGGTATGTGTGGTTTGCAGGTTATTGCATACACTAAAAAAAAAAAAGCCTCTTCTTAATTTTATACTACAAATTTGGCTAGAAAGTAGAACTAATAATTTGTGCAATAATAGGAGTTACATACATTATTCCTGATTTTGATAGTGATAAGTAGTAGTCAGATCAAACTTTTCATTATTAATCACCTTGATTAGGATCCAGGTCCCTATTTAAAAAAAAAGTACAAAAAAGGTGGAGCTACTTTATAGACACTTCCATTAAATTGTGATAGGAAGTAGACTTTGCGCAACTTTTAAGCCAAGATTATGATGAATTCGAAATTCCTTTTTAGCGAAAGAAGCATATGAAAATGATCCAATAATTATCGAAGCATCGGGATTTATTAAGATCCCATTAGTATAATGTCACAGCGAATTCACGATTATACAAAGGAATCCTTCTGTAATCTTTCTTATGCCTGACATAGGTCTAAGAGTCTTAAGCTAGACTTGTGCGTCGAGCTAGGTAGACGAGCGATTGAATGTAGAATCCAGGTACAATAACTGGTCTCTTATCATAAGATCGCCTTAATATAAAGTCACCTCTATATTTAAATATGATATTATGCTGATATTATTTTTATATAAAATATGTGTTATGTTAAGGCGACCTCATATAAAAATCTATGTCAGTTAAATAATGTTAATAACTCCAAATGTTCTTCAGTAAGACGGTAGCCATACATATTGCATATCTTATTATGTACCACGCGAACATGAATATGAAATTGTAATGGAATTCATTTGACACGTACCCATGCTACAAGGGTGAAGGCCTGAAAAGGAGGGGCTAAAAGTTGCTATGGGTTATTGGATTAAAGTTGCTATATGATCCAGAAGAAGACAAGACCATGGAGCCAGAGAATATGCACTTTTCTTTTCCCCTTTTTTTATTAATTTTTTTTTCCCTTTTTTCCATGTTGTGCCGTATTACCATTTAGGACATCCATCCAGCTTTGAAGGACTATGGTCCTACAACTCTACAAGTTTGCTCATTGCCAACTTCAAGAGTTAGGAGTAAACACAAAGGTTTGATAAGAATCGAATTAAGTACGAAACCCTAACGGTAAAATTGCATTGGGGGATGATACTTCTTGTTGTTAGTTGGAGTATCTCTTGATTCCTTATTTAATTATGTTGTCGGATTTTGCATTAATTATAATTATAAAAAAAAATCAAGTTATATAAGCATTTCTCCACTTTTCTTTATGACGTAGAATTATCCTCAGTTTCTAAAATTCGCTCCAGATACTTAGGTTCTTAAGTGAAATGTAAATAATTTCTATGTTTTCACAAAGATAAAATTGCATATATTCACCTTTCATTACTCTGTGAGGTTGTAGCCTCTTTAGATGCACTAAATGTTGATGTTAGCTAGACTGCAAGAGGTACTTGCAGGATTAATTTTTGGGTGTGTTAATTACTTTGAAGTATAGAGTGTTTGGCTCAGGTTTATTGGTGCTTATGATACCATAAACTCTACGTTAAAGTTTTAATAACTAGACTAGACTAGACAAGAAGTAATTGTTGAAAAACAATTGTGAAATGTTGCCTATGTAAATCTCTTACATTAAGCCTAGTGATGTTGAAAAGAAATCAAATACAAATATTTTCTTTCACGTTCTACTAGTGTTAAATCTGAAAGCTTTCAATTATTTTCTATGATCTCTTTAGAGCATCTCAAGTGTACGGTTTTTACAAAGTTTTGTGGGGGAAACAACCTTTTAAGAAAATCTTATCTCTATAGTGATGGCAAACCTAAAAACTTCACTATTACACACGTACAAATTAGTTATGATGTGGCAATTAGCAACAAACCTCTCAAAATCTGATAACACAGAGAACAAGAAGTTTAAAAAAATTAAATTTTAAAATTATAATGATATGGGATATGGCATAGAAAAAAATCTACCTACGCTCTGTCCTCTAGAAAAGAAATAAACAATGCCACTAGATTTATCATCATTACTACTATAAGTAGGTACTAAGTATTTGTTTAGTACTGTAGTATTTCTTGAGCACGCGAGGGGAAACTTTTCGTCCGCTTTCTATTTCTATGGCTAGAATTGGACATGCATCAAACTGATCCAAATCTTCTAACCTCTTTTAACTATCATATTTAATTAATTCAGCTTATTTCAGTATGCGATAAACCAAGCCAATGGTTTCTTAGAAAGTGCAAGCACAACAAAAGTGGCTGTAGTTTAGTGGTAAGAATTCCACGTTGTGGCCGTGGAGACCTGGGCTCGAATCCCAGCAGCCACAGAATTATTTTTTTAAAAGCCCACGGAAATATTTCGCAATACGAAAGAACTAGCCCAGTGGGCCATGTGCAATATAGGCCGAGTATTAGAAGTCAGAGTGGATCAACTGAAGCCCATTCACGAACACTTCAGAGGAAAGCAATCGAATGATTTTCCTTCTTCTTTTTTTTTTTACTTTCCTTTTTTTCCTTTTCGTTTTTAAAGTTAAGTTTGTTCTCCACTGCAAATTTTCAAATTCTTCGATGCTTTGTCCTTGGTTATTCATGATTTTAATTAACAATCTATAATGATGAACAAAAAATAAATAGTAAAAAACAACCATGTACATACAATGATACAAATGCCCCGGTCTGCTTGATGATCCGTAAAGGAAGGGTTAACCTTCAATTAATGAAGAAGCAGTGCCTCAAATTAAGAAAGAAAAATGTAATCCTACTGGGTTGTATGGTGAAGAATTCACTTGGTTAACAGCGTTTAGTTTGGAATCCACTTCCATTTCGTTAAAATTCACTTCTATATTTAAACATGATATTGGTACGACGTTATGCTTGTTTGAAGCGCGTTATGTTGAGATCATATCATATGAGTTTTTGTATATGAAGTTTAGGGTGCGTTCTTTAGAGCTAAACATATCAGAAATGAACTGAATTGAGTTCAATATCACTAAACTGGACACCACTGAATTGAATTTAACGCACTTGATGTGTGAAATAAAAAGTATATTTCTAAACTCAACACCATTGAACTGAACTGAACTGAACATCACTTTAACTGAACTGGAAATCACTAAATTGAAATGTACACTGAATTGAACTGAACTAAACTGATCGTGTAAGCTCTAACAAGTTCACTTCAGGTGTCAATTCAGTGATATTAAATTCAGATAAATAATGTTCAGTTCAGTTTAGTGGTGCTGAGTTCAGAAACATATTTTTTGTTTCATATATCAAGTTGTGTTTAGTTCAGTTAAGTTGTGTCCAGTTCAGTTAAGTTGCGTACATTTCAGTTAAGTATTGTGCAATTTAGGCTCTATTTGATTCACCTTAATTTTACTTAAATTCAGTTCAGTTCAGTTCAGTTCAGTCCATTTCAGTTCATGCGTAACTTTAACACTCATATAACTTTTTATTCCAAATAATTTCATGATGATTTTTATGTCATCGGAAAGATCTCAAAGCATACTTTCAAATGAGTCCAATTTTGACTATGTTTGGACAAATTTTAAATCGTTAACGGTCAAGTTTAAAAAATCAATTCAGTTCAGTTCAGATCATTTTTATCCAGGTTAATCAAACGGAGCCTTAGTGATATTGAATTCAATTTTGGTAAGTTTAGCTTTAACAAACGCACCCTAAATCTTTTAAAATTTTCTAGAAATTTTGCTATCAAAAAGAAAAAGACAAGTTAATGAACCTTTCACATTACATATCTCATTAATTTATAGTCAATAATAACTACCGAAATAGAAACCTTCCATAAAAAAAAACCCATAAAAGCACCTCAACAAAGTTCAGTCAACCGACCTTCAAAAAGTATAAAGGAAATACTTTCCTTTACTTGCAACAAGCCAGATTCTTCTCTTAATCCTCACCCTAATCTAATCCCTCACAAAAATCGCCTGCTCTTTGAAACCCAATTAACCAACAAAATAATGACTACGGCGATCGCAAATCCCATCACTAACCATGACCTAAACCAAAACCCAAATACCCGTTCAATCATGAACAACAACAACAACAACAAACACAACTTCACCATGTGGCAAACTATATTCGAAGTAGACACAAAGTACGTCCCAATTAAACCCATCGGTAAAGGAGCATACGGTGTCGTTTGTTCCTCGATTAACATCGAAACTAAGGAAAAAGTTGCTATTAAGAAGATCAACAATGTGTTTGACAATCGAGTTGATGCTATTAGGGCGTTAAGAGAGATGATGATCTTAAGGCACATTCGTCATGAGAATGTGATCAGTTTGAAAGATGTTATGATTTCTTCCCGTTGGGTCAATTTTAAGGAAGTTTACTTGGTTTATGAACTTATGGATACTGATCTTCATCATATTATCAAGTCCTCGCAGCCTCTTTCCGATGAACACTGCAAGTTCTTTCTTCTTCAGGTATACTTTCCTATTTTTTTTACTACTCTTTCCCTTTAATTATGTATATTTTTTCCATAATACAAAATTTGTTTCTTTTTTAAGTGTTATTTGTAGATTCATTGAAGGTGTTTCTTTTGATACAATTATAATGATTGAATAGTCTAATGATTCATTTAGCTCCATAATCCATTGTTTATCTTCATCAAAATTGGAGTTTTTTGTTGTTGTTGGTGTCAATTGTCACAATTTCTTTAAAACTTGTGTGGACTTCCATAAGCTTGTCTTAAGACTTTGTTCAACACCCTAGAAATAAAAAAGACTTAATTTATTGAATAAATAAAAACATATAAAAGAGAGTAAAGATTTTGGATTTCAGCTAGGGTGAATGTGTTTTGATTTTTAGAACATGTCTATTTGAGTTTACTCTTTGTTTTTTAACAGGACTAAACTAGTTTAGTCAATATATTTTTTGTCCTGTTTCTTGTCACAATAAGATTTGTCTGGAGGAAAAATTATTAGACAAATTAAACTTGACATTTTTGTTAAGTGAAGAGTCCTTATGAGTTATGACAGAGATTAATTAGTTTACCCGGTCATGAATCCTAAAAGCACATTAATTAGATGTACCCATGATTCTTTATTATTCCTGCTTACATGGTAAGTGACAACCTGTTTACTACTGTACTATTGATATTTGATTAGTACAGTACTGAATACTGATGCATATTTATGATTATATCATTGCAGTTGCTTCGAGGCATGCAGTATCTCCACTCTGCCAACATCTTGCACCGTGATTTGAAGCCTGGGAATCTCCTTGTCAACGCAAACTGTGACTTGAAAATATGCGATTTTGGTCTAGCAAGGGCCAACAGAGAAGGGGAAGGTCTGTTCATGACTGATTATGTGGTAACTCGTTGGTATCGAGCCCCAGAGCTCCTCCTTGGTTGTCTAGAGTACGGAACCTCAATTGACATGTGGTCTGTGGGTTGCATCTTCGCGGAGATCCTTGGTCGCAAGCCTATCTTCCCTGGCACTACTAGCCTTAACCAATTGAACCTAATCCTCAATGTCCTTGGCACGCAACCTGAGTGTAATCTTGAGTTCGTTGACAGTGTGAGGTCAAGGCAGTACATTAAGTCGTTGCCTTACTCAAGGGGTACACATTTGGGTTGTTTGTACCCCCAGGCAGATCCTCTAGCCATTGACTTGCTACAGAAGATGCTCGCTTTCGACCCAACGAAGAGGATTACTGCCACTGAAGCGCTTCAACATCCATATATGTCTGATGTATATGATCCTGAGATGAATCCTCCTGCTCCTTTTCCATATGATTTGGATATCGACGATACCATGGAGGAACAGATGATAAGGGAACTGATGTGGCGAGAAATGCTGTTTTACCATTAGTTTGTTACTGTATATTAAAATTACAACAACATCTCTCCTCTTTCCCAACCCCTCTCTCTCTCTCTCTCCACAAATCCATCCTATAAGATAGGATGATAATAATAGTAAAGAAGGATAATCAGTGAATTCAATTGAATCATTATTTAGAAAGAGATTTTTATTCATTGATTATAAGGAGTGTTGTGTGCGGCATATATACGCCCATAACACATAAATATTACATGTTATTGTAGAATGTAATAGAATAGCAAATCACAGAGAATACAAAGTTTGAGGATTTCTTTCCTACATTTAATTTCTTGTCTCATATATTTCTCAACACTGTAACTTTGAACTATCTTTTGAGATTATTGAGGAAGATAAACTTTGGAGCGAAATTGTTGTACAAATGCAAGCGAGGGAGATATGCAAAGTAATTTGAAATTTAGATAGTCTTTGTTTAGTCAAGCAGGTCTGTATGGATTTTGATATAATTGTAGATATTTACTAATTTGATAATCATTGATAAAACTTCTTCATTCTTATTAGTATGGAACTATGGCTATTTATTTGGAGAGAACAGAACTGCATTAGTGTTACAACTTGATTACAGTGATACACTAGTATGAGTAGAGAATTCTGTTTTGGTTCTTTCCATTAATATTTGATCGTACCTCTAAATTGAGAAGCAAATGTGGTACTGGTATGTTCTTAAAAATACTGTCCATGTTTCATTCTCTTTCCCGAGTGTAGGCTTTAGGTTGTTTGATTATTTTTTGGGCATCTTAATACAACCGCACAATCTTTGATCGAGCAAAAAAACAAAAAAGATGCCAAAGCAGCCTTCCAAGTCCCAATGAAATGGATATGGGCCAATGTAATGATGTATACTAGAGCTGTTTATGGGCGAGACGGCTTAAATTAAAGGGGGAACAAAGTGAGGCCCATGTACCAAGCCTCAATGAATTGTGGACATGGCCTGCCTTCAAGTCTCATCCCACAAATCCACAATAACGATAACGCGTACGCGGGTGGTTTGCTAAGGCCCTTTTCATTAGCCAGGTCTGACAACTCTTTGGCCCAACTTTTTGTTACAACTGTACCTGTCCTGCAAGCTAAAAAAACTTGTGTTGACTTAGTTTATGGTGAACTAATATTTGGAGTCACCCCCTATTTCACCTGAAGTCACTTTTCTTTAAAAGTGGAGCCACTCCTATTTCACCTAAAGCCACCCCTTAAATTTATACTTGGTACCACCCTTATTTTATTTGGAGCCACCCTTTACTTCACCTGGAGCCACCCCCCTACTTCACCTGAAGCCACCCCTCAAAATTACTTAATCCACGATGGACTAAATCCACACAAGACCTACTGCCTTCAAGCCTTCAATGCACCACGTACTAGGAACATCACCCACGTTTGTTTCTCTTTTGTCTATTTCGTGGACTTTGGGATGGAACTGTCCCAATTCTCATCCAAACTTCTTAGGGGAGTTTTGTGCATGTTAAAAAGTTTAATTAATTTATTTTTTTTGCTACAAGGACGCATGCACTTGTGACCGCACAAAGCTTAAAGTTTTAATGGTGGGGAGAGGTTTGAGAAGGTTTGTCACAAAGTATTTTGTGATAGTACAAAGCTCTCTCATAAAACTCATTGTGAGCAAACAAAAAAAAAACTAAAAAATTAGAGAATGTTTTAGAGTTTTTAGAGGGTTCCTTTTTCAAAAGAAGCGGAAGGTTTATAGGTTAGTAATGTGACATGACAAAAAGCTCTTTCACAATCCTCTTTGATAGGGATGATGCCCTTATTTGATCACTCACAGAAAGTGGCTCAATGCAACTCTAGCTCAAAGAAAATATCGGCTGGTTGTATTTTGTTTAAAATGGCCTTGAAAAGGTGCACAATGGAATTTGGATGATTGTTTTAGTATTTTTTTTGGTCTGAGACCGTCCGGTTGAATCCGGACCGAACCGGGTAGGACCACAAGGACGGCAAAGCTTTCTCAACAAGTATTTAACACTGCTGCATTCACAGATTGTTTTAGTATTTTAAACAATGTACTCTATTACAAGCCAATGAGTTCTTAGCCTATTAGTTAACACTGATGTACTACAAAGAAAAATAAAAAAATAAAAAATACTCTTTTTTACAACTGCGTGTGTGCATCCATTTTCCAGGCATAGAAGTATTTGGCCAAACTAAATATGGGAAAACATTTCATGTTTGAAATTTTGAAGATAAGACATTTATTGTTTTAAGTAGGAGTAGTATTATATTGATTGATCTTTTAAGTCACAACTTCATTTGTTGAAAGTGGAAAACTTTACTGATGACAAAATACAAACAAAAGAGAACAAACAATAAACAATATTGAAGCTCAACAAGCAAATGAAGTTGTTACCAAAAAATGATTTTTTATTATTGTGAATAATTTTGATGAAATGTGATGAAATTGTAAATACTTAAAGTTAAAGCATTGGTGCTCATCACATTATTTAATTAGTAATCTGACTTCTTTTTATGTGTCAAGACTTCGCCCTACGACACTGAGAAATCGAATAGAACGGCACGAAGCTAAAAGTAAAAGAAAAGGTAAACAAATCACTACAAAAAAACAGTCATTTTGCTACTAACGAAATCGGTCGCTAAACACCTAAAATCGGTCGCTAAACACTGTCAGCGACCGTATTACCGACTGATTTCAGTCAGTCGTTAAAAACCTTGCCGGACAATAATAAACAGCCGCTAAATCGGTCGCTAGATATTTGCGACCGACGGATCGGTCGCTAAAATTTAATCACCGAAAAAAAAAACCAGAGCAGCAGCCAAAGTTAATTGGCTACTAATCAGGAAATTCAAGTTAATAACAATAGCTTGCGTTACCCATACAGCTTTGCAACAAAGAAAAACACAAATTGTTTATGTATTCCTATTCATCAACCCAAAAACGATAAAACATTACACAAGACATATCTAACAATTGAAGGAGAAGAAATCTAACAAGTATAAATTTACAAAAGACCATAAAAATAAAAACTCACCTCAATTTCTAGCTTTATACCCATAATCTCTAGCAGATGAACTTAAAAGAAAATTAAAAAAAAAAGGAAACGGATCTGGAAATTGCAAAAGATCAGAATAATGTTCAACCAACTCAATTCTGAACTTTAACTACAAAAACGAGTTAAGTAAAACTTAGATCTACAGTTCTACACTAACAAAGTCACAATAATAATTTACAAATCGAACAAACCTCCTAAAATCAAACCCTAGATCAGCAAAAAAACGTCCCAGATAGACGCCTTGTACAAGTCGCCGCCCAGTTCTTGCTCGTTGTCTTCTTCATTTTCGCCATAGATAGGCTGAGCTTCTTCATTTATGCCTCTTAATGAGAGGAGAGTGATAAGATAGAGATATAAAAGGAAACCCAAAAAAGAGAAGGGTAGTGACGAGGTGGGTTATAGGGAGGTTGGGGTGGTTCAGATTCGTAGAAAATGTGAGGTTAGGGGAAAAGAACAGAGAGAAGAGCAGTTAGCAGGAGAGAGAAAAACTGAGGATAGGGGAAAAGAACTAAGAGAAGAGTAGATGGGAGGAGAGAGAGAGGCAGTGTTTATATAGTAGGTTATAAATTAGGACCATTTCCGTCAATTATTGGCAGGGCCGTCTCTAACATTTTAGAAGTCCTGTGCTAAAATTAAAGGGGATTGCTAAATGTAAATTCCTTATTACTAAACGTAAATTTTCTTTTCCTAAAATACCCCCATTAAATTTGTCCTACGTTTCTCTCTCCTAAATTTCTCTCTGCCATTTCTCCATGTCCCTCTCCCCTTCCTTTTTCTATTTATGAAGCAAATACGTAAATGTCATTCATAATCTCTCTCCATCAAGTGCCACTACGTGTTTGGTTTTGGGGCTTGACATTTTGAGTCTTTCTTCTGGATTTTGTCATTGACCCTGTAACTTGTTCAATGACTATTATGGGCAATTGAAAGGCAGGGGCTATTGAGAATCAAAAGCAATACTCAATCTGCAATAGCCATCGGAGATTTTGCAAGCGGTGGGCGTCGACTTCCCGGCACCGGACTAGATTGAAATGGGGACTTCCCCGTCCAGTCGCCACCTGCCTGCCGTCGGCCTGGATCCCAGCCGCCACCCAACTGCCATCCACCCAACCACAAACCCTAATCCATCAAGAAAAACACAAAATTTATTTTTAGTTCTAATTGTTACTTGATATATTATTATTTATGGCGTCAAAATATATTATCAATCAAAAGCAGTGATTCAATTCTAGATCTTTACAATCACCCAAGAGAATAAAAAATAAAAAAATAAAAACCTTAACGATGTACATGGATATTTGAGAGAAAAAACAACCATGGGAATGAAGTTGGTTTCAAATAAAAAGGATATTTTAGGGATTATTGTGATAAAAAGATTTGCGTTTAGTAATTTAGAATTTACGTTAAGCAATTCCGAAATTAAAAATTGAACCCCTATAATAATAATAGGTACACACGTTTTTTTTTTCCGCCTTTTCATCTCAACTGGAAATATATACGAGATAATCTGTGTATATGTATAACCATATACTCGTACATATGAGATACTCCGTAGTATAATTTTTCCAATAAATGTATCTGAATAGAAGAAGAAGATGGAGCGCATACTAACTTTAGAACAAAAAGCCAAAACAAATGAAACAAGGGGCGGATTCGAAGTCTACACCTTTCCCATACCCCAAAGCACTAACGCTTTCTTCTAAAAGGATCAACCACTCCGCTAATCCTTCTTCACTGTATGTCAATCTCATTAACAACAGTAATATTGGGCCCCTTAAAATGTGGGGCCCTGTGCGCACGCTCCGGTTGCACCTGCTTAAAGTCGACTCTGATTATTGGGCGAAAATCTGATTTCTGGCAAATTAGCTACCAATTTTGCGACCGATTTCTAGATCGGTCGATAATTTTTCTCATTAGCGACCGAATTGAAATCAGTCGCTGTTTTCAGTCGCTAAATGCCCGTTTTTTTTTTGTAGTGAAAATGAACTCCAGGATGCGAAACGGAACAGAATGGGAACGAAATGCAGCATGCAGAAGAAGATGGAAATAGCAGGGGCTCCGTTCATAATACATTACCAAGTACTCTATCACCTGTTATCATGACTTTTTAAGAGGTACTAGTAAGATGAAACTTAATTATGCCCTATATACTTCACAATGACCTTGCAAGCAGTAAAGCACAATCGTATATCTCTAATATACAAGGCGCACACTGCCTATCATGAGAATTGAGATGAACTCTAAACATCGGTGGAGTATATTTAGTTTATCTATATATCGCAATGTACTTGAAATTACGAGCGAGGTGGTTAGTATTTATTTATCTTTTTGATTGAAGGCGGTTAGTATTTTACTATAAAATCACGCGAATATATGTACGATATTTTCTTTATGACTTTTTTTATTCTCAAGCGGTCGGAGCCATAAAATACAGTATACACAAAGGGAAAAAAAATGGTATGTACATTCATTAAAAAATAAAAATGGATCCTGTTTGATAGGCGGACAGCTTGCGGCACATGCAGTGCATATCAATGTTCACCATGTTACATGTTGGTTTGGTCTTTGATGAAATCAAACAATTTTTTTCAGGTAGCCGATCAAAATCAAATTAAAAAAATTCATTTGCAATATAGTTTTCCTTTAAAAATTTTCATTAGGAATTCATATATAGGATCATCTCCGATAAATCATTTTTATATTTCACTAAAACAGAAGCTTAGACATGTACTAAATATTTTATTTTACCTTTTATATGTAGTCAACTTAATATACGACCAACATGCATAAATATAATACATAAATTCAAAAAACGGTATACGGTTGAGCCATTGAGGTTTCTAATCCATTTGATAAATATAGCTTAAAATAGTTTCAAAAAATTGATTGGTTAATTTTCCCTTATTATACGAAAATAGTTAAATTAGTAGCATTCCTGCCTTCATCTTGAGAATATTCCTCGATTTTTTATTTAATTAAAAGTTAGAACAAATAAAGAGACTTTTCCTTTTTCTTTTTGTTTGGACGGCTGAACAAATCAACAAAGAGTTAAAATAATACATCAAAGTATTAATTTTTTTTATTTTTTTGTTTTGTTTTGGCCTTGAAGTATTTTATTAAGGATTAAGAGGGTAATCTGTGGTTATAAAGTCCAGCCCTTCCACACCACCAAAACCTCTTTCTCCTTCCCAATATCCTCTTTCTTTAAGCTTTCTATTCAGTCTTTCAACCCTTTTTCCCATTTTCTTCTTCCTCTATTTCCTCCTTTCTAAGATCTCCCTCCTATAATTTCTCTCTCCATTGCTCAACCTTCATCATCTCCATTTTTCCCAAATCCCAACCAAAACTCCCTTATTCTTCCCTTCATCCATACAATTAAAAAACAAAAATAGAAAACAAATTTGATGTTTGAGATCAAAATCTACCACCATTCATGTCTCCAGTGATCAGTGAAATCCTTCTTTCCGGGTTTACCATAAACTCGGCCCTCCGTCGTCGTACCCACCTTGTTCAATCCTTATCTGTTGTCTTCCTCTACTGGTTCTACGTTTTCTCATGAGCTGCTGCTTACCCTCATCATCATAATCATTTTTATTTAGTTATATAACAATCAATAATTTCTTAATATTATTATTACTTCCATTTCAATATATAGATCTAGTATTATTATACCATTAATATCATTACTTAATATTCAAATTATATATTTATTGTGATCGTAACGAAAATGGCAAGTTCAAGTGAAACAAGTCAGCTCCAGGTGAATCGTCAGAACTCGTCAGGATCAGACCAGATTCTTATCGTAGACATCAGGAAGAGAAAACGCATGGAATCCAACCGTGAATCAGCGAGGCGGTCCCGCCTTCGAAAGCAGACCCACCTAGACGATCTGATGACCCAGGTGAGCCACATACAGACCCAGAACGCTCAGATCTCGGCTACTGTCAACGTCACCACCCAACAGTACCTGAGGGTTGAAGCAGAGAATTCTGTGCTCAGAGCCCAAATGGATGAGCTTAGCAACAGGCTTCAGTCTCTTAATGACATCATCAACTGCTTAAACCAGGTTAACAACAACAATGGTAGCATGAGCACTACTAGTGCTATTAATACCACCACTGTAATGAGTGAATCTGATAATCAGGATGGCTTTGGTGGGTGCTTTGGGTTTGATTTTGACGATGGGTTTACGATGAATCCTTGGGGATTGAGCTTTGGGAATCATCCTGTTATGCCTTCTTTGGACGCGTTTATGTGTTGATTCCATCTACTATAAATTTATTAGATGCACTTGATGTATTAAAGGTCGTGTTCCGATCTATTGATAAATAAGAAAATGTAATACGCAATTTAGCGACCGAAAATTACCGATCTTGATCGATCATGGAATCAATTTATTAATATTCTTAATTATTATGTCATTCATGGGAGAATATGATGTGGTCATGCTAATTGAATGATGAGGAAAAAAATTGGGTATTAACGTGTATGGTCTGTAAATGTGGTGTCATAATAGTATTATTTTGGAGTTAAGCAACCAATGGAATATGCAATTGGTTGCGGTGTTATTTTATGCATACGTAATTTTGATTGATACAGATTCGTTTTGGACTTCACCAAATGATATTGATGGCTGTGAAATTATCGTCCGTCCATATTAATTTTGTTGCTTGCTTTGAGATCTTTTTTAATCATTTGTCTTCGAATGAAGACAAATGTTTTGCCAATTAGTGCCGCCCAAAAGTATCAAGTTTTAATTGCGGATGGTTCTGAAAAATCGTTATTCTAATTCCAAGTGTGGGCATGACATATAGACGAATTGACATTTACCCGCATTCCTTATGTCATGACATTGTCACTATCTCCACTAACCATTAAAACTTAAAAAGTGATTATACATTCATGATTCAACCTTATTTGTGCTTCTTGGGTTTACTTCATATTCAAATTCTTAAGAGTAAGTATTGTGTGAGACAAACTAAAAAAAAATGAGGTTATTATTTAGAAATATAATGCTCTTTATTATAGAATTTGATCCTTATTATAGTAAAAAAGTAACCTTCGTTTTACCAAAAATTTTTATAGGACCGTGTTAAACAAGGTTTTGCGAAGTTTTAAAAATATGGACAAAACACATTAATGGACATTCAGAAATCATCCATGTGGAGTACTAATAATTCAAAATAAAATTAAATAAGATAACAGCTACACTAATAAGGCTGTTTAATTTACATGGTACGTATGTACATGTTTAATATTTTGGCCTACTTATATAATCACACAACTACTAATACTAGAAGGTACTCCTATAAATCATTGATTGAGAGTGTTTTAGCAAAATATGAAAAATCTGTGAGTTCTATTGGCTGGTGACAACTAATCCCGTACAGAAGCAATATTCATTTCTCCCTCCGTCCTATAAAATCTCAAACTTTTTCTTTTTTACGGTTTTCAATACACCACTTTAATTGTAAATAACTACAATTAAATGAGAATAAAAATTATAAAAATATGATTTTGTGAAAGTACTTTTAAAAATGAATCTAACAAAAGTATTTTCATATTGTGAATCTTTATTTATTTTCATAAATTAATGGTCAAAGTTTGTTAAGTTTGACTTTCGAAAAGCAAACGTTTAGGATTTTATGAAACGGATGGAGTACATTTTAATTAGGCACTAGGCAGATAAAGGCATAGTGGAGTACATAAATACAAAAATCATATTGAGCAACATTCGTCCAATGGTTTGGGGCTTAGGTGTGTGGGCCTGTGGGGTACTGCCCTTGTAGTTGTTTACGTAACTGAATCACATATTGACGTGACGAAATATGGAGAAAAAGCTACATTAGATGAGCTACTCAAAGCATAATAATACAGTATATGATGAATGGAGATGAGATCAGACATTTATCGATCAGAAGGAGTCCACTGGGTTGGCAATCTAACAATCAAATAATTCAATTTCTCACAACCGCTCTTTGCATTGCTTCAAGTTATCAATTATTGTCCAATTTTTTAGGTTATTTATGATCATCATTCATCATATATACAAATTCATCATGCTATCTTCATGGTTTACAAATCATAATGTGTGTGCTTAATGATCAAAAGAGCAGCTTTCGGTGGCAAATACAAGATGCTCCATCTTTTTCTACTATTTTATATAAAGAAATATGTCTCTCCATAATACGGGTTAGTTTATAACATAGGAATTATTGTATTGCACTATGTGTCTCTCTTTGACGATCCAAAAAAAGGAAAAAACTTGTACCCCAAAAAAGGGAATAAACTTGTTTTTCTATTGATAATTTGATATGACATGTAGAGGTATGTTAAGGGTCCGTCGTTCGTTTGTACCGGCAAACAACGACTTGGAAATTTTGGGTTCCAATTTTGTTCACGATCGGTTGATGTCCTGATTTTTGGCTCAACCTTATTTGCTATATGGTTTGGTCTGAATCGAAATTTTAGGGTACCTTTATTTTGCCAATCTATAAAACAATATTGCCAAGTCAAAGGTCAATTATTATATCATATATAGAAATATAAAGAGTTTAGTCTTCTAATATTAGACTTGACAACGGTATTTACTATTTAATGATTTGGCAAAAATATGACCCAAATTTTATAATTGTTATATTTAATATTTCAGATATGTAAAACTTTAGAGCTAAAAATTAGCTTATTCTGCTAACTTTCCCAGTTAGGTATTTTTATTTAGCATTTGCTTACCATTACACTCGTCCTCACTCGATTCTCGATCGTTATTGGTTGTTGATATATAGCATGATTCATGAATAGCATCCGAAGTAGACCTGGCAAACGGGTCGGTCGGGTAGAGTTTCGGTCGGTCAAATATGGGTCGGGTCAAATACGGGTCGGGTTAAATACGGGTTCGATTTCAGGTTACTCAACGGGTTTGACAAATATTGTCTCACAAAATTCGGGTTCGGGTCGGGTTCGGATCGGGTCATTTCATTCTCGGGTCAAAACGGGCGGGTCATTTCGAGTTGGAATCTTGTCGGGTCGGATTTTGATCGGGTCTGTGGCGAATCGGGTTCAAGTCGGTTATCGGGTCGGATCAGTTTTTACCAGCTCTAATCCGAAGCCATATGTAAGGTGTCCATTACATTGTCATTGGGTAGGCACTAAGATCGAATATAATAATTTGTATTTTGTAATTTATTAGGCATTGAGGAGTTTACCGTTCATCCCATATTCCCATGTCGTTTTGCTGAATATTAGCAACATCAATCTAAGCATGCCAAGCAACTTCCACAGTTGATTTGCACTCTTGTGCAAATTAATTATACTTAAGGGAGTACTTTTTTTTTTTTTGGTTTGGCAAAGAGAATCTTTTTCTTTAGGTGTGGCTAAAAGGCACTTTCTAAAACACGGCCTCGGGTATTTTACAAATTAATTCGTGTAGGTGCTTCTCGGAAAGTTTGAACCCATGACCTAGTGTACAAGTTGCAACTTATTTACCAGTAAGCCAACACCTCTTGAGTATTTATAGGAGTACTTTGTTGTTATCATATATGTAACAAAAATAAAATTATGCGGATATAACAACCGTCTCCATGGGGTTGGAGGGAAGAAATGGGCAACACAACTACACAACCCTGCTACAAGAAACCTTAGCCCACTAGCTGGAAATCGATTGGGCTAAAACCCAACCGTTAAGACACCTTCTTAATTCGGCAAGTCATAATTCGGAACCTAATTATCAGTATAAATAAAAAGATGAGGTTTATCATAATGCCTACTTGATTTAATTAAAGTGCCTACTAAAACCAGTAGTTTGGACTTTGAAGTATCTTTTTTTTTGGATTTTTTGTAGAAAACTATCTTGTTTGATGTTTTTTTTGTGACTTAGTATCTTACAATTTTTTTTTTGTGAAAAACTATCCTACAATACCAAATTCTTTGTTGACCAATACCAAAGACCAAATTTTCAGTTCTCATTTTTTTAAAACGCCAAAATACCCCTCATTCAAATCAAACCATCATCAATTACATTGGAGCTCAATGCTTCTTCTTGTGGCGAACTTATTAATCGTCACCAAAGTAATAATAATTTGAATAAAAAGATGAGAGAGAAAGAGAGAGTCACGAATGAGTCTTTTTGTTGTTACTGAGATACCGTCCACTCGTGAAATTTTTGCCACTTGAAGAGTCATGAAGTTATTTGGGTTGCAGAACTAGGCTTTGTTGAATATTTTAGATTTGTAAATTGGATGGAGCATCATGAAATTGATGATGTGATTAGGATCTTTTTTTATTTGCCACTGGTGATATCCTTTGTGCCAAGATGCAGGGAAGGAGGGAACGAGTATGGTGTTTGAGGAAGAAGAAGGTAAAAGATGAGAGAGAAAGAGAGAGTAGATTGTGGGAAACATGGAGGGAAACAATGGTTCATCAGTTCTGAAAATGGCCGAATGGGTCTCCAATTTTGCAAAACAGAAGAAAGAGAGAAAGTATGAGCAAATTTCCAGTTTCTCTTCAATGGAGTCTTGGAAAGAAGGTATTGAGGGAAAGAGAAGAGAAAATAAAGGAAGAGGGCGGTTTGAGAAGGGTATTTTGGTCTTTTAAAAAAATTAGAACCGAAAAAGTGATTTTTGGTATTGGTCAATAAAGAATTTGGTCTTGTAAGATAGTTTCCCACAAAAAAAAATTGTAAGGTACTAAGTCACAAAAAAGACATCAAACAAGGTACTTTCTCCACAAAAAAATCCTTTTTTTTTCCTAAAAAGGAAAACGGAAGTGATGAGGTCATCGACCACGATCTTAACCTCTCTGCGGAATATATTGCCCGCTTAAAGTGTGGAAATAAAGTTGCTAAATCACCTGTCAATTGTCATTAGTATGGATTAAGAAAGCATACAATCAGCTTTTGGACCACATTGTCTTTAAGATATTTACTATTATGTACACAAATATTGACTGGCGCTTTTTCTCTACGGCAAAAACATTTAGAATTAGCGTTGATCATATTACTAAGGCCTGTTCATTTTATCGGTAAAAAATTGAAAGGAAATAAGCTGAACAAAACTTATTTAAAATAAACTAATCTGAATTGAATTTGTAATTATAACCTTTGAGGATCTAAAACTTATTCTAACAAATGGATTGTGACTGTGATCAATTAGGGTTGTTCACCGGTCTAGAACTGGACTGGGCCGAACCTGTTCTATCCCATTTTAGACTAGACCGGACCGATTTTGGAGGAAAAAATCAGTAGACTAATCTTATTCCACCACGTTATTCACCCCGTCGGTCTAGATCGGACCAAAATTTGGACTGGACCGGACCATAACCCAATTTGACCAGTCCAAAGTCTCGTTCGGAACTGACCAAAAGTCCGGTCTGTGACCGGACGATGAACAGCTCTAGCTGTTATATTTCCGTTTAGGCCGAATTCCATATAAACACACAACACAGTGCACCGGGCCTTTATTACATTGGGCTTCTCCTCGATACAGAATTAGCCCAATATTTTGAAGAGTGAAGCCCAGTTCCATCTAAGTTCTAACTATCCGTTACCGCCACAAGAGAGGACAAAAGACGAGAAAAAAGAGGGAAAACAAAACATAACTCGAGGGAAGAGAGAGAAAATGTCGCAAGGAAACCCTAGAACATGGAAGTACACATGGGAAGCTCAATCTCACCTCCCAATTCTCAAACTTTTCCTCTTCAACTCAGAAATTAATCCAATTTCTCATTGCAATGATCTCTCTGTCGATTTGAAGTTCGAGAAATCCCTAATAATTTTAACCTGGAAAGAGCATAAATCCCCAAATTTATTTTCACTCGTAGTTCCGCTACCTAGGGTTTTGGTCGACCTTGATTCACCGTTGAATTTCAGAACTCTGGATGATCACATTGAGGTCAAGATTAAGTTACTTTTACCCGTTGATCATCCCATTGTTTCTAGCTTTATTTCTGAACTTAATTCTGAAGATGAAGCTGGTCCTTGTTGTTCATCGAATGGATATCTCGAACCGCATTCGATGGATTCGGGTACTTTAAAATGATTGTTTTATATGGTTCAAATTATTGTGTTGTATAAAGTTTATTGTTATTTATACGTGAATTTTTTTTGTTGTTCTGGATTAGATTTAGAGAGACTTTCGTCCAAAGGAGAGGTGGACTTCTACTGCAGGAATTGTTGTTTTAAGTTGACGAAGGATCCGATTAGGTATGTTTTATTTCTTCATTAGTTTGGGATTGTCGCTAGTACTCGCTACATTGTATATGAACAATCTGCAGCTCACCAAAATGGAATGTGCTCAAAGAAAAGAATTGAACCTCAAAGAAAAATAAAAAAGGACGAGAAATGTGCAGAGATGTTTTGATAGTTTTGTTACTGTTGGAAGTATTAGCAGTAGTAAAAAAAAGAAAGAGGAAGCGTGGGAGAGAAGAAGGAAAACTGCAAAATATATGCTGGAACAAAACTATTTCGGATTGGTCATTGTTTCGAAAGTATATTGTTTGTATGCTAATCTATACTATCGAGAATTTGACATCAAATGCAGCCTGTTTGATGGTTTGTTGTGTGTTTTGAGGAATATTTTTATAGTTTTACCTTAGAAAATCCTGAAAGTTATTGGAAGTCAACTCAACAAGTGACACTCATGATGATAATGTTGGCATTGCATTCAGTTTCTATTTGCAGATGGTTTAGTTAGCAAAGTAAAATTACATGAAATCTTGATCCTCATGAGAGCATATCACTACTTTAAAGTATAACATTTGTCTGGCAACATGCTACTTTGTCTATGATACAGGAACTGACTAGTTAATCTTTATAACTCAGTGAGTCAAGTCATCAATTATACAATTTGTGGCTACATGTTTTTATAAAACATGGGTGTCCAAGCTTTGCTTGACTAATCCCACGTGCCCTGAAGTTAACGACCTGAAAATCTTCAGTGGCACTGAGGGGACTCGAACTTGGGTATTCTGTGGCTACATGTTCTTTGATGAAATACCTTCTAATTCTTTTAGTTAATATCCTTCTGTTAAAATAGTTGTGTGGAGCTTCTTCTTTAGCCTTGTTATTCATTATCTTCAGTTCCATGCTGCTTTCACTTGTTTTTTTTTTTTTGAGGGTTTTCACTTCTTAATCTGACTGCAAAGAGTCAATATGATTTTTCTCTGATACATGTATGTAGGTGTTTGGTTGACCTGCCATCAGTAAATTGGACAGATGTAGCTGACAACTGGTTTGGTGGTTGCTGTTGCTCATTTGGTGGTGTTAGTGAGAAATTGGTGGCCAAATATGCTGAATCTTATAAATGTGCTGAAGGCACATGCCTATTAACTATCGCCTCTGTCATTCTTTGTAAGGATGATATTTCATGCTTTAAATCTCCAGAGGTGGATCGAACCACAAAATGTGATGGCAATGGCTTGAATGTCATCAGTTCTAGCTCTACGAATGATGTCGAAGCAAGTGTGGGTTGCTCTACTGAAGATCCCATTGCCCTTGATTCTTCTACAAAACTAGGCTCAAAGCACATTCAAGCAGAAAGTGGTTTTGTTAACGGAGGCTGTGCTGACACTTATGACCAGGATAGGCTGAAATTATCTTGTAGTCTCCCTGTGCATGATTCTAAAGATGCTGCATCAGAACATCGCTGTTGTACTCATGATGCTCCTGAATCTGTCCTCGAGGACCAGGCTATCGCTGTGCCTATTAATCTTGAATCTGACCAGAAGTCATTCCTTAATTGTTACCTTGGAGATGCTTTTTTATTCAGATCATCTGGTCTTTCAAAAGATATTGAATGGATTGATTTTGCATGCCCTCAGTGCTCCTTTGTCTTGGGGGCATACCCTTGTGCTGATGGCTCTGAATCATTAGATGGTGGTATCCGACTGCTTAAATGTTACATCTCAATTTCTCCTCCATCTGACTCATTAGATGACATGTTCAGGTAAATTCTGTATTTCCTTAAAAGTTTGTTTGAATACCATTATACCAGTGTGTGCCGATCTTCCTTTCATTTACATTCTGTCAGCTCATTGTTTGCTGATATCCGACTTCCTCAGTGAAGGTGTTTGAAAGCTGTTTGCAGTTCCATCTAATATTTCTTTCCTTCGTAATGCATAAGTTGGGCTTGTTTGCCAAATAGTTCTAGTAGTTGCTTGGAACTTTCAGGAGTTACTTATTTAGCTCAATTCTGTACAGCAAGTATACATTGGAAAGAATGTTCACCTGTCAGCTTCTAGAGAGTGCTAAAGATGAATTATCCTTCCGAACTGTGGTTAAGGATCTGAAGACTAAACGGACAATGTTGCATGTAGTTCTCCTTAATCCAAATTCATGGTGCTGTAGTGGTACTTGCTCAGAGGGTACTGCTGAACAACTTGTAAAAATCAATCTCCACCCTGTTGTTAAGGTGCTTTTTGCTCATAGTTGCAACGGTGCAGAATCTGAGCTAAGGTTAGTTTTATCTTATTTTCTCTATCTTTTTAACAAGAGCTGCTAAGATATCCTTCTTAATATTAAGTTTCTGTTTTGATGGGTCTTGAGCTAAAATTTATGACCCTTTAACCTGGTCAATGCAAACACCTGCCTGCGAGGGGTATTTTTGTTGGTCTGGCTTACATATTATTCTTATTTTTTTTGATAGGAGGCTTACTTATTATTGATGTGTGTCTACCTTCAAATCTGGCTTATTCAGCTCAGTTACTTTGCTTCTTATTCTCATTTGGTAGCTAACTAAAAGGAAAACTTGGCAGGATTAGTAAAGAACGGGAAACAAAAAACCAAGCTGATGAGATATACATGTTGACGAATGTGATTATGGAGCTAATCAAGTATGTCGAGGGAGCAAAAGACACATTTCCACCGTCGTGTAACTCCTCAGATGACTTTGTCTTGTGCTCAATCCTAAAATGATTCTCAGCTGTCTCAGATATTTACTCCTGAACATACTCAGAAGTTGGCAAATGTGATGAGGGAGCCGATCTGAGTAAAAGAAGAGTGCAAAAGAGACATGCCCGCCATCATTTGGCTCCTCCCAGCAGCCATCTATTATTCTCCATCCTTATATTAATCGTCAGCCGTTTTGAGATGTATATTTTGATTCAAACTTGATTACAAACCTGCTGCTTTGGCAATGGCAAGTTAAGAAATGAGTTGTTCAACTAGATTACCTGCTGAATATCATCATTTGGATGGTTGGCTTAATGCCTCAATGGAGTAATCTGGTTATTAGTATGCATACCGCCTTCATTTGTAAGATTCTGAGGTACGGCTGCAACAACCGTCGCATGCATTTTGGACGTTGTTTTAGCGTCAGGTATACACATAGTTGTAGGTGTATCTCATACGTTTTTTTATTTTCTTTTGGAATCTAAAAGAAAATAATATAGATTGCCTCAAGAATGCCATTGTATGCTGTTGGTCACACTAGTATCTACAAAGCTTGCATTTGTAGCAGTTCTGGTGAACTTATTAGCTACCACTATTGAATGAAACATTTTATGCTCATACAGCTGCATTTTGTAGCAGGTTTGGACTTCTGGGAAGCGATTTTAACTTGCGCTACTACATGGCATGAGTGATGCTGCTTGTTGGATCTGAGAAATGCTAGGTACGCTCTTATTGCATTCTCAATCTCATATGTATGTAGCACACTGCACTAACCTGCAATGTATTTTCTTCTATTATTGTTTATATACTCCATAATTTCAAACCATTCTGTGATAAGAGATTAATTGCTTTTGAAATCAACGAAATAGAAGGCCTCGTATTATATCCGACTCAAAAAAGTGTCATGCAGTGTACTCACTTTCCTACTTCTATGTGGACTAAAGACACCGACATTGCTACATAGAAGCTGGTTCATGACTACATTACTGTCATTATCACAGGAGGCTACTGTAAATATGACGAGCATCTACTTAATAGTCACACGAAAAGTACTGTAACTAATTTACATCTCTCACCAGGTGCAAATCCTCCGTTACAACAGTTTCAGAACTGATTATTAGTTTTTCACCAACTATGTATAAGGAACCAACAAGTAGGGAAATACAAGGTAAACAGCAAAACACGGCAGGGTAGTATTATTGGAAGGAATGATCTAATGGTGACCAGGAAGCTTTTCCTTTATCTTCTCCATTATTCCTTTCTTCTCGTGCTGCTGCTCCTGGCCGCCATAGTGACCTTGTGCATCGTATCCTGGGGTAGTAGTTGCACCAGTTGCGCCGTGTTCCGGCTCATTCTTGTGTCCTGGCAGCTTTTCCTTTATCTTTTCCTTGATCCCCTTCTTCTTCCTTCGGCCCCCTTGTCCATCGTCCTCCGACTGCGTGGACTGCAAAAATTAAAAGTATGACAATTAGTATTAATACACAAGTATAAAATCGGTAAATCCATAAGAGAGCAAAAAAAAGTATCTTACAGAGCTAGAGCTAGAGCTAGAGCTGGAGCTTCCAGAGCGGTGGAGCATGCCAGTCACACCACCCCCACCACCATGGTGTTTCTCTGTTTGTAGCTGTTGCCCACCACCTACATGACCCACTCCAATACCAGAGTCGTACGTTCCGCCAGTGCCATAGCCAGGACCCAGTCCTGCACCACCATAGCCTGCACCAGTTGTGCCACCAGTATGGTGAGTACCGGTTCCAGTAGCACCCATACCAGTGTCATAGCCGGTACCAGTTCCGCCACCAGTATGGTGAGTACGGGTTCCGGTAGTGCCTATACCAGTGTCATAGCCGGTGCCAGTTCCGCCACCCCCATACCCTGCACCGGTTCTACCAGTGTCGTGGCCACCACCATAGCCAGTACCTGTATGGCCGCCACCATGACCAGTACCTGTATGGCGCCCAGTTTCGCCTAAACCAGTGTCGTATCCGGTACCAGTTCCAGCAGCGCCATAAGTGGTATCGGCTCTGACACCGCCATAGCCAGCTCCAAACCCGGCAGCACCTTCTGTGTCGTAGGAGCCCATGGTGCCTGAATGCTTAACTGGGTTGCCGTACTCGTCAGTCTGGCGAGCCGGGTTCCCATACTCATCCCTCCTCATATGTGCCATTTTCTTTCTTCTCTTAGCTTCTCTCTTTTTTTCACAATCTCAGATATGCAAAATGCAATTACCTTTGTGACAGTACTAATAATAGCTGGGGAAGTTGTAGATGAAGATAAACATCCAACAAGAGTTGGATTTATATACATTGCTGGTGTTGGGGAGGAAAATACGGTTACGGGAGTAAATTATGAGAGTTCGTGTGTGTTGGCATGCGGACTGTACATTTGCTTTCTGAGAGGACCTGCGAGGCTGACGCGTTACCACTGAGCTGGTTCTTCAGCTCTATGATACTCTGACACGTGCGCCGACCATGAATTCTAAAAGATTATGATCATCAGTTCACAATCAAATAATGATATTGATCTGATCTTGGGGTTTTGATATTGATCAACGGGTCTCATTTTACACAGTAACACACACCATTGCATTCATGATGTTTACATTTTACAATTACATTATTCAGACTTCATGCTTATCTGCTTTCAAGAATCTCTCATCTCTAAATACCGTCCAAATCATTCACTAGAATAAAATAATTCTAAAGAAAACTAAAGAAGGATGTACGTGTGTCTCAGCGAAAGGGTCGAAATCATCTCAAAAGGGAAGTATCCATTTGCAAACTGAACAGTTCTATATAGCCAAATTTCAATGTTGGATTCACAATGCTAGGCAATTTAGATGTGCAGATTTCAAAATTTTGAGCACTATCCGCAAGTAACCTGCAAACTAGTCGGTTGGATTCGGGTATTTCAAGATTGGGTTACTAACGGGTTGGGTCATATCGAGTTGACTTTTTCGAGTCATTCTTGGGTTCAGTTTCGGGTTTGACAATTATTGTCGTACAATCTTCAGGTTCAGGTCGCTATTTCGATTTCGGGTCAAAAAGGGTCGGGCCATTCGGGTCAGGTTTGGTCGGGGTCTTCAGCGGGAGGATTAGGGTCTATTCCGTCAATTTTTGCCAACTCTATTTACAAGTCATACCATGCTATCGGTACTGAGACTGCCTTTGAATTTGATTAATTGTATCTCAAACATGTGTACTCTCTAGAATTTACTCGGTTAGTCAAGTTCAGATCAGTTTGGTGTTGATATCGTGTCAGTTCAATGGTTTATAGTTCAGTTCAGTTTTTCTTGTTCAGAAACATATAGTTTTACCTCGCATACTAAGTGGGTGCGATGATGATCAATTTAATTCAATTCATTTTAACTCTAAAGCACACGCACTTATAAGTCAATTGCAGCAAAATCTTGAGTTGAGTTGAGAAACAAACAAAAGTTATTGACATATTCAGGGGAAACTCTAACGGGACTGGAAAACTCGTGAAGATTTTAGACCAACGGAAAATAATTTGACATTTCCGTATCAATTGTCTGGTGGGATAATGAAAGCCACCAGTAATTTCGAGATATAAGTTGAAACTAAAAAGAATGAATTGCAAACATACTCTCTAGTCATACATATCTCGATTCTCTCTGCCTAGTGGAGTATTTGTTGATATAGGCCGATTGTTCACTCCTTCCTGATGTATTGTTTTGAACTTGGATATTGATACTCGTATATTGTTATGGAAAATAGAAGCAACGTTATCAGCAAATTCAACTTATTATTAAGAGCAACACTTTACATTAAACTTCCAACACAAACCAAATCACACACATTCACACCCACCTAGTTTTATCATCTACTGGCTGCATAACTCAAATAAAAACCAAGTAATTAAGCAGCCTACTTATTCTTGATTACTTAAAACTCGATATACAAAAAACATAATCCTTCTTCAGTAATTTCCTCCACCTCCGGTTCCAGGAAGATGATCCTTAACCCTTCCCGTAGCCCCTTTCTTCTCATCGTGGCGACGCCCTTCTCCCAGTTCACCAACATCAGCACTTCCTAATCCACCGGTATCATAACCACCCGTACTTGCAACCCCACCGGTGGCAGGTGGGACCCCAACCCCAGTTCCGTAACCGCCTGTGGTGGGGTCCACACCTGTGCCGGTGGTCCCATATTCTCTAGTAATAGTAGTAGTACCAGCGGGGTCCACACCTGTGCCGGTGGTCCCATATTCTCTAGTAATAGTAGTAGTACCAGTAGTAGTCATCCTTGCAGGGTTCACACCATAATGAGTACGTGCACGGTCGTGTTCCCTCCCGGTAGCACCAGCTGTGGGGCGGTGCTGCTGCCCCTGGCCACCTCCACCGGCACTTGGGTCGTGGCTTTTCGGGTCATACCCAGCCGCAGTATGAGCTGCTCCGGTGGTTCCCGGGGCTCCTAAGGGGTCGTAAGTCCCCTGGGCACCCGTGGTGCCAGGGGCACCTAGCCCTTGCTCCCCTGCCGAGCCCCTGGTTCCTGCTCCTGTGTGGTGAATTGGGTTGCCGAATTCATCAGTTTGGTTGCCGAATTCATCTCTCAAATTCGACATGTTTCTTTGGACTAAAGATGATCAAGAGAAATGATCAACGTTTGCTTAGTTTAGTTGTAAGTAGTATAGGTAGATATTGATACAGGTGTATGTTTATTATGTAAATAGAGCAAATGTGGGTTTATATAGACGACATACATAGCAAAGTTATAAATATCATTGGGTTCAACCGTTCAAGGGTTGGACGCGTAGCTCAACGTTTATGTCGTGGCTGTATTTGGGGAGTGGTAAGCTGACATGCAATGCTAGTGCTGTGCTACTTCTGATCAATATGGGATTAGATTTAGATGAAGAGGGTAGACTTGCAGTTTTCAGAGTACATTAAAGGAATAATATTTTTTCACAAGTTCACATTTTTTTGTCCTTTTCTCCCTCCTATAATTTATTTTACACCCCTGTTCTTTTTTTTTCTTCTTTTCTTAAGCACACACCCTGTTGATCATTATTCTAGTTTCTAAACACATTTTATGATTTGGTCCAACTTTTTTAGATAGATTTTTTTTAAAGAGCGGGTGATTAGGCCCCACGTATTTATAGTCATTATAAGAAAAAGAGATACGAGGAATCGATCATGGGACAAATCCCCGAAATCGAAAGGCCAACGCCAATACACCAGACCTCATCACCTCATTCCTCTTTTTAGATAAATATATACGAGGATAATTCTAGACGCCTTCCAATTTGAAAATCCTAAGTCCTAACTAACCTTAGGAAGACGTAGAAGAGACTGTATTTTTATACATAAAAATATATCCGTAAACCCAAAATACTCCCAGTAATGATCAAATAAATCATGTTGACCCACCTCTTCAAACATATACTCGTTCGTTGAAAAAGTCGAATATCATCATCTAACCCTTAATCAACGCCCAATAATTTCATTTTTCTTGCAAGCTCTATACTTGATCTTGATTATGTTCTTCTCAACTGGATCTAGAATGTCACAGCATTCCCTTCTACTTCCACCCTGTTCATGAATAAACAACCAATCAAAAAAGGAAGAGAGGAAATCATAGGATATTGTACCTAATATTTGGTCATCAGTTTGGTGTAATCTATATATACATACTCAAACATTTGATTTTAGTTAGCTAGATATCCTTTCAAATTAAAAAGAGGATCATAACATTCAAATTAAATCATTTTGTAATTTCACTTACCATAGCACAATACTTGGTAGCAGGGGAGACAACTATAATCTTGGCGATGTGACGAAGGAGGGCAGAGGAATCCCCATTTGACAACGAGGAACAAGGCGGCAATGTCCTAGCTGATCTTCGAGTATAGGTTGTAATGATCTCATTATTCTTGATACTTTTCTTGACGGATTTGAGGAAAAAAACATGAGGCATATTACAGGGGTTGTCTGAGATCTTCCGGGTGTTAAACATGAAAGGGTGCCTCGAAGGTGTACTTACCCAAGCAGAAAATGTCTCAAGTGGTTTTTCTAGGATACTTGATGGTATTATTTTCTCATAGACTTGAACTGAGTAACCCCATGCTATAGAAACAGACCACTTCTTTGATTTTTGGTAGCAAATGGTCTGTTGAAAGAGCCTAGACTGGTCGGTGTTGGCGGCTTTCATAAGGTGGATCAGGGACTTGGACCGGTTCATGGAGGGGAAGAGAGGATCGACCGTGTGGAGGTGGTGAAGAGTCAGAATTGGGGAATGTGGATGTGCTGATAGAAAGCCTGATAAGTCTTCGTGTAGGTCAATCTGCCATAATATGGAAACTAAAAGTTTACATTTATGTTCATGAAGAAACTAAATTATATGGACATGCTATGTAAGCACATACTAATTTTAGTGGTAATTAAGTGAATTACCTGATGAAATCCCTTCTCTTGAGTTACAGAGACTCCAAAATCAGCCACACAAGACTTCAACATATGATCACTTCCATACAATGAAGGGTACCTCTTAATACAAACATCCATATTGCTTGCCAATGCCTCAGCAAGTGGATAACTTATAGCACAACCAGATCCGCCAAACGCCATCTCAAATGAGTGATCGAAGTTTGACAACACGCTTTCTGAATTATGTCCAATGTAAAAATACTTGGTGTGATCATACCTTGACAAAACCTCTACCAAATTATCCAAGAAGAGTGTAGTATCATCGTCTACCTGGACAAACCACCTAGCCCTTTCATCGTTTGCTTCTTTAAAAGTCTCTATGATCACTCTCAGCACTCGGATTGCATCCCACATTCCGTGCTTGTCGTAGGGCTTAAACCTTGAGGTATCTTCAGAGACCTTGTATGGAGGAGATTTCATAGACCAGGGGAGGAATTCGGTAGGCTCTTTGTCTAGGAAGAGGTAACCCCTGGTTACATTAGGTCGCCACCATGCTTCAACAAGGGATTTTCTATACCTCCATGGTTTAAGTGCTCCTGCTATCCCTATTACAATGTGGCTAATGTTGGTAGGATCAGAATCACTATTAGTGTTGTAATTCGGACCCTTTTGTGTCAATTTAGCGAAGTTCTGTGGTGGTTGGTCATGGTAAGCAATAGCTAGCAGAATGTAGATTAAGAAGCAAAAGAATCCGGTGACGATAAGTAGCTTGAATAGAGCGGTAATGTTAGTCTTGTCTGAGAAGAATGGCATCCTCTCTTGGGTCTGAGCCAATCTAGCTGAAATTGAAGATGCAGATGACATTTTCAAGACATGATCAAGGCTAGCTTTCAAACAAAAAAGATGAAGAGAGATTGGTAAATAGACTAAATACAGCTTAAGTGCATGTCGAAATTATAATTTAAAGAAGTGAGTAATTAATAGGCTGCTATTGTGTAGGAGTACTAATTACTGAATGTGTGAATATATTATGGGGTGATTACAGTAATTGACAAACAAGGTTGCTTATGAATTTGGTTATAGTATGAAAAGTATTGAAAAAACAACAGAATCAAGATAATAGAATCAAGAAAGTGAATCACCCACTTATACAAATTATTATAGGTAACAATTTGCACATTTAGATGAATTAAAGGTTTTGTGGGTTGACCCGATGCAAATAGAATTAGTATTAGTTCAAAGGGTTTAGATGAACCTATGGTTAAACAAAAAAATATTAATCGAAGGTTTGAAGCATGTCTAGGACATTGTCGAATTTCTTGCTTTTAGCATCATCTCCTCTATGCGTGCACGATGACCCGATCTAGCCTTGTAGCCCAAAAAAAAAGGTCAACAAAAAAATACTCTTAAGAGGTTTTACATAGTAACACTCTTGTGGAAATTAAATGTTAATTTGGTCTTGTAGTAGTTGTAAAGGTGGTAAACTTTGGCCACTGCTGCACTTCATCTGTTCATCGATGAAGTAGATACGAAACCCCCCACATGGGCCAAGTAATAAGGGTCATAAATTCACTTTTTTAAAAAATAGAAACAAGATGAAAATAACGGCTAGTGGAAGTGTGACTTAAATGATCATTTAAATGATCCTCCACATCTACAAGCTACCTCTCTCTACATGTAAAAAAGTCATGCTAGTAGTTTGCTTAATCGAAGACTGTACAAGTGTTTTTTTTTTTATAGGATAAATTGTGACAAGTTGAGTGTGAGGTTTGAACTTTTTGAAAGCAAGTTTCAATTTTTTTTCATTTACTGACTGAGGATTATAATAATACAATCATAAAGTCTCATTTAGGATGCTTGTTTTCTACGACCACCTTTTGTTAATATGAATAAACGAGAAGCAAAATTGAACTTTCATGAACATTTTGGATCACCATGTACAATCTTTCCAGAAGATCTTAGTAACATAGTCTTGAGCTGAAATTCATAATAATGACTTATACTCTTTTTGTTGCTTATTTCTCTTTCTATTTCACTTCCACATTTTCCAAGACGAGACTTTCGTCATGAATAATTATAATTCTGTTATTATAAAAAATGTCATATTCTGAAAATATTGTAATCATACCCGTGCAATCTATATTTCATTACTCTTTTGTTAGCCATAGGATTAATATAATTCTAAACACATTTTATAATTTCGTCTAACTTTTTAGATGCCTTCCCGTTCCAAAGTCAACGTGGGTTTTGGTTTGTCAAGGATATATCAAGCATTTTTATTTTTCCAATAACTATTTTCTGCAACCACCAAAACAAGTCAGTAACTAATAGCATAAAAATAGGCAAATTTTTAGCTACAATACAAGAAGTTCAGTCTCACGATAGTTCCTCCTACTAGCTTTATTCTTCTTTCTTTTCTTTTTTTTTTAAATTTTTTTTTTTTTTGCAGTTACTCCTACTACTGTGCCAGGTTACTCGGTTGTTACTCATTTTATTTTGCCAGTCTCTTTTCTTCTTAATTTTCCTGCAAGCACAACATCTCACACCATGTCCCTGGCTCTTCATCTGTCTCTCCTCCTCTATGCAATTAGCTTCTCTCAAGACTCAAGACCCTCAACCTCCGCAACAACTTATCATGTAAGCAAATTGAGAGCCTAATATTATCAATTTCCCTTTTATGCTCAAATTATATAGATTTACTTGAAATTATTGAGTGAGAGCATTATTGTTGATTTATTTTTTTGCAATTTTTTGTAATTTAGTATGAGAATCAATTGTGATTGTACCAAGAATGGGTTGAATTTCAAACCTTTCGTTTTCGTTCCCTCCAAGGTTAGTTTTTAATTTAACAGGTTCAACAATTCTCTTTTTTTTCCTTTCTTTTGTTGAATATTTAAAAATTTTTTTTCTTGATAGAAGAATATTTTGATTCTTGGTAACTCATAACTGTATGAGAAAATTATGTGCATTACTTAGATCTTCAACATGAAGTCTTATGATACACATGATATTTTAATTATTAGTAATCTACTACCAGGTTTTAGATCTCTGTTTTTGTGTAATTGGTTTATGCCCTGATTTATTTCTTGATTCTAATACTGTTTCTTCTGGAAATACAATCAGATACATAGAAGAGTTGATCGATGGGGTATGATTCTGATAATTCAATTTTTGTTTACATATTCAATTATTATTTTCCCCATTTAAAAAAAATTCTGATGTATTTTGGTTTAATTAGTACTGTTCTCTTGAATATATTTATACATGTCTTCTATGTAGAAATGGAGGAATTAGTAGAGAAAATGAAATTCAGAGTCAAGGATCATGTGGTATGACAATTAGCAGGTAGCGGGTCTTTACATCCTTCCAATCATTTCATAGGAAGCTAATTACAAGTTTGCTTTTCATTATGTTTAGCAATCTCTTAGAATGTTATTAAACAATGAGCAGGGTTAACTATGTTTTTATTCTGTTTTTTCCTTATATTTTGTTGAAATTTAATTTTTCAGGTGACTATTCGATCAATCCTTTTCTTTGAGCTGTGGTGAGTTTTTTCCTCTCTTTTTATTTGATGTTTAGCAGTAGATGGACTAGACCAGGGAGCATTATGTGGTTTGATGCCCCTGCTCAATTATGTAGAATTCATGGTGCAAGGCTTCACGTTTGAGTCTCCTTTTCTTTTCTTTTTTTTTTTTTTTTTAACAAAATATTTTTGCGCTGGTGTTGTATCTAGCTAGGATTGTATACAAGTGCAATTCTTTAGCCTTCTACTCATAAAATCAAGAGGAGCCTTTCTCCTGCCTTGGACTTCTTTGTCCTCTTCCTCATTTGGTTTTTGTTTTTGTTTTTGTTTTTGGTCTGTCATACTTAAATTCATGATGGTTGGTACAGTACTACTTAAGTTAGTTTTTTTATGATTGGATTTGGTGATTAATTGTATGAAGGAAATATATCATTTTCTTATGGATACTGTTAAGAATGGGACTAAAATATTACTCTTTCTCTACTTTTTTGAAGCTATTTTTTCTGGTAACTAATTGTGCTTTTCCTGGGGGTTGTGTTTAACTGAATAATGTTATTTACCAGAGTTTTTCTCTTCTTCGTTTAGTGTTCAGCAAATTGCCAGGTATGGACTAGCCTTGGGACTTCTGATTTTTGGCCCCTCTTCAATGTGGAATCCATGGTGTAGTATTCATACTCGAGTAATTCCTTGCATTGGTGTTGTGTCATAAGTGCAATTTCTTAAAATGATAATGGAGTCTTAGGATTCAGCAGCATTAACTAAATTTGGCTGAGAGGAATATTATGTCCACCATTTCCAGTGGAGCCAAAAGCTTCACTACTTTTTGGCTTTTGGAATATAATGGACTAAAGCAAAATGGCTTATAAAACTGTTGGTGCTTCTTATTTATTATGAAGTTGCCAATGGTCGTCGCACTTCGGATCTCGGGTCAAACGGAAACAGCCTCTCTGTGAGACTCTCACAGGGGTAAGGCTGCGTACAACCGACCCCCCCTCACCCCGCCTAGGTGGGAGCCTCTTTGGAGGCACTGGGGTAATGTTGATGTTGGTGGCTGAGGGGAATAACAAGAAGAGAGAGTATGTGCTCATGATGTGGAATGTAACTATGGAAAATAGCTTACATGTGCATAAAGATTGCCCTCTTGCAAGTGAAACTTGGAGTAAAATTAACTATCCTGATACCAGCAGTGTCACTAAAGTTAGAGACTGGCTCTATTCAAACTTGACCAACCTAAACACCATATATTGATTTCAATCTTTAGAGTACTGCCTTTGCTTTCATAGTGTGGGAAATTTGGAAAAGGAGAAACAAGAAACAAGAATATCTTTGAGGGCTCTATTAGACCATTTACTCCCTGGCTGAAATCCATGTTCTCCTCAGTTACTATTGAATTTGTCATCTCTCAACCACTTCATCTAACACTTTTGGTGGAAATCATCCTTAGTGGTTCATTAGGTGTTAAGAACACTTATTTTAACTTTGTTTTGGACTGCAAGGATATGCTTACTGGGAGGAATTTGACGATTGAGCATGGAAGAAGAGACTATAACAGGGTTGCTGATATTTTGAGTAAAATTAGCTAGAAAGGGGCATGACTTGTATTTTGCATAGTACCCCAACTGATCAAGTTTTCCCATGATATAATTGGCCATTTGAGAAACTCCTACATTTTCTGAGTATAGTTATTTATTATATTTTCCTCTTATTATTTTATGTTTTGTAGGAGACATGATATTTGATAGGAATTAAACACTCAATCTCAAGATTTGGAGACAATCTTCTAACTAAACAATTATCAAAAAAATCTATAATCTCAACAATATAAATGACGCTTTTTGGACCTCGATAAAATTATTTTTGCAAAAACTGTATTTTTATTTAATAAAACACCGTGCATCGCACGGGTATTAAACTAGTAACATATACTCGTTCATTGGAAAAGTCGAACATCGATCATTTGGGTAGGCGGAGCGAGATATGTAGTCAACCACTACGGATTCTCTGTTGTTGGTTAAAGAACAATAGAATACTTTTCTTAAATTTTTTACCATTCGATTGGAGGGGGTAGATTTTTTACCGGTAGATGGAGGGGGTCAAGGGGTGGGTTTTGAAATTTAAACAGTTAGAGGGGAGATATAGAGAGAGAAACGAACAGTAAAGTGTTGTAACAATACAGGATTTAATTCGCTAATCAACGCCCAATAATTCATTTTTCATGCAAGCTCTATACTTGATCTTAATTATGTTCTTCTCAACTGGATTTAGAACGTTACAGCATTCCCTTCTACTGCCACCCTGTTAATGAATAAACAACCAATCAAAAAGGGACTTACGGTAGAGAGAAAAACCATTAAATATTGTACTTAATACTTGGTCATCAGTTCTGCACCAAACGTTTGGGGTAATCATATACATACTCAAACAGGTTAGCTAGATGATTTCAAACAGTTTAAAAAGAGGACCATAACATTAGTGAAGCATCTAGGAATTTCACTTACCATAGCACTATATTTGGTAGCAGGGGAGACCACAATAATCTTAGCGATGTCACGAACGAGGGCAGAGGAACCCCCATTTGACGACGACGAAGAACAAGGTGGCAATGTCCTTGCTGATCTTCGAGTATAGCTTGTAATGATCTGATTATTCTTAGTGATTTTCTTGACGGATTTGAGGAAGAAAACATGAGGCATATCACAAGGGTTGTCAGAGATATTCCGGGTGTTAAGCATGAAAGGGTGCCTCGAAGGTGTACTTTTCCAAGCAGAAAATGTCTTTAAGTGGTATTTCTAGGACACTTGGGAGTATTATTTTCTCATAGACCTGAGCTGAGTAACCCCATGCTATCGAAACAGACCAGTTCTTTGATTTTTGGTAGCAAATGGTTTGTTGAAAGAGCCAAGATTCATCGGTTTTCGCGGCTTTCATTAGGTGGATCAAGGCCTCGGTCCGGTTCATGGAAGGGAAGAGAGGGTCTACTGTGTGGAGGTGGTGAAGAGCCAGAATTGGGGAATGTGGATGTGATGATAGAAAGCCAGACAGGTCTTCGTGTAGGTCAATCTGCCATAATATGGAAACTAAAATTACATTTATGTTCATGCCTTGGGACTTAGTAGTGCTATTAATTTTAGCTTCACAAGAACTAAATTATATGGACATGTAAATCTATGTAATCACATAGTACTAATTTTAGTGGTAATTAAGTGAATTACCTGATGAAATCCCTTCTCTTGAGTTACAGAGACTCCAAAATCAGCCACACAAGACTTCAACATATGATCACTTCCATACAAGGAAGGGTACCTCTTAATACAAACATCCATATTGCTTGCCAATGCCTCGGCAAGTGGGTAACTTATAGCACAACCAGATCCGCCAAACGCCATCTCAAACGAGTGATCGAAGTTTGACAACACGCTCTCTGAAGTGTGCCCAATATAAAAAGACTTCGTGTGATCATACCTTGACAAAACCTCTACCAAATTATCCAAGAAAAGTATCGTATCGTCATCTACCTGGACAAACCACCTAGCCCTTTCATCGTGTGCTTCTTTAAAAGTCTCTATGATCACTCTCAGCATTCTGATTGCATACTGCATTCCGTGCTTGTCATAGGGTTTAAAACTCGATGTGTCTCCAGAGACCCGGTATGGAGGAGATGTCATAGACCAGGGGAGGAATTCGGTAGGTTCCTCATCTAGGAAGAGGTACCCAGTGGTTACATTAGGTCGCCACCATGCTTCAACAAGGGATTTCCTACACCTCCATGGTTTAACTGCTCCTGCTATCCCTATTACAATGTGGCTTATGTTAGTTGGATCGGAATCACTACTAGTGTAGTTATGATTATTGGAAACAGAACCCGGACCCTTTCGTGTCAATTGGTAAACATTGATCAGCATGCAAAAGAGACCGGTGAGGATGAGTAGCTTGAATAGAGCGGTGATGTTAGTCTTGTCTGAGAAGAATGTCATCCTCTCTTCGGTCTCAGCCAATGTAGCTGAAACTGAAGATGGAGATGACATTTTCAAGACATGATCGAGGCTAGCTTTCAAACAGAAAATGAGGGATTGGTAAATACAGCTCAAGTGCAGGTCGAGATTATAATTTAAAGTGGTGAGTACAGTGTACTATTTACTGAATGTGTGAATCTATTATGGGGGTTGATTACAGTAACTGACAAATAATGTTGCTTATATGACAAATCGCAGGTTTAGATGAACTGAAGCATGTCTAGGACATTGTCTAATTCCATTATTGTACAAAGAGTTTCAGCATCATCTCCTCTATGTGTGCATCCACATAGAGAGAATGATGAACCGATCTAGCCTAGCTTGTTATTATCCAAAACAGAAGTAAACAAATTTTAGAGGTTTTTACATAACACACTTGCGGGAGATGTTAGTGTGGTATTGTAGTTGTTAAAGGAAGAACTTTTGGCCATTGCTACAGTTCATCTATTCATTGATGGAGTAGATACGTAACCTCCACATACACAATGGGCCAAGTAAAAAGGGCCATAAATCCCATTAAGAAAAAAGAATGAAAACTGAAAATAACCGCTAGTCGATGTGTCTCAGGGATCATTTAAACGATCCTCTACTTAATTCTCCCAAGAGGAGGGAGAGAGAGAGAGAAGGGGGGGGGGGGGTGTTATTATAAAGGTTAGTGGTTTGAGCTCAAATCAACCCTTGTAGACACATTGAGTTTTACAGCTACCAGAAGCTCAAATCACCTCTTATAAGGCACAAACCACCCCTTATAAGGCACAAACCACCCCTTATAAGGCACAAACTCGGTCTTAACAGTGGTAGCTATAAAATAGAGGTTAGTGGTTTCGTAATCGGAGACTTTTTGTTCTCTATATATATTCGTTTGTGTAATCAAAGATTGCTTTGTAATGACATACCGTCATTCAAGATATAGGCCTGTTTGGCTGATAATATTAGTTGTTTCGGTTGTTGGTAGATGGTTCGTAGTTAATGGCTGCTAGTGTTGGCTGGTTAGTCTAACCAATATCATCGACTATTATGCAAGGATGTTTGGTAAAGCAGATGTTCATTGACATCCAAAATGGCACTTATAAATTATAATAGACAATTAGACATGAGTATAGTTTATCTTTCATTTGATTAGTCTCGTACGAGTATTATTTTTGGTTGCAATTTCATAAGTATAGGCAAGACAACTCAAAAACACGACATATAATTTCTCTCCCTAACATGCTGAGGAAGAGCAAAGTCTAGGGTGGACTCGGAAAACATAAATTAATTATACTCCTAATTTCTTACTATTGATTTGATCTCTTACTTCTAATTACTGATGATCTAGTACACTCACACGCCAAATGGGGGAAAAAAAAAAGAAACTACAGGTACTCTATGGGCTTCCTGCTTTAGTTCGCATACATATACTATATATACTACGACGAAACCCCCTGAAGCCTAAACAACCACGGTTTAGTTTCGTGACCGCGCATGGCGACGCTCGAAGCCAGCCCACCACGTACCTTATATAGGTGCGTGGTGGCAAGTTCCTTATTCTCCATTCTCATCAAGGCGCATTTGCCCCTGTCCGTGCTGCTGCTGCGCCTGTTGACCCTGGCCCAATTGTGCCTGCTGGTCCACAGACACAGGAACGCCGGTAATAACTTGCTCCTGATATGTGTAATAGTAACCAACAGGCAGCGCGGTGCCAGTAGTGGCACCGACACCAGCACCAGCAGTAGGATCCATGGTGGTTCCAACTGTATACCCGGTGAGCACTGTGCCTGTCGTTCCGCCATACGGGTCCCCGCCGGAACCACGATCTTGATCACCTCCTGCTCCTCCTTCGCGATCTGCCATGATCAGTGATTTAATTTTTTTTTATTTGGTATACTAATTAACGCGTATTAAAACATGAAGTTGCAACTAGTACCAGCTCCAGCTATATACGGAGTACAATTATATTAGTGTAGTAATGGTTTACTTGGGAAGCTGGAGTTTTGCTGAATCTATGTTTATACTGTGCGTAATGTCAGAGCTGTCTTTAAAAAAGCGCGAGGCGCACCGAGGCGATGGGGTCTAAAAAATCGAGGCGCGATGCGCAAGCCGAAAGCGCACGCATCACGGACGCGAGGCGCATATTTTTTCCCATAAATTTTTATAAGTTATAAATTAATTTTACATAATATTTTGATGATTTTGTACTCAAAATACATTTTTAAACATTTTTATTTATTTTTTCAGATATATTCTTTGAAAAATTAAACCAAATAATAAAGATTAAGCTTAAAAAATAAAAATAAACAAAAGTTTGTAATATTAAAGTAGAGGGATACACGTTTTTACTAGCTCAGTGGTTCACAATAAAAGCCATACCTTATGACTGTAGCAGGTACAAAGCACATGACTAAAACAGTATCAAAAAGAGTGAGGAAGACAGCTGGGTACAAGTGTACAACTAGTAATAAAGGGGGAAATTTTTTGCAGGCCTCTGCTGCTCTTTAAAAAAAAACAGAGCAGAAGACAGAGAGAGGTAAGAGAGATGAGAGATACAACTCAGTACCCAGCAGATCTGAGACAACAGAAAGGAGGAGAAAGGTGAACGAAGAAGAGAAGAGAGAGAAGAACGAGAAGAGAGAGAGAGAGAGAGAGAGAGAGAGAGAGAGAGAGATATCTGAGACAAACAGAAAGGAGGAGAAAGGTGAACGAAGAAGAGAAGAGAGAGAAGAGAGAGGAGAGAGAGAGAGAAAGATCTGAGACAAACAGAAAGGAGGAGAAAGTTGAACGAAGAAGAGAAGAGAAAGAGAGAGCGTGTTTTCTGAGTCAATAAAATAAAATAAAAAGGCACTGGACTCTTCCTTAACCTTTTCTTTACTTTTTTTCTCTACTTTTTTTTTGTCCATGATGCGCCCGAGGCGCACTGATGCGACGCCTCAAGCTCGCCTTCTGACTTCGCATCGCCTCAACTGGCTGTTGCAATGGCTTGTCGCCTCGTCTCGCCTCACGCCTGAGGCCCGCTTTTTAAAACACAGTGTCAGAGTAGTGAACGCAACTCCATATCCAACCTGCCGATAGACACGTTATTGCATATCGTGTCATAGATTGGAAAACAACGTGTGGCGCGACGGTGGGCAGTACATACTACATACACCAGTCACCCCCGCTGAAACTTGGATTCAGCGGGCATCACCTGATCATCAGTGATACCCCCCACGCTCCCAGCCTCCACCTGCAATAACCCCATCTGTCTTACTCGATTAGAATGCGTTCTTTTTCACTGACACCGGTGAATTTAAGTAAACTGAACTAAATAGAATCGAGTAGTAATCTGTGAGAGAAAAAAGTAGATCACTAAACTACACGAACTGCACTAGACTGAACTAAACCAATTACGAGTATTAAGTAAGAAGAAAAGAACAAACATATAAAATCCTTCATGTTATGTTTGTAGGGTGCAAAAGATAGAGATCCTCTCTTTTGCGATATGTAAGACGGTCACGTGTATCAAACCAATTCGAAATAAGTATAAAAAATAAAAATTAATAATGGTAATTGTGTCCTCTATATATAGTGTGATCGAAATCCTGGAAGTAAAAACAAAGTTTTTAAAAAAAAAATAAAGATCCGATTAAGAATGCCTTCAAAATATACATTACTCTTATCTAAAGTATATAAAAGGAAAAAAAAAATGCATTACGCTTCACCTTTTAAAAAAAATACTTGTGTAATTTAACCAACAAATTCTTTAAACAAACTCACAACACAAATATGTAAAACATGTAACACAAAGCATACCCCTCAGTGCGAATTAACGATTGAAAAAATGTATGCATGCGTAGCTTCCTTAGCAGGTACTCTAGAGTAAATAGTTACATAGATAGTTCAATTATACAATCAACATGAATAATTTTTCGTCTTAAAACATATTATGCGGCGGCATATGTTGAATTACAAGGAAATCTATGGCACGAAGATGAAATCTACTAACCTCATCTCGGGGCATATGTAAGAACACGACGTGTGGACAATATGTCAGATTAACGGTGGCCACAAAACCAGCAACGATGAGACCTCTCCACCGCTTCTGTGTACTCCCAAAACCATTTCTTCCCAAGGTAAAGAACAAAATTAGCAGTTAAATTTAGTTGTAAGCAGAATGCAATTGACTACAGATAGATAAGAATGAGAGGGTAATGCAGGGCAGATGGATAAGAACGAGGGGGATTAAAATACCATGATGGTTACATATGTCAGAGATGTGGACACTATACATTTCCTTTCATTTGGCATCTTTGCTCTAAAATCATTCATTTAACAGAAAAATAGTCTCAGACTATATCTAACCTCACAACAGGTGAGGCTTAAATTTCAAAAGGTTATTCTCATTGCTAGGTTGTGCAATAGTACTCGGTTACTTCTCTTGTAAATAGGTTGTAGCCCCTCAAACACAATCAGCCAGGAGACCATTACTGCCCATAGTGCCCACTTTATCATTTCACTGGCCTTGAAGTTCATCTATTAGACCGTCTACTGTTCTCTTGTATGGTTATGCTCCACTAGCACTAGAGTGTTTTGAAAGATGGATTACGATGTAAAAGAAAAAGGAATATTGATATTATGAAATGCTTATCTGTTTTCAATGAGATTAACAATCGGACATTGCACTGACAGAAGTAGCAGATCAGAAGGTCAATCAGAAAACAGAGCAATGAGCAGATTTGTAGGTCTGAAGATGCAAGCGAAGAATTCTGGATTTGATGAAGGAGAACATCAAAGTTGATAGTTGTTTAAGAAGATTTGAGGAATTTGAAAGATTATATGCAGTTAAGAGATAACCTTTTTCCAGAATGTGTATATATGGGTGAAGTGAGGTCTATATAACCTTCAAGAGCGGCTCAGGTGTGAGGTACAGCATATCATTGCCATCTGAGAAACAATTCATGTAAGTTTTCAACATTAGGTTTCAACAATTGTAGACTTCAAAAGCAAAAAGATGCATCATAGTCGAGCAGAGAAACAAGGGAAAAGACTTCAAAACTTGCATTAACTTAATAGGAAAGCATACAAACTATGGCATGTGGAAAGCAAACACAAAAAACACACCACATTTTTCGACAGACCCTGATCTAGACCTTTCAAACATTTGAACATCTTTAGTAGCTAGCCACCAACTTCATTGGCGATGTGCACCAGTTGAAGTATATCCTTCAATGATAGTGGTACCCTGTCTATCAGCCGGACCACTAATTTCTACCTCCTCCTTCCTGTCACCAAAGGGAGCATAATAAGGAGAACTGAAATTTGCAATTTTAGGATCCCAAACCTCCTGTTTCTGATGGCCATCCCCAACCTTAACGGAGGACTCATCGGTACCTCTAGTACCAGTGTGTTTTTCCGGCCCACCATTAAGTCCTACTCCTTGTTGGATTGCACCGCCAGCCTGGTGATGTCCTTGCTCGGATCGGAGATTAGGTGGAATGGGTACATGGAGCCTTTGGTGGCGAGGAACGTTTTAACTAGGGGTTGGTTACACATGGGCTCCACAATTCTCTGCTGTAGTAGCCACTTGTTAGCTAGTACGCTATCCCACACCAAGGGTATCACGATGAAGAAGGTGCCGACTGCCGACTCACTGACCAATAAACATGCCCAATATGGAAGGACTACAGTTCCTATTGAATAAAGTTTCTTGGTCTAATTGTCACTAGTACCACTACAACTATTACTACTCTGTATCGAAATCTTTATCCGTGCATCTATTGGAAATAGGCACTCTGATAGGATCTATCTTTGTTAAGGGTAATGAGAAATAATCTATCTTTGGTGGTGGTGGTGGTGGTGGTGGTGGTGGTGGTGGTGGTGTAATGAGAAAGGGTAAGCCAGCAGCTCTTGTCATAAAAACTGCAAAAATAGTCCTAAAGCAGTTTATATATCCAGATACCTTGCATCCTGTAGATACACAGCTTAATTACATGATAAGTATCATCCCTCACTTTCAGTTTGAAAGTGGTTAACCAACCCTACTACTTAAACTCCTAGGATAAGTACTTAATGGTTACTCCAAAGTTACCTTGTAGAAAAGTAGGTACGTACTTCTTCCATCCCTACAAGCTTTCAACAGAAAAATCTCAAACTCTAGGAACGATGAGGATAGGCCCTAGAAAACACCCAACCTTCTATCTAGACTACGATATGATCAAAGTTCAGAAACCATTGGGTAACCTGGCAAGGACCAGCAAAGGCAATATAGTTATATAATGGTGGCAAACCCAGCTTCAAAATTGGACACGTCTTTGTGGTAAAAGCTAAGCTATTATGTATGTATTTTAGTAAAAGAACATCCTTGCAAATTGTACTGCTATTATCTTATTTTCTTACCCAAAATTTGCATAATATAAGGCAAATAGTAATTCTCATGAAGTAATCCAAGAGTCATGTATCATACTTGCAAGTCCGTAAGACCTCATTCACAACAGTGATACCAAAGCAGCACAAGACTGAAGATCATGGGATACCAGCCATAAAACGCATTACGAGGCCTCCTTATCTGCACAAAACACAGACATAATTAGCATTGTATTACAACGAACAGACACCAATCCAAGACTGAGAAAAAGACACTGAGCTGTAATGAAAGGCTCGTAATATAAGTATAAAACCAAATCTTTTCCCCAGTTTGAATATCGGGATTATACATTAGCTTGAAATGCAAAGAGCAGTAGATAGAAGCACTAACTATCTGATGCCTAATGCCTTGATCCAAAAGGTTCTACTTCTAGTTTCGTCAACATTAACACAAATAACATAAGTTCGGAAAACAAAAAAGTTTCTTAGACAATTGATTATGTCAAGATAAATTATCTATGCAGTACATGTGTGTGCGTGTGCGTGCGGCCGCATGCGTGTGTATGTGCATTTACGGAAACATTACATTAACACCTCATCAACAATAGTCATGTGTATTTGAAAACGAACTGCTTTCTCTGCTTCTCTGGAACCTTATGAGTAATGCACTCAAAAGAATCCGAGTTATCACTCTGACTATACATTTCAAATTTCAAACTTCAAACCGATAACGCACTACAAAAATATCTGAGTAATCACTAAGAACACAACATGTTGACAGGATTTGAGTTGAGGTGGCCACAAAGCCAGCAATGAAACGATCACTCCACCACATCTCCGTACTAAGAGTATTTTTTTTCGGGTAAAGAACAATATCAGAAGTTAATTTGTAGTTGTTAGCACGAAGCAATTGATAAGAAAGAGAGAGCAATGCAGGCAGATGGATAAGAACGAGGAGATTAAAATAATGTGATGGTTACAGATGTCAGAGATGTGGACTCTTCATGCCATTTTCTCTAAAGAGACCTCCCAAAGTCACCATTCAAGAAAAAACCAGTCTGAAAGATGACTTAACCTCAAAACAGGCGGTTGGAATGGTTTCAAAGGTTATGCTCATCGCTAGGCTGTGCAATAGAACTAGGCTAACTTCTCTGGAAAATATGATGTAGCCTCGTAAAAACAATGAGCTAGGAGGCCATTACTCCACAAACTGTCCACTCTATCACCAATCACCAACCTACAGGCTACAAGTTCATATGTTAGACAACCTACTGTTTCTCTTGCGTGGCTATGCTCCACTGTCATTAGAGAGCTTTCAAAGATGGATTATGATTTTCAAGAAAAACAAACAGGAGTCTTGTTAGCATGGAGTGTCTAACTGAATTGAGATTAGTAATTGAAAAGTCACAATGAGCGGAATTGTAACAAAGCAGCAGGTCAATCATCTAAGAGAGCGGAGTGAAATAGTAGCTGCTAAAAATCCACACAAGGATTACGAGATTTGACAAAGGAGAACATCAAAGAATGGTTGTTTACAAAGATTTGAGGGATTCGAAACGTAATGCAGGTAAGGGATAACCCTTTTTCAAGAATGTGTAAATATGGGTGAGGTGAGATCTTTATAACCTTCTGGAGCACCAGGGAAGGGGGGAAGGCAAATCATTGCCATCTGGAAAAAACAATTCATGCCACTTGTGATATTTCAGCATTATGTCTCAAGTCTCAACAGCTGTAGACTTCAAAGGTAAAAAGATGCAATATAGTCAGCAGAGAAATAGGGGGGGGGGGGGGGGGGGAGTACAAAAGCTTGCATTTACTCATACTCCTTATTACGAAAGCATACAAACTACAGGACGTGAAAGCAAACAGTAGACAACAGTCCTCATTTTTGACAGACCCTGATCCTTGACCTTTCAAACATTTGCATATTAAGCTAGTAACCATCTTTAAGTGCGATGAGCACCAGTGGAACTATAACCTTCAATGGTAGAAGTAACATGGCGATCTGCCTGACCACCAACCTCTACATCCTCCACCTCCTCATCACCAAAGGGGTCATAATAAGAAGAACCGAAAGTTGCATTTTTGGGAAGTTCCTGTTGCTTCTGGTTATCCTCAATCTTGTCGTAGAGCCTATCGATAAGTTTGGCGCCAGGTTGCCTTTCCCGTCCTTCACCAGTAGGCCCTACTCCTTCTTGGATAGAGTCACCAGCCTGGCGATCCCCTTGCTCAGCTTGGGGGTTAGGATCTTGATTTTTCATGTTGTTCTTAAAGAGCAATTAAGTCTAATACAATAGCACGGCCTTTGTTTAGCAGGGTTGACGACTAAAACGGAAGCTATGAGATTTTAAAGCTTATAGAGTAGCATGAGTACGAGGAGCCTTTGGTGACGATGAACATGTATGCCAGGGGTTTGTTACACGTGGCGTCTACAGTTCTCTGCTGTAAACTGCCGTTGCCAAATGTTAGCTAATAGCTGGTATGTGTCCCACAGCCACACCAAGCGGCAATCACAAATAAGGAGCGGGCGACTCATGTGTCAATTAACATGCCCAATACAGAAGGATTAGGGTCGTTATTGGATTAAGCTTCTTGGTCTAGTTACTACTGTACTACTAGTAGTACTACCACTACAACTACTACTATGGTATTGGAAGCCTCCTTCGTGCATCTATTGGAAGACAGAAGTTTTCTAGTATAACTCTATAAGCAAAAGTTAGGCGAAAATGGGAATAATATATCCCATTAGCTACAATAAGACCCTAAGCAGTGTTACTGACAGTCTGATACTAAAAAATTTGTGTTGGAGGTAGCCTCTCCGATAGACGATGGTATCTATTAGGGAAAAGGATGCATACTTAACGTCCTAAAACCACATCAACGGCTGGACTCACCTGGCTGGTGGTGGTGTACTGGAAAACAGTAAGCCAACAGCTCTGTTGTTTTAAAAAGATAGTCCTTAAGCTGTTTACAGCTTCTATTTGAAAGTGATTAAACCTAGGGCAAGTAATTGACGGTAAATCCAAATTTACCTTGTATATCAGTAGGTTGATTACTACGAAAGAAAAAGAAAAAAAAAGAGTAGGTTGATTACTTCCATACTATAAACTTCCAATAGAAAGAAAATCACATTAATTTCCCCACAACATACTATAAGGATAAACGGAGAAGACATACAAATTCAGATACCTTCTACTAGCACGGTAAAGCACCAACAAAGGCAATTAATGATGGTGCAAACACAGTTTTAATATATGACACTTCTTTGTGAAAAAAAAAAAAACAAAGTTAGTACGTGTGTGATTTAGTAAAAGAACATTTATGCAAATCATATCACGGAGTACTATTTTTGTCTTCTCTATCCAAATTTGCAAGTCAGTATAATTCTTAGGCAAAAAGTAATTGTCAAGAAGTTATTCAGAGCAATCGTATCATACTTGCAATTTTAGTCAGGAAGATCACATGTGCAATTGGTGATATCAAGGCAGCATGAGTCTGAAGTCATGGGACAACAGCCTTAAATTGCTTTTGACCTCTTTACCTGCACAACATCACAGATATTATTAGCATGCCGTGTACAATGATAGACCAAAGTCCAAACACCTTCCCATGATTAGGGATGGACACTGGGCTGTGATGCAAGGGCTTAAACAAAATCAATCTACAGTACCTAATGTTTTTCCCAGTTTGCAAATCAGAATTTACCATTGTCTCATTGAGAAAAAAGCAAGAGACAGAAGTAACAGTTTGATGCTTTAATTCAAAAGGTATATGCATATAAATGTCAACATTAAAGCGAGTTCCTAGACATGTTCCTATTATAGTAATGAATATATATAGACATTCAAATTTGAGGGGCTGGGGGAGATTTGTGTGTGTGTGTGTGTGTTTGTGCGCACGCGCGCGGGGGAAGTTCACGCTAACTACTTACTACAGAAGACCTAAAACTCGAAAAAGTATGGATACAGATACCAATTTCCTTGCCCATACCTCCAACACTTTCCCTATTATCCTTGATTCCTTCTACATGTTCTACGTCATGATCAAGTCAAGCTGGTAACAATTCATCTATCAGCTATTCATCAAAATAGTATCGTAAGCCAAAGAATCGTTATAAAGAGGATAGCAATTACTTCCTCCGTCCCATGAAAATGTTCACACTAGTTTTTTTAAGGTCAAACTTTACAAACTTTGACCATAAATATGTCAAAAAATATAAAGATTTATAATGTAAAAATACTTTAGATGGATTAAATTGTACTTTCGAGAAATCATAATTTTCTAATTTATCTATTCATATAATTGTTATTATTTACGATCAAAGTAATGTAGTGGAGACCGTGAAAAAACTAGCGTGAACATTTTCATGGGACGGAGGAAGTAAATAGGATACCATCCAAACAAATTGAAGTCGGAAATATTACATGAATACCTCATCAACAAAACTCATGTGTATTTTAAAACGACGTGTTTTCTTCAATGCACTTGAACCTTATGAAGTACCGCACTCAAAAGAAGCATTTCAAGGTTAGACGGAGCAGTGACCAATAGATCCCATGGTTTGCTACCACCATTCCAGTCAATGATAATGAGTAAGCATTACTCTAACCAACATGTTGTACCACCAGATGGATAAAACATGACATAACTTGCTTCAATCACCAGAAATTTCCACAGGAGCACGTTCCATCACGGAAATGGTGAAACCTCATATTATCTCTGATAACAATCTCCCTCCCTGTAATCTTAGAAGCACCGCACATAAAAACATGGCAGTCCTCACATATTCTAAGGTTCTTCATAATCCTGATAGTGTAGTCAGAATCACTAGTCAGCAATCCAAATGCCAAAGCTAATTTCTCACTGTGAGTCATTAGTATTTGCCTCTTGTCATCTTCACTTATATCGTAACTCACTGAAGCTAAGTTTGGCTGGTACCCATGAAGCTTCAACTTATAGAGAAGGTCCTCTAAAACCAGTTTAATCTCTCTAGACCTTGGATGGGTCATGTCTCCAGCAAAAAATTCATGAACGCTTCCTTTCTTTCCTTCCAACCAGCTACAAGCAGGATTCTTTTTCAAACCTTTCTTCCTCATCAATTTTCTCACAGTTGAAACACTATCCCATCTTCCAGCTGATGCCAGTATATTTGATAGCACAATGTAGTTTCCTATACTATTAGGTTCAAGTTCAAACAAATGGCTGGCTGCAATCTCAGCAATATCGGGATTATTATGGATACTACAAGCTCCAAGCAGTGCTCCCCACACCCCCGCATGAGGATCTAATGGCATTGATTCGGCAAGTTCAAGGACCTCTTTCAAGTGGCCAGATCTTCCAAGAAGGTCAGCCATACAAGCATAATGATCTGCTGTTGGTGCAACACCATAATCTTCCTCCATACTCCTGAAAAACTGACGGCCTTCTTCCACCATCCCAGCATGACTACAAGCTGTAAGGACCCCAACAAAAGTGACCTTATTTGGTTTTATACCCATCCTCTCCATCTCGTAGAACAATTGCATTGCTGCATCAAAATGACCATGCACTGCAAATCCCACTATCATGGAACTGTAAGTGTACACATTCCTTTCAGTCATTACCTTAAAAGTCTCGTATGCATCCTCTACTCTTCCACACTTCGAATACATATCTATCAATGCAGACCCAACAACAACATTCCCAACAGGCCCATGTCCTGATTTCTCAGCGATATCCCGAATCCACATCGCATACTTAATCGTGCCCAGCTGAGCACAAGCAGAAATAACACCAACCAACGTAAATTCATCAGCTTTCACCCCACAACTTTGCATTCTCTCAAACAACTCCAAAGCCTCCTTAGGCTTAGCATTCTGTGTGTACCCCGTAATCATAGCAGTCCATACCACCACATCCTTCACAAGGATCTCATCAAACAACCCCCTAGCAGCCTTCATCTCTCCACCCTTGGTATAAGCGCCAATCAACGACGTCCCAGAGATAACATCTTTCTCAGGCATTTCATCGAACACCTTACGTGCACTATCCACCACCCCACATTTCACATACATATCAATCAACCCATTACCCACCAACAAATCTGACTCAAACCCAACAAACTTAAACACATGTCCATGTATTTGACCCCCTAAAATCACATCCCCCATTAAAGTACAAGCCTTAACCAAAGCAGATATTGTAAAAGACATAGGCCAACCTCCATTTCTCCTCATATAACGATACAAAGCTATAGACTCATAAACAGGTCCATTAATGGCGTACCCACGAATCATAGCATTCCAAATAAACGGGTTTGGGTAACGAACTTGGCGGAATACAAGACGTGGGTAGGTCTCCATTGGAGAGTTGAGTTTTGTAAGAGTGCGAATAAGTTTTGTGACCACAAAACAGTTTTGGTCGAGGCCATAACGGTAGATTTGGGCATGGACTTGCTTGAGATAATTGAGATTAGTGCAGCCATTAAGGAGAGAGATTATGTGGGACTCTAATAGGGATTGATGTTCGTGGGTTTGAGAAGGGGAAATTGAGAGTGACTGGAAATGTTTCTGGTGAATATTGGTATGTGGATTGCGAAAAGCTTTTGGGGTGAAACGGAAGGGTGATGCCGGTGTGCGCATTACATTACATCGTTCGAAATCCTTTTGGCCTCAGCTCTTAGCTCTTTGCACTTTGCAGGCAAGGATCCTGATCACTCTGTTCATAAATCATACACAAAGCTTCGCCTCCCTGGATTCTGGATGATGACCAAAATATGTCCCTGTAAAACGGGTCGCACTATCGGGTCATTCGGGTCCGTCGGGACGATTACAGGTTGATTTTGGGGCCAATTTCACATTTTTATTTATTTTTCCCAGTCGCAAAATGGTTTTGGGTTGAGAATATACTTTCGGCACCCTGAAAAATGGGTCGAATTTTCGAGACGATTCGGGTCCTTTTGACCGCTCTAGTCTCTAGTGTTTGCACCAAAAAATATACTCTTATGTCCCTAGTGTCACTGTCACCCTCCTTTCTTTCTTGTTTTATCTTTTTTCTTAACTCAAATAAAGATCACCCATTATTCATGATATAAGGCTAAAAATTAAAATAGATAACAATACTAGGGGTGAGCGTAACTGGGTATCCACCAGTTATTGCACTATCCGAAATTGGAATTGGATCCACCGGTTCCTAATTCTTAGGAATTGGAATTGGAATTGGTTGAACCGGTTCCTAATTACTAGAAATTGGAATTGGATCCACCGGGTACCCACCGGTTCCTGGGTACCCACTTCTATATTGAAATCTAAAGTATTTTTTTTAATCAAATAACATTATGCTTAATATAAAAAAAACAACCATTTTTTCTGCTTGGGGACAATGCTACAGAAGGAACATGTAATTTCTATCATTCATAACTTCAATTCATCTGCAGAACAAATTTTTTGATTTGTCACTGTTGAATTGCAAGGGGATTGCCTATTACCAGTTCTAAAATACTAATTTACCTTGGCACCTCCTAATGGTATAATGAACTCATTCATTAATGATTAACTTACACTTGAAAAACACTCACCTTGTTTCTGTTACAACAACATCTTTTGTTTTATTTATTTATTTATTTTTTGAGTACAACAACATCTTTTGTTAATTAAGCTCAAATAACTTTTTTTGCTTTAAGGTTTTAGTTAAGTGAAGCAAAACCTTTAATCGATATTCGTTTACACCGGGAACCCAACCGGTTTCGGTTCCCAAAAGTCGAGAACCGGAATTGGAATTGGTTGCTACCGATTCCAAACCAATTCCGATTCCGGTACTGAATACCCAGATTTTCTGCTCACCCCTAAACAATATCACACTATCATAAAATATTACTTTTCTTGAAATATATTGATTTTTAATAGGTAGATACAAATTCATTTTCAATGTTAAAAAAATGCTAAAGAGACTACATCATTCACCATACATCATTACACCGTTCCTTTGTACATAAGAAATTTTTGACATAAATAAATATACAACTCATATCCAACGAATATAATGGATTACTACTATGGACATGGTAAATCAATGACATGCACAATGCCCAGTGGAATATGCAATCTGATTTCTAAATACATTTTGCGAAGCATGGGCTAAATCAATTATCATGTTTCGAATACATTCATCTCCCTAAGTCTCGTAGTCTCTATTAAACCTAATATAATGATATTGGACATCATCAAAATGTTGATAATGGTTGTTGCATAACTTGATTCGCAACTCATAAATGTCTCAAATACGTATTATTCCTTCTTTTTTTTTTTTTTAATAAAAATGCGGTTTTAGATGTACACTCGCTTATTGCACATATTTACGCTTTCATTCAAAATTTGATATTGGATAAAAGCTAGTATCTTCTAAGTTCGAGACTTGGTTTTTCTGAAATGTATGTTCTTATGAATTTCTTCTCGTGTTTTATTAGAACTCTTTCAATTAGAATTTTATTGGTAGTATTGATGTTTTTCGTATAGGAGCAAGCCGAGCAACGAACTCAATGGAGTGTAGGACAATGGGAGAAACGAATGAGAGTGGAATCTACAACATCATGAGTTATGATGCTCCGGTTCAAGAACGTCCACCAAAATGGTTTGGACTGGTTTAGGTGCATCCTCTTACCTTTCAACTTCGAGGTCCCAAGTTTAAGAATTGAGACTCCCATATATTTATGTGGTTGATGAATATATGGGAGGTGACAATAACAGTTGGGCCAACTGGTATGGGGTGGGGTGGGGTGGGAGTGGGGGGGTCATTTGTACACCCGACTCTGATCAAGTATGAGATTTTTTTTCCTGAATAAAAAGGGGGTGCAAGTGAATGGCGACCGAGGCACTTCTTGCTACATCATGTTGGACTCTCGTGTTCAACAGCGAACATATCAGACTAAATAAACAACTAGCGCAAGCACTGACCCCGTCAATGTAGCACCAACAAGGGACTAGTATAGTTCCTAGAAGCCAGCAGACACAAGGCATGGGGGGGAATGGGGATTCGAACCTATGACCTTGCCTTACCAAACCACTTGGGAGTAAGCTTTGAACCACTAGACCACCACCCTCGTTGGTAAAAAATAAAAAATAAAAAAAGTCTGAGATGGGTTGGGCTACAAAATGGGCTGAGTTGGGTGGAGATCCGATTTTACCTTCATAAAAAACTAATAATTTGTGATTTCTCCCCTCAAAGAAAAGAAAAAGCGATTTCTTAATTTTATTTATTTATTTGGCGAAGAAGTTTTTTCTTTCTGAAAAAAAATAAAAAAACAAAAAAGTCCTCTCTCACTTCTCTCTTGCACGTGGCGTGGGACACAACTCACGGTCCTCCCAAAAACCTCCGTTGCTCCGTGCTTCTCATCACTGGGAAGCACTTAGCTATTTTTGTTGATCGGCGACATAATATTATTTGGATTCATCTCAAACTTAGTGAGGATTCATTCAGAGCTGCAATTTACAGCTGAAAATCCACTGCTTTCAATCGCTCTCATACCTTCATATCTTCAAGCCTTCAAGGTATCTTATTTGATCTAATCAAAGTTATTCACTTGCCCAACGTCTTGCAAGATTGATTTCGTTCCTTAAATCTGTAAAAATGTTCAATTTGTAATTAATTGTCAACTTAATATAGTTCTGTTCAACAGCAGGGGGCATGCCCTGAATACCCACCAGATGCCAAACTCAGGAAACCCTTTTATTTTCTCTAGGCATCGATTGTTTATGTTGAACATTGTAGGTAATGGTCTAATTGATATCATGTTCCTTTGGGGTTTTTACATTATGCCATTGTTTTTATTATAGGGTTGCATTTTAATTAAAGTGGCTAAACCACTGCCTTTCAATTGAATTGGAAGGCAAGGTTAGTTTCATTCATTGGTAAAAGACTGAAAGGTACTTGTACCCTTTTCTTTGTGGTGGGGGTACAGTGGTGCTCTTGCAGGTGGTCGGGGTTGCCTCAATCGCGGTGCCAAGTTCAAATTGCTATGCTCTTGATAATTCCAGCCATATTGTTGATTTTGTATCCTTTGATTTTTAGCTGTATATACATCCTTATGTGTTGTGTGGCACTTGGATAGCATGAATTTGCAGACTTGTGATACCCATTAAGGATAAACTATTCAGACATTGTCATGATCCTATATGTAGTTGATTTTGTATCCTTCAATTTTTCGCTGTATATACATTATACAGTTCATCCATATGCACGTATGGCCCTTGGATAGTGTGAATTTGCAGACTTCAAAAAGACATGAAGGAAAAACTATTCAAGCCATGACCTTACACCATAAAAAATTCAGTACAGATTCACTTATTGTCTGATATTTGTTTGCATTTTGTTTGGGTTGAGGTCCATATCCAATTTTGCACCTCCCTTTGCTATCGACTCAGGCATCAAGGGTCCTTTGTGTTATGAATGTGTCAGCCTGTCAGGTGTGCTTCTGGACAAAATTCAGAAGCATCAGAGAGACTTGAATCCAGAAATAGATCCTGCTATTTCATTGCAATTCGTTGTTGTTACTATAGTTGTACGTCAGCTGTGCGTAGTTACACTTTTTTTTTTGTCTTTTAACTTTTGCTCAGTCAAGCTGGAAAGGACATCTCTTTGAGTATGAGGGGAAGGTATGCTATTTACACCATAGATTTATGCTCACGGTGGATGAAGAAATTATCACTGTGTTATTTGTTGTTTGTGCAGGAGCAGCAGGAGTCTGATTTGGTTGTACGATTTTGCAAAGATGTGGAGAGTAGATCCCAAACAGTAATCTACTAATTATGCTTTCCAATGTGCTAAACAAGCTTAGTTTTGTTCCATTTCATAAAATATTTTAGTTTTACCATAATCATTCACCACGTGCCAGTAATTTTACTCTAAAAATTTGGAAACTGCATGTCGTAGGAAAGTGTGGAGAAAATAATCAGAGTTGAAGAATGAGACATGGAACAGAGTTAATCTTAAATGTACTAAGCAAAATAGTCTTCAAAGTGAGTGTAGCCTTTTAATGTCGCATCTGATGCTATAGGATTTAGTGATTTACCTGTGAATTGTTATCCTTTTATGAGAATATAAACTCATAGCATTCTTTTTTTCGGAAATGGCCATACAGTGGCGAGCGATTCTCAAGTAGTTTTCCCTGAACGTGCTTTACATTAATCAAATATGTAGGTGCAGAATAATGAGTCCGCGTGTTTGTTTACTTCATAGTTCCCTTTTTGTAGGGATATGTTAATTTTGGCCGCTTCGATACGTTCAACCATTTTGTTGCTGGTTCTGGACATGTTAACTTTGTTCAGGTAATCCCCAACTTCTTGAGCTTCTTCTTTTTATAAATATAGGGGAGAGTTGATTTGAGAACTCCTGTTGAACAATGTGAACCATGACATGAGAACCTTGGAATTGAATTAATAAATGGGTGGCTGCAGTGGTGGATCCAGTAATGTGGCAACGAGGGTACACAATTTAAAAATGAGGACCTGGGGTACTATATACTTGCAAAAAAAAACTCCTTTTGCTAAAAAATCTGGTTTTTGGTGGGGGTGGGGGAGCAATGGGACCCAAGGTACCCCCATTGTATCCGCCTCTGGGTAGCTGAGATTAAGTGTTGAAAAAAGATCCTCTTTCTTGAACCTCCTCCACCCCCACCCAACATCCGTCACTGGGTGGCTGAGATTAAGTTTTGAAAAAAACTCCTCTTGCTTTCTTCCCCACCACCTTCCCCATCCTCTCTAATGCGGTTTATTTCTTTGTAATTCATCTAGGGACTTTACAAAGGTGATCTCGTAAACTGTGAGCAAAGTTATGACAAAATGGGACGCACAGCTCAGGTTAATTATTTAATACATTTGACATTTAATGTATCCTAATTATGTGAAGTTGAGATTTGCGCTTAACTGGGTATATTACCTAACTTATTGCATTTGTTTTTTTTTTCCCCTTGATAATTCTAACTTATTGCATCTGTTAATGTAAGTGTTTGATATTCTTATCTCTTACTCGCCACAATCAGGTGAACATCATTTGTGGAAGTTGTCTAAGAGGAGAATGTAAAGGTTGTAAAATGGATCCATATGTAACTCCTGAATCTTGAATGGTTGTCCCTTGTTCTACCTTCATATATTTCACAGCTGACCTCCTCACATCTCAGGTGAACTTGGATGTGTTTGCAGTGTTACATATGAGTCATCTTGCAGGTATATTTAAAAAAAAACAATCCCAATTTATTTCACGTTACTCTAGTTCTGAAGTAATCCCTTTTTCATTTTGACCTATTTTTGCCGTGAGGTATGACTTGTTTGTGATAAAGGCTTGACATCTTGAGTTGAGAACAAGGGTTTAAACACTAATTTATGATGTTATTTATGTAGTCTGTTACCGCTTTGTTAAGCAGCGTTCTTACATGATATGTCTATCAGTAGTTGCTCTAGAGTCTCGTAGTACCTGATTTCATTGGATTTTTGCCACCTTATGACTGATGTTGATGCCGATGTCTCTCCTAATTTATCTCAAGATACATGTGGAAACAAACCATTTGTCTTCTACTTTTACATTTCCATGGGCAGTGTATTATGCCTATGAATATATACAGATTACAAAATTACACTTACCATGCTATTCTATATTGGATGGGGAGGTTTGGTTGAGACTACTGATTCTTGGTGTACCTTTAGATTTCTCAACAGTTAACACTAGTTCTATCATTTTTAAGAATTTGAATCTCACTTTTTTTTTTTTTTTTTTTTTTCCTTCTGTCGAAGGGTGCTTGTAGAACTTGCTATTCCTTGTGAGAAACAGGGATCACGGGTATTTGAAGGAGTCACTCTTGGTTTTCATCCGAGGTCATGGGAAATTGTGAGAAACCATTCAACGACTCATAAGTCTAGACTCTAGAGGTGCCATGAACAATTAATAATGGAATTTCTGATTGTAGGTCTACAATGGCATGACTCAAATTGGTTATGAGAAGGTTCACCCTGAATTCAGGTAAGGACCTTTTTTTGTAAATTGTTCTTCAGTAACAAGTTCATGATGCGTGGCTCTTCTCTGATCAATGCTGATGTTTTAGGTTCTAAATGATTGTCTGAAACCACATCTAAACGTTACAACTTACAAAACCATGCGTTTTTCATTAATCTAGAAATATGGAAGGTTTTGATGTTCGCCACCACACTAAGAGGTTTGAACTTTTTGTCCTGTAGTTTCAGCACTGAACATACTCGTGTGACCCTTTATATGACTGCTGTTGCGTCCCTGTCAAGCTTGGTGCAAAAACCAACTGTTAAGGTGATTTCCTCTTTGTGTTAATCACTTTTCATTGATGCAACTGGAACTATCAAAAATTGTAAACAAGGGGATAAATGCAAAATTACTACATGTTTAATTTTTTATGATTAGTGTACTTTTTTTTTGAAAGTTAAAAAAAAAGGGTAAGAAGTGATTGTAATTTGTAATACATTAGGGTCCCCATCTCGGGAACGGCTAACCTAAACCCTAATGCTGAAAGACTAACACAAACCACAGAGTAGATGCAGAGGACTTAAAACAAGAAGTACTAGTAAGTTAGAAGCAAGAGGGACCCAAAAAAGGACAGGGTAAGAACAGGCAACTCAAAGCTTTCAACCCACACCACCTTCTAAGTCCTAATTCTCCACACACCACTGAAACAAAGAAAAACTGCCCACTTGGTTTTAAAAAGCGCGAGGCGCATCGAGGCGACAAGGGTCCTCAAAGCCGAGGCGCGAGGCGTGAGGCGAAAGCGCACGCCTCACGTGTGCGAGGCGCACATTTTTTATTAATTTTTTTTTTTTAAATTTTTGATGTAATTTTATTTAATTTTTTTACTTAAAACACCTTTTTAAACATTTATTTTATTTTCACAGATTTATTCTTAAAGTTTTTAAAACAAAAAATGAAAATAAGATGGTTGTATTACTTGTATACGTAGATACTGGTATAGTGGTATGGGTAACAGTAAAAGTAAAGAGTCCATTTGGGCCATATGGCTGGGTACTACAGTAAGACAACAGTATACTTGCATGTAAAAGTAGAATACAGCTGTCTCCTTAATTTAAAAAGAGGAAGGGGTCAGGTGAGATAAAAAGCAAAGTCAGTCAAACGTATAAAGCTTTTGGGAGCAGCGTCTCTTTTTAATGGAGCTCTCATCTCTCTGACGGCCGGCGACAGATCCCTGCACACCGGCCACCCTGCCAACCAACTCGCCTGACACCGGCGACCAAAAGCCCCAACATTTTATCTTTCTCTTCTTCTTTCAGTTCTCCAATTTTGCAGATCCAGTTTCTAGGGTTTCGTTCAAACCCTAGATCTGAGTGTTCTATTCACGTTTTTGGAGCTGTTGGGCTTTAATAATAACTCACGTGCCACCTTTTATTTTACTTTTTAAAGCGCGTGCCTGTTTCCAGGCCAAATTTGCGCCTCAAGTCAGAAAGCGGCCGCCTCATGATATGGCGCGGGTCGCCTCCTGGAAAACGCTGCGCTTGGGTCTCCTGAAGCGATCAGCTGTGCGCCTGAGGTCGCCTCACGCTTAAGGCGCGCTTTTTAAAACCAAGTGCCCAATAAAGGCAACTAAGTAATTACAACAGTGGTGATCAAAAAGAAATTACAACTGTACATGACCAACAAAAGGCTAAGAAACAAACAATATAAAAGCAGTAAAAGGAACAAGAGGACTAGAGCCTTCATCTTCACAATCTGCATCATCTCCTTCTTCTCACTTAAGTGAATCAAAGACGCATATCATATCAAAAAATTGGCACACCATCAACCCACAAGTTACACTGGACAAAGGAGACCCACTCTCCCACCGGCAACATCGAATTCTAAGCCTGTAGAATAAGAGACGGAGCTAAGAAACCTCGACATGCTCCGTCAAAGGTTCGATTAACAAAAAGCCCAGAAAGGGAGTTAAAACCTGAATATGATTTATGGTTAATGTACTTAATTCTTCTTCAGGTATTCCCACAAAATGGCCTAGAAGTTCAGTTATCAGGCTCTGGTGCTGCAGGAAGACCACCAACCACTTTGTCACCAACTGTTTTGACTGTGGACTGGGCGTGTATGTCTGCAAGTTGTATTGTTTATCAGTTTAGGTGTATTAGGTTCTAACTTTTAAAGTTACAGGTATAGAGGCACGAAGTACACCATATGAAGTTGAAATCACCATTCCTGTGGAGAATTATGAATCAGTTCAGTTCATTCTTACAAAAAAGTGTGGTAAGATCATCTGTTTTGTAGAATTGTTGTTATGTTGAAATTGTTTTGTCATACGGTACAATTTCCATTAAAAAAACGAGACTTATATGTCCAAAGTTGAATTTGCAGAGTACATGCAAGATAATGGGAAGGAGGCAACAAAAGGATGGGCTATATTTGGAATCGTATCCTGCATGTATGCAAATGAAAATGCTCTCATATTTACGCAACTTTTTTAGTTTGATAGATTGCTTACGATTATCCCACTCACAAACCTCCTGCCTTAGACTAGGTCATATCGGGCGGGGGGGGGGGGTCTAATGTACTCAGCTTTACCTGTGCACAATTGCAAAGAGGCGATTCTGTTAAACCCTTGATTGGAGAAGCCTTGACGCGCCTTCTACCTCACTATGAATATAAGCGCAAATAGTTAAAGCGGCAATGATTACGTTTAGTAAGAACTGAAAGCTGAACAAAAGACGAATATTTACTCTTTCAGCTGTGTTAGCCGGTGGTAAATGACCGTGATCCCTTAATTAGTGTTTGCAGTTACTAATCGAAGTGCTAATGGACTGTGTGTGCTTAATGAGTGTTTGCAGTACTAATTGAAGTAGAACTCCATTCCTCTTCTGCTTCTGCTATCCCTTTATCATCCAAAAGGCAAACATCAAATGCTATCAAAGCTTGTAGAAGCACCTATTTGTCTTGTGAGGCCTACAAATCATGATTGCTGTGTGCTTTCTTCCTTGTTGCTTTTATGAAGGTACTTTTCACATGAGTACCCAAGTTAAAATGTAACTTGCACTTAACCACTATCTCTGTCCACACTCCATAGCAACTACTTAAAGAAGTACCTTACCTTGTCTCTATCAATAATTGATTGATAGCAAATTGCCAAAGTGGGGTAGGAAGGGTTAGGGTTCGTTAGTACTTCTTTTGTAGGCAATCTGATCTGGAGCGATTGGAATCTCTTTTTCTGTTTCTTTTTCTCTTTTTTACTGGTAATTGGTTTGCTTTTGGTCATTTTTCTGTAAATCTGTTATTGGATTTTCAGTCCTACACTTTTGTCTTGGCTGCATTGAGGAGCTTTCCAGAGGGGGTGGGGATGGATGAGGTGGGAATTAAGTGTGGCAGGGTGGGATTTGGGGTGGGGGCGAGAGTGGGAGAGGAGGGATTAATGATAGGCAGTGAGGAAATAAGCCTTCATTGTTGTTCACTTACAGAGAGCGAATTAGAGATACGGAAGTAGAAAGAGAAGTAAAAGGAAGTTATAACCAGGGCCATATCGGTCAGTCAACTCCTAATTTCACTTTTCACCACATTGGTCATAGACTCATAGAGGGTAGCTGTTTGAAAAATATAAATTCAAAAGGTAGTTTTTTTTAGGGGAACAAAAAGTGGTTTATAACTAATAGTTGGCAAATTTTCCCTAAGAATTAATGGAAGGTGGTATTTTGTGAAACATATATTCGAAAGGGGATTATATGAAAACTCTTTTGGATTTTGATGGCTACAGGCTACTTACTACAGAGCATAGGTGGTTATGGGTTAAAACTTGAAAGACCCTTTTGTGAGATGGATTTTTTGTACTTCATCCTACTAGAAGGGCTTTTATTGTGGTATGAAATTAGCATCTGCTGTGCTTGGAAGTTGGAACTGCTAATTTTTAGATTTCGTTGTCCTCTGAGATCCATTCCACAGGTTTCATGCTTGAGTCCCCTCAAGGCCACTAGAGGTTTTCCTGGTAGTTAACTTCAGGCCCATGGGATTAGTCAAGCAAAGCTTGGATATCCATGTTGTCTAAAAAAAAAGAAAATGAATTGCTAAGTTGACAAATTTTGGAATAGTCATATGGAAAAATTAGTGCATCTATTACTCAAAGAACTGGACTCATTGTGATCTTTTGCAGTTGGTTGAGGATTCCGGCCTGTTAATAAAATAGAATCATTAATGCTGCTCTTTTCTTGCCCATTTGACTTTTGGTTTTTTGGGCAAACTTTGTTGGACAGATTTGTCATTGCATTAACACTGTTTTGCTGTGGAGGATTTATCTACAAATCACGTGTCCAAAACCTGGTATGGGCTTCTGTTGTCTGAACCTGTAGCCTTTAATCTGAAATTTGTTATTTATCAGGCTTTGATACGGGGAGTAAGGCTGCATAATGCTCTTTATGCCAATTCTTTGCAGCAAGGGCTTGATGCATTACCGGGCATGACCTATCTATCTGCATGTCTACAAACTGTAAGTTTGGATTGTTTCCACCTTATATTATGTGGTCGCTGCAGTAGCTCATTTTTTACTGGTTCACAATTGGGGTGGATCGAGTTCATGCACCTTCTCCTTTTCTCCCTTCTTGGGTGGGGTGGGTCTGTAGGGGGTTGAGGGGAGGGGAGGGGGGATGGTATTGGGATGTTAACAAAGAATATGTTATGGGAAACGGAAACCTGTACCAGTGTCCGATCAGTATAGTTCTATGGTTGGGGTTTGCCTGATAGTCTGACATGGGGACTCAGGGTGAGACGATGGGTCCAGATTCCAGACAATTCAAGACAGCTATGGTTCGATGCAAAACATAATTAGCCACCTTATTAACTTTGTGCTGTGAAATTTGCCATGGTGCACATCATTTTTCACTTTACTTGATACAAATTCCGGGCGGGTTACGGCAGGTGAGTGGAGGAGTTCAAGGGTACCAAAGAGCAGAAGATGGTAACAATCCCTTCATCCCTCAAGCAGCTTGGAGCAATCAGTCGGCTACTGCTCAAGAAACTGGGAGACGAACTGAAGTCAGATATGGTTCAATTTGAAGCTACATGCCTTCAAATCAAGAGGGAAGTGCTAAAGCCCCACCATGGAAAATGGGTATCATGAACGCAACCCAGGTACCGACAACAAATGTTGCCACTCAACTCTCCAACTTGGCTTCCAACAGGTAGAACAAAGTAACCAAAAAGTTGAAAAAAATTAAATTAAAAATTCTGCACTTTCCCCTGGTCATCTAGTGTTGAGCAATTTTGTGTTCATTTCAGTCCATTGAATGGAAGTGCTGCTATATGAGAATTGGAAGGGCAACCGGGGCTAACTAGCACTAGCTGATTATGAGTTTTTTTTTTAATTTTTTTGTTATAGGATGTGATGGCTGTTTAACTGGTGTTAGGACCTAATTTGACCATACAAAGATTGAGATCTTGGTAAATTTTTCATTGCAGACAATGTAATTCATGAGCTTTTGTTCCTTTCTAATGAAACTGATTGAAATGAAATGAAATGAAAACTGGATGGTGAAGATGAATAATTGATTATGCAAACAAGCAGCCACTATCAGCGCCTTAGAATGTTATTTGTAAATCAGAGGTTAAACGTTTCTTCACCGACCTAGAAATGGACATGGCCAGTTTGGTACGACAAAAATGCCATAAAAGGGAGCAGGTCTGCTGACTGCTGATCCAGTGAGGCAGTGACCCTTTTGCCCTTTTTACGCCGTAATTCCATTGGTTCAACTCTATTATCCTAACTAATATTCCATCGGTCTTTTATTGCTGTCCTGCCTTTTTCTTCGACTGCATTATTGATACCCTAATTGATACTACTGGCCAACAAAGCACGGATATTTTGGATAGGTATCTTACTATCTTATCACGTGTCCGACATCCGGATACGACACTGATGCCAGAACACGACACTTATCAAGCTTTTTTTTTTCCCTTTGAATGACACTTTCCCATTTCTGTGTCATGTATGTGTTTGTGTTCGAATCTGGGTAGAAAAAAATTTAAATAAAGTTTTACCGTCTAATGCTAACAGACAATCAAAAGATGAATCTACATTGACATGATGCTCCTCATTATCCCAGCATGAAAGCATCCAATCATCCATAGACAAAATCAAATCAAACTGGTCCATCATTTGCAAAATGAAAGAGAAAACCCACTCTACATGATTATGAATCTCACCATACTCATGTACTTTATGTCATGTTAATCTATTCATGTTAGTTCAACTATCCTTTTTTTAAGGAACAGGAGCTTACAGAGAGTTAAGTACAATTAATTGGGGAATTTTGAAATTATTGCTATTATGCTGATTCTTAAATTTTAGTGTCAATTTACGTATTTCTCTCTCTGGAATTTGTGAGAAAGAATAAGTACTATTGAGAATATCGTAATTCTTCCTTTCTTAAATCAATCTTTAGCTCTTCTTGTAGACCGTGAAAATTTATTGGTTTTGGATCTGAAATTTTGGCATACCTTTGCTCTTACAAGGCTCTATTCTCCTCGGTTTAACTTCAGTTTCGTTTAGTTCAATTCAATTCAATCCATATGTATCATATCACTTAGATCATTTTTTATTTCGAAATTATTTCATAATAATATCTATGTTATTGGAAAATTTTCAAAACATACTTTCAAAAGAAACCAATAACAAATATATTTGGATGAAAAATCAATTTAATTTAGTTCAGTTTTATGCAGGTGAAAATAATAGAGCCTAGGCTCCTGTATAGTACTATTTAATTTCCACATGATAAATGCAATGCCTAAATTTGACTGATTATTTCACTTGAAGATATTTAAATTCGAGAAGGTGGAGTGAAGAGCGAAGGAAAATTCGTAGTGGTGTCCATCCTCACAGGAACTAGTTATCGTTATCGACCTGTTCAATTATGCAAAACGATTTTGGTCAGAAAAGTTTTTCTAGGTATCTTCAATCAAACTTTTACTATTAGCATGCCTCATTATTAAGACCTTTGTTTATGGAGGATGGATAACACATTATTGATTGGTCTACAGAGCAGTTAGAAGCTACTCTGTTCTTATCTCTCCCTTTCTCCTTGTCCTCTTCTCATGTATCATGAGCTTTGAACAAATCCACGTTTATGCAACTTCAATGACACTGCATTGAAAATGTTTTATTGACCCAGTGGATTGTCAACCCACTAATATATTGTGTCTATCTCTCCCTACTTTAATAACTACTTTTTGAAAATAGATGAAAGAGGCTTTGAAAATAAAGGAGAGAGATAGACATAATACAGTTGTGGTTGGCAATCCAATGGGTAGATGTATTATTCTCTTTTTTGATTTCACAATCTTTTAAACGGTAATATTGTTGTGTGCATTAATTAAAGAGACAATTTAAATTAAATGGTAACTCAAGTATAGGCAAGCGTACACACATGAGAAACAGCCTTCTCATCTCAATGGTTGAATCAAAATACTTCTTTGGTATAGGGAGTACTTCATATTACTACTTCCGGACCACAAATAATATTACGTTAGACTTTTTGTACATGAAACTCATTTGAAGCCAATACTTACTATTTTTTCTTCACAAAAACTCATATGAAGCTGCTTGTATAAAAATAATAATAATTTAAGCTTGAGGCTGCTTCACAATAGAGTTTTTGTTTTTTCTTTCTTTCCTCTAATTTCCTTTTAGCTTTAGTATAGGTATTAGTATATGACAGTTGACACTACATATTGAACTTGAAGAATATTTTCTAAAGCACCTTAGGATAAGTGTACAGTTGACCAACTCCACCTCTCCTGTTCCCTCTGTGTCTTTATGTTTGACTTGTTACAAAGGTCTGTACTATAAATACATATACGCCCATCTCAACATAGCACAGCAAATCCAACTTCTCTAAAGTTCATTAGTACTCACATAAACTAAAGCCTTTTCTTTTCAAGAAGTCAAAGAGAAAACATGGCTCAGTCCATGAGCTACTTGATTGTTCTATGTCTCTTAGCATTGGCTCCTCTATGCTTCTCTCACAAAACTCACAAAACCAGCCATGGTGGATATCTCTACCCTCAGTTCTACGACCACTCCTGCCCCCAAGCACAGGGAATCGTCAACTCGGTCGTTGCTAAGGCAGTCACTAGGGAACCGAGAATGGCTGCTTCTTTGCTTAGGCTCCACTTCCACGACTGTTTTGTCAAGGTCTTTAGCAATTAATCTTTTCTTTATCTTATATAGCAGCCTAGGACTTAATTTTAAGAAAATCATTTTTGTTTAATTAGACTAATGCAAAATAACTAGTACTACAAGTTCTTCTTAACATTTTGGTATAACTTGTGAGATTGATTGCAGGGATGTGATGCATCTTTGCTCCTAGACAACAGTGGAAGCATCATATCCGAGAAGGGATCGAAAGTTAACAAGAACTCAGTTCGAGGGTTTGAAGTGATCGACGAGATCAAGGCCGAGCTAGAGAAAGCATGCCCTCACACTGTCTCTTGTGCGGATATCCTAGCCTTAGCTGCTAGAGATTCAACTGTCCTTGTAAGGATTACTACCATAATAGTTTCATAATAGTATTTGTAAGTCTTGCCAAACATAATTGAGTAATGTGAATGACTTGAACACTAAATGCAGGCTGGTGGACCAAACTGGGCAGTGCCCCTAGGAAGAAGGGATGCTAGAGGAGCAAGTTTGAGTGGATCTAACCAAAACATTCCTGCTCCTAACAACACATTCCAAACCATTCTTACTAAGTTTAAGCTCCAAGGCCTCGACATTGTCGACCTTGTCGCTCTTTCAGGTTCGTTTGTAACAGATATACTTGCTTGATCAATGCAACTATTGATCATAAGAACAAATTAAAGCAGAATTCATATATGTAAACGATTCATATTTTGGTGGTGCAGGGAGTCACACAATAGGAAATGCAAGGTGCACCAGCTTCAGGCAAAGGCTGTACTACCAGAATGGCAAGAAGCCAGACGCAACATTGAATCAATATTTCGCTAACGAGTTGCGCAGCCGGTGCCCACGATCTGGTGGTGATCAGAACTTGTTCTTTTTGGACTATGTCACCCCAGTGAAGTTTGACAACAGCTACTACAGGAACTTATTGGCTAACAATGGGCTCTTGAGTTCTGACCAAATACTGTGGACTGAGAACAAAGAGTCAATGCAACTAGTGAAGCAATATGCTGAGAACAATGAGCTTTTCTTCCAGCATTTTGCCAATTCCATGGTTAAGATGGGTAACATCTCCCCATTGACTGGTAGAAGGGGTGAGATCAGGATGAACTGCAGAAGGATTAACACCTATTAAGAGAATTTTAATTAGAGGGTTTATATTCTCTCTGTTTCCTCTGTTTCTTTACTTTCAGTTGAACATTTGTGTACTGTTTTACTGCTTTCTTCTTTTCCCTCCAAAATTTGAACTGTGTGTATTTTCTAGGCCGAGTGTTTGATGCTTCTGTAATCTCTGAGAATTTGTATAATTGTCCTTTCCATTCAAATAAATAAAAATTTAAGGTTAATCTCATGACTGGTCCTTCTATTGATTCTATCTTTTATTTCTATTTTCTCCCCTTATTAAATAAAAGTTTCAAAAGTTGAGGACCTGAGTCCTGAGGTGTTATGCTTAACCATCGAAGATTGCCAAGTACTCCCGACTATATATTAGAGTATCAAAACCAACTCACTTTTCATATTATGGTCTTTTCTTCCCCAATTGAATTATTGGGGCTCATTTGAAAACGTATGTTCTTCTTGTATGAAGTTGGTACATGCCTAAGATCAAGTGAAAGTCACCATTGTAAGTGTAGATCGAGCGTTTAAGAAAAATGTCACACTACTTTATACTCCATCGTTCCAAAATTTTCTTTCTATTTGACTTTTCACGATCTCCAATCCGACAATTTGACCACCACGATAATCATAATTCTCTAAAATTAAAAAAAAATGTGATATTAAAATAATAATTAAAAATAAATCTAATAATAGTATTTTTACTTTGTAAATCTTTATACTTTTTTCTTTAATTAATAGTTAAACTTTGTAAACCTTAACATCAAAAAGTCAAATCGAAAGGGATTTTGGAACGGAGGGAGGTACATGGTGTATGAGTCCTCCCTTAAAAGTTGGTCCATACAGTATGCCTATGTTTGGCAAAATTATTTGTAGTTGTAGCCGTCAAACGTTAATAAAGGAAAGAAATTAGTAGAAAATTGTTAAAAGTTGCTACGAAATGCTAATAAACTAGCTGCAACTGCAAGTGAAAGTTAATTTACACGAATAACTTTCACAAACTTAGCTGCAGTTGTAGTTGCAGATTGAAAATAATATGGCAAACTGTTTTGTAGCAGAGAGTAAGATACACTAATTATAAGTTTCAAGCTATAATTTTTATGGAAAAGTTGGTTCCAAACATAGCCTATACCAAGACCATACAAAAATAAACGTCTATATGAAAACGTCTATTATTACTGCTAAAAGACTTTCTCATAATTATGAGTACTACTCCCTCCGTCTTAAAAAAAATCCGAACCTTTTCTTTTTTACGGTCTCCTAGATACCACTTTGATCGTAAATAACTACAATTATATAAATATAAAAATTATAACAATACAATTTTTTGAAAGTACTTCTAAAAATGAATCTAACAAAAGTATTTTCATAATGTGGATCTTTATATATTTTCATAAATTAATTGTCAAAGTTTGTTAAGTTTGACCTTCAAAAAGCAAAAGTTCAGGTTTTTTTGAGACAGAGGGAGTATTACTTTGGGACAATTATCATGTTGTGGCTCTGAAATTACTAAAAATTGATAGGGCAACAACAAAACTGATCATGTCGCCAAACTTTAATCAAGTCTTCATCCACGTTTATGAATATGAGCAAAGCGCTAGGAAACCTCTGTATCAAAGTATCATCCAATTAAATTCCATTCCATGCGGGGAGAAGATGCATCAAATGAAACAGTACGTAGTTGCTAACTAAACTAATTATCAACAAGGGTGGTGGTCTAGTGGTTCCAAGCTTACTCCCAAGTGGTTTGGTAAGGCAAGGTTATGGGTTCGAATTCCCATTCCCCCATGCCTTGTGTCTGCTGGCTTCTAGGAACTATACTAGCCCCTTGTTGCCTTGTTGGTGCTACATTGACGGGGTCAGTGCTTGCGCTGATTGTTCAGTTAGTCTGATCTGTTGAGCACGAGAGTCCGAACATGATGTAGCAGGAGGTGCATCGGTCGCCATTCACTTGCACCTCCTTTTTGACTAGCAAAAAATAAAAACTAAACTAATTAATACTCAGCTTCACCTTGATGGGTTGGAAAGTACTTATTATGATTCTTTGCCTTAATAGACTAAACTACTTGACAACTCACACCCCCTCCTCCTCCTTTCTTTTGCGCAAACAAGCAAGGTAGCCAGTCAAGATCAAAACTGCATCGCGGCTTCGTAAATGGTAATCATCATTCACAAGAGTGACAATTGACAAATGAATATCTATATATACTAAGCAATCATCAAACCAGGGTCCCATTGAGTGAAAACAATCACGGGTTTATCTAATTAGTCGAGCCAGTAATATGTTGCAAGCTTTTCTTCTTATAAATTACTGCAGAGTACTACATTTTTTACAATAGTCAATAATTAATCTTAATACTATTTTTTTATTATAAAATTGTCACTGAGATGATAAACTTCCATTGGGTTTGGATTTTGGACAAGACGCAAACCTGGCAAATCAAATTACATATAAGTAGTCAAAATGAACTTCTATCTTAGAACCAGTTTTGTGTGAAGTAACATAGCGTAGCGTATTTAAATTACATTACATGTTGATCCTTTATTCGATATTTCTCCCTCATTTACCTTAATGTAGAACGACCGTAACTCTCAATGTACTTCAACACTAAGCCAAATCAAACACCAAACTATAATTTCAGTGCAAAAGCTCTTACGAATTTAAAGAAACAACGTCAAAAAACAAGGATCAATGCTGGGAATACATCACAGTTTAGGGATAAAATTTTAAGTCAAAATGAATGACCCTTGCTCTAATCAGCTCATATATTGTAAGATTTGTAACGTTGCACGCGTACACCTCTAGTCACAAACTTACAAGATTTTTTTTTTTTTTTTTTTTCTTGCCTTAACCTTTTGTCAACTTCAGATCTTTTTAAAAACAGGAAGAATAATCCGACATTCTTCAAGGATTTTTGATTCAAACTTTTCTTATTCAATTCTTTTACCTTCTCCATTCCTCACTCCAAATTAAATTAATGACATGCTTGTGCCAACCATGTACCTAATATGATGTCTGATCTGATGAACATTGACTGTTATAATTCCCTGTTGCTTCATCTAAAAATTTAAGACTGACTGCTTTGTACATAACTTATTCGATCTTTCGCTTCTTCACAAGCTTCCAGAGTATATGGTGCAACAAAAGTAGTCCTTTTTGCCCAGGCTTTGAATGTTTCAAACTAATCAATCAATTAATGAACTTTTTTTCATTGGAACGAGATGGAATCACAAATTTGATTTGTGTACAGATTTTATCTAACATTATCTTCATTAGTCAATTATAAGAGCAGTTGAAATATTGTCTAAATGGTTCTTATTGTCTCCCTCCCAGTTGGCATCCATCATAAGCATAATCTTATTACCAGCCCACAAGGTGGCCATGTTGACTGGTAACAAAAGTTTTGTGATTTTCGTTTATTCTTGATTTGACACTTCAACTTCATTCGTATTAATCCACTTCATGATGAGAGCCATTCCATGTTCAAAATTAAACCAGTGGAGTATATACAATGTACTTATATATGTTAGTCATTCTAAAAAGAGTAACTAATGTACCATCTCTACTTTACCCCTAGCGCGCACTGAATGAATTTATCAGAAACTCTATAAATTTTGGATTCATACTCGTATTGTACATTCCTTATTTGTAAATCCAGTTTCGAAAAGAGCTAACACGACGTCAAATGTACGCACTCTCGCTTCGCTTTGCTGGTTGTCAATGTGTCCTAGACTATATTAGCTTGTAAATAATCTTTGAAGAGTGTTGCCTTTAAAATAAAAAAGAAAAAAGAAAGAAAAAGGGTAAGAATGTAAACATACTCCGTGCATCGATCAGTACCATTTACTACCAGTTTGGTACGTTCAGCTGAATGAGACAGAAAGGCTAAGCCAAACCGACAGTCATATGATTGATATAGAAAATGTGGTTAGGTGCTAATTACTACAGTATTTACTGCTGGTAAAACGTGCGGAAATGCTTCTTAAACACAGAGAAAGGGAACACCGAAATAATACAGGGGATTGGGGCGGCTGGTAAATAACGGGATGATCTTTAGTAGGAGAAGATAAGCTAGACACTTCATGTGCATGTGCAAGTGAAAGGCTTTTGAATTTCAAATTAACCTTGATTCATGATTAAGGCACTGTGCATCAAAATTAAACTAGTAATCTACTCTAAATAATGCTTGGAGAATCTAAAGCTTTTAGGATGGTCCTGTTATTTATTTGAATTATGTTAACCGATTCCATATGTACATAACAAAGTATTCCAAGCTAAAGGCAAATTAAAGTGAGGTAATTAACAATGCGCTTCCTTTATTCTCACATAATCCTCTAGCCTCTAGAGTATGAATTTTAGCAAGACTTTGCAAAACAAAATGTTTTTTTTCCTTCCTTTTTGGGTGGGGGTTGAAAACAGGGGAGGGGTTAAAAAGAAGTTTACTTCTTGTACTTCCGATCCCCCCCCCCAAAAAAAAAAAAATTATGTAGGGCGGAGGGACTATTTTTAGTATGGCATAGTTGATCTATTAATAGAAGAAACTTTGCGTGTTATAGACATAGTTATTCTGACCTTGCGTTGTTATTAATCAAAGAAGATGTCTTAATTAGGACTTAGATGAGATATGCTAGGTAACTACTCGTACTATATTTCTTGAGAGTGCAATAACAAAGAGTACATAACTAACGATCATTATTTGTCACTAAATAATGTTATTTTAATAGGAAATGGGGGATTTGGTGATAATCAAAAGAAAATTGCAATAATTGGAGCAGCCTAAACACATGAAAAGCACACAAATAAAAAAAGCAACATATATACCCCAGGTTAACGTTAATGCAGGCCTTATTATTTTTTGACTCACCAAAGACTACCTGGTTCTCTCTTATTCGCATTATTTCGCATGCATATAATATATCTGTCACTTAATATATATATGAACACACTAAAGCAAAATATTGTAATAAGATGACAAGCATAGCTACTAGTTGCTATACCAACTCCACCACCTCTTTCCCCTTCATTCTTTCTTTCTACTAACTTGCCTTTACAGAGCTCTTCTATAAATAACAACTCATCTTTATCTTTCTCATCCCACAATAACAAACACACGCCAAGTTCATTCAGATACTTTTATTCAAAATGGCAAAGTTGGCCATAAGCTCCTTCATTGTCCTGTCTCTTCTAGCATTAGCTCCTTTATGCTTCTCCCACAAACCCACAGATACAGGAGGTCCTCTCTACCCACAATTCTATCAACATTCTTGCCCACATGTTGAAGATATCATCAAGTCTGTTGTCGCTAAGGAAGTCGCTAAAGAAGCTAGAATGGCTGCCTCCTTGCTTAGGCTCCATTTCCATGACTGTTTTGTACAGGTATATATATATATATATATATATATATATATATATATGATAACTGGAGTTCATGATTGTTTTGTAACACGCAATTTTGATGACAATTCCGCTGATTGTCTACCACTTTTGGTTAAGGACATTCAGTCGATGAATAAAGTTAAAGCGGATTTGGGTGATATAAAAAAAAAAGATTAAGTTACCTAACAGCTTGGTTTTCTGTATGTGTCTTTAATTTGCAGGGGTGTGATGGCTCAGTACTGCTAGACAGCAGTGGCAGCATAGTTAGCGAGAAGAGATCCAACCCTAACCGGAACTCAGCAAGAGGTTTCGAGGTCATCGACGAGATCAAGGCTGCCCTGGAGAAAGCATGTCCTCTCACCGTCTCCTGTGCTGATATCTTGGCCATAACTGCCAGAGACGCAACTGTTCTTGTAAGCATAATTAACAGTACTAATAATTGTGTAATACGTAGAGAATACAGTAGTTTTTTCTTTGTTAATTACCTCAAATTTTCGCTTTATTAACACCAAACTCATAATTTCATGATGATATATATGTAGGCCGGAGGACCTTGGTGGGAGGTGCCACTAGGGAGAAGGGACTCTAGAGGTGCAAGTTTGAGTGGCTCAAACTACAACATTCCTGCTCCTAACAACACATTTCAGACCATTCTTACTAAATTCAAGCTAAAGGGGCTTGACTTAGTCGACTTGGTCGCACTTTCAGGTAATTATATGTTAATCCAAATTATTGCCCTCTAATTACTTTTGTATACAATTAACCAAACTAAAGTTGATTTGATGGGACTTCTCAAAAAAAAAGTTGATTTGATGGGGAATCAAATCTTAGCACTTGAAGGAAAAGAGAACGCCCTACGATTCATTTCACAAAAGCAATCTAAAATAGTGCTACTAATGTGGACTTAAAGTGGCTTATTAGGACGTTTTTATATATTATGCTTAATGTTGATTATTAAATTTCACAAAAAAATTTTATGAGACTGTCTCACGGTGAGACAAAAATCACTTTGTATAGAAATAGAAGTCACTGTTTACACTAAGTGATCCCCTTATTTATAAAAAAACAAACTTATTTTTCCGTGAGTTTGTCACATACATTATTGCTCGTGTACAGGGAGTCACACAATAGGGGATGCAAGGTGCGCGAGCATAAGACAAAGGCTATACAACCAAAGTGGGAACGGGCAACCCGACAACACTCTGGACCAATCATATGCAGCCAAGTTGCGTACCAATTGCCCCAAATCGGGTGGTGACCAGAACCTGTTTGTGTTGGACTATGTGACCCCAATGAAGTTCGACAACTGGTACTATAAGAACATAGTGGCTTACAAGGGACTGTTGAACTCTGATCAAGAACTGTTAACCAAAAATGAAGCATCAATGCAACTAGTTAAGCAATATGCTGACAATAATGCACTCTTCTTCCAGCATTTCGCAACCTCCATGGTTAAGATGGGTAACATCGCTCCATTGACTGGCCCAAGGGGAGAAATTAGGAGAATCTGCAGAAGAGTCAATCCTCAGTGAGATATAGCTATATGTTGCATATCTATATATGTTATAGATCCTTATTAATTGCATTGCTTGAGTGTTCCCCTCAGTTCTTTTTCTTTAATTTTTTATTGGTGATTAATCAGCATTGTTTTAAAGAGTTGATATTCCTTTGAGGAGTGTCAAAAGTGTATGTGTGAGAGTGTTATCAACTTGTGCCTGGCCTGGCCTGGCCTCATAGTAAGTTGTTGTAACAGGGATCGCTACAGATTTTCTCTTTCAATAAAATGGCTGTTTTGAGGCTCATATTACTATATTACTTGGATCCTCATTTAAGTTCTCCCCATTCTTGGAATAATGATCTTTAGCCTAATGTATAGTTTAAAAAGATAACTTTTTTTTCCTTTCCAAGAGGTAGTACTCCCCATTCCCCAATGCTATCACACCTCATATATCGATAACGCTCAAGGAGTATTTGAAAGTTAAAACTACAATATTAAAATTGCAAGAACTCAAATTAAACACACCCGGAATTCAAACAAACAACGAAAACAATGCAATGTGAAATAGTCCTTAATATATTGAGGTGCCCTCTTTAAGGCATGAGCTAATGTAATTGGTTCTCTATCAATCTGATTATTTGAGTGTCATGCAGGCATGTATGAATTCTCTATTTCACTACTTTCTCTGGGTTTAGAACCAATGCTGTGGGATTAAAAGGCGATATGGAATAAAAATAGAAGGAGAGAGAGAGAGAAGAGGGATAAAATGAGGTTGAGAGAGAATGTCGAAATGACATAAAATAATTTGTGGAATTTATTCATAGTTATTTTTAGGGAGAGATGTTTCGCCATTCGTTGTTTTATCTTCTTCTTGTATAAATATCTCCAATAATTGTAATTTAAAAATATATACACCAGTTTTGTAATTCATCATCAGAGAATCAGTATATATTAAGAGAGTTATATTTCTTAAGTTAACTTTCTTCCTTCATATTGGTTATTTTCTCTTATTGATAGCTACCTATTGCAATATCGTGAGGAGGATCCAATTACATAATACTTTGCGTCTACAAGAAACCCGAAAATTCCGCTGCGACTCTAACAATTGGTATCAGAGCCAACACCAAAATTTAAGTGGTCAAATCTAATTATTTTTCCTTTAGAAAAGTAATGGCTTCTAGTAGGGTAAATGTCAAAGTAGGAAAATATGAAATCGAGAAATTCAATGGGAAAAATGATTTTTCCTATTGGAGGATGCAGATGAAAAATCTGCTAATATCACAGAAATTGCATAAGGCGCTAGCGGGAAAAGAGAAAAAGCCAGCAGATATGGAGGATGCGGATTGGGAAGAACTAGATCTTGAGGCGCGGGCTGCCATAATCTTATGTCTTGAGAGGGATGTTGCTTTCTTGGTAAATGAAGAAGCAACTGTAGCAGCTGTGTGGAAGAAATTAGAGGATAACTTCATGACGAAGACTCTAACTAACAGGATCTACTTAAAATCCAAATTGTATACATGCAAGATGGAGGAAGGCACCTCAATCCATGATTATGTCAACAAGTTTGATAGGATCATATCAAACCTAAAAGACATAGATGTGAAGATAGATGATGAGGACCAGGCACTAATACTGTTACTTTCATTGCCCAAATCCTATGAAAATCTAGTGCAAACTTTGATGCTTGTGGGTGACACTCTCACCATGGATGAGACGAGAGCATCACTTCTAGCAGATGATCTACGCAAGGTCGCTACAAGTGTAATGTCCTCTTCAAATGGACGAGACTACAAAGATCAGGCACAAGGATTATTTGCAACTAGAGGAAGGACCAATGAAAAGGGAAAAAGTAAGCGAGGAAAGTCTAGGCCTAAATCTAGACCTCCTGCTGAGAGATTATGCTTTAAATGTGGTGAGCCTGGGCATTTTAAAGCAAATTGCCCAAACAAGAGGGTAACATTCAAGAAACACAACGACTACCCGAAAGAAAAAAGGCAGGAAAAACAAGAGGCGAGTTATGTCTCAAATGACGAGGAAGATTGTTACTCAGTTACCGAACAATCGTATGATATTTCTGATAAGTGGATGCTTGATTCAGGAGCCTCCCATCATATGGGCCCAAATAGAAAGTGGTTTACTACTTATCAAAGCATGAATGGTGGTACAGTTTTAATGGGCAATGATCATGCTTGTAAAACTGTGGGTCTCGGTACAATAAGAATCAAGATGCATGATGGAGTCGTGAGAACCTTAAAGGATGTGAGACATATACCAGATTTGAGAAAGAACCTAATCTCTATAGGTTTATTAGAGAAAAATGGTTGTAAAATAGTTATGGAAAACGGGGTTCTAAAAGTTGTTCGTGGTTCCTTGGTAGTGATGAAGGGGATTCGTCACAGTAATCTTTATCCTCTTTTGGGGACTACTGTTACAGGTGAGTTAGCAGTTGGAATTGGTGGAAGTAAAAACCCGACAGAGTGCACAAAAATATGGCACATGCGGCTTGGGCATATGTCGGAAAAAGGTCTATCATTGCTTAGTGGACAGGGTTTGTTGAAGAACATGAAGAAACCACAAATGGAATTTTGTGAGCATTGTGTGTATGGAAAGGCACACAGAATGAAGTTCTCTACAAGCAAGCACAAAAGCAAGGGGTTGTTAGACTATGTGCATACAGATGTTTGGGGTCCGGCTAAAGTTACTTCCAAAGGTGGTTCCAGATATTTTGTTACATTTGTTGATGATTATTCTAGGTATGCTTGGGTTTACTTTCTTAAGCATAAGAATGAGGTATTCGACAATTTCAAGCGGTGGAGAGCAATGGTCGAAAATAGGACAGATAGAAAGCTTAAAACTCTGCGGTCTGACAATGGCACAGAGTACACGGATGGAGCTTTCAAGGAATCTTGTGATCAAGAAGGTATTGTGAGGCACTGGACAGTTAGAGACACACCACAACAAAATGGAGTCGCGGAAAGACTGAATCGTACACTACTTGAGAAGGCAAGGTGTATGCGCTCCAATTCTGGGTTAGGTAGAGAATGGTGGGCAGAGTCGGTTGCTACAGCTTGTTATATAGTGAATCGATCCCCACATTCTTCTCTAGATGGAGAAACACCTTATAGGGTATGGTCAGGGGAACACGCAGATTACGGGAAACTCAGAATTTTCGGATGCACGGCTTATTATCATGTTAAAGATAATAAACTTGATGAAAGAGCTAAGAAAGCAATCTTTCTGGGATATCCAAAAGGGGTTCAAGGCTACCATCTTTGGAGTTTACAGGATTGTAAGTTTGTAATCAGCCGGGATGTGACCTTTGATGAAAGATCTATAATAGCTTTGTCAAAAGCTATGGTGCCGGATAGTGGTGATGTTGAAAGAACTTCAAATACTCAAGTGGTGGAGATAGAATCTATAAATCAACCAATAGATTCCAATCATGTTCAGGTGGAGCATCCTAATGTTATCCAAGATGAGGAGGAAGACGATGGACTTGATCGTGATGAGATCGAGCAAGAAAATGCACATGTCATAGAACAACAACATGAAGATTTTTTGGCATCAAGTAAGCCAAAGAGAAATTATAAAGTAGTTCAGAAGTTTGGGTCAGACAAACCTCTGAGGCATTATGGACAGTTAAACTTAGTAGAGTATGCACTATCGGTGGAGGATGATGAGCCGATCACCTTCAAACAAGCTATCAATGACAAAGATAGTCAGAGTTGGCTGGTTGCCATGGAAGAAGAGATGCAATCTCTTCATAAAAACAAGACGTGGGATGTACTCCCGTTGCCCATAGGTAAGACTGCGATAGGATGTAAGTGGGTGTATAAAAGAAAGGAGGACCCTTCCGAGCCACGTGGTTTTAGGTTTAAAGCCAGATTAGTGGCTAAGGGTTACGCACAAAAGGAAGGTGTTGATTATAATGAGATTTTTTCTCCTGTAGTGAAGCACACTTCTATTAGGGTGCTATTAAGTCTTGTAGCTCATGGTGATCTTGAGCTGGAACAATTAGACGTCAAGACAGCGTTCTTGCACGGTGATTTAGAGGAGGAAATTTACATGTATCAACCTGAGGGATTTAAGGTTGATGGTAAAGAAAGTCAGGTATGTCGCTTGAGGAAATCGCTTTATGGATTAAAACAATCTCCTCGGCAGTGGTACAAGCGATTTGATTTCTTTATGTTAAAGCAAGGTTTCTCCAGAAGTAATTATGATTGTTGTGTATACATTCGTAAGCTTCATGGAGGTGAATATATATATCTTCTATTGTATGTGGATGACATGCTTATTGCTTCTAAAAGCAAGGTGGAGATAGATAGGTTAAAGTTTAAACTTGGTAAAGAGTTTGAGACAAAGGACTTGGGTGCTGCAAAGAAAATATTAGGCATGGAGATTAAGAGAGAGAGAACAAACCGGAAATTATTCTTGAGCCAGAAAGGTTATATCAAACGGGTCATTGAAAGGTTTGGGATGAAAAGTGCTAAATCAGTGGTAACTCCATTGGCTCCACATTTCAGGCTCTCTTGTAAACAATCTCCCACAACAGCAGAAGATAAGGCTTACATGGGAAATGTTCCTTACGCAAGTGCGGTTGGTAGCCTAATGTATGCAATGGTTTGTACACGCCCTGATATTTCACAAGCGGTAAGTGTCGTCAGCAGATTCATGGCGAATCCAGGAAAGACACATTGGGAAGCTGTGAAATGGATACTTCGGTACTTAAAAGGTACCATTGACACCGGGTTATGCTTTGGTGGAGATACATGTCAAATAAGCGGTTTCGTTGATTCAGATTATGCTGGTGATCTAGATAGAAGACGATCTACTACTGGTTATGTATTTAAGATACATGGTGCTCCAGTTAGTTGGCGATCAATGTTGCAAGCTACAGTGGCTCTTTCTACTACAGAGGCCGAATACATGGCTGTAGCAGAAGGTGTAAAGGAAGCATTGTGGTTGCGGGGTCTTCTAAATGACTTGGGCTTACAACAAGACTGCGTAAAATTGAGTTGTGATAGCCAAAGTGCTATTCATTTAGCAAAGAATCAAGTACATCATGCTCGCACCAAGCACATAGATGTAAGATATCATTTTGTGCGAGATGTTATAGAGGATAGTGATATTTTTCTTAAAAAGGTCCACACAGATGATAACCCATCAGACATGTTAACAAAAGTGGTGTCAGGGTGCAAGTTCCAACATTGCTTGGAATTGCTTAAGGTTATTCCATGTTAGGAACTACATGGAGTAATAATGGAACTACGTATGGTTTGATCCCAGTCACAGGGTACGTAGGCAACCATTGACACAATGGTGCAACCGGATAATACAATTCGTTCGTCCAAAATTTGAATATTATCAAATTATGAACGAGGTGGAGAATTGTGGGATTAAAAGGCGATATGGAATAAAAATAGAAGGAGAGAGAGAGAGAGAAGAGGGATAAAATGAGGTTGAGAGAGAATGTCGAAATGACATAAAATAATTTGTGGAATTTATTCATAGTTATTTTTAGGGAGAGATGTTTCGCCATTCGTTGTTTTATCTTCTTCTTGTATAAATATCTCCAATAATTGTAATTTAAAAATATATACACCAGTTTTGTAATTCATCATCAGAGAATCAGTATATATTAAGAGAGTTATATTTCTTAAGTTAACTTTCTTCCTTCATATTGGTTATTTTCTCTTATTGATAGCTACCTATTGCAATATCGTGAGGAGGATCCAATTACATAATACTTTGCGTCTACAAGAAACCCGAAAATTCCGCTGCGACTCTAACAAATGCAATGTGAAATAGTCCTACCTTAATACATTGAGGTGCCCTCTTTAAGGCATGAACAAATGTAAATGGCTCTCAGTTCCCAGTTTCTCACCCTCATTTCCTTTGATCTGCCCACAGATCTATGAGAAGAATCCTACCATAATCAAGAACTATGGTATCTGGCTGCTCTACCAGAGTAGGACTGGTTACCACAATATGTACAAGGAATTTCGTGACACTACTATGAATGGTGTCGTGGAGCAAATGTACACTGAGATGGCTTCTCGCCACAGGGTCAGGGCTCCTTGCATACAGATCATCAAGACCGCGGCCATTCTCGACGACCTTTGCAAGAGGGAGAGCAGCAAGCAGTTCCACAGTGCAGATATAAAGTTCCCGTTAGTTTTCAGGAAGGTTCGACCACCAACCCGAAAGCTGAAGACAACCTACAAAGCATCAAAACCTAACTTGTTTATGTGAGGCAACACATTTTCTATAGTGTTATTAGAGGGCTAAAATTTTGAGTTTTTCGACCAAATGATTGAAATTATTGTGGATTCTGGTTGTTTCATCAGAGTTAAATCACTATCAGAGTTGGTTATTTGTTCAACAGTATTCTACACTTTCATTTGGTTGCCATGGATGTACATTGTACAGTACGGCCTATTTTTTGGGCCTGCAGACAACAAAGCATATCAATGATCAAATGGAAAAGCTCTAATGCCCTCTCAGTCGTGACTCGTGAATCCTTGTTTATCATTTTACCCATCAACTGAAATCGAAACCACAGTATAGAACTATAGATCTCTCTAGTTTCTTCTAAAGTACGAAAGTCGAACTGTCGATCATCCCTTCCTCCACCAATCATAATTAAATATCATTCTCACATCCCACTCAAGAAAAAAAGATCAAAAATTATCACTTCAAGATTCCATATTCCACAAATCAAAATGAGTATAATCTTATAGTCTCATTGCGATTCCGCATGACTCGAGAGCAGGCCATAATAACATCAAGTTGAAAAAAAATACTCGTATTGATGATGATCAAATATGCAAAAAGCAGGGTGGTAAGGAGAGAATGTACATAAGTTATATCTTTCCACAATACTTTTCAGTTTTAGAATAACATACAGATAACAGAAACCATTTTCATGAGGTGTTTTGTAACATGACTAAATTGACTCATCAGAATCCTCTGAATCGCTTCTGTCAGCCTCGCTGGCATTGTTGGCAGGGTCTGGTGCATCAGCCTTGGCTTTAGGTGTTGGGGCAGGCTTCTTGCTTGCATTACGTGCATTCTCATCACCATCTTCCTCTTGTGCAGCTGTTTCTGCATGTTTATTTCTGTCAAGGCTATACAACAATACAGAACACTGCACAGCAATGTCATTGCTAATTTGTTAATCATGAGTGCTATGTAGTGCAAGGAAGTGATTCTGAACTTCAACAACAGATGATATATAACTATGCTGCAAGAAATGAAGAGAACATAGGCACAAATTTCACTCTGGAGTATTGTAAGAGGTAGAAGAAACATGCAATTTAAAAATAGAACCAAAAAAAAAAAAAAAAAGAGAAGAAGAAGAAGATGATGAAAGGCGAGCTCATAAATGCAGAAGGATATTTCCACTTCGCATAATATTCCAAAGATCATTCTCAACACGCTGCACAACCTCTGGCTGCAAAATAGTAAAAACACCTGAGACTCATACACATGGCAAACAAAGTGAAACAGAAAAACCAAGAGATGATACTAGTTGACATGAAGAAACAGCACAACAATCTCGCTAAGGACAATGAGAAAGAGCCTTTTTATAAACCATCCCCTTGTTAAAAGAACCCAATCTTCCCAGGGGAGAAATGAGAAGTCATGAAGCAGCATACATTTAGATCAGGCTCCCTACGGAATCTACGGCGCCGGGCATCCTTCATCGCAGGGGTGAGACCGTGTCTATACTCCACCATATCAGGTGCAACATCACCCCCTTCTCTCACCATAATCATCTGCTCCAACAGCAAAGGTCAGCATCCAATCAAAATGATTGAAAACAATCACAATCACTCAGCCATATAACATTGGTGTTGACTAATTTAGCTTTACTTGACAAATGTCCGCAGTTTTAATCAGCACACTATCATCATAAGTTTTGTACGACTCTGTGACGCAAGGGAGATCCACGAGAGAGGCAGGAAATTGGTCATTTCCAATCATAAATGTTCCACTCCTTCCGTCTTCTGCATGATGTAAAATCAATCTTCAGCGAGATCAAAGGCATTCAGTAAGAACTTGAAAACTGAATTGCTTAAAAAGGATCACAAATACAACAGAAAGAATGGTTCATAAGTTCTGAGTATATGGACTGATGCTGAAATAGGACAAACTGATTCTGCAGGACCACAGCGTAGCATATTAACAACACTCTTCTCTAAGTTTGCTGAATAGATATGAAAACAAACATAAAATGGTTCGATGAAGAATGGTACAACCCTATATATCTGGGAAAGTAACAGCCTGACAGGTACAACAGCAGGCATGACAGTAACTTTGATTTGCATGCTAATGGAAAATTCAATTACTAAGTGGTTGATTGAAAAAACTCCAGAACAATTAATTTGCCGACCAAACTCAATTCTACTTGAACAGCCAACCCCACCCCAAGGACAACAAGGAAAAAAGAAAAGAGATCAAAAGGGAAGGAGAAATGGGAAAAAGAATAGAAATCCAGATGAAGGATTAACAAAAGAACATTAACATAATCAATAGGGTAAAATAATAATAAACAAATAAAAAGCAACAGCCGTTGCAATGATGATTCGCACCAGAGAAAGACAAGTCCAGCGATTTATCCTCTGAGGAAGAAGCATTTTCATCCAAAAGGCGCTCAATTTGTTCAGCTATGGAAGGCGGAACTCTTAAAATGAACTGTTCCTCCATTCCCCCCTGCATATCACGACCAATAATCAGTGAATCCTTACTTGAGACAGAAAAGTAATGAAGTCGATTCAATCCTCTACAGCAAGTTCCCCTAAAGATCTTAAATCCAGAGTTAAAGCGACAACTTAGTATTTTCAACCATGACATTGACTTGTGTTAGCTCTAAATCTAATAAGGGCTTCTTTATCAAAGCTTAGTCCAACGGCTCTATAATATCAAGTAGGAAATACATATGAACAAAGTATTGGCAACTATATAACAGAAATTTGAACTTTGAACTTGATCAGCTGCCAAAGCTATATCTAGCTTGAAGAAGAATAATATACAAATAAAGAAAGAATGCTAACAACCAAAAGCCTTGAAAAGAGTACTAACATAAACTAAGGATCCCATATCAAAAACGCCTAAGACGGGCTGTTGTAACGCCCGCCCATGAAGGCAGGAACTTTAAACTTGAGGAACACTAGTATTGTGTCCACCAGGGCTGCTACTGGTACAAGGTGCAAGATAAACGACCCAAACCTAACGGGCATGCAACCATAAATAGACTATAGAATCACCTAAGTTCGAAGCAACTTGGGCAATGTCACCAGATCAAACAAAGCAGCCAACTACAATATTTGCAATTCCTTAGTGGGTGGGAAGAACAACATGGATGAGGCTCTAAATCAACAGGACAGGAAAGCCATGAAGCAGACCAAGTATGGAGTTATGGATAGTACTCATTCACAATCACAATCCCACTCCAAAACCTCACTCATCATGAAGATTGAATCAATACAAACAGGAGAAAGAAACAAGCTGAAGATAGATTAAAGTGGGGCAAATAAATGGCTAAATTTGACAGACATATTACGGAGAATAAGGCTGAAATAAGCCAAAAGGAAACATGGGTAATTTACTATTTCCATCCCTCATGGATGAGAGGAATAGATCACCGGAAAAACTAGTCAATTTGGTGAATTTAACAACACCGGAGGACAGACGGTGGAGGGCATATTATTAAGGGATTTTCTCTCTCTAACAAATTTTTGGTAAGCATTTGAAAATAACTATGGGGCATCACCAATCACCATGTTTAATGTTGGGTATTATAGCAAAACTAATCAATAATGGCAAAAAGTAAAGGAAACTAATCAATAAGTTGAGAAATCAAGATAAATTATAAGGGTTAATTGAGCTCCAACCTTTTATTCTGCAATGAAATCAAGGGCCAACCTTGTTAGTAGCAGTGGAGGTTTCTCCCAACTTCGCTATGGAAATTCGTGAGATAGGAGGTGAGGAAGAGACTGGAGAGACAAGCACTGGCTTCTCTACTTCTACTAGTTTTAACTCCGTGCTTCGCACGGACTCGTTAATATCTCTCAAAAATGAAGATAATTTTCTAGGTGATATTTAATGTCTGTCTTATACTGCACAACTAATTCTACATTTGACTATTTTAATTTTTTTTTGCATGAAATATCTTTTTAAATCAATCTACATCTAAATAGAATGAATGTAAAAGAGATTAATTTATCAACATGAGGCTACCTCAAAATTCCAAAACGAAAAAAAAAAAAATCAATTTGGCGAAGTAAGATTTATAATTTTTAGAGTTATGTAACTAAAAATATGTTTTTTTAGTTTGAATAATACGAAAATAAATTATATAACAAAGTCGAGTGATGATGATCATGTGGGACTTGGATGATATTTATTAAGCTATATGTGGCAAAGTTGTGCACATGTAGCGTCTAACATGTCATTTTCACACGAACATTCCCTCTTATATGGTGTCTACATGTTATCACCGCACGCAAAAAATCCAACTTGTATAAGACATATATATCTCATTTTGAATTTTTTTTTTACAAATCCAATCAATTGAACTAAGATTTATAAATAATTGACTTACGTAACTAAATTATTTTATTTTGTAATATAAAAATATGCTAATATATAAATATGTAACAAATCCAACTTATGATAACGCATTTATGAGTGACACTTGGATAATGAGTTGTTAGGTTATGTGGCAAGTTTTGCTTATGTTGCGACTTAGGTATCATCGTCACACGAATTTGGGCCTCTATGTGGTGTCCTACGGAGTCGCGCCCACGTGAATTGAAGTTGGATGATCATGTGAGACTTGGAAGGTATTTGTTAAGTTATGTGGCAAAGCTGTGCACATGTAGCGTCTGCGTGTCATTTCATACAAACATTCCCTCTTATGTGGCGTCTACATGTTATCACCGCACCCAAATGATCCAATTTGTATAGGACATATATATATATCTTATATTAAACTTTTTTGCAAATCCAATCCATTGAAACCGGATTTATAATTTTTTAACTTAGGTAACTAAAATTATTTTATTTTGTGATATAAAAATATGCTAATAAATATGTAATAAGGCATAAAGCCAACTAATTGAGAAATTAATGGGTGACACTTGGATGATGATAAGTTGTTAGGTTATGTGGCCTTTGCTTACGTGGCGACTTAGGTGTCATCGTCACACGACTTTGGGCCTCTACGGGGCGTCCCACGTGTCATGCCCACACAAATTCTACGTATTTTATCCTTAACCTCTATAAAACTTTCCATGAAAGATGACAAACTTTATAAGTTTTTATATAGGACATATACATCTCATTTGAAATATTTTTCATTTCCAATGCAATGACATAATATTTAGATTTTTTACAATTGCGTAGCCAAAGTCAATTTATCTTCTAATTTGAAATAAATAGGCTAATAAATATAGATGTTATATTTAATTACTATATTAATGTCATGAATAAAGATGCATTTATTAGTTACATTTGTACGACTTGCTTATGTGGCCGCTTACGTGGCGCTTAGGTAATATCACCACACGAAATTGGGTCTCCAAGGTAGCGGCCTACATGGTGTGCCCACACGAAATTGACTCAATTTTATGTAGTTTGAAATAATATACCAATAATTATATGATAATGTGGAGTAATAATGACTCTGGGACAACTCAATGATGATTTGTTAGGCTATGTGGCAAAATTGTGCATATGTGTCATGGTCACATGAACATTCTCTCTTATGTGGCGTCCCACGTGTAATCACCGCACAAAAAAAAATAAATTTTTATAGGACATATATATCTCATTTTGAAGTATTTTTCAAATCCAATCCAATGGAGTAAGATTCAAGTTTTTTTTGAGTTACGTAATTAAAGTTATTTTATTTTTTAATTTGAGAATATGATAATAAATATGTAATTAAATCAAACAGTGATTAGGCATTAATGGCGGATGATGTGTTATACTATGTGGCATGCATGTGCTTACGTGTCATCACTCTATGAAAGAGCTGCTTGCGTGGCATCACACGTGTCTTCCTCACACGATTAAGGCCCCTGCGTGGCGTCACACGTGTCGTGGCCACACGAAATGGACTCACTTTATCTATGTGGCATCCTACGCATGTCGTGCCCACGTGAATTGAGCTTGGATGATCATGTGGGACTTGGATGATATTTGTTAAGTTATGTGGCAAAGTTGTGCACATGTAGCATCTACGTGTCATTTCACACGAACATTCCCTTTTATGTGACGCCTACATGTTATCACCGCTCCCAAACGATCCAATTTGTATAGGACATATATATCTCATGTTAAACTTTTTGCAAATCCAATCCATGATTGAAGCCAGATTTATAATTTTTTTAACTTGGGTAACTAAATTTTATTTTATTTTGTGATATAAAAATAAGGTAATAAATATGTAATAATAAAGGCATAAAGCAAACTAATAATGAGAAATTAATGGGTGACACTTGGATGATGATAAGTTGTTAGGTTATGTGGCAAGCTTTGCTTGCGTGGCGACTTAGTGTCATCGTCACATGACCTTGGGCCTCTACGTGGCGTCCCACGTGTCATGCCCACACAAATTTGAGCGCTTATGTGGCATTACACGTGGCGTGCCCACATGAATTCGACTCACTTTGATATCACCACTCGAGTTAGGACCCAATTTTAGTGTGATACTCAATTAATGTATTACAAATATGGTTATTCTACGTATTTTATCCTTAACCTCAATAAAACTATCCCTAAAAGATGTCAAACTTTATAAGCTTATATATAGGACATGTAAATCTCATTCACAAGTATTTTTCATTTCCATCGCAATGACGTAAAACTCAGACTTTTTTATAATTGTGTAGCAAAAGTTATTTTATCTTTTAATTTAAAATAAATAGGCTAATAAATATAGATGTTATATTTAATTACTATATTAATGTCATGAATAAAGATGGATTTATTAGTTACACTTGTACGACTTGCTTATGTGGCCGCTTACCTGGCGCTTAGTTATCATCACCACGCGAAATTGGGTCTCCAAGGTAGCGGCCTACATGGTGTGCCCACACGAAATTGACTAAACATTATGTAGTTTGAAATAATATACTAATAATTATATGATAATGTGGAGTAATAAGGACTCTGGGACACCTCAATGATGATTTGTTAGGTTATGTGGCAGAACTGTGCTTATGTGTCATGGTCACATGAACATTTTCTCTTATGTGGCGTCCCACGTGTGATCATCACACGAAAAAGCAAACTTTTATAGGACATATATATCTCATTTTGAAGTATTTTTCAAATCCAATCCAATGGAGTAAGATTCAAAATTTTTTGTGTTACGTAACTAAAGTTATTTTATTATTTATTTTGAGAATATGATAATAAATATGTAATTAAATTAAACAATGATTAGGCATTAATGGTGGATGATGTGTCATACTATGTGGCGTGCATGTGCTTACGTGTCATCACTATATAAAAGAGCTACTTGCGTGGCATCACACGTGTCGTCCTCACACGATTAAGGCCCATGCGTGGCGTCCCACGTGTCGTGGCCACACGAAATGGACTCACTTATATATATATATATATATATATATATATATATATATATATATATATATATATATATATATATATATATATATATATTGCATCGATGTTTGTTCCAAAGGTTTTTTTTTTTGTTTACGACCAAGGATATTCACCATCGACCACAGTTACTAATCTCCGCGCTGGCTTGTTGTTCCAAAAGTTTTACATTTGAGTCTTTATAGGGTTACTAACAGCTTTCTTCTTTCTCAACTTCAAGACCTGTGGGATTAGTTGACAAAACTCGAAATATTTGAAAATATATATTTTGACAAATTGCGAACGATGAACAAATATCGTATGAAAAACGAAATTGTAGTTGGTTGCAATCGAATAAGATAATTATATTTCACGAACATATATTTTGTATAGTGCAATATAATTGGATGCACCGTGAAGTATACTACACATAATGTGTGCAAGTGTTCCTTATTAAGTTCATCATATGTAAGTATGATGTTCAATATGTGTATAATGGTATACAAATATTCATATCTTTAAATACATGGTTTATCACATGCAATTGTATGTTAGTCATTTCATTATATATTTCTAATTTTATATACAGATATTCTTGTAACCAACATGTTATTCGTTTGTAAGAGACAGCTTTACCATGTATGAATCTTTACATGTATACAATCATATGTTCATCATCTGAAGTAGATTTTCATCTAATAAAACAAAGTCAAGTTTAGTACAAATACAAAGAGGTTGATTCATCTCATAAATAAATCAAAAAAAAAAAAAAAAATCAAACTTCTACATAGATTGATATTAAATACTTCACACCTTTTTCTTTTTTATTGGAAACACTTCACAACTAGTTGATTCATTTCCATCAGATATGACTTGTTCTCCTAATATACTAGTACAAAGTTTAAATAATATAGACACATGAGTTTTAATGGTTAGCTTACCACATTCTAATTTAAAGGTTTCAAATTTAAGATTTGCAACTCTTATATGTCCTCATGAAGTCATGGTTGATGAAAATGTGGGGGACGGCAATAGTTGAGTTTGGGCTCTTGTGTCTTGTCGCAAGTGGTTTGGGAGGGTAATGGTGGATACCCGACACCTGTAACCATTTATTTATCTAATCCTAAATATGTTAGGTTATTGATCCGAGATGAATAAGAATAAGTGAGAATGTTCTTATCTACATCAAAAAAAAGTTACAAAATTTTGCGATTGAAGATAAAAAAAAAAAAATTCCATAGAAATCTGAATTAGATTTAAACAACAAAAATGAGCCAAAATCAACTCTGTTTACTAAAAAAATATGAAAAAATAAATCAACAACCACCAGCAAAAATCAGTTGAAGAAAAGGCACCAAAAAGCCCTAGCCCTTGAGCAGTAATCTGCAATTTTGAGACCAAATCAAACCCTAAGCCCTTCAATTCTGTTCAGCTACTGCCGCTCTCCTCTCTCCCCCCCCCCCCCGGGTCCCCCTCACCACCATCTTTTCGGCAGTGCTCTTGCTCTTCTTGTTACCAAATTCGTTCATCAGGTAATTTACTAATCTCTGTGATTTATCAGTTTTCTCTGTGATTGTGTATTTTGTGTGCCCGTTTAATTAACATCTCATGGTTTAGCATTTCACAATCTACTAAATAGAGACTAGAGAGAATACCAACCTGGAAGGCTATACAAATAACAGTATGCTTCGTGGTGACTTTAAGTGCGACTGAGAGTTACTATATTTTCATGATTTTTTCGTACTTACTTTGTTTAATTGTTTTTGTGTGCCTGTTCTTGATTTGTTCGAAGCAATATGATCAGCTGTTTTGAGTCTTATTTGTACTAGTAGAGTTTATGTGGGTGAAAAGTAGGTGACATCTTTGTACCATCACAATGTCACCAGTTACTATGCAATTGGAAGGTTTCTTAAGATTGATTGGGTCCTCATGAACGGTTTATACTTTGCACAGGCTTATGACTTATCATAAGAAATATGTACACATGTTGCAGGTGTGACAGATTTTAGGCTTTAAGCGAGTAGGGTTGGGCTCTTATGAGATATGATTTGTATCATAGCCTAGGCGTCTGACAGTCTTGAGTCCTCGCGTTATGATTGGGGATCCTGGTATTGTAGCCTTGCCAAGGGCTAGAGTGGTCTAGCGCAAAGCTAATTTGCAAGGACTCTTGTGCAGCCAGCCAGTTGGTTGGGCCAGCTACACCTCCACACTCTCCGGGGTCCTGTGAGATCATGGTTGATTAGCTTCCATTTTTGGTAATCACACAGTGGTTTCCCTGTGTGTGCGTGTGTGTGCGCGCACGTGTGTGGAGAGGAGTGGCTCATCAGTCAGCAGTTATGAGTGTCATCCTATATAGGGTACTGACCCCAGTGATGGGGTAAAAGTAGACAAATGATCAAGGTGGATCTGGATTGTGATATAGTGAGATTCCAGGGACCAAAAAAAAAAGGCAAAACAAAAAAGGTTTCCTGATGTTGGTCACCTTAAACACTTCCACTTTTTGCGCATTTCATGTGCGGATGATGTTTTGCTTTCCGTAATACAAGCTGCGTGAACTTTGTGAATAGACCTGCACTTATTCTTTTAGATATGGGTATCCGGGCTTTGCACGACTTATCCCATGAGCCCTGAACTTAGCGACCAAATCAGCGTGCACTTATTCATAAAGGATAGCAAGACTCATCTTTCTTCTCGTCATTTTTTTGTCCCTCCAGATTTTTAATTGCCCTCGAGTAAATATATTAGACCATAGAAATGAGGAGAAGAAGTTATAGTCCCTCACCACCAAGGGGAGGTTATGGCAGGAGAAGACGCAGCCCAAGCCCTAGGGGACGGTATGGTGGCCATAACAGAGATGCTCCAACTAGTCTATTAGTTCGAAATCTTCGACTTGATTGCAGGTATGTTCATGTAACTGTGGTGCTAGTATGACAGCCTTTAAAATATTTTCTGTATTCTGTTTAAGATTAAATTTTTACAGGTGTCATTTGTCTTCATCTTGGATCCATTCCTTTGTCATATTATATCACGGATTAAAATAGTTGCTATCAGTTAACTCGTGCCTGCAGTCATTTCAATTATAAAGTTGTTGCATAGATGACACATGCCGTCATTGGGATGTTTGAACTATATTCTGCTATTGTGAATTTAATGCTTAGTTTCTTCTTTTTCTGACTGTTGTTTTCATGTTCTGCAGACCTGAAGATCTTCGAAGGCCATTCTTACAGTTTGGTCCACTCAAAGACATCTACTTGCCACGGGATTATTATACTGGGTAAGTATATTGCTGATTATAATTTTCATGAGACTCATATCTTATATTATGACTGAGAGACTGCCTCCATATTGCCCCCCATTTGTGGAGAATTTTCACTGAGCCACTACTGGAGTCTCAGTGTATTGATAAGAGCAGTTTTCTTTTTATAGCGAATAGTTGTATGCCAAAAAAGCCTACTGGAAAGTGATCCTACTACAACAACGGATTCTATTTGCAACATTTTCAGCCATCAAGTTTGCTTATATGATCAAGAATCAAGAGTCAAGATAGTGGTGAATGACATTATCTTGGTGTTTACTTTGAAAGTATGTGGGAATGTTTTCATATTGCGGTTTTGGAGAGATCACCAAAATGCTGTCTAACACTAGAATGAGACATCAAAAGGGCCGAGCTATACTATGGTATTTTTCTTAATGAGTTACTTTTATGTCCCTGTTATAACTTCTGTTGGCTAAAGCTGATGACATTGGACAATGAAATTTATATTTCTTAAGTGATGAATTAAGTAAATAAGAGTTATGAAAAATGTTATTAATTACATTGTGAAGATTGGGAGGAAGTTTATTTGAAAGTCGGGAGGAAGTTTATTTGAAAGTCTTGAAGAACCTCAATTCTCAAATAACTCTTTAATTTGCATTTATGCTTGCTTTATGTCGCTGGTAGTGTAATTAGATTCATGGGTATGATTATCGGTGTGCAAGTATCCTGTTTTCCAGCTTAAATTTTAAATTAGATGCTTGAGAGTCTGCTTAGCCCTCTGCAGAAAGCCCCGTGGATTTGGATTTGTGCAATTTGTGGACCCAGCTGATGCTGCTGATGCTAAATACCGAATGGATGGACAAATTTTTCAAGGTCGTGAAATGACAGTTGTTTTTGCGGAGGAGAACCGGAAGAAACCGGGTGAGATGAGGTCCAGGGAACGGTCAAGGTACTCCCAAGCTTTTTCAGTGTTTATGATGAACATTTAAAATACTCTTTTGACCTGTATGAATTTTAATTGACATGAAGGATGGAGGAGTTGTATTAGAAACTGCATTCATTTTGCTCAAATTATTCACGAAATATATCCAAGTTACTGTGCTTATTTATTAAGGAAAGTAAGGAAACTGCAGACACTTGAGTGGGATTGGAAACTAAGTTATCATGGCTTCATAAGAGTAAATATCATTACAACTTAATGATGATCTATAAACTGGTTCTTTTTTTTTTTTTTTTTTTTGAAATTGCCTATAAACTGGTTCTGGTATAGCCTGGTACACAAATGATGAAGTATATCTGTTGGAAAGTAATTAGTATAGCAAAAGAAGTGTTTAGACTATGGAGTTTGCTCTATTTAACGTTTCCAAAGGATCTGGGTCTCTCTTTGATAAGGCACTTCATACTGTTGTCATTGTGACTTGTGAGACCAATGGTGGTTAGAACTTGACCAGAAGGAAAGTTTGAACTTGTATGACTTTTGTTGTCCTAGATGACTAACATGTTCTGTCTGCATATTGTCCTCTGTTAGTGCCCTGCCTATGTATCGCTCATGTACTTTTGTTTTCACATATAAATTTTTGAGTTGGGAATCATGATCTATATTATTTCTTCAATATTGTTCCAGGGGTCATTCTTATGACAGAAGACGTTCTCCTGCACGTTATTCACGTTCACCAAGATATCCTCGATCTCCACCCAAACGGCATGGAAGATCTAGGTCTCGCAGCCGTGATTACGTCTCCCCTTCTCCTAAAAGGAGGCACGACTCACGGTAGAATATTTGATATGAGTTTCTGTTCACATTAATGTTGGGCCTGACTAACATGGCATTAGTCTTTGCGCCTGTTGATACTTTTGGATGCCTATTATTTCAGGTAGTCAAATATTTATATGTAATCTCTGGGAAACATGTGAGTCAAAGTTATTAGGTTTATCTGATTTCCAAAGATTGTATTCATGTGATATGCTTTATAGTCAGGCCAAATGCGCCTGAATTGGTAGGCTTATTCCTAATCAGAGCTTTGAGCATTGCATTAAATTGAAAATTTTGAAGTCATGCTTTCACCTCCAAAACAAGCATCTCTCTTACAAATGGCCATTTATGTAAAAAGCTGATCTTTGAGCTTATCACGATGTTTCAAGTAACTGCTTTCTTCTGTGAACTTTGTTTGAAGTGTCTCTATACCTTTCTTTCCCTTCACTTCGGACAACACTCCACATGTTTGGTAGAATGCGGAAGCTGTATGGCTAACAGGCTAAGTGTGTGCAATATTCAATGCCATCTCCTTATTAATCTTATATTTCTGATAGGTCTGTTTCACTGAAAGCCAGTAAGTACAGTCCAGAACGGTCAATTTCCGGTGAAAATCGAGGAAGATCATATTCTCGCTCCCCACCACCTTACAAAAACTCAAGGAGCAGGAGCAGGAGTAGGAGCCCAAGTTATGGTAGGGGTCAAAGCCGAAGCCCGGGTCCAAATCCAGAAGTCCACCTCAAAGAACGGAACAGGGACAGGTCACCATCTCAGTAGGAAGAGGAGGCCATGTCGTGAGCCCTATTGGGTGTTCACTGATCAGCATTTCAGTTCTGGGAGGGACAACTTGAACTTGAGAAAAGATGTTGTACTCAAGTACTCAAGAGACGAGGTTCCCATGTGTTGGGCCCTATTGACAAGCAAAGGATTGTTAGTGTTCTTTGGCTCCTTGCTGATAGTCGGCCCATGTAAATTATGAATCATGTATTGCTTGGCTACACTCACTTTCTTAGGACTGATAATTTGTCCAAGTGATTGTGTTGTTAGGTTTCTGTCCTCCTATTTCATTAATCTTGGTTAATATTGCAATGTCCGAGAATATATGCTCTTGTACCTTTGTGTTTGTGAGTAGTGGTCGCGGACAGGAAATGCAGTAGTGTCATGATATGGTTTGCTTGAAATTTTTGTGATCCATGCCCTCTTGTTGTCAGTCATGGGAAGACATTGGCTTTTGCACAAGCATTACCTCCTTGGCCTCGTAAATCTCATAAAGCCTGCCTCTTCCTAGGCCATCCCAGCTTCTATCCTCATGGATTCATTGCTGATGGGGACATTGGTTGCCCTCTGATTAGCCTCGTGCTTGCGCATGGTATTGTTTCCATTGTTATTACTTATTACTAGGAAAAAAAAAATGAAAGGTACCATCACCCCTTTCAGGCTTCCACTGATTTTACGTATGGCTTCGGCCGCGTTGTTTTGTTGATGTGATGATACAAACAAGTCAATATTTGTATCTAATCACTCCACATAACACAGCCTTTGCCTCCACAGAGCTCTGTTACTTTTCATAATCTCATTGTAGGCAATGAAAATTGTGATTAATTTTTAATTTACTACATGATTTTTTGGTAATTAAGTTCATCCAAGGAAAGAAAAAAAAAAGAAACAAGAAGAAAAATAAAGAGAAGAGTTTTCAAACAGGGCTTTGACTGTACAAGGCCAAGCCCAGCCCAATAGGGTTTTAGTTCGTCGTCTTCATCAGTCATCACCCCACTGAGAAATCTCCTGGAAATCAAAACTCCCTTCGAAGCTACTGATTATCAAATTCGAACCCCCCCATACGCAAAATAATGCACCTCAACGGTCGATGATACACAATTTCCGTTTACCTCACCAAAATCAAAACCTACACACACATACAAAGAAAATTAAAAATGAGGCATTTACGAATCATTTCTCAAACAATCCCCAAACCCCAAATTCTAGGGTTCATGAAATCAATCCGAACCTTCAATTCACAACCTCAACAATCAACCCCAGACCCTCCATCGCCGAAAATCACAGAGATCGCCGAAGAAATCTCATCCCTAACATTGCTAGAAGTAGCTGACCTAACAAATTTGCTAGGTAAAAAATTGGCAGTAAAAGACATGCCAATGGTGTTTCCGATGATGCCGGGGATGGGGTTCAGTCTCCGGGGATTGGGCGGAGGTGGTGGCGGAGGTGCGGCAGGGCCGGTGGCGGAGGAGAAGAAGGAGGAGAAGACGGCGTTTGATCTCAAGCTTGAAGGCGGGTTCGAGGCCGGGTCGAAGATTAAGATCATTAAGGAAGTTAGGAGCTTTACGGAGCTCGGATTGAAGGAGGCGAAGGAGCTTGTGGAGAAGGCGCCAGCGGTGTTGAAGACGGGTGTGCCAAAGGAAGAGGCGGAAAAGATTATTCAGAAAATGAAGGCAATCGGTGCTAAAGTGGTCATGGAGTGAGGTAATTTTACTGACCACATTTTTTGAAGTTTCATGTGTTAGTTACATTTATGCGTTTTGGTTTGAATGTATGTCATGATTTGCGATAGTTTGTACTATTGCATTAGGAAGGGTTGTTGGATTTAGTAAGTTTTGTATGGGATTTGATAGTTTGGTTTGGTGTTGGAAGGGATGTTATGTGATGAAATATTGTTTAATGTTGGGAAGTGATGATGATCAATACTTTTAAGGAGTGAAAGTTAGACATTTTGAAGGGATTTGAACTCTTAGTTCTTCATTGGGAAATCATGGAGTCTATGTTCCTCGTGGTTGCTTAACATTGATGGTTTGTGTTCTTAGACTTTTGTATCATACTATGGAACTCATTGCGGAAGACTATTTTTTCATGGTGAAATTGGTGAGAGCTATAAACCTGACACTCCTAGGATAAAATTTCAGCTCATACAGAAGAGCTTAGAAACAGTGGAACCAACAAGAAGGCTCTGAACAACAGGAATACATTATTATTTCAGACTAACATCCAAAACATTGCTTTACAGCTTATGGTAGTGATAACATACTGGTTTCCATAGCTCTCACTTTGCTAACTAGCAATCACTTTGTTATACAATTTATCTATGTAACATAACCCACCACACCATAGTGATAAAGTACAATTTTGTTGATGAATAGCAATCACTTTGCTACGCTGCTTTATCTAGCTAACGATCTCATTCCGCCACTTAGGTTCTCCATATAAATCTATGTCCACAAGGTGCATCAGCAAATAAGTTACTGCATGCAAATACGAGTCTATAAATTCAGCCAAAGCATTACACTCATAGCAGTGTCAACTTGGGTATGCTCTTTGGTTTGTTGCTCATGTACAAGAGTCAGTGACTAACACAAGCTTTGTCTAGAATTGAGACAGGAAGTAGACCATTCATGCCTGTCAAAACATTTTCAGTGGTGATGTATTATTAGAGATTGGACTTACCAAATCTGATCTGTAGAACTCAGGAGAATCTTCTTTCAATGCCAACTTATCAACCTAAACAAGCAGGAACCTTGCTGCTTTTATTGCATTTACCATCATTTCTCAATCAAGACGGTACATTTTGGCTATAACCTTCTCTCTTTGTAACATAACCCACCACACCCTTACATCTATTAGGATGTTTTTCTCATATCAAACACTGATGGTGCTACCATCAAACATTCTAAAGGTCCGAAGGTCCAGACCTTCAAGATTTTCTAAGAGCCTGGAGGTCAGTTAGTGCCAATATTGAAAGACTGCAGATGAGTAATCAGAGAAGCATTTGAAGAAAACGTCCCTGAGCTGGATCATTGTGTTTTGAGAATAAAACAACGTGCCTATGGTGTTTGTGTAATATTAGGAGTGATTAACAATGATTTTGCTTGCAATCCTACTAGAGACATTGTGAGTTATTTTAATCACCGAGTTACATTGTTTTTCTATTGTACAATGTTGAAACATAGGATTGGAGTGCCCCGTGATTTCTTTGAGCAGTCGTTGGGAGTATTGTCAGTGCTTATTCTTCATTTGCAATCGTGGGTTTGAAATTTGAATAATTTGTCTTGAACCTGCACCACCCAGATTGATGGTTTGATCAGTGGAGACTTGAATAATTATTCTTTCATAGTCCGGAACTTTTGCCCATCCTACCGTGGGTGAGAAATTTAGGTTCTGAAGTTGCTAGTGTTGCTTGTGTAGTAAGACTTCAGAGTGAGGGCACCTTTGTTTTATTAAAAAAAAAAAAAAAAGAGAAGGCAGCTTTGTGGTTTGAAGAGCACTTTATGTTGTTGTTTGCCTTGAATTGAAGTCATTGTCAACCTCTGGTGCTTCTTTCCCCAGTTTAGCGCCCAACTTATTGATCATTGACTTCTGACTTCACTGAGTTGGAATTTCTGGTACCTCAGATTCTTAGATCTGTGTCTATGGTGTCGGTGATGATTATGTTCATTTTCCTGAAATGCCGCTGTTAAGCTACATTTGAAAAGTGAACCATTTGATGGGTTTAGTTAGAGTAAGAAATCATATTTAAGATTCCTTAACTGGTGCAACATGTTGATTGTCTTACCATCAATGAGGAGCTCAGATATTGTAATGCTTGTCAGATAAAAGGGTTATTTACCTTAACTCCCCACAGTGAAGGAATTGGTTTATTCTATTTATGCACACTTTGACTTCATCAGGAGAAAGGTAACATTTCACAAATCATAATGTCTACATTCTTCTCGAAAAGCTTCTTTCCCCGTCTCTCCTTTTTATTCCCCTTTTTAGGAGCCTTATTTTTGACTGTGGAGGGTAGATTCTGGCTTCTGTATGAAACTATTGCTATCAGAGACAATGCTGCTTGGCTCGGGCGAAATGCAGTGAAGGGGACTCTTTCTTAAAAGGATCCGTATAAGCAGTGTCAATACATGGAAATATTCTGCCAACAAAAAATACATGGAAAAATAATAGTGACAATTTGGTTTAATTTTTTGAAAGGCTTGCAGATTCAGCACTTAATGCTAATCTCAACTTATAGAGGAGTCTTTCCTCCCAAAAAAACCCTAGCCGCTTTTTGGTTTAGGGGCTGCCATTAGCAGTTCTTTGCTAATGGTAAGCCCCAATTCTTTTTGTTTCATTGTTTTGTTCTGTTTTTTAGTTTTAGTATGTCGAATAATATCAGTCTCTCCATCTGTGAGAGTTAGTTTGTCCCATTCATTGGGTTCAGCTGTCTCTCACTTTTTGAGAGTATTGTTAGTTTTTTGTTTTGTTGTTCGTATGGTACTTTGGCGGATCTATTCTATCAAGAGGTGGTCTACGATGTCGGATTGGAGCATTCAAAACTATAGCAGAGTCTTCCGCGAAGAGGCTGTAATATGGAAAACAACGATTAAATGGAAGCCGATCGGAATTGTTGAATCTTTAGTGCTACATAGCTTTTTCATTCGAATGTATTCTGATGTTTTAGATCTATTTCTTGTTGAATTCAATCCTTCTTGTAAGTGTCGTATGGCTTTCAATTAATAGTATTTCTTTTCCCCTCAAAAAAAAAAAAAAAAAAAACTTATAGTGGAGTCTAAATTGTGCAAGTTCTGATATATTTTTTTCCTTTTTCTTTTTTTTCCAGACTCTGCACCACCTGGATAGTTGGATACGTATGGGAAGATGAATTTAAGAAGATCTCTTTAGTTTCTGGTTTCTCTGAGCAATCAGGATCTTGCTATGCATCTCGAGATTATTGGTCGTACAGAGACGTCCATTTGAGTGGTATGCTACATCAAATCCTTAGAGCTGGAAGGAAACTTGTACCATGTATTCTTTGCAATCTCTGTTCTTTAAACGATGATAGGTGACTGCTATTGAATTTTCCCTTGTGTGTCAACTGGTCATGCACTCAGCTGATTTGAACTTTACCAATGCCTGACCCTTCCTTCATTCTTAGATAAGGTTGAATTATGTGTAGTCGGATAGATGAAGCATTAGGTCTGCGTGGATGATTAATGACTTAGCTTCGACTACTTTTAATTGCGAGAGATGTCTCCAATAATTAATTTGAGGATATCTATCATGTGCCCAAATTGGACTCTTTAATTGCAACCAAAAAGCAGAATTAGCCTACTAGTCAATTAATACATTTCACACAATAATTGGGTTTGGTATAGTGGCACCACTCCCACCATTCAAATCTCATTCACAACAATTTGGGTTCCCTTTTACCCTCTCCAGAGGTCATCTTACCAATTTCGCGCACAAATTTTGCTTTGTGCCAATATTAACCTTACTAACCCCCAACCTCCGTCCTCATTTGTTACCCTCTTTTATTACACATAAAAAAATAAAAAATAACTTAGTTTCTTCATCCACCACCACGACATATTTCAGAATACCCATCCCCAACCTCCCTCTGTTATGCCACATTTGTCATTTCCCCTACTTTCTTATTTCTCTCTCTTTGCTAATCTCTTGCGCTATCTATTATCAAAATTAAGGTCAAAAATATTAATTTCACTGAAGATCTATCATGAAATTGACGTGAAAATCAACCAAGGTTTATGGCTTGGGATCAACGGTATGATTTTGTCAAAACCGTTCAATAAAACGATTTGTCTGCCACCTCGTCTTCTCCTTTCTGTCACTCACCATGTTCTAGGTTTTGGGGGTTTAGGGCTCAGGCTTGGTGGTCAGCACCGTTGGGCAGCAACGTCGATTACCAAACTTGAACCCTAAACTCCCAAAACCTAGTTTATAAATTTATTTATTTATTTTGAACGGTAAATTAATCTACACTTTTATTGGAAATGAGACTTGAATCTAAGTCAATTGTTACTGTTACGAATAAGTGGGAGGTGCACCTCTGCCTTACCCACCTCAAGCTCATATATTTTTTCTTTTCGTAAATAAGTATATTAGGGTTCAAAATTTTGTAAATGATATCCAGGTGGTTGAGTTATGGTTGGAAGATGAAAAATCTTTATGAATCTAAAACGGTAGAGAAAATGGTATTTTAGTATGTTAGATTTTAATATATTTACTAAATTTATTGTAGTTTGACGTGAAAAGTGTAATTAATGAGCCTTAAATCTGGTACCGTAAAGCAGCCAAATTTAATATAGCCTGTCTTTTTTGAAACCGTAAAGTCTTGCATTTGCTAACAAATTAAAAACCACATAATTCTTCAAATTTTTGAGGACCAGGTTTTATGCACCATTTTCTTAGGGTGTTACTAAATACCGCCCCTAAATTACTACCTACCGCCCCCCCCAAATTCCAATTTTGCCCTTTTTTAAATTTTCACTCATCCTCTCCCTCTCTAACTCTCACACCAATTCTCCCTCTCTACCACCCACTCTCATACCCATTCTTCATCAACATTCACTCAAGCAACGGCCGCGGATGTCTGCCGGCGAACCGTCGACGGTGGAGAAGGTAAATTTTTTTTTTGCGCATTTTTTTTGCACAGTCGTCTGCGATTTCAGACCCACCCATGGGTGAGTCGTCTGCAATTTCAGACTCACCCATGGGTGAGTCGTCTGCGATTTCAGACTCACCCTTGGGTGAGTCGAGATCGACAGATGACTGACCCTTGGGTGAGTCGGAAATCGCGGACGACTCACCCATGGGTGAGTCGGAAATCGCGGACGACTCACCCATGGGTGAGTCGGAAATTTCAGACGACTGTGCAAAAAAAATATTATTATTATTTATTATTATTATTATTATTATTTATTGTTGTTATTATTATTATTATTATTATTATTATTATTATTATTATTATTATTATTTATTGTTATTATTATTAATATTAATATTATTATTATTATTATTATTATTATTATTATTACTGATTATTGTTTAATTAATTAAAAATGTGAAATGATAGAGGGGAGGAGCCGGTAAATCGGTGCCGAGCTAGTTCACTAAATAACCTCGGCACCGATTTATCGGCTCCTCCCCTCTATCATTTCACATTTTTAATTAATTAAACAATAATCAGTAATAATAATAATAATAATATTAATAATAATAATAATAATAATAAATAATAATAATAATAATAACAATAAATAATAATAATAATAATAAATAATAATAATAATATTTTTTTGGTTCACTTCAAGAATTTGTGCACGTCCACTCCAGGGTATCCACCATACAATCGATCACAGTAACTATTTATCCGGAGTGTAAAATAAAATTTTAAATTATTATATTTCAAAAGTTAGTTTGAACGTCAACTACTAGTCCTCCTATTTAGCTGGATTAGTTTCTTTGACTTGAGATTTGTTTGTTAGTATTTACATGCCAGTAACAAGATTTCTACCTTTCATATGTGTTAAACATGTCTTTACCGTTTGCACCATTATTGTGTTTGTTAGCATTCATCATAAACTGCTTGGCTTCACCATGGAGTTGGATCAAGCATAGACAACTCACAATTAGTAATAATATTAAGTAAAAAAATGTAAGTTTTATGTTCTATGTGACGACTCGATGGTTCTATTTTCTGATTAAGCTGAGATGCTTGCTTCAATGTTGTGTTTAACTTCAACTGAAATTTATCTTTTTTTTTCATTTCTTAAACTTTTGATTTTCGAGGACGAAGGACCAACCAAAGAAGCATCCTGTAACTATAGATTAAACAGATACAGGAAGCTCAATTGTTTTCAGCAGGTAAGATATCATTGTCAGAACATAAAATGTTCAGAGTTTCTTTTGCAATCACATTTACAACTTGGAGAGAAATTTGTTACTTCAAGATGGAGCCAGACAAGATCATACAAAAAGCTTAAAAGAGCTAACAATATAGAATATGAAACAAATTTATAGTGTAAAAACAGAACAATATGGTAACAAATAGTCAGTGAAGAATGTGCAGAATCAAAAAGTAATCCACTTAAATATTTGCAGAACAAGAATAGTTGGATCCAAAAATTCCCCTTTGGGATTAATAGGGGTGAGGAAACATTAGCTTCATTGGCTACACTTTTATTGGAAGTTAGGGATTGATTTTACCCTGAAAATCTACATTAGAAGATTGAGTCAGTTTGATACCACAGAGCAACAGGATGGAAGTCACAGAGAATCGAGCAAAAAAAAAGTCACTGAGAGAATCAATGGCACTCAGGCAGTCGAATGGTATCTGTGGATCTCGGGTCAAACGGAAACAACCTCTCTACGAGACTCTAACGGGGGTAAAACTGTGTGCAACCGACCTCTACCCCTACCCTGCCTTGATGTTCAGTAGCTGCTGCAGCACTTCATTTAGTTGAAATGAGCATAGTAGTTCAGTAATTTTCATCTTTTCCTGGGCTGCCATCTTTAAAAATTAATTTACAGTAATATATGATTCTAGCACTTTGCCAAGAACTATGCGTAATATAGCACAAGAGTTTGAGAACATCGAATGTTATTTAGATGTATATTTGCATACATCTTCCATACAAAAGTACATAATTACACTCATATTGATCATTAGTCGGAGATAGCTAGCTGCCTAGCTCTACCCATACAAAACAAAATGCAATTTTCATAGACGGACTCTTCAACTGCTTATCATAACCATTCCTGAAACCATAGGCTTGAAAAGCTCGGCACCGATTTACCGGCTCCTCCCCTCTATCATTTCACATTTTTAATTAATTAAACAATAATCAGTAGTAGTAATAATAATAATAATAATAATAATAATAATAATAATAACAATAAATAATAATAATAATAATAATAATAACAACAATAAATAATAATAATAATAATAATAATAAATAATAATAATAATATTTTTTTTGCACAGTCGTCTGAAATTTCCGACTCACCCATGGGTGAGTCGTCTGCGATTTCCGACTCACCCAAGGGTCAGTCGTCTGTCGATCTCGACTCACCCAAGGGTGAGTCTGAAATCGCAGACGACTCACCCAAGGGTGAGTCGGAAATCGCAGACGACTCACCCATGGGTGAGTCTGAAATCGCAGACGACTGTGCAAAAAAAATGCGCAAAAAACCACCGTCGACGGTTCGCCGGCAGACATCCGCGGCCGTTGCTTGAGTGAATGTTGATGAAGATTGGGTATGAGAGTGGGTGGTAGAGAGGGAGAATTGGTGTAAGAGTTAGAGAGGGAGAGGATGAGTGAAAATTTAAAAAAGGGCAAAATTGGAATTTGGGGGGCGGTAGGTAGTAATTTGGGGCGGTATTTAGCAATTCACTTTTCTTATGGAGTAATCTCTAGGGGGGTAGGGAGGGGGCATAGTAGGGGAGGGGTGGGTAGTAGTATACTAGTATGGGGGGCGGGGGTAGTAGGGACGGCACTGGGGAGACAAATGACAACATTAGACTGGTCCTAATTCCTAAAGTAGTTGGGTCCTCAACTGATTAATAACCTGGAGGTGGAGTACCAAGTTTTGAGTTTTGACTTTCAAGATCTGTAGCAATTCTAGCAAATGATAAATGCTGTCTCCCAACATCTCCTTTCCAACTAATTTGGGCATTTTTGCACTAGGAGCACGTGCTTGCTTCTACCAGAGCACCTTACTCCTTAGTCATCTGTTTCGCTATGGAGATGAGATTTCCTCCAATCAATTTTTTCAATTAATCTTTTTAATACCTCACAAACATATTATATTCTTTTTTTTTTTTTTTCCTTTTCTTGATCTTATTGAGATATTAGAGGGATTTATTGGTGGAAGTGATCAGAGATGATCTTATTTCTATTGTATGATGCTGAAGGCATCCAGCCGATACGATTTATGTAATCAGGGTTGTGCTCTTCCCTCCCCTCCTCAAAAATAAATCAATAAATCAAATAAATTTACCTCCAATCTTCCCACTTCACGTCTTTAGGGTCCAAAAGAAGTTGAATTTAATTGAACTTATTTTGAATTGAACTACATTGATTTTTTCAACTATACCTATAACTATTTAAAACACGTCTAAACATATTTAATAATTGACTTATTTAAAAGCGTGCGTTGCAATCTTTTCGATAAGTCATGAATTTGTTTTGGAATAAATATAACGTATAATGAGTGTGTTCTTTTTCTTTGAACATGAATGAACTGAAATAAAATGAACTAAACTTAACTGAACTTAATTGAACTTAATTTAACCAATTATGAGTTAGTTGAAAAGAACACACCCAAATGTGAGCAATATGAAACAACATGTAGGGGTCAGCACAAATTGGTGCCTACTGGATACTGCACTATCTGGAATATTTTAATTAAGGAATTAGAACTAAATCGATACGATGGGTACCCTGAGTCCATACGAAAATCCAAATTTATGATTTTTTTAAGATCCAATGATATTAAGTAATAAAAAACAACGATTATAATATCACACCAATAGATATTGACTTCCAAAAAATACAACAATTTAAAATCAAATATTGCAACAACCCAAATCCTTAACATTGTAATTAAAATTTAATTTAATATAGTTACAATCACTAACTCATTAATATTACAAATTACAACCATACAATCACTAGTTAACCTTACAAATACAATTGTTTAATTCACTAATATTGCTAGAAGATTATCACTCATGTTTGTTTACAATAATGAGAAGGTCTTATAATTTTACAAAGGGTACCCAATTGATTTCGGTTCCGAAAATTTGAGAACTTGAATTGAAATTGGTTATTACCGATTCCTATTTCTAGGACGACTCAGAATAATTAAATCCGTCAAACAGATTTCTGATTCCAAAATCACCAAATCAATTTCGTTTACAGTAGTACTGGTACCCGATATATTAATACTCACTCCTATCAATTTAAATGGATTGAATTAAACCAAACTAAACAAAAAATAAGTGGAGTAGAATAGAGCCAAAGCCTCTTGATAATAAGTTGTCTTGCAAATATGGTCCTACGACATTACATCATTATTACCACCCTACAAGTTTTACCACAACTTTTAACACATGTTTAAGAGGCTGATTAGTCATGACGAGTTCACAGTCAGTTTATCAATGTTCACTATTTGTTATATCATAATACTATTTTCCATATATAAAAAGAAAATACTTGAGCCTTTACTATACTCATATAGTACATGCATATACACTATTAATGTCTCGAGAATCCCTGAAAATTAAAGAAAAAGAAATAAGAAAGTTTTATTATCATTACTTCATATGCAAACTATTATCAAATAATACGACTAATAGGGATGGCACGTAGCGACTTCATATGCAAACTATTATCAAATGTGGTTATCAATGAAGCAAGTACAAGATGTATTGTCGGAACAGCCAAAGGCAACCCAGGGCAAATCCTCCTTCCGGCCCCAAAAGGGATCAACCCGAAATCCTGGCCCTTTACATCGATCTTTGAGTCCAAAAACCTCTCCGGCACAAACGAATCCGGGTTTGTCCATGCATCAGTGTGTCTCCCTAAGGCCCATGCATTGACCAGCACTTGGCTATTCTTTGGGACTATGAACCCAGAAATCTCCATGTCCTCTTGGACTTTATGAGGAAGTAATAAGGGAGCTGCAGGGTGTAGCCTAAATGTTTCCTTTACGATTGCTTGCAAGTAAAGCAAGTTGGACATGTCTAATTGTTCAAGACCTGTTGTTTTCCCTTTGCCAATAATGGTCCTGTCTATTTCTTCTCGAGCCTTTTGCATGACTGTTGGGTGGCGAATCAGTTCCGCCATTGCCCATTCTAGAGTAACTGAAGTTGTATCTATCCCAGCTCCAAATAAATCCTGAGTAATACATTGATTTCAAGTTAATTAAAGTAGAAATGGTAATAAAAATGACTATATTAAAGTACGTTGTCAAGAAGAACAAAAAAAATTACCAAAAGCAAATGTGAAATATCTCGTCGACTAATTTGATCATTTTTCTCAGCTTCCATGAAGTTTAAAAGAGTGTCAAGCATGTCACTTGTGTGCGAAGTTGGAGCACATTCGATATTCTTCTTGTCCTTCGACCTAAGCTTTAACCGTGCATCTATTATTTCGTCGAAGATCTTGAACAACTTTCCACAAAGTATCGTCAACCTATACTCTATACCTTGTAGATCACCTATTGTTTCTAAGTGTTGGGGAAATAGGCGCAGCACGAAAATAAACACACAACACAAACAATAAAAGAGTATCGAACACACGATATTTTTACGTGGAAAACCCCTTTCAACAAAGGGTAAAAACCACGGTGCGGATCTCCACGCACTAAAGTATAATCACTATGATAATCAAGGGAGTACAACAAGATCCAAACACTATGCCAAACGACAAGTATACATTATCTCTACATCTAGTACAACTAGTAACGTCTACTAATTAGTACCCTCTCGGAAGCTAGAGATCTCACCATAATACCTGCCGATGAACCGGAATACCGTCTATTCCTGTGTCGGAACTATCTCCACCTCGATCATCCACCACATACATGAAACCACCACTTGAGAGTCTCTCCGATTAGATCTCCCCCTGATCAGATATCTCCTACTCTCAAGTCCCTCACCATGGACGAGAGCTTTCTGTTACTACCGAAAAGAGACCTCCCTCTCTCGGCAACCCTTCATATTTGGTGTGCACCACTCACACCCTTTTCCTCTTATCTCGGCTGTCTTCCTTTCTGCCGTTTTGCATCTAGTGATTCTTTATATAATCAATCAAGGCTTGCCTAACCCTTAAAGACATTAAGCCCAATCACAGTCCTATTTCTTTTCTAATTCTTTTTCTTTTCTTTTTCTCTTTATCTTTTGATTGGGTCCCAACAAGTTGGGATATTACCCCAACACTAAGATAGGGAAATAATCACCAAGGTTAGGCACCCCAATTTCCTTTATCATGCGACAAACCAAATTCATGATCTCTCTTGAGCTTGTGTGGGATGAATCATATAGAGAAAATGCTACTTAACATGAAGTTAAAGGAAGTAGTAAGCATTGCTTCAGCGATGTCTATGGCAACGCCACGCTGAGCGCTTTGGTGTATGTAATTCATTAACTTACTCACCTCTTGGAGGCAAAGGCTTTGCATGACGTCGAGCCTTTGTTTGCTAAAGAGGTGAACTTTGAAAATCTTTCTAAAGGTTCGCCACTTGGTTGAGGAGGCTGGCAACCATGCTACCGAGAACTGGTTGTGATGATAAGCACGCACAGCATTTGGGACAAATGGAGTTGATAGTGTGAGATCGTGTTTTTGAAAGATTTCTTTGGCTAATGTTGGAGAAGATATGATAATGGTTGTTAAAGAACCAAGTTTTATGGTCATAATAGGACCATATATGTTTGCTAACTCAGTTAAGCGCTTGTGCGGTTTAGTACATATGCCAATTGTATGTAGCAGGTTGCCAAAAAAAGGCAAAGGTGTTGGTTCTGGTGGTAGCCTTTTGGGAATTGAAAGTGCTCTCTTTTTAAAAAGGAAAATGAAAACACTGCAAATTGATGTAACAAGTAATAATATAGCCCACATTTGAGAGTTTAAGAAATCCATGTAGTACTATTATATGGATGGTGGAACAAAGGAATATATGTTTTTTGGGGCTTGGTTTATTTCACTACTGTAGTCTCCCCATATATATATATATATGTACACCCCTTTGGGTTGGTATTCGCGTAATGTTGTTCATTGGCTTGGTAAATGCGAAATTTTGATTGTTAGTTATGCATCATGTGGTTGAGCTATTATGGACGTGGCAAATATGCATATGGGCAGATCATGTCAATATCATCATGATGGCAATTTGAGTTAACATAATTAATTCACAATTTAAATAATAATTTTTAAGTTTTTTTTTTTTTTTTGGGAAAATTTCACATTCGGCATTCATCAAAAGGAGTCATATATTTGTTGGATATTTTATGCTTTTAAATTTAAATCATTAATTTATTATTATTATTATTAATTTGATATTTTGTTTATTAACATTTATTGATTTGGGCGTTTTTAGTATTTAGTCAATCAGAGTTTTAGCAAGTAACATTTTTTTGTAACTCTTTGTAGATGGTGGAGTATCTTCCACAAATTAAATAGCATTTAAAAGCTTTTACTCAAAAAGGAGAGTAATGGTAAGGAATTGTCTGTTATCTTGCTACTGACTATGATTTTAATGGGCATCCACCATTTAAACGGTTTAAAGAGGTTTTTGCTGCTACAAAATAAGTAACGGTTGTTTTGTACAACTGCCACTTGATGACTTGTGATCTCCTGTTGCAAGTGATTGTGGATTATATATATATTGCCCCTTTTTGCCGAAAGTGAGATATAGCGTGAAAGCGATATATGCAAGTGATTTTACAAAGAACTCTTACTACTATTTTCTGCCTCTAGTATTTCAACTAATAAATATATTATATGAAACAATACTAATATAAACATATACATACGTAATAATATATACTACTACTAGTGAGCATTGGGTGATTGGTGGTTCGGGGATTTTTCCTTGCTGCACCGAAGAAATCCGACGGGTTGTCGTATCTTGGGGGAGGAACGCACTTGATTAATTTACCAGTGCAGTGGGGGCGTTTCCTCTCTAAGGAAAGCGCCCAGCGTGCTTCAACCCAGGCTACTATTCTAATCTCTCTCTTTTACATATATACATATTTCGTATTTGATTAATCACCATTTATATTCAAAGTGTGTGTATTTGTATTGATCCTGAGAAGTTGTTGTTGTTAATGTCATTTTTGTTTTAGTAGATTGATGTATTTATTTTTATAGTCGAGGTATTATTCATTGAGATATTATTTTTAGCAATATTTTCCAACAGTCTTAGAGAGGAAACCTTTTTATATGTCCCAAGATTAGTTTGTTACTTGAACGTGCTAGCGTTTACTATAGGAAAAGAGGATTAGTATGTTAAATTGAATTACTATTGTGTAAAGTAGCTTTCTCATTTCTTGTGCCCATTGGGCAAATATACTAGTTACGAAGTGTGATTCGTGATTAGTAAGTAGTTGTTGGCTCAAGGTTATAAATTAGATTGCATATACAATCTGCCACTGCCTTTTGACATCATATTATCAAAGTCTTTAGATCATACATTCTTGGTAGTTGTCTGTTTCTTGTTGTTGAGATAGTATTTGTGGATTTAAAATTGTACGACTTTTGGTTGACACTTTTATATTTGACTTTGCCTTATTTACTAATTATGGCTATGGTCAATGTGGGGGTTGTTTCTAACCCGATTATAAATATTGTATATAATATGAATGATTGGTTTGTAGACTCAGGTGCTAATGTTCATGTTTGTATTAATAAGAGTCTATTTTCTACTTATGTTGAGTCATATGCAAAAACTGTTAGTATGGGTAATGGTGTTACTTCTTCCATCCTTGGTGTGGGTCTTATTAAATTAAAATTTTCATCTGAAAAGTCTCTTGATTTAGATCAAGTATATCATGTTCCCGATGTTAGAAAAAATCTTATTAGTGCTTCCTTGTTGGTACAATGTGGCTATAAAGTTATTCTTGAGTCTAATGCAATTGTGATTACAAAGTATAGTAATTTTATTTGCAAATGTTATATATGTGATGGATTATTTAAACTTAATTTTGTGCCCAAAGAGGTGAATAATATTTCTATTAATTCTTTGTGTGTTTCAAATGTTGAAATTTCTAATATTTGGCATGCTAGGCTTAGTCATGTGAATTTGCAAACTATTAAACGTACGATGCATTTAGACCTTATTCCTAAATCTAGTGTTGACGCTAAAGAAAGATGTGAATTACGTGTGCAAGCTAAACAACTTAGAAAACCTTTTAAGTCGGTTGAAAAAGAAACTAGCTTGTTAGAGTTAATTCATAGTGATCTTTGTGATAGTGAAAATGTTTTGACTCGTGGTGGAAAAAGGTATTTTATTACCTTTATTGATGATTATTCCAAATATTGCTATGTTTATTTGGTTAGTGCCAATAGTGATTTGTTTGATAGATTTAAAGCTTATAAAACTGAAGTTGAAAATCAATTGGAAAAGAAAATTAAAATTCTTCGTTCGGATAGAGGAGGTGAGTATGCCCCTACTGAGATGATTCAATTTTGTGAAGAACATGGTGTTATACATCAGGTTTCGCCTCCTCATGCACCTCAATCTAATGGGGTTGCAGAAAGGAAAAATAGAACTTTGTTGGACATGATTAATGTAATGTTACTTAGTTCTGGCTTGCCTAATAATTTGTGGAGTGAAGCTTTATATGCTGCTTGCTATGTGTTGAATAGAGTTCCTTATAAAATGTTGATAAGACCCCCTATGAGTTGTAGAAAAATAAAAAGCCGACTTTGAAACACATCAAAGTGTAGGGGTGCTTAGCCAAGGCAAATATACCTACTACAAAGAAAAGGAAGATTGGTCCAAAAATAGTTGATTGTGCTTTTATTGGTTATTCTTTACATAGTACTACTTATAGATGTTTGGTGTTGACTTCTGAAGTTCCTGAAATTTCTATTAATACTATTATTGAATCTCGTGACGTTGTTTTCTTTGAAAATGTTTTTCCTATGAAAACTAAAATTCTAAAATCTGTTTCTGGGCCTTCTTCCTTGAATTTTAGTGAGCCTTCATCCTCTAGTGGTTTTATTGAGGAGCCAATTGAGCCCATTGTTCCTAGACAGAGTACAAGGGCCAAAAGAGCTAAAAGTTTTGGTCCCGATTTTGTTACATTTTTACTTGAAGATGATCCAAAAACTTTTAGTGATGCAATTGATTATGCTATTCATTATAGTGGTTAAAGGGTACAATTGATTATGCTATTCATTATAGTGGTTACCCTGCAGTGCTTGAAGGATGTTGTGATGCAAATTGGATAACTGATTGTCATGATATTAAAGCTACTAGTGGTTATGTATCTAGTTTGGGTGGAGGTGCAGTTTCTTGGAAGTCTATAAAGCAGACTATTATCTCTCGTTCCACCATGGAAGCTGAAATAGTAGCTTTAGATACTGCTAGTGCTCAAGCTGAGTGGTTGAAAAGTTTATTAACTGATATTCCTACATTAACTCAGCCTATACCTCCTATTTCTCTTCACTGTGATAGCCAAGCTGCTATAGCAAAAGTGAATAGTAAGAAGTTTAATGAGAAAAGGAGACATTTGACAGTGAGACATAAGTCTTTAAGACACTTGATATCTCACGGTGTGATTTGTTTGGATTTTGTCAGGTCTGAAAAGAATGTTGCGGATCCGCTTACAAAGGGTTTGGCGCGCCAACAAGTACTTGAATTGTCGAGGGGAATGGGACTGAAGCCCATAAATTAGTCACCACAGTGGAAACCCGTCTTCAGAGGTATGACGATCCCATGAATGAAGTTCAACGGGTAATAACGAAACTGATGAGTGAACTAAAAGGAGCACTACAATAATTTGGCGGAGAATTTCCGGGTCCCATTCCTATGGCGAAGTGCTCTTGACGGATGTGATGGTTTAAGGGTGAGTTATAACTCTTAATGAATCCAAAGGCATATTTGTTTGCGGGGTAGTGGTCACATACTGCTCTTGGAGGATTCACCTAGTGATGTGTGATGGTGGGGTCGCCACTGTGGGAATTGGGCTATTCCCTAATAACACACACGAGACAAGATATCGTGTGCATGACCGTAACGCGCCCCACCGATAAAACCTGACAAATTGTCCATATTGTGTGTGTGGTGGTAACCTTTTGGGAATTGAAAGTGCTCTCTTTTTAAAAAGGGAAATGAAAATAATGTAAATTGATGTAACAAGTAATAATATAGCCCACATTTGAGAGTTTAAGAAATCCATGTAGTACTATTATATGGTTGGTGGAACAAAGGAATATATGGTTTTTGGGGCTTGGTTTATTTCACTACTGTAGTCTCCCCATATATATAGGGAGTTACTAAATGCCGCCCCTTTATTACTAGGTACCGCCCCCCAAAATTCCAATTTTGCCCTTTTTTAATTTTTCACTCATCCTCTCCCTTGCTCCCTCTCTAACTCTCACACCACTTCTCTCCCACTCTACCACCCACTCTCATACCCAACCTTCATCAACATTCACTCAAGCAACCCGCGGATGTCTGCCGGCGACCAGGAAGTGCCGTCGACGGTGGCGGAGGTAAAAATTTTTTTTTTACGCATTTTTTTTGCACAGTCGTCTGCGATTTACGACTCACCCTTGGGTGAGTCGTCTGCTACAGGCGACCAACCCAAAGGGGAGTCGTCTGTCGATCTCGACTCCCCAAGGGTGAGTCGTCTGCTACAGGCGACTCACCCTTGGGTGGTCGTCTGCTACAGGCGACTCACCCTTGGGTGGTCGCCTGTAGCGGACGACTAGTACTTGGTTTCGTCGCCTGCAGCAGACGACTCACCCTTGGGGAGTCGCCTGTAGCAGACGACGACAGACACAAAAAAAAAAATTATTATTATTATTATTATTATTATTATTATTATTATTATTATTATTATTATTATTATTATTATTATTATTATTATTATTATTTATTGTTATTTATTGTTATTGTTATTATTATTATTTATTGTTATTATTATTATTATTATTTATTGTTTGAATTTAAGATTAAGCTAACATTGTTTTTGTTGTTTTCGTTAGGTTCCTTTGGAGCGGTTCGGTGGTGATGGTGTTGATTACAGTACGCATTTCGTCACTGAAGAGTTATTTGATAGTGATACAGATGCAATTAATTGGGCAAAACAAATTGCCCTTACTATCGGGTTTGAGTTGATAATTTCGTCACACAAGAAGAGTGGAAGCGTAAAATTGTTAAAATGCAATCGAGGTGAACGCTACAGAGGGGAATTAAGAGACTTAGATACTGCTGCTCGGAAGAAATCGAAAACAAAGGCTTGTAAATGTACGTTCCAGTTAAGAGCTCGGCAAGTGTATGGGTCCAGTAGTTGGATGATTGTCCCATTGCCTGGGACTAGGGGTACGCACAACCATGACTTTGCTGTGTATCCTGAGGGATATCGTCAGATGAGTGGTCTTAGTCCTGGGTCAAAGAAACTCGTTCGTGACATGACTTCGGCACAAACAAAGCCATGTGCTATCTTGGCCGCTATTCAGGAAAAATTTCCCGAGGACAATGCAACTAGACGGCATGTGTACAACCACAGAGATCGTATAAGGAAACTTGATTTTGAAGAGAGAGATGTCATTGGTCAGTTTCATCATTTAGCTGTGGAGAATAAGTACGTACATTGGACAAGAGCCGACCCAGCTACTAATGAGGTAACTCACGTGTTCATGGCACACCCTACATCAATTCAGTTACTTCGGTCTTTTCCTTGGTTGATTGGCTTAGATTCCACGTACAAAACAAACAAGTATAAGATGCCGTTTCTTGAGATAGTGGGGATGACTCCAAGCAATAAGAACTTCCTCATAGCTTATGCCATTATGAAGGATGAGACTCAGGCAAGCTATGCGTGGGTCTTAGATAAGTTGAGGATGCTTATTGGAAATGATGTACACCCAACAGCAATTGTGACCGATCGTGAGCTAGGGTTGATGAGACCTATTAGAGAGATATTTCCCGAGAGTGCCCATTTGCTCTGTACATGGCACATTAACAAAGTCGTTGAAGACAAAGTGTACAGACTTTGTGGAAAAGATAAGCTTGTCGCGCAGAGGTTCAAGAACGGGAGGTGGAAAAATATCATGGAAGCTTCCACAGAAGTTGCCTACGATAGAGCAGTGCGTATGATGAAGGATAGTTGGAGGAGTTACCCTCACGTGATATCCTATGTAGAGGAGACCTGGCTGAGATACAAAGAGATGTTTGTGGCTGCGTGGACGAATAAGGTGCTACACCTTGGCAACACTACGACTTGCAGGGTGGAGAGTGTACATGCCGCGCTAAAACAGTGGTTGAACTCCTCAACTGGAGCTTTGGATAATGTTTGGAACAAGGTCAACAAGTCAATCGAGTCACAAATAACTGAGATCAAGTACACACTTGAAGAGGGCAGAAGACGAAGAAGTGTGATGTACTCGGGTTTCCCATTCAACTATCTGACCGGGTATGTTTCCCATTACTGCTTACAAATATTATGGGCTGAGCTGAACAGGATGAGAGAATTGAGTCACCAAGTATTTGATCGTTGCGGTTGTGTATTGAGATCCACTCATCAGATCCCGTGTGCGTGTGAGTTGAAAACGGCCACGGATACGGGCACGCCAATTAGCTTGAATAGTGTCCACGAATTTTGGCGAACACTCGTTATTAGTGATGCAGTGGAGATAGCTACGCTTGACATGACTGAGCATCCATCTGAGGACCATCGATACTTTCAGTCTCTGGTCGACGAGGTTAACGCAAGCGACCGGGCAGTTGTGCGCAACATATCTGTCCTTATGAATGAGCAGCTTCATCCTGAGGAAGCGAGTTACGTCGAGCCGGAAGCGAACACGACAGTCAGAGGTCGACCGAGAGGGAGTTCTTCTACCAGACGTGATCCTAGTTCATGGGAGTACTCCCAGAGGGGTCGTGGTCGCCCTAGGTCATCCAGTTCGAGCCGCGGGCATGGTCGTAGCTCATCCTCATCGAGTAACTTCGTAAACAGTACTGGTATGAAAACCCATAATTTATTAACATGTACATAATGTTGTTACTTTTTGATAAGTACTATTATTGACTTTCTATTATATTGTCTTGCAGCTGGACACGCAATAGATATCACTGAATTCTATCATGTTAACAAAATTCCGGGAATCATCGTACCTTTCATTGAAGGATATCTCGATGTGCTTGGGGATGGTAATTGCGGTTTCCGTGTCATTGCGGACTACATTTTCGGAGACCAAGAGCAATGGCGAGTGGCGAGAGTTTGCATTGCAAACGAACTCTTAGCTAACCGAGCATTGTACGAAACCCTATACATTGAAGGGGTCGACGCTGGTTACCACCGTATTATGTGGGACGGAGGTGCGTGTAACTATGATCACTGGATGACAGTAATTGAGGATTTGTTCCCGATTGCCAACCTCTTCAATGCAGCGATTATGTTATTCGGATACGGCAGCGGAAGGGGGTTATATTCTTGTTACACAGTGCTACCGTTCCAAGCACCTTCGACTGCTACACGTCCAAGTAGGGAAATTGTCATGTGTCATTTAGGTGATTCGTATTCCCATTATATCCGTCTGGATTTAGCCTCAGATTTCCCTGTTCCTCCGATATGCGAAGCATGGTTTACCCACCGTTCTGATAGTGTCGCTGGTTGGGAGCAAATGTATGTTACGCGAAGAGCACATTGGGATCGTTTAGCGAGGTCGACGTAATTGAATGTTTTGCGTGATTGTTATACTTATATCATTGTCACATTTTTGTGTGATTGTTATATTTTGCATGTGGAGAGTGGTCGTGATTATTGGAGGTAAATAAAACAACAAATTACAATAAAACAAAAAATGTAAATAACAAACAACAAATTACAATAAAACAAAAAATGTAAATAACAAACAACAAATTACAATAACACAAAAAATGTAAATAACAAACAACAAATTACAATAACACAAATAAATAACAATAACAATGAAACTCTTATATAAATATATAACAAATTCATCTAGGGTCAATACATCATTTGGCAGCCCGCCAATCTCTCATAAACTCGTCCATAAATGATCGAGGACCTTCCGCTTGCTCCGGAGGAAGCGAAGTAATGTAAGACTCAAATCCGACGGCTATACGATTCACCCACTGCAAAAAAAGTAACAATGAGTCTGAGTTCAGAGATATGTAATACGTAAAAATATATATATTTTAGTTAATCACTTACATAATCGCTGTTGGATCGTGGAGGAATCACAGGTGCTGCAGCGTCAGGTATCAGCCGAGGGTGGGAGTGATGGTAGTACCATGCGAGGTAGTCATCCGTACATGCTGTGGGATCTGACGTGGATGCCTGAAACCCATGGAGACTAAGAATGTAAAATCCCGGGAACATACGCCAAGCATCAGATGAGATCCGTTCGGGGAAGACAACCTTGTACGAACGACTGCTCCATGACCTGATCGCTTTGACTGGCCTAAAGATCGGGGTCGGGATACTCTGTACGTACCCGATTTGTCGTAAACAACGACCAGGCATGTACGGTTCGATAATATCCCGATACTGTAGCCACCCCATGAATACAGTCCTCGGTACAGATACTGCCGGGTTAGAACCGTACGGCAGCCACACCACCTACATAGAAATGTTGAAAGTTACAGTGAAGTAAAAAAACATAGCAAACGACGAAATAAATCATGAACACCGATAACTAAATGACGTACCTCTGTCGCTCGCAGATGATCCAAGCGTGTACGTAAGGAGTGCAGTCGAACCACGTCCTTGCCCTCAGCCAGGGCACCCCATACGGACGCACGGGGAGCCTCGTCGTCCCCGACAACCATCCGCTCCCGATGAGGTCGGAAGCAGGGAAAGTACTCGTATATCCATGCCTGGAGGAGAGTTAGGCATCCGCAGATGCCCTGAGAATCCCCGCGACTAGCTATACCGAGCTGACGATATAGGAAGGCGAGGGCAGCAGATCCCCAAGAGAAGTCATGCACCATATCGACACCGTTGTCCATCACCTCCATCACGCAGGAGGGTCTAATACGGTTACCACTCTTGTCGACAAACAAGGTGGATCCAATAAGTAACCACATCCAAGCTATCGCCTGGTTGTCCTCCACTTGCTCACGGCAAAGCTCAAAAACCGACTCCGTGAGGACCGCACCGCCCTGCCAGTGGCTACACATCAGTTCCTCTCGGCTTACCCCGAGAACCTCCATCGCCGCCATCTGCAGCTGCCCATCCCGTCCCTCATTGAAAACGAGCTGTCCGTCTACAGGAATCCGAAGAATATGCCATACATCGTGCAACATGATCGTCATCTCTCCGAACGGCATGTGGAACGAGTTCGTATCCGGCTGCCACCTTTCCACGAATGCAGATATCAGGGGGAAGTCAATATGTCTGAACATAATGTCTGCCAGGTGTGATAACCCAGTCCCCTCGATCCGGGCCCTCATCTCGGCCGACATCTCCGCTCGCCATTGACTCAGCCGATGACAGACATTCCATCGGTTCTGACACTTCAAGAGACCCCTCGTCTCTCCATTCCACACACGAGACGCTACGTGGCCCAGGAAGCTCGGTATGACGCTATCATCCGCCGGCCCACCCTCCACAGGCTCTGTAACAAGCCACGTAGTGTCGTCCTCCGCTCTAGATCGTTTGCCAGTACTGGACGACCCAGTACTAACAAACCTACCGCCTCTGCCCTTCACCACGCGCCAATCTGAGGATAATTCGACGCCAATCTCATCATCGTCTTGGTCACCCGAGTAGAACTCGCTAGTTGCGTAATCGTCTTGCTCAGCAGTCATCTCCCTCATCCGAACTGCCTCTCTCTGTCTCCGTACAGAGGCATCAATCCCGCGCGTCCTCGTGTGACGCGGTCCTGAACCAGCTAGTTCACTAAATAACCGAGGCAGCGATTTACCGGCTCCTCCCATCTATCATTTCACATTTTTAATTAATTAAACAATAATCAATAATAATAATAATAATAATAATAATAATAATAATAATAATAACGATAAATAATAATAATAACAATAACAATAAATATTAATAATAATAATAATAATAACAATAAACAATAAATAATAATAATAACAATAAATAATAATAATAATAATAACAATAAATAATAATAATAATAATAATAATAATAATAATAATAATAATAATAATAATAAATAATGATAATAATAAAAATAATAATAATAATAATAATAATAATAATAATAACGATAAATAATAATAATAACAATAACAATAAATATTAATAATAATAATAATAATAATAATAATAATAACAATAAACAATAAATAATAATAATAACAATAAATAATAATAATAATAATAATAACAATAAATAATAATAATAATAATAATAATAATAACAATAAATAATGATAATAATAATAATAATAATAATAATAATAATAATAATAATAATAATAATAATAATAATAATAAATAATTTGTGTCGGTCGTCCGGCCTCAGGCGACTCACCCAAGGGTGAGTCGTCCGCCGATCGCGACTCACCCTTGGGTGAGTCGCCTGAGACCGGCGACTCGCCCAAGGGTGAGTCGTCGGCCGATCTCGACTAACCCAAGGGTGAGTCGTCTGCGTCCGGCGACCACCCTTGGGCGAGTCGCCGGTCTCAGGCGACTCACCCAAGGGTGAGTCGCGACCGGCAGACGCTCGACGCAAAAAAAAAAAAAAAAATTCAATTCAAACAAAAAAAAAATAAAATTTCGAAAAGTTACCCCCCGGCGCCTTCGGTCGCCGCCTCCCTCGCCGTCGAAACCTCTGCCGCCGCTGCCGCTAGCACTTGACATGGTGGTGGTGGTGGTGGTGGTGGTGGTTGCCGGTGTGATGGTGTGGTGGTGAGGATGAGTGAGGAAGAGAGGATGAGTGAGAGTGGATGAGTGAGGAAGAGGGGTGGGTGAGGGTAAAATTGGAAAGTGGGGGAGCGGTACCTAGTAAAAAGGGGCGGTATTTAGCAATTCACTAATATATGTACACCCCTTTGGGTTGGTATTCGCGTAATGTTGTTCATTGGCTTGATAAATGCGAAATTTTGATTGTTAGTTATGCATCATGTGGTTGAGCTATTATGGACGTGGCAAATATGCATATGGGCAGATCATGTCAATATCATCATGATGGCAATTTGAGTTAACATGATTAATTCACAACTTAAATAATAATTTATATATATATATTTTTTTTGTTTTGGAAAATGGTTAACTTTGTGTTCCACATTCGGCATTCACCAAAAGGACCCATATATTCATCAACCGCATAAACATATGAGAGTTTCAAATCTTAAACTTGAGCCCTTCAAATTAGAAAGTGAAAGGATAACTATTAAGGCAAATAACTTTTGGTATAAACCATGTAATATATACTCCCAAATCTTCCGTTAAGTCAAAGTTTGTGTTTGTTGACTATTGTCACTTTGTGCCGTGTTAGAATAAAAAATAAAAGAAAAAGTAAAATTCAAAAACAAAGAAACAACCAGATGCCATGCTTCCGAGCCCAACGATAAAACGGGCCGCCCTAAACCTCAACAGTCAAACATGAGTAGTAAATGGACTAAAACGACATCGTAATGTTTGACATCAAAATCTGAGTTTGGTAAAAGGTTCCGATCACCGGAAAATGGCCGGCGTTAGTCAATGGACCCAATGGGAAAACGCCGGCGCCGGAGCCATCGCGGGGCTCGCCACGGTGGCCACCATGCACCCTCTCGACGTCGTCCGCACCCGCTTCCAAGGTCACTATCCCTTTACTATTCGTATTCCGAGAAATCATATTAATTTTGTGATTCCTTGTTTTATAAAGTTTAGTGTATTTTGATTTTGATTTGGAATGAATCAGTAAATGATGGAAGAATATCGATTTTGCCGACTTATAAAAACACTCCTCATGCTCTCTTAACCATCGCTCGTTCTGAGGTAACATAGCTTTTGCTTTCCTTAATTTTTTTTCTAATTGTTCCGTTAATTACTTGTGTGTTGCTATTAACAAACATCTTTTTCAGCAACTTTGATTTGTACTTTACTAATTTACAATTACTTTACTAGTTATAGTGAATTCGAAACTGGCATATTATTACTATGGAATACATATAATAGTTCTTCTGAGTTTTAACATGGCAGTATTACATTTCATTTTGTTCAAGAGTTCAATTGATTCGGGTGCGTAGTTGCTTGCTTGAACTCTACTTGTTGTTTCAGGGTCTGAGGGGACTTTATGCAGGTTTTTGTCCAGCTGTTCTTGGATCATCCCTTTCCTGGGGACTCTTTTTCTTCTTGTAAGTCCAATGCTGTGTTTTAATTTTAACATTGGTGATTTTGAGATGCTTAGAATATTTCGAGAACAAAATTCATTACGGGGCCGTTTGGATTGAGGTAATGATTAAGAGGGTAATGAAGCAAATTAAAGTGTAAAATAGTAAGGTGAAGTATGAGGGTAATGATTAAGGGGGTAATGGAGAAAATGAAGGAAAATGGGGGAAAAACATAACCTAGGGGTAGAGCTGGCAATAGGTCATGTCAGGTTCGTGTTCGTGTCAAAGATAATCGTGTCAGAATCTCCCGACACTAACCTAACCCATTTATTAATCGTGTCGGAAACCTTCAATACTAACCCAACCCGCTTAATAATCGTATTATTCGTGTTGACCCGCTTAACTTTTTTAATATAATTTCTTTTGAGAAAATTAAAATATATAACATAAAACTAACAAAAAATAGTAATTCAATTTTAAAACATCACTTTTAAGCTTCCATTGGTGTATTACTCAATTGAACTAATGAATATCATGGATTTAAATATTACTTTTTGTTATTTACATTAGTTAAGTGACTTTTCTCTTGACATGTTTGAATAATCGTGTCAGAGCGTGTCAACTTCGTGTTAAAAATCTCAACACTAACCCAACCCATTTAACTAAACGGGTTACTCGTGTCGACCCGCTTAAGTTAATCGTGTCAAAAATCTCAACACTAACCCGTTTATTTCGTGTCCGGTTCGTGTCGTGTTATCGTGTCGTGTCAGCTTTTGCCGGCTCTACCTAGGGGCGGTGGGTTTCTATTATCTCCCAAATGGGGGTAATCATTACCCTGCTTTTCACAAAATCTAACCCCAACTACCTCACATACCTCCCATTTTAGCCTAAAAATTCATTCCATTACCCCTTAATCATTAACCCAATCCAAACATCCCCTACACCTATTTGTGTCACAGACAAATGTTAGTAACATATTAAAGATCTTTGTCTTTCTGCTTGATTTTTCATGTTATTTGGGAAATTATGTCGTTCAATTTGCTGATAATAAGAGTGATTTTCTGTCATCTGCAGCTATAGCAGAGCTAAGCAAAGGTATTCTAACAACAAAGATGAGAAGCTGAGCCCCGGGCTCCATTTGGCAGCAGCTGCAGAGGCTGGAGGACTGGTGAGTGCACGAGTATATCGATCATCTGATCACCATGCTGTGGCATTTGATTCCAACGCGAACTAGTTTTATTCAATGAATATGTCCAATGATTGTATCAGATGAACATGTCCCATCTCCTTTTCTTTGGGACCATAAATGAAGGATCCTTTTGTGGCCTCTTTAAACATTCTGGATGATGACAGTTTTTTTGGTTTTCATTGGCACTTATCTCTTGTGCTTGTTAGAACATTTGACTAATACATGTGAGTGATCTTTCAGGTTTCCTTCTGCACAAATCCACTTTGGCTCATTAAAACAAGATTACAGCTTCAGACTCCTCTTCACCAAACTCGATGATATTCTGGCGTTTATGGTTGGCTTTATTTCTGTAATCAATGCACGTTGAATGATTTTGAAATATCTTTTGATTGTTGATCTGCAAAATCTGTGTACAGATGTAATGATCAAAAGAGTAGCATACAGATCAGCTTTATCGAGGCTTTAGAGTTCATTTTAATTCTTAGGATTTATTTAGCAATATCCGCTTCCCATAAGGAAACGATATGCGGGGTCAGAAGAATTCTCAATAGCTGCAATTGACCTGGATTAAAATATTCGCAATTTGAATATATGGATTGTGGAGGACATCCATAATAACATATGTATTAACTTACATGTTATGAATAAGCAGCTTACAGACTTGGTACCCCAGGCCAGGATCTTTCATTGGTAGATCTTTTTCTTTTTTAACTTTTGACTTGGGGCGGGGTTGAGGTGGGGCTTCAGGCTGCACTCCTTCATATTTGATGTCTGCATGTATCTATAATTTTGTTGAAGTTGTTTTCTGCACAGTGATTGTTATTTTTCTTGTCACTTCAGATGCTTTGAGAACCATACTGAAGGAGGAAGGATGGACTGCCCTTTACAGAGGAATTTGGCCAAGTCTCTTCCTGGTTAGGTTTCATTGGGACTGTTTACTTCTAAGCTGATCCATCCCCATCAAGTTAAAATCTGTTCAGACCTTTGTTAAGCTAGTCATGAATAACTGGATTGCCTTTTGTTTCTTTTCTTTTCTTTTCCTTCTTCCTTTCCTTTTTGCGTTCTGTGGGATTTTTACATTGCTTCACAAGTTCACAATAAAGGATGTTAGTGTGGGCTTCATGTTCTTATGGCTAAACAAATTGATAGAAATGCATGATGTCCATGATGCTGATTTGCTTTGTGTGCAGATTGTTGCGTTGTATGAACTTTACTTTGCTTCACAATTGAGGATACTAGTGTGAGTGTGATGTTCTTATGGCTTGTAGTTTTGATAGAAATGCATTTTGGCCAGCACACTGATCTTCTATGCTCTCAATGTGAATTGCAGCATGCTTGTTAATTTATTGAAGAATGGGAAATAAGGCAAGTTGAAGTTTGCAGTTCCGTGTTATATGTTTGCTTGTTCACATACAACTAGTTGTTCTTTGTTCTAGACTTTCCAGTCCGCAAACTTAAACTTTTAACGCTATACAATTTGCTTAGTTTATTGCTTTCTCTTATATAACATATTCAACACGTGTTACACTTGTGATGATAAAATGTGCTGTTCAGTTCAATGTGCATGTGAATGATTGAGCTCTAATCCATCTTTTGGTTCTGTTCTGCTGGATGAAGTTCTTTTATCTATTCTTTGTTTTGATTTTAACTCTTCTATGAAGCAAGCTGGGTTGTCTTTCTGGGTGAACGATGGATTATAAGGCATAGTAATTGCATATGAAAAGTAACAATTGAGGAGAGATTCTGTCTTCTTTCTTTCTCCATATATAAACCAAACCAACAAGATAGTGTCTTCACAAGCATTCTGCCTTAGGCAGTTACAAGAATTCAGATCTCTGCAGTATTCCCTTGAGTAGAGAGGTTTCTCAGACCTTAGATTGAGAAAGCATTGCCAACCTTCTAATGTGTCCGGAGTTGCATTCTACTGTCTCCAAGTTGCATTGTATTACAAGTTCCGTAGTAGCCGATTTGTCAACTGATGTACATTACCTTTCAATATATCATCGTAACCTAAAAATGTGCAGGTTGTAGACCTATTTGCTAGTTAGCCGGTAAAAGGTTTATGCCCCAATTTTTGTTTGGATTCCACATTTTAGCTCCCTAGCATGATACAGTTACTCAATTTTCTCATTTTAGTGGTGAGCTTATATTCGTTCAACCATTTCAGCAGGTATCTCATGGTGCCATACAGTTCACGGTGTATGAGGAACTGCGTAAGCTGCTTGTTGATTTCAAGTCTGAACAGGCTAACGGAAAAGGTGCCGACGAAGTGTTGGTAGGTTTTTCATTCTATTTTTACACCGCTGATAGGTTTTTCATTCTATTTTTACACCGTTGCTGAACTAATTCAGTAACCCTGCAAATCAAGCTTCAGCCATCGTCAGAAGTTCAACCATAAATGCTCTGAACATCTCTGTAAAAAAAGAGGAGAGGGGTGGATGACTTATATTTTGTTTTCTTTTGTGCTTAGACATGGTTTTTATTTTATTTTATTTTATATTTATTTGAATGCTGTATGAGATCCTTGAGTGGCTCATTCCCATGGTGAATATAGCTGAAATTCATTTATTTTTCTCTACGAAACAGAATTCACTAGATTATACATTTCTTGGGGCTTCTTCTAAAGTTGCTGCTATTCTTTCCACATATCCATTTCAGGTAAATGTTTCTCCCAATGGTGCTTTGTATCTGATTTCAAGATCATCAACTGTACTGATTTCTACTGTATTTGGTGGATGGCTGATTTTCTGTGTTGTGCAGGTTATACGAGCAAGATTGCAGGTATGGGAGAGGAAGAAATTATCGCTTCTTATGGCATCAATCATCATTGCTGTAGTTAACCTTCTGGACAATTCATAGTTTGTTCTTTCATCCGTCTTTGTAATAAAATGGAATGTCCTAATTTTTCCCGTGCAGCAACGGCCCAATACTGATGGAGTTCCCAGATATGCAGATAGCTTCCACGTGGTAAAAGAAACTGCACGGTAAGAATGAATCTGTTCAGGTACTATGATTTTGAGCTTGCTCCATAATGCAACTGGAAAGGAAAGTCCATCTGTATAATTTTAAAATGAGGTGCTGCGTAGCTTGGTGCTCCTTCCCCCACCGTGATTGGAGAAAACGAAAATTTTCTTAGTCAGTTTGCGTGACTGAACAAATTTACCCAAGGCACATGTAGTAGTCACCTTGCCCCTGCTCCCAAAAAGCCAAGATGATATCTGTATTTTCATGCTGGTTCACTATTTTTGCAAACGGCTGATCTTTCTTATTTCCTGTTGTGGGCACTCTTTTTACCCATAATAGGAACTCAAATTTCGCTGTTACTTTCCAACTTGTCTAAGCTATTTAAATGTCATGGTCCCTGCAGATTTGAAGGTCTTCGTGGCTTCTACAAAGGTATCACAGCTAACCTATTGAAAAATGTACCAGCTTCTGCAGTAACTTTTGTTGTATATGAAAATGTTCTAAAGGTGTTCAAATTGACTAGAAGGAAAGATTGATTTTATCTTCCGTTCACTTATCATTTTTATTATATCTTCCGCTACACCCTTACATTTTCTTTGCTTCCTGCTTCCTGCTTTTGGCTTCCCCTCATCCCCCTCCCACGTCCCAACCACCTCCTTTCTTGTATTGCTCTACATGTTGACAGTTCATCTGGTATGGGAAAATGAACGGGAAAGAGTTATGGTATTTCTCATAGCAACACAGCGAACTAGTAAACAAATGCTCCACTGATATAGAAGAGTTGTGTTTCGTGTGATTTTGTGCAAGGTTACGTCGCTGTTCTTGCTGTGTTTTTTGCTTTTAGCTGATGCATATTGTTTTTAGAGTTTGTCTCCAATATGTATATGCATGCCCATTTTCAGTTGAGGTGAAATAGTCACTAGTGGCAATTTTCCAGCTTAGGATTATGTAGTCTAAATCGAAGTGGCAAAAAGTCAAAATAAAATCAAGGGTCCAATAGTCTCTCTGTAATATCTAGGGTTAATTGGACTTGCACATCTATCACATCTAATTATTCTGCCTAGGCGGGAGCCTCATGAAAGGCCTTGGCCATGTCTAATTATTCCTTCTTCGAGTCTGTATACAAGGGTTCCCTCAGCTTAGAATTAATGATAATTGATAATAACACTTGTTACTTAATAGAGAATTTGTTCCCTCAGCCTGTATACAAGGGTTCTCTTCAAATGCTTGATTTTCTTAGGAGCCAAGGCCTGTATACAAGGCCAACAAGGGTTCTCTTCAAGGGTTTTGGTAGTTTATAAACAGGAGCGAAGGCCTGTATACTGGGAAAGCTTAAATACACCTGGAGAGCCAATCTTAAGATAGATAATATTTCTTAAAACGACACTAATATTTTAAAAATCTGAACCAAACCCGAAATCTTCTATTTCACTTCTTTATGCATTTAACACATCAGATTTAATACTTACATTTTTATTATTAACTAAATGCATGAAAGTAGAGAGTGATACGCATGTTAAAGACAAATGATCCTAATGGGGTGAAACCTAGCATTAACCTTGGGAGTAATAAGGTTAGGTTTGTAATGGACTTTGGTTTATTCTGTTCAATCCCAAGCCTACTCTCTTCCCTCCCCTTCCCTCTATTCTTCCAAGCCATGGCTGGGCAGGTCGGGCCTTTGTAGTTGGGGTTCTAGGAGGGTGGCCTGAACACCTATTTGGCTTTGTATCGTGCCATGTTGTACCACTTCAACCACAAGGGTGGCCCGGACACGCCCCTGCCCCACGGCTCATAGTGTCGTGCTTAGTGTCGCTCATGTGTCACCCTTGTGCTCAAAGATTATTTTCCATGTATGTTTACAGTTTGTTACTCTTTTTGTGTGGGATGTGTCATACCATGTCATGCCTAGACATCGAGTTTTTCCAAATATCAGACCCACATACGACCACTACTTTGTCCCACGTGCCATATATTTGCTGAGCTCGTGTCCGGATTGTGCTGTGTCAGAATTGGGTTGGGTCGTTGTGTTGTTTAGCGTGTCCACCCCGCCCATGGCCATGTCTAATTATTCAATCTTCGAGTCTTGTAGTTGGTACTAGGTATTACCAGGGGAAGGATCCTCTGTTGTTGTAAAAAGAACAGTAGAGTACTGTCCTTTAAACCTTCACCTTTGGATTGGAGGGGGTGGATTTTGGACCCTTAGATGGAGGGGGTGAGTTTTTTTAATTTAAACAAATTGAGGAGAGAGATAGAGAGAAGAAAGGACAGCAGAAAAATAAAACAGTAGAGGATCCAAACACGTATTACCAATGTCGATTCTGCCGATAGTAAGCCCAGTGTCTACTTTCTTCTCATCTATATAATTAAATTAAAACACAATGATTAAATCAGAACTCGCCGCATGACGTGTCATGTGACTCATGGCTAGTTAAAAAAAAAAAAAAGAAGAAGAGAGAAAGTAGCAACAATCAGACGTTACAAAAACATAATGGAGTTTAATGACTCATTCATCCCCTTCCCTTCATTCTCACAAGTTGTCAGACGTTATAGATCCAAGAAATTGAGTAGTAGCTAACTTTTCTCTCATATTGATGAGCCAAAAAAAATAAAAAAACTTAATTCCTCTCTCATGAATAGATGATGGAACCACACACGATTAATTCATCTCCTACCTTCCCACATGTTCAACGTTTTGTTGGGATTTTTGACCCACACAACAAATCCCTCATATTAGGATCCAAACACTCCAATACCAATTATGAAATTAACAATAAAATGATAGAATACAACACACAATAATCAACACCATATATAACGTGGACAATAAGGTAAAAACCACGGGCCAAACCGACAACTAATCCACTAACAAATCAATATTGACTACAATGTCAAGCCAACAATTAACCCATATACAACCAGGTAAACAACACAACTCCTAGTACAAGCGGCCCAGTACAATGTCAATACCACCCGATTGACACTACTTCTAAGGATTGACACAAATACCTGTTGTAGGAACCCGTTGATTTTATGCCCGAATCAACAAATGACACCATAACCATTGATTTTATGCCCGAACCAACAAACGCCTCTTTTACGAACTCCATGCCGTAGTCGTTCATCTAATTAGATCTCCACCTAATTAGGATTTCCATAGGGACTCATGGCCTCGCTGCGGTCGTAGCTACCTCGCCGTCGTCGAGCTACATCTCCGCCAAGTGCACATCATCTTGCGGCACCCACTTCACCTTAAATAAGGTTGCTTTCTTCAATCCCTAGTTAATGTTCTTGTGGGCCAATAACTAAATAAACTCAAAGCCCATCATTAACAATTAACTTACGCACAATACAAAACCACCGAACTCGGTTTGTATTTTTTACTTTCCTTGTTTTTTTCCTTTGGTGTTTCTACTTTTCACAAGTTGGGATCCAAACCCAATAATTCTCCCTCATCACAACTTGTGGAGAACAAATCCAGATCCGCTTCTTGTTTCAGTATCCATCAACAAAAACTCACCATCTCCGGACCTCACGATATTAAGAGTGTGTCTTCCATCTTTAATAACTATGAATCTTCCCAAGATCATTAACCATAAACTTTGATATCACTTGTTGGGATTTTTGACCCACACAACAAATCCCTCCGATTAGGACCAAACACTCCAATACCAATTGCGGAATTAACAATAAAATATAGAAAACAACACACAATAATCAACACCAGATATAACATGGAAAACCTCAATAGGGTAAAAAACCACGGGCCAAACCGACAACTAATCCACTAACAAATCAATAGTGATTACAATGTCAAGCCAACAATTAACCCATCTACAACCAGGTAAACAACACAACTGCTAGTACAAGCGGCCCAATAGAATATCAATACCACCCGATTGACACTACTACCAAAATATTAGGATTGACACAAATGCATGTTGTAGGAACCCGTTGATTTTATGCCCGAACCAACAAACGCCATCATAACCATTGATTTTATGCCCGAACTAACAAACGCCTCTTCTACGAACTACATGCCGTAATCGTTCACCTAATTAAATCCCCCCAAATTAGGATTTCCATGGGGGGCTCATGGCCTCGCTGCCGTCGTAGCTACCTCGCCGTCGTCGAGCTACATCTTCGCCAAGTGCACATCATCTTGCGGCACCCACCTCACCTTAAATAAGGTATTGCTTTCTTCAATCCCTAGTTAATGTTCTTGTGGGCCGATAATTAAATAAACTCAAAGCCCATCATTAACAATTAACTTACGCACAATACAAAACCACCGAACTCGGTTTATATATATATATTACAAGAACTGTCATCTAATAATACATCACATAATAGAGGAGGAGGATTTTCTTCCCAATACATATCACTATGAAATAGTCTTGCAGCTCTAACTAGACGATTCGCAACTTTATTAATTGCCTTTTGACATGTACCACATCTACAAAAATCATGTCCTAAAGAATGATTTTACAGTCGTTCAAAATTCCGGAAAATTCAGAGTTTGTTGCTTTTGTAGCTTGGTATGTATTTTTTACTTTCCTTCTTTTTTTCCTTTGGTGTTTCTACTTTTTACAAGTTGGGATCCAAACCCAACACGTTTATATCTGGATCTCATCGCTGTCGTTCGCCATCTTTCCGTCATCGTGTACAACCAATCCCCATTTTGATAAGGTTTTTCGTATTTTTCTTTGCGATTGCTAATAGGCATTTGATATCTACACCTCCTCTCTTTGCAAGATAACCCCTCCAACTTCATTAAGCTTAGTACCATATTTTGGTTCACGTTTTTTTTCTCTGAACCGTTACACCAACTTGAATGTTTTAAACTATTTAATCTAATTTTTAATCAACAAGTTATGCTGAAAAATAGAAAAAAAAAATATCAAAAAAATATTAGAAATCGCATTAAAAAATTGGGAGAAGTTTGAGATCTCACTATAATACTAGAGAGGGTTTCGGGATAGGATTGGTGGCACGGGGTGGTGGTCAGTCATGCTCGATATCCATGACTTCCAAAATGGTAGGGGTTTCATGTCGCTTCACTTGCCTTCCTTCGCCCAGAGGCCATAAGCCCTCTCTCAAACAATTACCCATTAAGGTGGTGTTTACTAGCTTGCAATCAAATGCTTGCAATGCAATCATTTTATAGGGTAGATATGAGGTGGAAAATGAAGGAGGGGGAGGAAGGAGATGGGAAAAGTGAGGTTGATTACATCATTCAAAGTAATCAACATTATATGGGAAAAGTTGAGCAATTGTGATTACATTGAATGATGCAATCAACCCCACTTTTCCCATCCCTCTCCTCCCACTCCTTCACTTTTCACCCCACATTTACTCTACAAAATGATTGCATTGCATTACAATTGATTGCAAGCAAGTAAACGAGGCCTAAAGAGTCTTACAAGGTTTAGTGGTTTTAACAGGAGTAGACATGCCAAGTGGATAACTTTCATACCGAGGTTTTGAGAGTTTTGAGAATTATTTTCCAAAAATTCCACCTCAAACTTTTCAAGTATATTATTAAGTTGTGGAAAAACGTTTTTTTTCCACACATTGTAACTATTTAATTTAATTTTCAATTAAAAATATGCTTAAAAATAGAAATATATCAAAATAGAAAAAATTAGAAATCACTTCAAACAATTTGGAAATAGTTATGAGGCCTCACTATAATAATAGAGAGGGCTTGGGGATAAGTTTGTGGTGGGGAGCCATACTCTATACCCAAAAACCGTGGATTAGCCTCCGTTGTCCAGTAAGAAGCCCTTCCAAGCCTAACAAGGGACCCGATAACCTATCCGGGGGCCTCACATGTCCTCTAGGGTTCTTCTGTGCGATCTAGTGCGAAAATAATCACCTTCGTTCTAGGACCTCCCAGAAGCTCAAGAAACGTGGATTATAGCCTTCGTTTTCGGCTTCTCGGGGCTCGGGTGTCATTTTTGCCCAAACTTCTCCAGAGGGTCTATCATGACCTAAGGACCCTTGGTGCTCCAGGAGGGTCATCCGGATCCCCGAATTTCGATATCACCCGTGCCTTGGGTGTTTTGACTCTTACCCCAGTGTCCCGTAAAACGCCTTTCCAAGCCTATCAGGGACCAGATAAGCAACCCCGAGTGCCTCCCATGTCCCTTAGGGGTGTTCTGTGCGACGTGATGCGAAAATATCCACCTTCCTTTCGGAGCCTCCCGGAAGCCCAAAAAACGTGGATTATAGCTTTTGTTTTCGGCTTTCCAAGGCACGGGTGTCATTTTTTGCCAAACTTCTCCGGGGAGTCTATCATGACCCTAAAGGACCCTCGGTGTCCCGGGATGGTCTTCTGGATCCCCGAACTTCGACATCACCCATGCCTTTGGTGTTTTGACTCTTACACTAGTGTCTTGTAAAACGCCCTTCCAAGCCTATCAGGGACCAGATTAGCAATCCCGAGGGCCTCCCATGTCCCTGAGGGGTATTTCGTGCGACGTGGTGCGAAAATATTCACCTTCGTTTCGGGGCCTCCCGGAAGCCCAAAAAACGTGGATTATAGCCTTCGTTTTCGGCTTTACGGGGCACGGGTGTCATTTTTTCCCAAACTTCTTTGGGGATTCTATCATGACCCTAAAGGACCCTCGGTGTCCCAGGATGGTCTTCTGGATCCCCGAACTTTGATATCATCCATGCCTTTGGTGTTTTGACTCCTACACCAGTGTCCCGTAAAACGCCCTTCCAAGCCTATCAGGGACCAGATTAGCAATCCCGAGGGCCTCCCATGTCCCTGAGGGGTGTTCCGTGCGACCTGGTGCTAAAATATTCACCTTCGTTTCGAGGCCTCCCGAAAGCTCAAGAAACGTGGATTATAGGCTTCGTTTTCGGCTTCCCGGGGCTCGAGTGTCATTTTTGCCCTAACTTCTCCGGGGAGTCTATCATGACCCTAAAGGAGCCTCGGTGCTCCGGGAGGGTCATCCGTATCCCCGAACTTCGATATCACCCATGCCTTGGGTGTTTTGACTCTAACATCAATGTCCCGTAAAACGCCTTTCCAAGCCTATTAGGGACCAGATTAGCAACCCCGAGGGCCTCCCATGTCCCTGAGGGGTGTTCTGTGCGACGTGGTGCGAAAATATCCACCTTCGTTTCGAGGCCTTCCAGAAGCCCAAAAAACGTGGATTAGCCTTCGTTTTCGACTTCTCGGGGCACGGGTGTCATTTTTTCCTAAACTTCTCTGGGGAGTCTATCATGACCCTAAAGGACCCTCAGTCTCCCGGGATGGTCTTCTGGATCCCCGAACTTCGATATCATCCATGCCTTTGGTGTTTTGACTCTTACAACAGTGTCCCCTAAAACGCCCTTCCAAGACTATCAGGGACCAGATTAGCAATCCCGAGGGCCTCCCATGTCCCTGAGGGGTATTCCGTGCGACGTGGTGCGAAAATATTCACCTTCGTTTCGGGGCCTCCCGAAAGCCCAAAAAAAACGTGGATTATAGTCTTCGTTTTCGGCTTCCCGGGGCACGGGCGTCATTTTTTCCCAAACTTCTCCAGGGAGTCTATCATGACCCTAAAGGACCCTCCGTGTCCCGGGATGGTCTTCTGGATCCCCGAACTTCGATATCGCCCATGCCTTTAGTATTTTGACTCTTACACTAATGTCCCGTAAAACGCCCTTCCAAGCCTATCAGGGACTAGATTAGCAACCCCGAGGGCCTTCCATGTCCCTGAGAGGGGTGTTCCATGCGACGTGGTGCGAAAATATTCACCTTCGCTTAGGGGCCTCCCGGAAGCCCAAAAAACATGGATTATAGCCTTCGTTTTCGGCTTTCCGGGGCACGGGTATCATTTTTTCCCAAACTTATTCGAGGAGTATATCATGACCCTAAAGGACCCTCGGTGTCCCGGGATGGTCTTCTGGATCCCCGAACTTCGATATCACCCATGCCTTTGGTGTTTTGACTCTTACACCAGTGTCCCTAAAACGCCCTTCCAAGCCTATCAGGGACCAGATTAGCAATTGCGAGGGCCTCCCATGTCCCTAAGGGGTGTTTCGTGCGACGTGGTGCGAAAATATTCACCTTCGTTTCGGGGCCTCCCAGAAGCCAAAAAAACGTGGATATAGGCTTCGTTTACGGCTTTCCGGGGCCCGGGTGTCATTTTTGCCCAAACTTCTCCGGGGAGTCTATCATGACCCCAAAGGACCCTCGGTGTCCCTGGATGGTCTTCTGCATCCCTGAACTTCGATATCATCCATGCCTTTGGTGTTTTAACTCTTACACCAGTGTCCCGTAAAACACCCTTCCAAGCCTATCATGTACCAGATTAGCAACCCCGAGGGTTTCCGATGTCCCTGAGGGGTGTTCCGTGCGACGTGGTGCGAAAATATTCACCTTCGTTTCGGGGCCTCCCGGAAGCCCAAAAAAGGTGGATTATAGGCTTCGTTTTCGGCTTCCCGGGGCACAAGTGTCATTTTTTTCCAAACCTCTTCGGGGAGTCTATCATGATCCTAAAGGACCCTCGGTGTCCTAGGATGGTCTTCTGGATCCCCGAACTTCGATATCATCCATACCTTTGGTGTTTTAACTCTTACACCAATGTCCCGTAAACACCCTTCCAAGCCTATCAAGGACCAGAATTTAGCAACCCCGAGGGCCTCCCATGTCCCTGAGGGGTGTTCCGTGTGACGTGGTGTGAAAATATTCACCTTTGTTTTGGGGCCTCCCGGAAGGCCAACATTCGTGGATTATAGGCTTCGTTTTCAGCTTCCCGGGGCCCGGGTGTCATTTTTGCCCAAACTTCTCTGGGGGGTTTATCATGACCCTAGAGGACCCTCGATGTCGCGGGAGGGTCATCCGAATCCCCGAACTTCGGTATCACCCATGCCTTTGGTGTTCTAACTCTTAGACTAGTGTCCCTTAAAACGCTCTTCCAAGCCTATCAGGGACCGGATAAGCGACCCCGAGGACCTCTCATATCCCCTAAGATGTTCGGTACGATATGGTGCGAAAATATCCACCTTCTTTACGGGGCCTCCCGAAAGCTCAAAAAACGTGGATTATAGCCTTTATTTTCAGTTTTCCGGGACCCGGAGGTCATTTTTGCCCAATTCTCTGTGGTCTATAATGACCTTAGAGCACTCTCGGTGCCTCGAGACGGTTAGTTATCCGGATGCCCAAACTTCAGTATCACCCATGTTTTCGATGTTCTGACCCTTACATAGGAATTGAGGCTTACCATTAGCGAAGAATCGCTAATGGTAGCCCCAAAGTAAAAACTAAAAAGGGACGAGGGTTTTTTCGGAGGAGGGGGAGAGAGAGAGAAGAAAAAAAAAAGAGGAGAAAAGGAGGCTATTATAACATATGTTTAATCTCATAGAAGACCTATTCATAGCTTTTGTGATTGAACTACTAAGTAAAGGACATTTGGCCAAGATATTTTATTACTATTAGAATTAGAACTCTTATTAGTATGTATTAACCTTAAACGAGAGATATTTTGAAAAAGAGGGGGTATCAAAGATTTCAAGGATACATGCGTTCGCGGTACAAGTTGGGAAAAGCCAATGACGTGGTTCTTCCTTGCTATGCAAAACGTTTCCTTTTTCTTTTAACGATCAAGACATCAATGGGTCTTGTCAAGATGATTAGATGCAATGTATCAATTTGAAGTTCATCCAAAAGTGGAACATCGGTCATGCTCAACCTCTTGACAAGTCAAAAGTCGACCCGGGGGGGGGGGGGGGGGGGGTTCAATTGACCACAGCATTTCCCATTAAACCAATAATGCAACGTACTCTTAGTCTTCACATAGTCCAGTTCCAGTAACACTTAAAATCAAAATAGCCAAAAATCAGAGGCAGTAGCACTCAACTCGCCACCACTCAACTAAAGTGTAACTGAGGAGTCAGGTAGTCAATGGCTAAAACACAACCACCAACCAATGATGATCCAAATAGTTGTGGGATGACAAAGAATCCAACCCCCACAACAAAAAAAAAATTGTCATAAGTTAACCTACCTTTGTCTCTGTGCAGCCACACAACCGTGTAAGCTCCTATCTTAACAGCACAATCACACAACCGTGTAAGCTCCTCTCTTTTTAGTACACTAATCATACTACTATATGATTAACATAAACGGTATTGCCCCTATTATCTAAGGCTAGATGACAGTTGCATGGGTACAAGCTATGTGAACTTGTCTAAACACTTGATTCCCAAAGATAAGAGCATGTATAACAAACTATAAATTGGAGTCAAGTCATTGTAAGATCAAGTATCAATTTCTTAAATATAAGCAATCCTCTATACCTTTACTTTCTTCCTCTTCCATTTTCTTTTTCTTTTTTAACTTTTTTTTCCGTCTTTTCCTGTGACGGAGGTGTATCTGAAACTACATGCAATGCAAGTATTGCAGGATCCTCAAGACTACACACAGAAGACCCAGCTCCATTCACCCATCACACATTAAGAATTAGCACAAGTTTCTTTCTTTCTATACAAAAACAAAGCCTTTCCAATTTACCACCAAACAGAGAGCAATGCGAATTCTGGTTCTCATGAAACCTTTCTTTCATTTGCGGTTTACTTTTCCATTTTCATTTTATGGAAGAGTTAGGAGACTAAACTTTTTATCTGAACAAGTAATGACAGAGATTTGCTTAGATTGTTAGACCTTCATACTTTGTCATCATGGAACCACCACCTGGTCTCCTTTGGTGATCTCCCATTTCGACAGTTCTTGACATAGCGGTCATTATCTTCAGGCCTTTCCTGCATCCACAGTCAAAACTTAATGTTAGTTACTTTGTAGTTTGTACGTGTCTGAAATTTAAACAGCATAGAAAAAGAAATAGCTCATTCAAATGATCATTTAATAGCAGACATTATGAACAAGAAATTCTGTTTGTGATGCACTCTCAAATGTACTGTAATCTAATGACTCAGAGTGAGAGAATGCACAAAGATTTCACAGCTCCCCATCCAATACTAGGATGTCAAATTTTATGAACATAATAACACTAGTATTTGCCAAAAACTGTTTGCTTTAAGACAATCAAAAGGCGCACCTTCACAGTAGCGCTTGATAGCATTGAGAGAATGCTAATGCAGATAGAACTTACTGTCATGGCTGGAGACCATGAGTCATACAGAATATCTGCAAAAGTAATCACCAGAAACTTTAATATTTCCATATCTATATAACTTAGCGCAATCAGGTCACTAACTCTGCAAGTGTTTAAAAACAGATGCAAAATTAGCTTATTAGTAACATGAACAATGATGTAGCTTAGATTTCTAAAATGTTAATGCCATAGAAATTTGCTTCCTTATCTTCAAGCTAGATGCTCCAACACAATGTTCCAACCCCATTATTCATATGGAGTAATACAAACTCTTCCCACCAAGATATGAGGAATAACTATGTTACTATTCAACTCATTTGGCCGATAAATCAATTACAATGAAAGGCCAACAACTTTTATTCATTGGGACATATTGTGGCAGCGCCTCTTGATCCATGTACAGAGATGGAAAGAGGAGAAAAAGACAAAGCAAAGAGCCATAAGCCCAATGCCGCAGAAGGGCTTTATTAAGTCATAAAACAAATATGTTCATTACAGTCTTGAAAGAGAAACTATGTATAGGACTGAGTAGAAACTCTTTTCTTCGATTGATTGTTTGGGTCCATGTTGTTCGAGGAGGGGTGGGTTACTAACTCTGATCGGGGCTAATACAACTTAGGATTCAACCTACCACAAACCCAGGGGGTAGCTCAGCTGGTAAGACCTCTGAGAAGTATTCTAGAGGTCCCGCGTTCAAGTCCCCTCACGACCACTAGAGGTTTTCCTGGTCGTTAACTTCAGGGCCCATGAGATTAGTCAAGCAAAGTTTGGATACCCATGTTATCCTAAAAAAAAAAGGATTCAACCTACCACAGTCGACATTTGTAAAATTACAGCAAAGCCAAAACCCATTTCAAAAACACAGAGCAAGGTTCCAGATTTTCTACCACGTCAAAAAATGACAAGCAGGAAAGCAAGGATTGGAAGTAATCAACCCCCAATATTAGTTCTAAAAAGGAGAATTACCTAAACATATATGGCCGTTGCTATAGATATGAGGATGCATTGGAGCCGGATGCAAAAATATCACCTGTCCAAACAAAGTGTAACACAATCAAATGCTTGTATTTCTCAACAGAAATACAATATCACAAAAAAAAAAAAAAACCAGTGTGGTCTCGCTATTGGTAGGGGTCTAGAGAGGTGAAGATGAACACAGTCATACCACCCCTAACCAGACAAAACAACACCAGGGATATCACATAACCATTTTTTTTTTTTGGGGGGGGGGGGGGGGTCGTTCAAGGGATTAAAAATAAAAATGAATAAACAAAATATATAAGTAAAAATAAAAATGAACTCAAGTATCAGTATTATGGAAGGAAGTGGGGGAGCTGGAGAGAGAGAGTGTGTGAGACCTGAGGGGCTTCCATAGGGTAATGCTCAGGAAAATCAACCTGAAGCTGAAATGTCTCATTTGAATAAATTGTTCCGGGTGCTCCACTAACTTCAATTATCCACCTTTTTTTTTTTCCAAACCCACCAAATAAATCAAAATTCAGAACTCTAAACAAAGGCCCCATCAATTCCAAAATTGAACAATCAATTGAAACCGAAACCCTAACCCTAACAAGATACAAGCAGACTAAACCTGAAATTGTATAAATTAGAAAGATTGAAATAAAAGAGGGAAAATAACAGAAAAGGGAAAAATGATAATACCTTTGGAGATTATCGGTGACTTTATGCTTAAAACCAGCCGGTGGATTGAGCTGCCACTCAGCTAGCTCCTTTTGTAGTCTATTACTAGCAATTTTGCTTAGTGCCTGTGTAATCCCCAATTCAGTCACCACAAACATATGAATAGATTATAAAACTATATAAGAAAGAAAAGTCTGAATTCATCAAATCAGAAATTGAATTTGAAGGGAATAAATTGCAATTAATCAAATCAAGAGAGAAAGAGAGAGACCTTGCGAGAGGTGGCGGATGAAGTTGTCATATTCGTTGCCGTTTTTCCTTGGCTCGCGGATTCTGTGATGAGGAAATGAGAGAGAGAGAGAGAGAGAGAGAGAGAGAGAGAGAGAGTAAAAAGGTGACAAATGAGAGAGAAGAGAATTCATTGATGGGGAAAAATAAACGTATTTATATGAAATGGGTTAATTTGTCGCCTTGTTGTACAACCAATTAAGACCATCCACCTATGGCCCATGACAAGTGTCCGGAAAATTCTCATGGATATTAATAAGAGCTTTTTTTCAATTAATATTATATCACATTTATTTTCTCAATAATTAATACTTAAGTACATCTATCTCATTATCTTAGAGCATTTTCAATACGAAGTTTCGGAAGAAGTTTAGAGTAGCTAGTGAGAAAAAAAAAAAGAAGCTCGACATTGAATAAAGGAGCTTAGATAACGACGGACAAGATATTTCCGTGCTTAGATAAGGAGAGATAATATATTTTCTCTCTTTTACGGTTGTTGATTTATATATTTATTAATAACTAATCCTTGCGAAGCAAATAAATGTACAAATACAAAAAACTTTTACAACACAGTGTTTCGTAATTTTTGGTGAAACGATGATTGTTTTTTAGTGAAACAATGATCACAATTTATAATAAATGATCCTGATATTTCTAAAAGTGACTCCATTTTAAACAAATTACAAGTTTACAATTATTCATTGTTCTTTAGTTCACTACTATGATTCTACAAGAGATGGTAATACGTAACTTGTATTTTTGGATATAGTACATACGAGTAGCTCACCGCAGAAATGTTCGTCTTTCATTATTTGCCTCCACCATTCCAGCCTCGGCTTGTACTATACGACAACGACCTACCACTCTAGTCTCTACTAGAAGACCACCGAGCAACAAATTTGGATTAGTTAAAGTTGTGAATTTGTGATTGCATTGACATAGTCATGGAAATCTTAAACAATCACTAGTAATCCAACCACAAGATTGACAACATGCTAGTGGATGCAAAGAGGAAACGTTGGGGAATATAATATCGTTCTTTATTTTGTGCATTTTTGTGGATCATAACCTTTGACAGTCATAGGTGGAATCTTCTTTATAATACATCCTGATCTTCAGAGGACGTGGTTGTTAAAACTCTCTTTGCAGGAGCACATAAACTTTTATGATACGGTTTTTCCGTTATTTTTGGTAAGACGAGATCACTTTCTAATAAAATAATACTCGGTGCTTAATAAAAGCGATCCTATATTTCTAAACTATGACTTCACATTTCTGTGTGAGATGGTCTCACACAAGATTTGCTGAGGAGGAAAGAGCAACTGAGCAAGTGTTTTTGCTTTTTAAAAATTAAAAGATGCCCGCTCAATCCAGAATACAAAAGACAAAAAGAAAAAGAAATTGTAGCTCAGTTGAATTTCCATCATCAATATGATTCTAGATAGGAATCAGCACCCTGTTGCCTTACGACAAAGTAAGTCATCATCAGTGGTGTATCTCCTGACAAATCAGCACCACATATATTCCACTGACGGTCAAGCTACAAGCAGGAAATTTTTGTTAAATCTAACAATTATACCAGAACAAATTACAATACGGCATGATACATCACAATTATATATTCATTACCACGTAGGTCTCACGAGACATTTGACATTAAACCTAAAGAGTATTCAAATACAGTATGCAATCATACATACTCTTAAAAAATCTTTGCTATCATGTAGTTTGTCAGAAAATGAGAGAAGCCAAAGTTTGATAAAACTTCAGGCATATGCTTCACCTTCTGGGCAGGCCGCACCCTTCATCATATGTACAACATAATATTATACATTATTCTTGTTCCTTCCCGTTGCGGGGGTATGATGTACAATTAAATCGAGTTGTTCCTGTACCTATCTCAGTTGGCAATGGAACTGAGAGAATGTGGAAGAACCTTATAAGGATTGAGTATTCCATTTGGGTCCATCAATTTCTTGAGGGAGATCATTAGTTCCACCTGCATGAAGTGTTATACCATATTCAGACATTATAGGGAAAGCGTGTGTGAACAATCTAAGAGGATGTATACAGAATTTGACAAAATTAAATTACTCCATGAAACAATCTCATCAAGGTTCAGTTGCTCTGTTGCATTTAGTCCTGGATTCGAGGTTCTGTGTTTTTGTTTTTCATTTTATCTCATCAAGCATGAGACTTGTTTAATTAACCAAGTGATTGAATTCTATTGTTTTAATTGTCACAGGTTAAGCCGTCATAATTAAGTGTGGAACACAACACAGCGGAAATCATTTATCAATTCAAAAGAAAACTGGCAGGCAAAAGATGAAGTCAGAACACTAGTATACCCCATTACCCAATAATTCTCATAAGAAATAAGCTATTGCGAACCATGTACTCATATATCAAATAACCACAGGTTCAGTTTCCACTCTTCTATGCTAAATATTCATATCAAAATAACCACCCACCCTAGATAATAATAAGAAAACATAATAATAAGAAATCAGATATATACAGCCTAAGGACTGGCTTGGCTTAGGTCAGAAGATCCATTTGAACTTAAACATCAATTTTCAGAATGCAGAACAATTTAGCGTAAGTTGTCAACTCATTCATTGAAGAAAATTTATGCACTGAGGAAAGAAATATTTATGCTCTAAATTGGCAGAGACAACCCTTACCACTTCAGGAGCCTTGCTGTAATGGATCTTATTTGCTTTCATCAGTCCAACACCATGTTCAGCACTAATACTCCCACGGTGCTTAGAAGTCCACTCATATACAAAGGGCTCAATTTGTGCTAAAATCTGCAACATTCACACTTTCATATGAGAAAAAAATGTTTAGCTTGCTATTTAACCCTTTTCACCAGATAAAACATGAACTTACAGCATCATCATACTGAGGAGCTGTTATATTGAGGTGCAAGTTGCCATCTCCCAGGTGGCCATATCCCACGACATTGATAGGATGACCTACAGTTAGGGTCAAAGGGATAGTAAGTCTAGAACCGGGAAGGCCTAAACTTCAAGACTAACTACGTTGTCAAATGGTAAGTCAATCCTCACCAACAATCAGTTTAATGACCATACACGTCGGAACAAAATGCAGATAATGTGAGTCAAAAAACACAGATGCGGAAATGGGAGATCCATCGAATTATTCAAGTAGCACTTCCAGATGAGTAGTTAAATGAATTTTGGAAGTCGTATAACATTCTTTTGTACTCTTATGATTCTATTTTCAGTGTCTAAATCCAAACTGATAAGAGACCATTCAAAACGCCATATTTAATCCTGTCCACTCCCAGGTGCCCTAGTGTATATCTCAGTTTACTAAAGGAAAGCCTGATTTGCCGAAATGAATAGGAAATTAGGAATCAAAGAAGTTTTTACCAAGTCGTGTTCGCATTTCTTCAACAAGATCATACATTTTCTCCAAAGGCAATGACAAATCATACTTGTATACAGCCCCGGACTTCATCAAAGCTTCTGGTATACCCTGAAGCATAACAGATTGCATTATTTATTTTTTTTCATCACCAGATTGCATTATTAGATAGCAGTAATCAGTAAAGGCATGATTTTGACAAACCAGAAGAGAAAAAAAGTTGCAGATCGTAACAGTATTAATTGTTTTTAAACACAAGATACTGACATAAAAGCACATCACAAAAGTTTACGACATGAACACTGCAAGATTAACTACCAATATCTAAAACAAGGGTTGAACAGAACCCCAGAACAGATTATATCTCTGCCGATGCACATATACAGAAATTTATCCGCTGCACCCAAGAAAAAAAAAAGAAGAAGAAGAAGAAGGAAAACTGCAAGGATGCAGACAGGCATAAGTTACTTAGAAATGGATCGATAACAAAAATGCCTTGTGATTACAAATTTTCGTTACATTCTATGAGGATTAATTTTGTTGCATACTAAATTTCAGAAGAGTAATTAAGGATGTTGCCTAGGAGGTCAAGATTCCTGAACTAAACAACTTGGAACTACAGATGCCAAGTCTTGCTCCAGAAAACAATAAAATGAACCCCCATCATATATTCATGATGCATGGAGAGCACATATGAGATGAGCAATCAAGAATACATCAAACAGGAAATAAGTGGAGAGGATAAGGCTGACCTCACGGATACGCCAAAATGAAGATACTTGGTTAATGTCTTGTGCGATGACACCATCAGCTATCAAACCACGTTCCATTGAGCTAAACAAGAAGGTCTCAAGCTTCTCTCTGGACAAATAGATATTAACCAATATTATAGGCAAAAACTTATATGAAACGGTCTCATCGTGAGACGACTGTTACATTTTGAACCAAAAATGTTACTAAACACTTTTTACCATGGAAAAAAAATTGTTACTTTTTGTACAAAAGGGTACTTTTCAGACCAAAACGGTTACATTTTCTAATAAAAACTGTTACTTTCAACCATCATGAGACCGTCTTACACAAGACCTACTACAGGCAAAAACTTATGTCACAAATAACAATGCAACTTCAATGATGGAAAACATAGGAAGAGCTACCGTGTGAATACGCCTAGCCACCTTTAAAAATAAAGTGCATGCAAACTAAACACGCCATTTTATTTTATTTATTTTCCAACGCTGAAAAAGGAGCAGGCACCACTTAGACAAGACAGAGAGAGGCCAAAGAGGGTGAGGTGGAGCAGCTTCAACTAGCAACCTTCCACAACCACGGCCTCCAAAGATTTTTGCTTGGGAAAGATATCAAACTGAGCTCCAAACTCTTTGATAGAATGTGCAAACAGATTTATGGGTATATAAAGAGGGGGGGGGTGATTTTGATGTAACCTCAGATGCAGCAATCTGGTGCCATTGAGAAGACAACATTCAAAGCAAAATGATCACCAATAAGATTTTTGTCTAGATGTTTACCTGTCATAGGAATCATCACTCCCTGTTGTTTCAATCAATACATAAAAGTTGTGCATTGCAGAAGGCAACGGATTACGAGCACCTTCTAATTTATTCAATACCTGTTACAGAAGGCCCCAACTCAAGTTGTATCACAATGGGAAATAAAATTTTAAGCATTAGAATTGATTTCCCCATGGCCTATGTAGGTAACCTTAGTTGTGAAATGAATAAAACAAGCAACCAAAACACTATTTCCAAGCTTCAAATAAAATCTATCACTGAATAAGCCTAAAAATTATATTGATCGTATCTCAGGAGTTAATTTTTTTTTGGGGGGCCAAAATCTTCTCAGGATAGGTCAAAACGACTATAAAAGATTCATGAGCTATATTTTTAGGCAACCATCACTCATTACTGTGATTTCAGCAAATAAGTAATTTCGCGTTGATATCTGTTTTGAATTTTGATACAATTTATCAGACATATTCCAATGATTCTTTAAGCGGATGTAGGTATAAGTGCAATTCTGTCCTCAAGACAGTTTCAAGGCAAGCCAAGACGAGACACAAGACTAAAATGTCACAACTGCAGTGGACTTGAGACTACTAAGAAGAGGGAGTTTGTACAATAGGGAAATGAGAATGGGATCTTACTGACTAGTGACTAGCCAAAAGAATGTTCTTCTAAAGTAACTATATGACATATGCCGCACAAATCCTGCCACATCCTTACTATATCCAGCTTTTTTCTTTAAACAAAATATTTCTTCCACATAAGCATCTTAAGTATTCTGCAAATTGCAATATCTTCATATACCTATTAAGAAAAGAGCTTACCACATCCATTGCGCGGCTATCCAAAAATTCAAATGCAGATAAAACTTCCCCAAGTTTCCTTTTGGCTTCCAAAAGAAGTTTCTGTTAGCAGACAATGGATACATAATGTGAAAAGTACTTAGTTACAACTCACATTCCATGATGGAAGACAAAATCTGATGCAGGGAAAAACCTAGTTAAGGGATAAGAGGACAAAAAAATTAAGAAACTAAAGGAAAAGCTTCAAACCATCTCGATGGATAGTCTTGATAGAGAGGAAACCTCAATAATATTAGACCTTCACATAACCCACCAAGCACTGTAAGTCCTCAGTTTTTGCTTTCAATGGGCTTTTGAGGACCACCAATGAAATTTCTTATGATTTGATTCTATTTTATTTCTAAAGTTCCTATGATTTAATTTAAAAATGTATTGTTCAAGGACAGATAATCCACAGAGTCAAGCCAACTAGTAGATTAAGGATTTATTTGGTTGGACATTCAACTTAAACCAAGCATTCTCACCAACTATGTGGCCAACTGATGGTTTTAAGAAGCACTAGCAATTCAAGGTAACCAGTTTATTGATTTAGAAGTACGCATCAGCATTGAATTTAAATCTTCTTAAAAAATAATTGGACGCCCTAAGAAAAAAAAGTTTACAAAACAGCCATTTACAAATATTAATATCCAGGTAGAAGTACAAATGTTGCATCAGTAATTCCTCCAACAAGATGAAGGGTAATGGTTTTTACAAATTTGAGACCAGATGGTGAGGAATCATTAAGAACATATACCTACTTCGAACATTCCCCGCCTGATTCTTGCTCTTTCAGAGCTTGCTCAATGAGTCTAATCCTAATAGAAGCTCTATATAGTCTATAAATTCTAAATTTAGGATGAGTCCTTCTCACAGATAAGAACATAAACTACAACCACCACAAATATACATCCTGCTCCAAAACATGCAACATAAGCTTAGCTTAGTGTAGGAGACCCAGTAAAACGTCCGTCCAAGCCGAATAGGTAATTGATAACGGATCCAGAGCCCTCCCACGTCCCTTAGGGGTGTCCTGTGCGAAATGTTGCAAAATTAACAGCTTTCGTTCCGGGGACCTCCAAAAACTCAAAAAACGTGGATTAGCCTTCATTTTCAGGAGTCCCGATTGAGATTTTACCCAAACTTCCCCAAGGGGCCTATTGTGACCCAAGAGTACCCCCGGTGCCCCAGGTTGGCCATCCAGGTCCGTGGGTCCCTGAACTCCGAATATACCTATGGTTTCGGTGTTTGGGGCTTTGGGCCCGTAGAGGAGGTGATTAATAAAATGTTCGTCCAAGCCTAATAGGGACCCATTAACCGACCCCAGGGGCCTCCCGTGTCCCTTATGAGTGTCCCACGACATCCACGCGATATGTTGCAAAAATAAAACATTCATTCCGGGGCCCTTTGGAAGCAAAAAAAAAAAAAAATTGGATTATACCCTTCCATTCGACTTCTCAAGGGGGGTCTATTGTGAGTTTGTGACCCAAGAGGACACTCAATACCCCAGGCAAGCCATCCCGGTCCCTCAACTCTGTACTAACACGCGATTTTGGTGCACGGGTCTTTAAAATTGGTGACTAGTAAAATGGTCGTCGAAGTATAGTAGGTACCCGAAAATTGACCCATGTTCCTTCCATGTCCCCTAGGTAGTAAGGATGTCCCATGCGACATGGTGCCAAAATAACAACTTTAGTTTGAGGGCCAATCCAGAAGCACTCTCATTTTTGGCTTCCTAATGTTTGGTTGAGGTTTTTCCCAAATTACTTCGAGGGATCCATTGTGACCCAAGAAGACTCCTGGTGGCCCAGTAAAGCCAAATGGAACCTTGAACTTCGTAGTCACCTATGGTTTCAATGTTTCGACCCTTGGAATAGATGACGATTAAAATGGTTGTCCAAGCCTAATAGGTACCCCATAATCGACCCAAGGGGCATCCCATGTCCCATAAGGGGTGTCCTGCGATATGGTGCAAAATCTCTAGAAGCGCAAAAAACGTGGATATAGCCTTCCATTTCGGCTTTCAAGCCCGTCGAGATTTTTGCGCAAACTTCTCCCAGGGCTCCATTATGACCCAAAAAGACCCCCGGGAAGCCCATTCGAGTCCCTTAACTTTATACTCACCCATGGTCTCAGTTCGACCCCTAGAGTGGGTGATAAGTAAAATGGTCGTGCAAGCCTAATAGGGACAGGTTAACCGACAAAGGGGTCTCCTATGTTCCTTATGGATGTCCCGTGCGATATGGTACAAAAATAACAACTTCCGTTTCGGGGCCCTCCGAAAGCAAATAAAAACGTGGATCAGCCTTCATTTTCGGCTTCCCGAGCAAGTTAAGATTTTTGCCCAAACTTCACAGTGGGGGCCAATGTGACACAAGAGGACACTGATGCCCCCAGGGTTTTGGTGTTCGACTCTTTAGAATGGGTGACGTGTAAAAAGGTCGTCGAAGCCTAATAGGGACATGAACATGATAGCCAACCCGAGGGCTTCCCAATTTCCTCTACAAGTGTCCCGTGCGAAATGGTGCGTAAATAACAATTTTTTTCATTTCCAGAGCACTCTTCAAGCTCAAAAAAAAAAGTGGATTATATCCATTATTTTCGGCTTCCCAACGGGTGAGCATTTTGTCCAAACTTCACTAGGGGATCCATTATGATTTATGACCCAAGAGGACCTCCGGTGGAAGGCCATAGCCCATAGTCTGTACCATTGTTACACGGAACCGGGGACGGTGCCGCGAACCATGAGCCCAGAACGATCTTCCCGGAATGCAGGACACTAGCGACCAAGTTCGTTATGGAAGGCGACTTAGATCGCTGAAAATGGCGACCCCGTTAAGCGCCTAGAAGAGATGGGTTTGTATTTAGGGTTCAACAAAGAAACACTAGATCTATAAATTGGGGCTTCACATGATGAAAGAAAGGAAAGAATTTTTACGGCTTTTGGTCGTGAGAACTTGGCAACTCACTTTGTAGGCTTACTGGTTGGAATTGAATAGTCGTCAGTCGCCGGGGAAGAGAGAGCGTCAAACGGTGGAGAGAGAAAATGGAGGCACAGAAAAAAGAAAAAAAAACCTAAAACATAAGAGAGAGAAATGGGGAGATGAAAGGTTATGATTGACGTGGGAATTGGTCCAATGTATTATGATTTATGACTGTTGTTTTCCTTTTTCCTTTATCTTTTTTCTTTTGTTAAGATATGTCACATGGTCAATATTGGCCATGGGTAACTGGAAAGACTTTTGCGAACTTAAAACAGTGGAAATAGCCAATTACAAATCCCATTAAAACTGGTTTCTTTATTGTACTGAATAATAAATTTAGATGCTTTGTTTGTGGATCCACGATAAAAAATAAATAAATAAATAAAAATTACAATGTTCCCAACCATCCCAACTGATGATCCTACCCCGCATTCGTTCCCGATTCATAAAAATAGCGAATTTCGTTCCCGTTCCTGTCCCCCACTGCGTTCCGAGCATCTATGGTCTGTTCTCACCCATTGTTTCGGTTTTCGGGCCCTTAGAGTGGGTGACTAGTAAAATGATCGTCCAGGCCAAATAAGAACCCGATAACCGACCCAAAGAGCATCCATGTCCCTTAAGAGTGTCCAGTGCGAATTGTTACAAATTTAACAACTTTCGTTCCGGAGCCCTCTGGAAGCCCAAAAATATGGATTATAACCTACATTTTCGACTTCCTAAAACCTTGCCAAACTTGTTTGGGGAGTTCATTGTGACCTAAGAGAACCCTTTGTGCCCGGGGAAGGCCATTCGGGTCTCTGAACTCCATACTCCCTCATGGTTTCAACGTACGGGGTTTTATAATGAATGAGCAGTAAAATGGTAGTCCAGACTTAATTGGGACACGATAACTAATCCCGGGGCCCACCCATGTTCCCTAGGGGTGTCCCATGTGAAATGGTGCAACCATAAAAAATTTCATTCCGAGGCCCTCCGGAAGCCTAAAAACTTGGATTATAGCCTTATATTTCGGCTTCCTACGTCCGGTTGAAATTTATGTCCAAGTTTCTCCTGAAGATCCATTAGAGGACCTTTGTGCTTCAGAATAGCCATCCGGCCTGAACTCTGTACTCACCCATGGTTTCAGTGTACGGGCCCTTAGAGTGGGTGACAGGAAAACGACCGTCCAAGCTGATAAGGATTTCCATGTCCTTAGGATGGGGGGGGGCATGAGAAATGGTGCGAAATAACCATTTTTGTTCTGAGGCCATTTAAAAGCCCAAAATACGTGGATTATTACCTTCATTTTCGGCCTCCCGAGAACCGATTGAGATTTTTGCCCAAGATTCTTTGGGGGTCCACTGTGACCAAAGAAGACCATCCGGTGTCCCGGGAAGGCTCTTTGAGTCCCTGCAATCAGTACTTACCCATGATTTTGGTGTAAAAGCCCTTAGAGTGGATGACTAGTAAAACAGTCGTCCAAACCTAATAGGAACCAAATAACCGACCACAGGGGTCTCCCATGTCCCCTAGCGGCCCTAGGGATGTCCCATTTGAATTGGTGCGGAAATAACAATTTTCATTTTGGGGCCTAAGGAAGCGAAAAAAACGTGGATTACGCCTTCAATATTGGCTTCCTGGGAAATTCAAACTTCTCTAGGGTCCAGTCCATTGTGACACAAGAGGATCCCCGATGCCCCCACTAGGCCATCTGAGTCCCTGAACGCCATACTCACCATGGTTTCCTTGTACGGGCCTTTAAAGTGGGTGACCAGTTTAATGGCCGTCCAAGCTTAATTGGAACCTAATAACCGACCGTGGGGTCCTTCCATGTCCCCTACAATATCGTGCAAAAATAACAATTTTCGTTCTGGGGTCCTCCAAAAGCCAAAAAAATGTGGATTATAACATAACAGTATAACAAACTTTAAGTTGAGTAGGAGCTAGCTACCTGGCAACTTAGATAGTCATCACATGCCAAGAAAGCAACATTAGTTGCAGATAACTTTGGCGGAGTAAGAATAGAAACTTTTGTTACAACACCTAGGGAGCCTTCGCTTCCTGCAACCAAAGAAGCAGAATCATAGAATTCTTGATTTTCAAAGAAAGATATTTTGAATTACATCCGAGCAATTAACATTCAAAAATCACACACCTATAAATAAATGCTTCAAGTCATACCCAGTATTATCTTTACGTAGGGTCCCAAGCATGTCCATGATGGAACCATTGGCTAAGACAGCTTCAAGACCTAAAGAAGAGATCCTGGATAAATTTCCACATCGGAAAAAGGATATGCAGATCGAGTAGTTGCGACAACTATACAGTCAAATGCAGGAGCACTTTTATTTTATTTTTAAGATAAGAAAGAACTGTATTAATAAAAGTAAGAAAGCAGCACAGAGGACAAGACATTCAAATGCAGAAAATAATACAACATGTACAAAGGATTCGCCTTCGAACTCCATTAGTGTCATCAGATTGACAAAAATCACTGTGTAATTATTTCTCTCTATTAAGCATAATCCAAATAGGAAAGTTATTACGTTGGAAGACACATATTGTTTCCACAATCCAGACACATTATCTTTGCTTTCTTTCTAACATGACAATTGACAAGGCAGTTATTGCAATCATGTTTTTTATTGAGAAGCCTTTGAGGATCAGATGAAAATCACTTTTGAATATAGCATTCTAAGAAAGTAAGAAACCAGTTCAAAGCCAATAGAGAAGTCGGTGAAAAGCGATTTCTCTCAAGTTGCTATTGCATAAAAAGAAACTGTAAGCAAAGGTAGGTCACCTAGAACATTCCCATGCAATGATCCATAACGAACTAAGCGTAAACCACCAGCATTGGTTGAAACATTCCCACCTATATGACAGCTCCCTTTTGCCCCCAAATCAAGAGGCATCACAAATCTGAATCAAGGAGTACCAACGTAAGTATTGTAAACCATACTTAGAAAATAATTTTCGAATTGAATACATTAAATAACCACATAGTACTCTCTAAGGTTTAACATAAGTAAACATTTTGGGAGCCCTGTTAATACATCACTTGGCACTTATTTATCGCCACCTTGACAGCTTAAAGATTTTTCTATGAAGGGCCTAATAGAAACAGCCTCTTTGCAACTGCAAGGTTCAGGCCGCGTAAATCCAATACTACATACCTAGCCAGAGCCATTGAGGTTAAGTGCTTAATAAGGAATGGTATGATTTACATGTTAAAGCATATTAGTAAGCATAAGATAAAATTTGAAACTGAGGAACTTTCAAGCTATAATGCAAGTTCATATTTTACCATTTTATTCTCAACTTTGCTAACATCATTACGCTAAATATCATCCTTCAAAACAAGGAAAAAAACATGCCAAATATCAGCACTTAAGCTACAAAATAGATGAAGAGTAAAAATAGCATGCAAAAATTACCCTTCATTCTCCAAGAAAGATTCCAGATTTTCCAATATGCATCCTGCTTCACAGACCAGTATACCACTTACCTAAAGAAATGGAAGTCGGTTATTTTATACTCTATATGACTATGTCTATTTAGAATAACAAACTAAAGGTTGGGAATATCTGTTGCCTCCATATTAATTACCTTTCATGTAAGCAGAAGATGGATCATGAAGTAGCATATGGTACTCGGTAAAAGAGAGATAAAACTTTTCCTTCACTATTGTAAATTGCATGCCTGTGTGATGCCCGGGATGTTTCTGGTCTTTTTGTTTTTTTTTTTAAATTTAATGTTTTCAGATAGGTTGCCTTGCTTCTAACTTTCTTGTAATAATTTTCTTTTCCTTTTTGGCGCTAATTTTTTGTAATTAAGTGGTAAATAAAACTAAAACAACACCAATGCGGAATTTGGAGAGGTTCATCTGCAACCTGACTCTTAATTTGTTTAGGGCAAATATTAAAATGTTGGGGAGATGGATGCCCTCAAGTCATGGTAATAGTCATCCACTAGTCGTGTATTAGCCTTTGACAAAATAAATTTAAAAAAGTCATTCATTGGCTTGTGGTGCCTCTATAAAAGTTAAAGGTATCTACCCCTAAATGACATTGGTTGTTGCATTATAGTTCTACTTATTAGATTAGTCACACTGTAAACATTAATCTACATTTGACCAAGTGCTTAGAAAATGATTATTAGCTTTTTATTAACAAACTTGAGAATACTCTATTATAAAGTTCTTCTACCAAAGATTACCATTGTAGACGATGGACCGAAATGAACAATGTACATCAAAAATTTATTGAAACAAAATCTGGGTGGCCCATGTCCCAGCGAGCGCCATGCTCATGTCCAAGCGCCCGGCGAGCGCCATGTCTAATATCCCAGCGCCAATGTCCCCAATCCAATGTCCCATGGGTGAAATCGAAGTTAGGGGACCCGGATGACCGTCCTGAGGCACCGGAGGTCCTCTAGGGTGACGATAGACCCCCCGGAGAAGTTTGGCAAAAACGGATTTCGGGCACTACAAAATCGAAAATCAAAGGCTACAATCCACATTTTTTCCGCTTCCGGGAGGAAATGGAATGAAGGTGGATATTTTCGCATCACACCGCACAAGACACCTTTAGGGAGTATAAGAGGCCCCAGGGGTCCATTATCGGGTCCCTAATGGCTAATAGGCTTGTAAAGGCATTTTCACCAGAAGCCAATGTAAGGGCCGGAATACCGAAGAAATTTTGTGATATCGAAGTTCGGGGATCAGGATTACCCTCCTGGGGCACCAAGGGTCTTCTAGGCTCATAATAGGCCCCCCGGAGAAGTTTCGGTAAAAATGACACCCGGGCCCCTGGAAGCTGAAAACGAAGGCTATAATCCACATTTTTGAGGTTCTGGGAGGCCCCAGAAAGAAGGTGGATATTTTCGCACCACATTGCACGGGACACTCTTAGGGAACATAAGAGGCCCCCAAGAACCGTTATCGGGCCCCTGGTAGGCTTGTAAAGACGTTTTTACGGGACAACAATGTAAAAGGCATGGGTGATATCGAATTTCGGGGATCCAGATGACCCTCTCGGGGCACCGAGGGCATCGAGGATCCTCTAGTGTCATGATAGACCCGCCGAAAAAGTTTGGGCAAAAACAACAGCGGGCCCCCGGAAGCCGAAAACGAGGGGTATGGTCTACGTTTTTGAGGCCCCGAAACGAAGGTGGATATTTTCGCACCACATCGCACGGAACACCCCTAGGTGACATGGGAGGCCCTTGGGGTCTCTTATACGGTCCCTGATAGGCTTGGAAAGGCGTTTTACGACACACTGGTGTAAGAGTTGGAACACCAAAGGCATGGGTAATATTAAAGTTCGACTATCCGGATGACCCTCCCGGGGCACCGAGGGTACTCTAGGGTCATGATAGCCATCCCGGAAAAGTTTAGGCAAAAATGATACCTGCGCCCGGGAAGCCGAAAACGAAGGCTATAATCCATGTTTTTTGGGCTTCCAGGAGGCCCATGAACAAATGTGTATATTTTTGCACCACATCGCACGGAACACCCCTAGCAGGCGTGTGAGGCTCTTGGGGTCGCTTATCCGGTCTATGATAGGCTTGGAAGGCGTTTTACGGGACACTAGTGTAAGAGTTGGAACACCAAAAGCATGGGTACTATCGATGTTCGGGGATCCGGATGACCCTTCCGTGGCATCGAGGGTCCTCTAGGGTCATGATAGACCCCCAGAGAAGTTTGAGTACAAAAATGACACCCGCGCCCCCGGAAGCCAAAAGGCGAAAACGAATGTTATAATACACGTTTTTCGGGCTTCCGGGAGGCCCCAGAACGAAGGTGGATATTTCCGTACCACAACGCACGAGACACCCTTAGGGAACATAAGAGGCCCCCGAGGTTTGTTATCGGGTCCTTGATAGGCTTGTAAGGACGTTTTAACGGGACACCGATGTAAGGGCCAAAACGCCGAAGACATGGGTGATAACGAAATTCTGGGATCCGGATGACCCTCTCGGGGAACCGAGGATCCTCTAGTGACATGATAGACCCCCCGGAGATGTTTGGGCAAAAACGACTCCCGGGCCCTCGGAAGCCGAAAACGAAGGCTATAATCCACGGTTTTTGGCTTCCGGGAGGCCCCGAAACGAAGATGGAAATTTTTGCACTACAACGAACAGAACACCCCTAGGAGACATGGGAGGCCCTTAGGGTAGCTTATCCGTTTCCTGATAGGCACGGAAAGGCGTCTTACGGCACACTGGTGTCTCAAACACCAAAGGCATGTGTTATATCAAAGTTCTAGGATCCGGATAACCCTCCCAGGTACCAAGGGTACTCTAGGGTCATAATAGACTCCACGAAAAAGTTTGGGCACAAAAATGACACCCGGGGCCCTGGAAGCCAAAAGGCGAAAACGAATGTTATAATCCACGTTTTTAGGCTTGGTGGATGCCAAGGAAGTAAGGTGGATATTTTCGCACCACATCGCACGAGACACTCATAGGGAACATAAGAGGCCCCCGAGGTCCGTTATCGGGTCACTAATAGGCTTGTAAGGACGTTTTAACGGGACACCAATGTAAGGGCCAAAACAGCGAAGACATGGGTGATATCGAAATTCGGGGATCCGAATGACCCTTTCGGGGAACCGAGGATACTCTAGTGACATGATAGACCCCCCGGAGATGTTTGGGCAAAAATGACACCCGGGCCCTCGGAAGCCCAAAACGAAGGCATAATCCACGTTTGTTGGGCTTCCGGAAGGCCTCGAAATGAAGGTGGAAATTTTTGCACTACAACGAACAGAACATCTCTAGCGAACATGGGAGGCTCTTGGGTTGCTTATCCGTTCCCTGATAGGCTTGGAAGGCGTCTTACGGCACACTGGTGTCTCAAACACCAAAGGCATGGGTGACATCAAAGTTCGGGGATTCGGATAACCCTCCTGTAGTACCAAGGGTACTCTAGAGTCAAAATAGAGACCACGAAAAAGTTTGGGCAAAAATGACACCCAAGCCCCGGGAAGCCGAAAACGAAGGCATCCACGTTTTTTGAGCTTCCAGGAGGCCTAGGAATGAAGGTGGATATTTTTGCACCACATCGCACAAGACACCCCTAGGGGGCATGGGAGACCCTTAGGTCGCTTATCCGGTCCCTAATAGGCTTGGAATGCGTTTTCGGGACACTGGTGTAAGGGTCGGAACACCAAAGGCATGAGTGATATCAAAGTTTGGGGAATCGGAAGAGCCTCTCGGGCACCGAAGGTCCTCTAAGGTCATTATAGACCCCCCCGGAGAAGTTTGGGCAAAAATGACACTCGAGCCATGGGAAGCCGAAGACGAAGGCTCATAACTTTGAGTTTCCGAGAGGCCCCAGAACGAAGATGGATATTTCCGCACCACATCGCAAGGGACACCCCTAGGGGACATGGGAGGCCCGCGGGGTAGGTTATCGTGTCCTTGGTAGGCTTGAAGGGCCTCTTACTGGAGCAAGGCTCCCCACCACCTCGTGAAGGGCCTCTTCGAAAGCTAATCCACAGTTTTTGGGTAACGAGCATGGCTCCCCACCCGTGCCGCCAAACCTACCACAAGCCCTCTCTACTATGATAGTGAGGTCTCATAACTTTTTCCAATTTTTTTGATGTGATTTCTATTGTTTTTATATTTTTCCTATTTTTCATCGTACTTTTTTAATTAAAAGTTAAATTAAATAGCTACAATCAGTGGAAAAAAAAAAATCCGTAACTTAGTAATATACTTGAAAAGTTTGAGGTGAAACGTTTGGAAAATAATTCTCTAAACTCTCAAAATCTTGTCATTAGAACCACTAAACCTTATAAGACTCTTTAGTGGGTAGTTGCTTGAGAAAGGGCTTGTGGGCGAAGGAAGGCAAGCAACGGGACATGAAGCACCTACCATTATGAAAGTTATGCATTGGGCATGTATATTCTACGGTTTTTGGGTACCGAGCATGGCTCCTCACCACCCCGTGCCACCAAACCTATCCCTACGCCATCTCTACTATTATAGTGAGGTCTCATAATTAAACAACATTTTTAGTTAAATAAATTAAATAGTTTTAAACATTCAAGTTGGTATAAATATTCAGAGAAAACAATGTAACCTTTTTGATTTCATTCGTATTCTGATTCAGAGGGTTATTACCGCTTTTTGCATACGGTACTAAACTTAATGAAGTTGGAGGGGTTATATTGCAAAGAGAGGAAGTGTAGATACCGGATGCCTATTAGCAATCGCAAAGAGAAATACAATGAACCTTACCAAAATAGGGATTGGTTGTACACGATGCCGGAAAGATGGCTGATGACGTTGATGAGATCCAGACACGAACATTGAACATAAGGGAATGTAGGAGATGAATTGATGGTGTGTGGTTCCATCATCTATTCATGAGAGAGGAATTAGTGTTGTTGTTTTTTTTGGCTCATCAATATGTGAGAGAAATTAGCTACTAAATTTTTTGGATTTGTAACGTCTGCCAACTTGTGAGAATGAAGGGAAGGGGATGAAGGAGTCATTAAACTCCATTATTGTTTTGTAACGTCTGAATGTTGCTACTTTCTCTCTTTTTTTCTTTTTGTTTTTACTGGTCATGAGTCACATGACATGCCATAAGTAATTGACACGCTATTCGACAATTCAGCGGTTGATGTGGCGAGCTCTGGTTTAATCATTGCGTTTTAATCTAATTATATAGATGGCATTTTATATATGGATGACTTCTGGTGAGGGTGACACTATACTATATTACTTATGATATGTTTGGCATGCAACTTTTGGGGTAGAAAAAAGCTCCCAAAAGTTTTGTTTGGATAGAGAAGCTTTTCGGGGAGCATTAGCTTTTTTTTGTGGCTGGGTTTATAGTAGCTTTCGGCCAAAAGCTGAAACTACTTTCAGCTACAATTTGTTAGCTAGTTTTGCCAAATATAGTCGTAGTAGGGTGAAAAAGTTCAATATGTAGATGATAAATTTTATTGTACAAAAGAGAGTGAGAAATACTGAGGGAATAAGACTACGTAACACTTCTAGTTCTCCATTAGGAGTTTCAAACATATTAGACAATTAGTCATACATTTGCATGAAGACGAAACGCTTTTACCTATGAGCTATGGCTGTACCATTAGATTTACAAAAGCTGTTATTTAACTGCATGAAGAAAAACCATAATAAACTTCAACAAAAAGTGTACCTTGTCAAAAGATATAATCTTATTCATCGAGCTCATGTTGACAATAACCTGAAAATAAACAAAAAGAAAGGTTAGTATAATCCAAAATTTGAGATTCATATGCTCAGCTTAATTAATTCTCGGAATCAGGAAACAATCAACATCATACTTTGATTGCGTAACAGAAAGCCAGCATTGCATGTCTTGAGAGTTGAGAAAACTAACTCACAAGTTGAAGCCGAAAAGAAAAATAGAATTGAGAGAAGAGAAAATTGAGCTAAAATTCTGTCACTCATGTTCAGGCATGCAGTCAAATTGTGATCAACAAGCCAAAATCCTACTATCTTCCTTACATCAACTGTGAAATGGAAACAATAAGTGGCATGTTTGACATAATTCAAACAGCTCTCTATGACAAAAACATGTACAATATAGCATAAAACTACACATTTTGTGATTATAACATAATCTTCATTTAAACCATTTAAATGTGTATAGAGAAATTATATGCAATATGTTACCTCATCAAAAACTGGCACACTTCCTCCAACAAGACCAGTATTACCACCTTGAGGAACAACAGCCAGATGTCTAGAGTTGCAGTATCTCATAACATGAGAAACCTGGAAAGTAAAGCATATTGAAACAGATAATCAACATCATCCCTTTAATACTTACCATTTAGAAATTGTATAGCATATTCACAACCATTAACCATAATAGCTTCTACGGTCTATTTTCAGTAGTAAGATACTAGTATATCAAATAAAATCCAAAATATTAATGATTCCAAAATCCAAATCAAATGCAAACAAGTCAATTGATTAAAACACTGAAGTTTCTGCATATATGAGACAACATAGCTTGTATGTTGGATCTTGGCAGGGGCGGAACTAGGGAGGGGCCGGCAGGGGCGGTCGCCCCTCCCATTATTCCGAAATTCAATATATATTATCTCGTGCAAATAACTTCAAATGCTGATCTTAGCGCAGCTGGCTGGTGCCTGTACTAGACAGTAGTGGGAAGGAAGCGTGGTTCGAGTCTTGTGGGCTCCTTTTTGTTAAAATTCCCCCCTTTTCCTTTCCCCGTTTCCTTTCTTTCTGGTTTTGTTTTGTTTCTTTCCGGGTTTTTTAAGTAAAGTTTATGTGATGTTAATTGTTGACTTGTTAAGCTTCCCTTCTTTCTTTTAAAAATTATTTTGGTTTTCTTCACAAGAACTTAGGAGTATATTGTTGTATGAGACCGTCTCACAATGAAACGCTTTTTATTTATGCTAGGTAAGAGTTTTTTTTATAGAGTAATTTTTATTTATTTTTATCCGTCTTTCTTAAGTTAGTCTATTATCGCTATTTTTTATCCATATCATAATACTCAAAAACTTCTATAAGACGCTCTTTACGTAATTTCGTTGAGATGAGGGTCACGTTTGATTGAAACAATGGTCACATCTCATAAAAGTGACCTCATTTTATTGTGAATTGGTCTCACACGATACTTATTTATCATAATATTACGTCTACTTCTTTTTGTACAATTATTATATATCATTATGTGTATATAATCGATACAAACATTTGGCCCCCTCTAAGCATAAATCCTGGTTCCGCCACTGGATCTTGGTATATACACTAATAGTACTAACACCAAAAGTAGATTCCACGGAGAAAGGCGAATGCACCCCTACCGATTATATAGGCAAAAAAACTAAAGTTTTAAACTTTATATCAAAAATTACTAAAACTAGAAAGTTAGTTACATGATAAACAAATATGGACAAGTGAACATATATACCCAGTTCTAGGTTCATAATTTGGCTTTTCTCTGTCGGCAGTGCGTCACGTTAGACTAGAAGTAATATATACAAGGGTAAAGACTATATTGTTTTCAAGCATCTGGACAGTTGCTAGGTCAACTCCGCTTCTCTGACTAGAGTACTCAAGTTTTAGTTCATCTTAACTTGTGCTAGATTTTCCCCTTGATTTTGGTGCTCCAATTGGTGAAGGGTTTTCCTACTTTTGCAGCTTGAGCTTAGGGAACCATTTAAAAAGGGTCCCACATTTGCAACTTGGGTAAACACACATGGAAGGGGCTGAGAAAAGTCCCTCTTCACAAGTCAATTAAAGTTCAGAAATAGCTGATTTATACTGAAAGAGGTATAGTGGGGAAGCAAGATCACCTATGTTTTAATGGGATAATGTCCATAAGATATATAATATTATCCTCTCACTCTATATCTTAATGTAACAGTCACAAAAAAAAAGCACCGGACAATTACCTCCTCGGTGCTCCTAGGTAAGAGCAAAAGCTTGCTTGAACCTTTGTATTTATGCATCCAATCTGCGTTAGCAGGCTGAAGCCTATCTGGATCCTGTATTACATTGCTCTCCCCCAAGATGCTCTTAAAAAAGCTGATATCATCAGAATTTAATTCTGAAAACGATGGGCTCTTCTCAACTAATGAGGCTGTGGATCCAAAAGATCTAAACTGAAGACCTAAGCTTCTCCGAGAACACGTATTCTGAAGAACGCCTGTACAATCTCTTGAAATGTGGAATGATAGCTGATGATTATGCCTCTGCTGCTCAACACAGGGGCTTAATGACTTGAGCGTCCCACCACAATTAAACTGAGACCCTGCACAACTTCCACATTATCCCATAAGAGTCCATCAAATCCCGCAGTAGGCCAAGTACTCCACAAAGGTTATATTGTGGTCTTCCTATGCTAAGAAGTTGATGTGGACATTAACCTTGCAAATGTACTTGACAAACCTATACTTAGAGGAGCCAAGGTGTTCCTTCATGAAAGGAATTGCCAATGAGAGCACCGGAACCAAACATGTGAACCATCAAACTCCCTATAGGAGGTCATGGCAAAGCTATTGTTGTGTTTAGTTGGGCATAAAATTATCTCAGGAAAGATATGACATTCAACTTCAATTATGAACCATTTTCTGGGAAATTCAGCCCAACAACAGAAAGCCTATATTAGCAAATTCATCCCTCACATTGGGGCCTATGTGTCCTATCCAAACCAACCCCCAAGTGGAAATAGACCACAAGAGTACCAAATTAAAACTAGTGTAGAAGATCACCACTTGGGTTCACGTCGCCAAACGCTCATCACGAGTTAAAGCTACTCTAGGTTGTGTCAATTAAAATCAAGAATGGGAACTAATCCAATTTGCTTTCAATAAATCTGGCAAATGTGACACCGTGAAAACAAATATAGCCTCCAGTCCCAAATTAACACCAGGATCACCCATCTGGCAAAATAACAATGAAGATCAAAATTCGACCTAATTCCAGTCTATAGACAAAATTGTACAGTTTTAACAAATCGGGCATGTTAAAGAGAGTGTTTATAATATCAAGGAGGTTCCAACCCAAAACCAACTGGCAATGGGTGGAGTAACTCCTCTAGAACTATACACCTCAATGGTCTCTTTCTTCATCAATGTAGGACTTCCCACTCAACAAAAATATATACCGTCTTGAGTAAATCAACATGAAGTCCTGTGTCATGAAATGGAATTGAAATTTGAAAAATTCAAGCTATTTCCTGTTCTATTTAAGATCAAATGACGGAAATTATGACAGGCAGGAAGCATATTAGAGTATAATTCCAGAATTTATCAATTAAAAAACAAACGGTTACTTACAGTAGGGATTAGGAAGAGAAGGTGCCGATGGTTGAGCAATTCGTTGGAGAGAGAAAAGTGATGAAACTGAATTGAATCGGCGATGAGAGTGATTGAGGTTAGACCGTAAACCTAATTGATGGTGATCAAAGAGACGTCTTGAAGCACGCCATAAAAGGAGATAAGCTCGTTGTTTCTCCATTTCCCCACTTTCTTCGCTGCGCTTTGAAGCTTTTAAGTTAACTTGTTCAGTTGCTCGTTGTGTGTGTCACATAGATAGACTCCTTGACTACCTGGGAATGGGATCGGAAGGATGACAAGGATTCATGACTTCTCCCACACTAATTATTTTTCTTTTTTTGATAAGCGGCTGTTATTGCCAGATCTAAAAGTACTATTGCTAGGCCACTAATATTTTTAGTTGACAATATAACCCTCATTATAAAATAGGTAACATAAATTATTCTCTTTTCATAATATGAATTTGTATACACTTTTCTTGTTTACATATTGAGTATAGTATTTTAATCATAATGATAGTCATATAAAAATCTTGTCAAAAATACATAAAACAATTTTATTCATACAAAATCAAGGAATTAACTATTAAAATTGTCATATAAATCTGATCAATTGATCACACAAAATATCCCCAAAAATAATAGCTGGCCGGATAACTATATGGCGTTAAATTTAGAAAAACATAAGAGTTGGGCATGCATATTGATCGGCAACCATAAAATGTGAACCAACTAATTCATGAAAGCCGAGTTCATCACTCTATGATAAAATTATTATTTTTTTGTGGGTGCAAACTCTGATTCAAAATAGAATGAATTCCCAACTCATAACTTTCAGACTACTAGCTAGGGATGGCAGTGGGCGGGTATAGGTGGATACCGCCCCGCATCCGCCTCAGTTGGGGTGGGGATGGGGCGGGATGGTTTTGATAAAACAAAACCGCCGCGGGGATGGGGCAGAGGTGATTTGCCTTCTTCCCCCAGTGAATACCCGTCGGAGCTCCGCTCCACCTTGTACCCGCTTACCCGCCCCGCCTCATACCCACATAAAAATAAAAATTGTAAAATATAAATATATAAATTCTTATTTTACCAAATATATAAAATTGTCTACTACTATTACTTATTAAAAAGCTCAAATTTTTACTTGCAAGTTATCTTAGAGTGAATTTGAGGTAGATTCAGAAGTGAGTTTCATTTCTTTTCGGGCGGGTATAAAGCGAATATGGATATACTCTCGATAAATGGAGCGGAGGTGGATACCCGCCGAGTAAGTGGGGCGGGGGGTGGATTTGGGATCTCCAACCCGTGACGGGGATGGGGCGGGTGGCGGAATCAAAATATCCAGGTGGATATGGGGATGGATCTACCTATATCCACTACTGCCCCGCCCCATTGCCATCCCTACTACTAGCTTACCAAGTAGTTAATTTCTACATTGATATGACTTGCTAAATTCTATCGAGTTTTTTTTCCCATGAGATAAATACGTGAATACATGTAATATGAGTAAAGAATTTGATCCTCTATTACTCCGTATATGATTTATACAGGTACAAAACTTGACTACTCACAAACAAAAATATTTCCACCAATATCTTGCTCAAAAAGAATGCATGGACGACATGTTTAGATTTAAGTGAAATAATAATTTGATTTTCATGTGCCAATTTGCTAAATTGGTGGAGTTGAAAGATCACAAATCATAATGTCTTTCTATAAATCTGTTTGTAAATAAGGTAATTAAAGATAGTGCAGAGAGAACATGTGTTTTGCCATTAATATGAAGGGCTATATCATCGATTTACACAATTAGTAACCTGACATTAGTATTTTTTGATCTGACAATAACAGCGGCCTTTTGATAATTCCACAATAATAAAACTAATGACTTGATCATGAAAAGAAATTTAATAATAACAACTCCTTCAAAGTTCACACCCCATATACAAAAACTACTACAAAAACTTGTGTGGACTTAGTCCATAGTGGACTAATACTTGGAGTCACCCCTCTACTTCACCTGGAGCCACCCCCTTCTAAAAGTGGAGCCACCCCTACTTCACCTAGAGTCACCTCTCAATTTTATACTTGACACCACCCCTACTTCACCTGGAGCCATCCCCTTACTTTACCTGGAGTCACTCCCTACTTCACATGAAGCCACCTCTTAAAATTACTTAGTCCACAGTGGACTAAGTCCACACAAGACCTACGTAGCTAATTGTGTTACATGGAATATTGATCGACCTCAGACAAATAAAACTCTTTAAAAGACTAAGAGGTAGATCCGTAGATATAACCAATGACTAAAACAAAATAGTTCCCACAAATAAAGAGAGTGATTTTGTTTAAATGTCTTCCACTTCACCGTGTAGTTTTTTGTTTAAACTATTGAAGCAAAACTAACTCAGAAAGGGAAAGTAAAATAAAAATAAAAAACGAAGAGGAAATGGGGCTTTTTTTGTGCTTGTTAAGAGGAAATGGGGCTTACCATATGGTTTTAATAACTAATGAAAGGCCATGAAATAGAAAAATAAAATTTGAGTTAATCTATCATTGAGTCACGTAACATTTTTACCTAAGTTTTTTATATCGCCAAGATTGTTTAAGTTACGGTCTCAAGATTACATCTCTCATCAATTCAATAGTATGAGAGAAAGATAGAAAATGGATCATCATTCACCACACTCTACTTTTATTCTAGAGTTGTAGTCACATCTCTCCAACCTTACTATTTAACACAATTCTCTAACAAAAACAAGAAGAAAACAAAACCCTACTTAAATCAAAATATTTTTCTTACTTACTACTGCATTTTTCTTAACACAATCATAATATCTATATATTAGAGGCATTTTCTAACAGCATAGAAGGCGTCCCCCTAAGCGAACCATTGTAATAAAATTTTAATATAAATATAAAATAGAAAAATAGGTTTTGGAATTGAATATATATTAAAGTTGTACTTTCCTAAATCGTTAAAGAGAATACTATTAGAGGTTCAGATATATAGTATATACTAAAATTGTAGTTTTCTAAATCGTGCAAGAGTAGACTATTAGATTTTAACAAGCATATAACTTTACTTCTACCGCTTAACAAATTAAATTTCTTCTACCATTGGAAAGAGTACGAAATATCCTTTAAAATGAGACTCATTTGTACTATATTTTATTGATGGCAAATAGGCACGCGGGAACTTGATCAAGTAAAAATAAAAGAAAAGAAACGTGCTTCATGTTGTTACAATACGTAGGTTAGATTCCATTCACTTGTGAACATTTTGGCTAACTTGTCTCCTTTACTAAACATGAAGCCGAAATGTCCAAATTACAGCAATCCAACTATCTGCAAATGCCATTAGGTTCACATTTTTTACCTTATATCTTAAATTTCATGATCAACAAATTTATCAACTAAAGACTTCAATAGACCTTCAATATTGTCTCCCACCACTATAAGCTAAAAGCTATGCTAAGTACTGTGTCATAAACTCGACACCCCAACATATATATGGACAATCAATTCACTTTAGGACAAATATAACATTAGAGATATCTTTTTTTTTTTAGGGATAAACATTAGAGATAGATATGGAAAACATAGCTAAAAGTTAAAAGTAGACAATGGAAACCTTTATTTCAATGTATTCCTGCCTGCCTAGCGAAAATTGGAACATTTTGCTTAATTTTGATCACAACAATAATTTAGAATATATACTAAAGTTGTACTTTTATAAATCGCTAAAGAGTAGACTATTAGATTTTAACTAGCATATAACTTTATTTACTTCTACCGCTTAAAAAATTAAATTTCTTCCACCATTAGAAAGATTACGAAATATCACTTAAAATGAGACTCATTTGTATTATGTTTTGTTGATTAAAAAAATAAAGTATGAGTATTATAAAGATGCATAATTTTTACAACATAGGATGCGTGCACCTAAAAAAGTAATTAGCTTGACACAACTAAAGAGTTGCAACCTTAAAAAAAAGAGAAAAGATACGTGTATTCATTATATAGAAATTTAAAAAGCAATATCAATGTATAATATAATCGCATAAAAGAAAATGCAATAATAATGAAAGAAAATTTAAAATATACGATATCTCAGTTAAAAGAATCGTTTACTCAAATGGTGCCACAAAATAAAGTATTGATCACTTTGGTTAAGTTTTAAAACTATTTGCCACGATGGTGTCTACATAGGCTTGGACAATTCCTGATAGGTTTTGCGATCCACGTTATACAGAGAGTCGCTAAGCAAGTTAACAACAATGAGGAATAGTCATTCTGCCTCTATGTGTCAGCGACTTACAGATGAGTACTTTGACGCAACACAATAGTAACAGGGGAGGGGATAGAAATATGGACTAGAGGAATAACAATGGCGGAATCGCGGAAGGGGGCAAGTGGTAACTCTAGTGAGAGAAAGCATAGAAAAAAAAAATTACTATAGTCAAAGGACCCAAATTTTCTGTAACCAAATTCAAATTTTTTATGATGAGTAAGAAACCATGGCCTCAAATAACCAAATTCAATTGCTTTCTCATAAAAATTTCCGGGTACGAAAGTTTTGACATTTTAAAAGAATCTTTTACATTAAGCAACATCCTTAATATTAAATAATTAAAAGTTAAAATATCTAAGAAATCATTTATAGTTTATGCATTAGAAGTTTTATAACTTTCTTACATTTGACCATATTAGTCAAAAAGAAAATATACTGGACTTTTATTTAATGTGACTACGGCAAATTCTTTACGTTATGTTTACATTAGCAAACAGATTTTCTGGTGTTTTTTTACTAATAAAAGGTAACACAACCCATTTACACTGCTTCTTTGAGTATTAATATCAAAAAAGAGATTGACTTTCATAAAGTCCCATAGGGATATTTGTACCAAATGATCAACATGTTGTAACTTATAAGATAAAACATAGGTTTTTTTTTAAAGGCGACATAAGGCTTATATAGTATTAAATCATATACTGACATATCAAGAAATATAAACAAGTCAGGCCATAATACTAGATGTTACGTATATACATTGCTATTGGTTTGCAGACTTAAATGTATCTTTTTTGTGTGTGTGGTATATAAAGCTTATACAATATCAAATTATATATCAACTTTACAAATGATTTTATCGGGTTGAAATTAACTCTTTGAGAGAATTAGGGTAAATTTGTTATTACAAGAACTGAACTTAATTCAACATTACTAAATTGGACATTACTGAACTAAATTGAACTGACTATATAAGCTCTAACAAACACACCCTTAATATGATTATATACATGAAGGGAGGTAATAATGATAATAATTATATCAATACCACGCTTGGCTAACATGCATGCTCTACTATGCAATAGTAACGGGTTAAATTTAGATTGTCTAGATCATACTCCCCCACCTAATTATTTGTCACCCCTCCCCCCTCCTAATCCTCAACAGATATTCACATTCAGAATCATGTATTGATGTCGTACCCACGCCTCTTCATTCTATAATTGGTCCTTTCTTCCTTACTTTACATGTAGAGTCAATGCCATAGATTTTACATTTTTTTTTGTCCCACTCAGCTCACATTTCAATCATTTTTTATGGAAATTTGTCAATTTTACTAATAAAATATGTCTGTTTTTAATGATAGATGAAACAATAACTACTACCCCTAAAACAATAGGAAGCAAAATCCTATTTTCAACATGTAGAATCACACTGCACCATTACCAAACCCCGCCCCCAAAAAAAAGATAAAAAATACTACTGACGAAAAGTTTGGGATGTTATTTCTTTAATTTTAAAATTTGGCTATGAATTTTATTATATAGACAATTAACAATGGCAATTAGACAATCAACCAATGAATACTACAAAAGAAATATTACGTTCATCTTAAAGGTATTTTGAGTTTGCATGGTAAAAAGAATTTAAAAAATATATTTTTAATTGAAATTGGTGATAAGAGTTACAATTGTTCATTATTGTGGCTCATATAGATATTATGCATAAAAATCTTATTATATGGTATTAATGATTAAAATAATTATATTAATGTTTATTTATACATTACGAAATAATTTTTCATAACTGATAGTTATACTTATGATTTTTGATCGATATGATCAATAATTTTGTTAACTGTATCCGACGCGTACGCCTTATCGAATCATCTAATATTAGAATTAAAAGTTTCACCTATAATGCGAGCCACTAAGCTAAATAAATAACAAAATATAATTAAGATATAATATCAGGTGAAAAGAATAAGTTATATTTTTAAGATATAAAATTAAGGAGGTATTTTCTGGCATTACTAAGTTGTAATATCAGGTATTTAGTAGTTTTTCAGGTGAAAAGAATAAATTCTAAGGTCCTGTTCTTTTCAACGAAATGGTGTAAAACAACACGAAACTGAAAGAAATAAAATGACACGAAAGATAACGAAACAGAATGACATAATGGACACAAAAATATGAGAGAAAATAAAATACAAATGAGATCCAGTGCAGATTGAAATGGAACCGTTCATATTAACTTTGCATTTATACAACGCTAATTAATTTCACTAAATATTATATACAAGTATAAAACTAATATACAAAATAGCACATATATAATACCATTTACGTCATTCTAATAAATTATTTCAATATATGACGAACTACTTGGCATCCCCAAGCATATAAGCAGCCGAACATGTAAAGTTCACGAAAAATTAAAGTAATTAGGATGATAAAAAGAGTTTGACTTATAAGTTTTAGAGTTTTAACAGAGTTTGATAGTCAATAGAGCACAAGTAAGAGAAAAAATTACTTAAAAAAGTTTTTTAAAAAATTTGACAAATACATAAGAAAAACAAAAATATTGTCGTAATTTCTTTTTGTTTTTCTATTGGTGCATATATGCATACCACTAAAAATATTGAATGTAAACTTTTTCACTTAACTTTGCAATGCACAAGATTTATCTAACACGAATCCAAATTATCGAAGTGAAATTGCCAACATACTACGATATTCGATATCATTTATCAATATCAAATGAGTGTATTTATTTTAAAATATTAACACTTAATTCGTGCAACGCATGAGCTTCATATCTAGTTCTCTAACAAAAAGAAGAAGAAAACAAAAACTTTACTTAAATCAAAATATTTTTCTTATTTTCTCAATTTATTTTTATTTGTGTCCATTTTATTCTTCTTCCAAACCTCACCCCTGCTTTGACGAACACAGGCTAGCGCTGACCGAGCAAAGCAAAATTTGACAGCCCTATCCAGCTTCTCGCGCGAGGCTCAACACACAAAAACCTCACTTGTCTTCTTCTCTGTTCTCTCTTTCTCCCCAAAAACCCTGAACTCATCACAATATCACATCACATATCCATGGCGTCTTCTTCACTATCTTCATTATCTTCAATCCTAAACCAACCCCATTACGCTTTTCGCATAAAAATCCAACGGCGATGCGCTTCTTTAAATCTCAACATCATATCTTCTCACTTCCGTTGCTACCACCGTCCACCAGGCCTTCCCAAGAGAGCTGCCCATTCCTTTTCTCTCTCCAGAAATTTATCTCACCTCCAATCTCCGGATGCCCTGAGTCTCCGTCATTTCATGCCTACTAAAGCTTCTCTTGTTGCTGTTGACATTCTAGCCGAGTAAGTAAAGTTCCCTCTTTTTAATAGTTCTTATGAGTACTCAATTTTACCCTTAATTTTCTCAAGTAGTTTTTTTGACTTATTTCTGGCTTAATTGAATTTCGCCTAGATGCCAAAATATCGATGATAAGTGAGATGGGTATTTGAGACTGTCAATTTGACCGTTAATTTGAGACTGTCATGAAAGTCTTGCTAATGGACCAATTGATGATAGCTGATAGGATTATAATGACTGTGAACATTACATTCAATCATTCAATAACGCCTGTAAATATACATGACATGGCTGAAATTGATGCTATAATGGGTATGATTCGTGCTCTTCAGATAAAGTATGTTGAGCCACATATCAATTATCTGTCTGTTACTTGGACCAGTTGAAGACTAAATTGGCATTAGAACAATAATATTGATGTTTTTCTTAATGAGACTGCCCCCGGATAGGTAATTGGCAATAGCCAACTCCACTATCTCGTGATGGTATTGATTTGTTTTTGGAGTCTTATAAAGTTCCCAGCTTTATCTCAACTATTCTCATATTGCATCCACACTGTAATGACGGGAAGACAACCCGATAAGCGCATAATTGCCTTGAAAATTAACAATTTAAGATATTCACTGAAGTATAGGTTTTCGCATTGGTGTCACCCTAACCATAGATTGGAGGCCACTTTTAAGGTTGCAAATGAGAGGCGCAACCTCCCCCCCCCCTACCTTCTTCCTCCCACGTTTTGCCTCATGATTTGTTAGTGGCCATCTCCTTTCCTTAGCGAAAATAAGGAGCCACATATAGGCGTAGTTGGCAATTGGCATCATTTGTCACAATCAGATGCAAATGTTGGTAACATTGTTTCTAGTTTTGGCATGCAAGGTTCTTGCTTAAGGGCCCGCTTGGCCTAGCTCCAACAATTTTCAACTTCTACTCCCACATTTGTTCTTGCCCATACCCTTTCACCCACTCCCGCCTCTACCTCCAACTTCTAGAAATTGATCTAAAGGTAGAAGAGGAAGGACAAGGAGAAGTTAAAATTGTAGCTTCTACTTCTAACCCCAATTGTGGCTTTATTTCAACTTCTTAGAAGTTGGTGGTGGAAGTGGAAGTGTATGGAGAGGGTGAGCAAGAACAAATTTGAGGGTAGAAGTTGGTGGGAGCTAGGCAAACAGGCCCTTAGTATTGGGCCCTTCTACTTCCCACCGTGTTTCATCATCTCTCCCTACAATTTAACTGAACTCATCTTGTTAAACTTAATATGCACTACATGGAGAACATATTGGAGATTTGAATCCATTGGTTACCAACTTACATGTTTGCATGTTTGATTTACTCATAAGATAGTTCTTGTGTGGAACTGTAATCTCACTCAGGTTTGCTTTTATTCACCTGTTGTTGTTTCTAAAATTCATATGACCTTTACTTATTACCATCTAAATGTTTATTTGTTTAGCACTTTGCCAGCTTCTGAGGCTATTCCTAGAGGACGTATTTATCATGAGACATACGGATGTCAAATGAATATCAATGACATGGAGATTGTCTTGGCTATCATGAAGAAGGCTGGATACAACGACATTGTTCAGGATCCTGAGAGTGCAGAGGTCATTTTTATTAATACGTGTGCTATCAGGGACAATGCAGAGCAGAGAGTGTGGCAACGTCTTAACTACTTTTGGTTTCTGAAGAGGCAGTGGAAAAGCAATGTTGCCCAGGGAAGGTCACAATCTGCGAACCCTCCTAAAGTTGTGGTATTGGGATGCATGGCTGAGAGGCTAAAGGATAAGATACTAGACTCAGATAAGATGGTGGATGTTGTATGTGGGCCTGATGCTTATAGAGACCTTCCCAGGTTATTAGAAGAGGTAGATGATGGTCAAAAGGGTATCAACACTCTTCTGTCACTTGAAGAAACTTATGCTGACATTAGTCCAGTCAGAATTTCAAAGAATGCAATCAGTGCTTTTGTCTCTGTGATGAGAGGTTGCAATAACATGTGCTCATTTTGTATTGTTCCTTTCACTAGAGGCAGGGAGCGCTCTCGTCCTGTGGATTCAATTGTTAGAGAAGTAGGGGAGCTATGGAAAGCTGGCGTTAAAGAAGTAACGCTTCTTGGCCAAAATGTAAATAGCTATAATGACGCATCTGGGGTTGACAATGCTGTTGAACCTGGAACTAATTGGGAACTTAGCGAAGGGTTTTCCAGCATATGCAAGGTGAAAGAAATGGGTTTACGGTTTGCTGACCTATTGGATAGGCTTTCCACCGAGTTTCCTGAAATGCGGTTCAGATATACATCTCCACACCCTAAAGATTATCCAGATGAATTGTTGTCTATTATGAGAGACAGACATAATATTTGCAAGAGTATCCATCTACCTGCACAATCAGGTAATAGCGATGTACTTGAGAGAATGCGACGGGGCTATACCCGAGAGGCATACTTGGATCTTGTGCAGAAAATTCGCAGAATAATTCCAGATGTTGCGCTAACCAGTGATTTTATTTGTGGTAAGGCTGTTGCGCAAATTTTATCCCAAGTTTTCCTTGTTAGTTTGCATGCTGATATTTCATTTCTAGAAAGAGGGGGTAAGGATTTTGGGCAATTTATGCTGATATGTTTTCAAGTTTGATGCCTATTTTTGTGTACAATTTACAAAGATTACCTCTTTGCCGTGGTGTGTCCCTTACCAAATTTCAAGCGTGTATAGTGTTGAATTTCTTTCTGATGCAAATTAAAATTCTTATTCTGGCAGTACTTATCGATAATTGTGTATTGGATTGTATTTTCTGCCCCTTTGTGGTCTTCGTTTGTAGCCTCACAACTAATGTTTTTCTGTTGGATTTTTGATTGCAATAATATAGAGTATGTACTATAGCTTGTGATTCCTAGTTCACTGGCGTAAAGATGCCTTGGAATGACAAATATGGAGCTCCACACTATCAATCATCTTAAATCTATTGCAGAACCTTCTATGAAAGTATAAATCATGTTCTGCACTCCTGCCTCTTCGTTCATTTAACAGTTTTGAAACTGTGTGCAGGCTTTTGTGGGGAGACAGAGGAGGAGCATGCTGACACACTGACCCTCATTAAGGCTGTTGGATATGATATGGCATACATGTTTGCCTACAGCATGAGGGAGAAAACTCATGCTCACAGAAAGTATGTAGATGATGTTCCTGAGGATGTCAAGCAAAGGAGGTTGACAGAAATGATTGAGACCTTCCGTGACAGCACTGGTCAATGTTATGACTCTCAGATTGGTACTATCCAGCTTGTGCTGGTGGAAGGTCCCAATAAGAGAGCTCCTGATACGGAGTTGATAGGTAAGAGTGACAAGGGTCACAGAGTTTCATTTACTATTATGCCGTTGCCTAACAGGGATGACGGAGATGCGGGTGAACAAAATCCAAAAGTTGGTGATTTTGTGGAAGTCCGGATACTGAGATCCACCAGAGCTACTCTTTTTGGGGAAGCTCTTGCAATTACTAAGCTCAGCTCATTCCACAAGGTTGCAGATGAAGAGCCAATGGTTTGTGCTGGCAGAAGTTGATAACCTTGCTGGTTTTGATGGAGCGGTTCTGTGTCTACAAGCCTCAGTAGTATACTTTATCGTTAGAAATGTAAGTTAAATGTTCCTCCCCTGCTCTCTCCCTCCCCCATCCCCCCCCCCCCACAGGAAAAAAGAGAGGGGGAATGGAAAGGCCACCTTTAGTAGTGTCCTTGCCCTTCACGAAAGAAGTTGCTTTTGTTTAATACAATATAGTATAGTTTGCTGCAACTCAGTTAATTGTTGTACTGGCTGTGTTGGTTGGTTTTTCTCTGGTTACCTGGCTGCTTTAAATCGAGGTAGAATACAAACCCTCGGACTAGCAGATTCACCTGCATCAGGAGTCAGGACATCTGAGAATGTAAAGATTTATTGCATCTGTACCCCAAATCCGTACACTGAGTTCCGTGATTGAACAAACGAGAGTAGTATTTTGGTGATTTTAGATACCCAAAAGATCTGTTTGGATGTGTCTAGAAATGACTGATGATGTAGCTGTAACTCCCTACCTTAAGAATTAGGTGGAAGTTCAAAGTCTACACAACTCAAGGTCCAACAATGAGGTTTTTGACTTGGTCTCACATCCCATCTCTGCTGCACAATGAATTGACCAATAGGTTAAAATTGGTTTTCCTGGTCCTGATGACAACCAGGTGCTTTCTCAAGTGGTAGGCATTGTTGCTGTAAGTGATGGTATTCATGGTGTTTAGGGGAGAAAGGGCCTTTGACAAGGGACCGAATCCCCCCCTCCCCCTGGGGCGAGTTTTAATGGAGTACTTAAAAAGGATCGTGGAGGGTTTTGGTCACTTCTGTAATGCTTGGGGGTTTGGGAAATCTCATTATCTTCATTTGTGGTGTGAATGATGATGTAAAGAAGCAACTATGTGGTTTTTTCCTTGGTGCAGTTCTCTCTTTGTTTTTAGTCCAAAAGAATGTGATTTAACTCGTCTTAAGTCTTAACCGATATAGTGGGAACCTTATCAATAAAGGCATAGTCTCAGTAAAATAAAGGATATGTGGTCGGAAGTTGAGCTCTTAGGCCCATAATATGGGGGAGGGGCCAGGGGTGGCTATGATGTCCTTAACAAATATTATCACCAATTCGAAATTAAGGGCAATGAGCTCTACCACTTGAGCTCCCACCTTTTGCTTCCAAAAAAAAAATAAATCTATGAATTAGATTCTTAGGGTATAATCAATAATGGTACATAGAGTTGCAAAATTAAAAGTAACCGTATGAAATTAACAGTATGTTTGAGAACTTAGGGTTAATGAGTAAAATGTAGCAAAATTAGAGAAAACTATAAAAAAAATCTTTAAATTTACTTTGTTTGGCTGTTAGTGAAAATACTAGAAAATTAAAAATATGGAATTTTGTAGAAATCTCTTAGTTATAATGCTCAATTAGATTTCCATAGTTTTCCCCTAAAAAACAGTGAAAAATTAGTGGAAACCTGAGGAAATCTAAAACGAAACCTTTATTCTACAACAAATTTTCTACAATAATAAACCAAACAAAATTTAAACTGTGTAAATCTATTATGTTTCTACAACCTTTATAATCAGTAACAAACAAGTGGAAACGATAAAATTTTCATTGTTTTACTATCATCTAGATTTCCACAAATTTATTTTTCTACAGTTTTCCTCATTTACAAAGTTCTCAAACATATAAGATCTTCTCGAATCACTCCCTCTAATAAATCCCTCCAATACCTCACAAAGACTAAAACCAAAACGAAAACAACATAATGTTGGTCTCACATAAGACTTGTCATTTTCTTTATGTTTTGTGAGGTATTAGGAGATAATTGGAAGTATCGCATCTGAGCGTAAAGCATGTAAAATTTCACATCTCACTAGGGGCATTTGGGATTCCTTACCCCTTATTCCCCTTTCTCCCCAAATACCTGCCCACTAAGCTCCTGGACATTAAATCCGAGATGGGTCAACCTGGAAGCGAGCCTCCTTCAGTGAATTTTAACATTCTGCATTTAGCCATGTACGCCCCCTTCGATGTTCTATATACCGCCCTCGCGGACACCTCCCCTCCCTCCCGGCCTCCCGGCAAATTGTACTGCTAAACTGTACACAATGGAACGAATTCGATCAAGATTCCAGAAATTGGGGATAGAATTTGACCTAGGTTGGTGGTGGAGGTGTTGCTGTTTTAATCAGGCGATTTTCGTAAACTAATTCGATCAGTATCTTCATCTTGCTCAGCAATCATATTCGAAGGTCAGCCATGCATTTTTTTTTATATTGGTTGTGAGATTTTTCCATTGATTTGGATTGCATGCTGTCAATATGTGATTTTGATTTTGCTTGACATGACTTCAATTTGCTCACCAAGTGTTCGATGAAATGCTTGTAACACTAATTGAAAATTTCCTGGAATACTTTCGGTTGAGAAACTAACACAAAGTCGCTATCTAAATTAGCGACTTCATCCGCATAAAGACGCCATCCTGATTGGCGACGTCCTCGGAAATCACAAAATCGCTATCGAAATGGCGATTTCATCGTTATAAAGACGCATTCCGAATGGCGACTTTGATATGACAAAGTCGCTTGTTTAGCAGCGACTTCTTTCGTATAAAGTCGCTATCTTGAATGGCGACTTTTGCGAGTATGTCAGCGACTTCTTTCGTACAAAGTCGCTATCTTGGACGGGGACTTCGTCGGGTATCTACTCTCCCTCGCTCATTCAATTCTCTCTCTTCAATTTACACAACCCCTCTGCCGCACTATTGACCACCTGCACCTTGTCGGACCTCCCTCACCGGCGGTGACCATCTGTGGTCCTTCACCACGCCACCACTCCCGAAAATACATGATTGTTGGTAGTTGCCTAGTTGGTACCATGAACAATGTAGTTGCCTCTTTCTTGTGTCATCCAAGAATTGCTTTCTTAAGTCTGGGTATGCCAGCCAAATGGGTTAATTAAGATTGATGGTATTTGATAATGTGGAAGAGCTGGAAGTGCATTGCTTAAATTTTAAACATGTACAAGTATTGATGAACTTCATCAAATGTAAATACCGTACAAAGGATGATTATAGAACCCTTTTAGCAGCTCAGTCTATTGTTGGATGTTGTATGCAGAAAGAAAGAGAGAGTGGTTTTGGTTTGTTTTATTTTAAGGCCCCGTATATGCATTATGCAAATTGATGATCTCTTTTATCTTTGATTCGATATGCGAAGGAATTTATCGAAGAAATTTAGAATGAAATATTGTTTTTTTTTTTTGTTGTTCAGGAGATTGAGGGGGACTGCAATCTTTGATGAACTTAAATCCTTTATTTTAGTTGTAAGTTATAGTGTTTTGATTAAAAGTATCTCCAGAAGACCAATTTATTTGCCTCTGTTAGTGCTGGGTAGGAAGACTTCTTCAACGATTCAGCAAATTCTCCAACAACAAAGGCAGAGGAATTCTCCAGGTGTTGTCGGAGATGGGCAAGCGAGGAGGAGGTAAAAGAAGAGAAAGTGATGGGGTTGCAACTTTCTCATCTAGGCTTCACATATCTCTAACTCTTAGGGAAGAAGCAAGTGGTAGAAAGCAATCCCACAATCCGAAACTGATACTGAAACTCAAGCACCTGCAGAACTTGGCTGAGTGGGCCAGTGGTGAAGCCTCTGTCCCCTCTTTGGGTGCTTATTACGGTCGTCGTTATGCGGAGTTTGGAGAGGCTTTGGGAATATTGCCAGACCGCTCTCTCCTTCCTTGCCAAAGGTCAGGTTAATTTTTTTAATTTGCCTTCTCAACCTGATGTTTTTATTATCTACTATCGTCATTCGTCTTATTGGTTGTATTGCCCAAATGTCCTTAGATTTGTTTAAAAGTTGTCTAAATTGACCTATTTAATGACTGGATTTAGCTCCATCTCTGTGTTCGTGTATTAGTGTAAATCTGTTGCTTGCAAGCAGAGGATACATAGTTTTCACTAGTTGTCAAGCAAGATATTACAACCTCCATATTGGACACATAGGAGCAGCGAGTAGTTGGGGGCCATCTGCAATTATTTAGACTTAAGCATGCTGTTTCTCTTTACAAAAGGTGAAGGGGTTGTTCTGTGTTGGATGCACACACCCAATAATTGTAAAATGTTCATGATGAACTGACAAAGGTCAATATTGAACCCTCAAATTTGGATAGAGAATAATTCCTTCCAAGCTTCGGTAGCTATGATGTACTCAGCCTCAGTAGTTAATAGAGCAAAACTTCTCTGTAGTTAAGATTTCTATGGTACCACTTTCCCATAGAAGTCATGATGTATCTCGAAGTTGATTTTTGGGAATCATTTCATTATTTACATCTGCAGCTGCGTACCAAAGCATAAGCACTAAGAAAGAAAAAGGTTGATAATTGCATTTGAGGCCGCTTCCTGACATTAAAATGCTAATCATGGACTAGCATTTGCACAGCTGGAACTGTCATTAGCTTGCAACACGAATATGATTTTCCTTCATTATGGGCAGTATATCGTATTTGGGTTGCCTAATGAATGCAGCGTCCTAGTGAGCTTGTTTAGGCTTATGTTTTGATTCGATAGGAAGCTGAAAGTCTTTAGTATTTGTGGTGATGCTTATGTGGTATGCTGATTTTGCTATGTAAACTCACTGATATTCCGAATTAAGGAGCATACAACGTCATCATTTTAAATTGATGTTGTGTAGCTAAACATTTGTGCTGATTATGTTTGTTAATGGGATCGTTGGCTTTGTTGAGGCACAAATTTGAGTAGCTTTGACTCAGATATACGAAGTATGTATATACTGTAATCTTAGCTGGGGATTTTGGTTGTCCTAAATATTGGGATTTTTTTTGCTAACGTTTACAGATGTGAGACAATTCTTCGACTTGGTTTCAACTGCAGTGTTCGAATTGAAAAGAATCAAGCTAAGAGGCGACAGCACTGTAGCAAAACTAATCCACTCTCACAGAATAGCGTGGTTTCCACGTGCCACTTCTGTTTGTATCGTAACATAAAACAAGGGACCCCTAAAGGATATATAAGAGAGATAGTCCCTTCGAAGGTCCAACCAGGTTTGAAGACGGGAGCTGGAAATTCCTCAGCACAGAAAGGTGGATAACGAGGAGAAAAGCAACGCAAATAAAGTTGTGACTTGTGATGCATTCGGGACACCTTCACCCACAGTAAGCAATATTTGGAGCTCTCTTACAAACAAACCACCAACGCCCTTGGCTTCAAACAGTGCAAAGTTATTGGATAGTAACAAGAGGAAAAGGAAGAAACCAGGGGTGAAGAAATCAACTGATGAATCTCTGATCAGCTCAGCCTTCGCAGAGGCAGAAAAAGCCGGTGGCACTTCAAGGAAAAGGAAAAAGTCTTGGACTACTCTGAAAGAAATTGCAGCAACCGAAGAGCGTGATAGGAATCAGAGGTTCAAGAATTTTTCTATTCCATTCCTCCTGTGATCAAGCGGTGGGTGGTTCTATAATTGCTCAAGTAGCAAAGTGCTTTCTAAAGTTGAATCTCTAAATTACCAGGAATTAGCTTCTAATTACCATTTGTAATACAAAGGGTGTATGTATTGACCAAAAAGAGCTGCTTTTATGAATATACAACAATTTGGCAGATCATTCCAAAGTATACGAGTACATTCCCTACAGCAAGGGGTCCTTGCTTGTTTAATTACATTAGTCTGCTGGACTGGGAATGGGATAGGTGATATGAGTGAATTGAAGTTAAAGCTGGCCTGGTTATAAACTGGCGGTCTAAGTGATGATTTTATATGGTAAAGTATTAACAAAAATCTGTATCTAGTTAATGTTTTGTGTACAGCGCATATAATGAATAATGTGACAGCAGGTTCTGTGGACTTTCAGATTACTGCTTCTTCAGCTGGTTAATGATGCCACAACAGAGACTGCAGTAACTACTGACTATTGATCCACAATTTACACTTTGATCTTGCTTGTTGCCATCCATACCAATTCAAAGATCTTATAATAAACTCCGATACAGGATTATTTACCAGGATTTTCAACCTCTGCTTCTTGTCTCCTTTATACAATACAAAATGGGATAATTTGCAACCCTTTACCCCATTAAGCTTTCTGCTGCACTGGAGCCTTTTTGCACTTTCTTTTACAAATTGGGATAAATTGCAACCCTATAAACTGTGATTTCCACTGATTGAATAAGGTCCTTTCACTTATCCTCACTGATTCAGTAAGGTCTTGTCACTAATTTATACTACTGATTGAGTAATGTCCAATAAGTGAAAAGGAACACACCCATTATCTCCATTGTTTTTTTGTTAGATATGATAAGCTTAATTAATTAGCTAATTTGCCCCATCTATAGCTAATTATAGTATATGTTCTTGATCACTTTACATTGTGCAATGATTTTAGTAAAATGATACTAGTATATGATATATTTTCTTACTGTTGGCATTTTTATTTTGTAAATCTCATTTTGATTCCCCAAAGTTTTGCATAACCAATGTCTAAGCTAGCTGATAACTTGGTTTCAGTTTCCACTACTGTTTAATTATTGTGATCTTTGAAAATGCATGTTGAATTGCAAAGTGTAGTCTTGTACTGTTTTGTTTTGACCCAATACAAAGGTTGTAAATGGAACATTTGCTTGCTACTAGAAACACTTTACCTCTTCATAAGCCATTAAGTACAAACAGTCAAACATAATTAGTTTTGGTTTAACTAATTCAAGGTCAACACAAATCTGTGGAGTTGGTGAGTGTGGGATATTGATATATAGGTTACGTATTAGTTAGGAAAGAAGACCTGAAGTTTCAATATGTTACTTATTTATATTTCTATTTATAACTTATATTGATATTTTTTTTTTTTTTTTTGGATAGGAAAGCGTTAGCTCATTGACTGGCGTCCAGAAAACACACTCCGATCCCCACCCCACTCGGCCACTCCCCTCATTTATTGTAGCTTTTTATCTTTCTTTTGTATGCTAACAAATTAAAATAAAAATAGAGATCGAGAAAAAAAGAAAAGTATTTGTATATATAATCCTCGGAAATATCTATCCATTTCAACTCTTTTCTCTCTACTTATTGATGTAGGAAGCTAGCTAGCTAGCCATATTACCTATTGCTCTTGTAAGGTTATTAGCTCCTAAGCTAGATCAATAAGTAATATATATATATATATATATATATATATATATATATATATATATATATATATATATATATATATATATATATATATTAGAATTTCATCCCCTAAAGATAAAATAAAATAAAAAAGTGTATTTAGAAAAGTTATTAAAGAAAAGAATCGGATATACTCCCATATGAATTATGATATGATATGATTTGTTGATAGCATAGTGTGTGCTGTGTATATATTATGTTAACTGGTTGGGCTTATAATCATAACACATCCAAGCACATACTCATATAGCTAGCTAGAGAGAGAGAGAGAGAGAGAGAGAGAGAGAGAGAGAGAGAATGTGGTGGGTGATGATGATGATGACGTTGGTGGTGGTAGGCGTAGGCCTGCTGGTTGGCCGCTGGGGTTTTTATTCCAATAATAATGATAATATTAATATTAATAATAATATGAATAAAATAGAAAATATGAAATTAAAAGAGGAAGATGATGATGAAGATGAAGAAACAAAGAAGAAGAAGAAGTCAAGCAGGAGTACTAATAGGGTTCCATTGGGAAGTTCAGGATGGCCTTTTATTGGCGAAACTCTCGACTTCATTGCTGCTTCTAATACTTCCACGCCTGTCTCCTTCATGCACAAACGCAAGTCCTTGTAAGTCTCTCTCTCTCTCTCCTCTTTCTCTCTCTCTCTCTCTCTCTCTCTCTCTCTCTCTCTCTCTCATCATTTTGGGTGCTCTTTAATTAGTTTAAGAGAGATTAATTTACTTTGAAGTTAATTATTCTCAAATTCATTCTAAACTTCTTCTTTTTTGGTCCAAGTTCAAATTCAAAGTTTTAATCTAGCAGCTGTGTTATTCAAGTAAAGAAATACTCGTGTATAAAAGTAGTAATCAATAATTAAATACATAGAATATTTAAAATAATAATAAAAGAAAATAAATCATGTATGTTTACAACTTGTCTTGCTCTTTCAAAATTATTTTATTTTTTTTGAAAACGATTATTTCGGATTTCTTCCTTTTATTTGGAGATCAGTATTATTACAAGCTATCAATGACTTATGACTAGATACCCACACACCCCTTTTTACACCCATAAACACCAACATGCCCAAAAGCTTATAACAACAGCAACATGCGTGATATATGTTTAAGTTTAACACCTATCAATAAACTCCAACGTAATTTCAAGTCCCTAAAACAAGCAAGATCCATATTGATTTAACTAATGTGATCAATGTGCCTTGCTTTAGTTAGTGGCATAATACAAATATAAACTATTTTTCGGCGCGAATGTAATTTGTAGTGGCCGGGTGGATCCATGACAAATAATCAAATGTGTATGATCATTTATATGTAAATTAATTAAAGTAAAGGAAATTAAAGAAATTAGCTTACCAAATGGCAAGCTAATTAAGTACTGTATATTTTTAATAACTTTGGTACTGTCTTGGATCCACGCCAATTAATAAACCGTGTAGTGATTAGCATACGCGAGGGGGTTATTAGTGACTGCTAGTCTGCTAGCATCATAATCGTCTTTCGGTTGGCTTTGCGACTAATTATAATAATGAGTAGTACTGAGTACGTATAGGTTATTATAAACAAGTTTAGTTAGTTTAATTAATTTTGAATACGAAATCCATCTATAGTCAAAAGCTAAGAAGATCAACATGACACGATACTTTTTATTAATTAACTTGCCAAACCAATTATAGGTAGCTAACTACTGATCATAACGACACTAAAAATCACTTTAATTACTACTCCATGTGAAGGTGCGTGCGTGAAACCACACTAATTAATTTGATCTCTTTAATTTATTCCCCATTGCCGATGGTAGCACATGGTACCCCATAGGTAAGAAGATTAATGTAGCACAAGCACAAGCACAAGCACTAGCACGTGCAACATGTTTGCGATTTCAGCCAATAAAATGTCATTATAGCTAGGCATTAAGAGTTACTCCAGTGCTTAGGTCTGGATATGAGTATTGCCTACCAATTGTAATCGAGATTGAGAGTTTTGATTCCTATTTTAGCCTTTGTGTCTCCTTCAACACACGAAAAAGAAGTCATTATATATAGCTAATTACTCCCTACTGTACAGTTAGTTGAAGTAGTTAGTTGTTAATAAGCAAACTTGTTGTTTCTTTTTGCAAATTGAATTTGTTTGACAGGAAGACACAAATGTTTGAATTGCAGTAGTTGCCCCTCTGGGTAATACTAGTAGTAGTAGTCAATTCTGCCAGAACCATTTTGTTCCTTTTGTTAACAGCATATTTTTAAGTTACTGTATTTATTTATTTTTCAAATTTCCTTCTGGGTATTCAAATATTAAGTAGTTGACTGACTATTCACCAGTTTGGACCACCTGAGTCGTCACAGCAAAAAAATAGAAAAAATAATAATAAATGTGGTTATACTAGCATAGGGACTTCTACAATAGAAATTACGTAATGTTTTTGGATGTGATCTCCAAAACCTGCCAGTATATATTGACTTCTAAGAATGTGTCCATTGAATTAAATTGAACCCCACTGAATTGAATTGAATTCCGCTTAATCAATTACTAAATAAGGGAAAAAGAGCACACACTCTAAAATCCCGCAAGTTTATTTCGGTGATCTTTTGTGAAATTGTGGCATATGTATGTAATCAAGGAGTAAAGCAATATGAGTAATATATGTATGACAATCTTAACTTTTTTTATAGGTATGGGGATGTTTTCAAGACGCATCTATTGGGAAAACCGGTAATAGTGTCAACTGACCCAGAAGTAAACAGAGTGGTGTTACATAATCATGGGAATATATTCATCCCATCTTATCCAAAAACTATAACTGAACTATTTGGTGAATCCTCCATTTTGAGAATGAGTGGACCTCTGCATAAAAGGGTACATGCATCAATCGGACGGTTTCTAAAATCCCCAGAATTGAAAACCCAGATAACTACAGATATTGAGAACTCTGTTAAGCTCTCCTTACAAACTTGGAAGTCCTTCAATGACTTTGTTTACATTCAAGATCAAACTAACCAGGTCTTTCTTTTACTCCTCTAAATATTTTTTAGACTTTTAATAAAAAGAATATGATTAACTTCAGCTTCTTTAATTTTCTTTTTATTTCCTTTTTGTTTTTTCAGATTACATTCAACATATTGGTTAAAGTGTTAATGAGCCTTCCTCCTGGTGAAGAACTGGAGTTATTCAAGAAAGAGTACAGAGAGTTTATTAAAGGCTTGATCTGTTTACCAATCAAGCTCCCTGGTACACAACTTTACAAATCTTTGAAGGTAAACAATAAAATCGATATGTACATAGTAATTTAATTTTTTATTTATTTATCAAATACTAGTATACATATAAATACTTATTAAAGCATTCAACAATTTATTAATGATGCAGGCAAAAGAGAGACTGCAAAAGATGATAAGAAGGATGATAGAGCAGAGGAAAGCAGGAACATTAATAGACAAGACAGAGCATAATAACGCAACAACTACTACTAGGGATGCAATAGACGTACTGTTATTTGACATTAGTGATAGGAACGAGGCTGCTGATAAATGCCTGTCTTTGGATTCCATTGCCGGAAATATTATCGAGATGATGGTCCCCGGAGAGGACTCGGTGCCTATGATCATGACCCTGGCTGTCAAATTCCTCAGTCACAACCCTCTTGCTTTACAACAACTGCTGGTGAGTACGCGTGTTTCATGTTTTTTTCCGCTTATTTTAGAATCGGTTTAGTTACTTTTCTCGAGCTCTCACATATTACTATCAAGAACACACCCATAGCTAGCTAAAATTATACTAGTTTAAATTTTGGTTATGTAGCCCTGCACCATAAAATTGATTGTGTTCACACAAAGAAAATTAAAATGGTGTCTAATGATCAGGCGTCGTAATCACGTTTTAATTAATGCCTCTGCATGCAGTGAACCCCAAGTCCCCATCCGTCCATGTCCTCAAAAATAAAATAAGAAAATAGAAAAATAAAACTGCACAGGAATGAATATGAACCCCTGTTTGGCTTTGCCAAGTTAATTGCCCTTTGTGTTTAAAGACACGAGGGAGATCTTTATATGACAGGACAGCATTATTCTTCTTATTCCATAATACGAAATCACCAGCTACATTTGATGTGGGCCTTTCCAATAATGAAATTTGGATTATATTTATATATTGGTAGGATGAAGTATATGCTTTAAAGTCAAATTGCAATATAGTGACTATGCTATAGTACAAAGAAGATATGATATGAAGATTAACCGAATATCATAATAATGGACCTCATTTTTAAGCAGAACTTTTTGGTAGTTCTAAATGACCTTATTTTGTTGGATATATTGCTTGAAATGGCCAATTAAAGTCTTTATTTTGATATGAATACAGAGTATATGTTGTTTTTCGTTGATTCTAGTTGATACAATCTGATAAGAAATATTCATTGTGTTTGATACTATGATTTTATCGGATAATTAATATTCGTTGATCTAATTTGACTGAATAAGTGATCTTTATTAATTTGATCTAGTAGGGTAAGTGAATAGTAATAATAATAATGGTACCTTGTGCCCTTATCTGATTCCAAACAAGATGAGATTCCCTCTAGTAAAATGATCCATTACCTGCTAGTCAGCTAGTGCATATGAACATTGTCATGCAAACGACTAAACGAGTGAATAAACAGTTACTTTTACTAGCTCAGGGGGTAACTCCCCATTTCAGAAATCAGAAACGGTCGTACTAGCTCAGAATACAGATTGACCCATACATGCCAAGTACTACTGTACATTTGTACTTGTACTAGTATTAGTATTAGTATTAGTATTAGTATTTGATTATGAATTGTTGCCAACACAAGGAAAAGGAAGTCTCTTTGTCTTAAGAGTGAATATATTTAACACTAAAAGATCAATTCTTTTTCTACCCTTTTTCACTTTTGAGTTTTGACTGCCCAAGTTTTTCTGCCAGCAACAGTATGGAATTTCTTGGGAAGGCACGTGTGTGGGATAGATATGCCATGGTTTTTTTTTTTATGGAAAATTAGAAAAATAATCCTAAGTGAGAAAATATCATACATTAATCCCAAGGTACAATTTGTGTGCCAATATTGCTCCCGGGTTAAACGGCGTTAAGCACCGTTAATAATTGATGACGTGGCATCTGCTATGGGAAGTAACGAAAAAAAAAAAAAAAAAAGGAAAAAAGCACACCCTCTGCCTCCACCATTACTGTCCATTAACCCCCCTATTACCATTCTTGTTTCACCATTACTCATCCCTTCTACCCCACCAGCCTCTTCCATAACATAAACAGAGGTTGGGATTTTTGTCATCTTCCATCAGCAAAAGTGGAACTCGCATCCATCCATCACCATGTAATTCCTTCTTTTACTCTATTTCTTCTTCAAAGTACTTTTATTTTTCTTTTGTTATGCTTAAAAAAGCTGGTGCCTTTGTTGAATTCGTGAATTTGTGGAGATGATTTGATTAGGATTTTTGTTGAATAATCAAATTTGGTTGTGGATAGGATAATTGTACGGGTAAATTGCATCATCTTGCGTATAAATTAAATTGTGGATTGGGATTCAAATTGAGAAGAGGGTGGAGGAGAGAGAAGAATTTTTGGGTTCTTGATTTAATTGGAATTGAAATGACAGATTAAGAGGAGAGAGAAATTGAGAATGAAGAGAGATGATAAAAGAGAGGTGATTTGGAGAATGAAGAGAGAGAGAAATTGAACAGACTGCCATTGATGGAGCTTTTTGAAGCTTGCAAGTTGGCTACACCTTCAATTTTTTGATTATTATTGTGTTTAGTGAAATTAGTTTGGGGATTATTGGGACTGAGAGTATGAATTGTTAAGAGAACTCCCCAACCATGGCTGGGTTGAGAGTATGCTTCAATTTACTAACTTCAAGTATTCAACACTTCCATTTGCCACGATATCAATTATTAACGCCCACTTGACGCCGTTCACCCGAACTGCAACCTGGGATTATTGGGAGAGATTTTCTCACTTGAGATTATTTTGGGCACACCGTTCAAACTTCGGATTATTTATAACTAATTTTTTTCTTTTTTTATTGTATACTTGGGGTAATTATTTGCAATTGGCCATGCAGCTTTTACCAACCATCAAGTATAGGAGTATTGTTCTATGTAATTTGGTGCCATTATTCATTCGTGAAAGTATTACTCTATTTGCAATTGGCCATGCTTTTACCAACCATTATTCATTCTGTGAAAGTAGGAGTATTTGCAATAATTGCCCATGCTTTCCATGCATGTTCCTCTAAAAAGATGAGTAAACTTGATAACTAAGGATAGGGTTTGATAATGGTAAGGTAATAGAATGAGTAATAATTAAGGAAGAATTGACCCTTCAATAATTTTCCTAGGGTCTAAGCAAGGAAAGCGTATTGGATCTGTGATGCTTCTCTACATTGCTTTGTTTTTGCTTCATCTGAGACTAGTTAAATTGTGCATGTTTTTGCTAGGAAGAGAACATGGATTTGAAGAGGAAAAAGACCATATCCGGGGATTCTTATTCTTGGACCGACTATATGTCTCTGCCATTCACTCAAAATGTGAGTTATAGTTTCCCTCAAATTAAAAAAAAAAAAAAAAAAAAAAAAAGCGTGTTATAATTAGCTTATGGATTTCAAGAAAGGAAATGAAGACAGGATGGTTTTCTAATTCCTTATATTATGTTGTTTAATTAGGTTATCAGTGAAACCCTAAGATTGGCAAACATCATTAATGCGGTTTGGAGGCAAGCCACCAAAGATGTGGAAATCAAAGGTGAGGCGGCTCTCATGCAAGTAAAGGTTTGCATGTATATATTATATGTCCTTTTAATTCTTAGTCCTAATTAATTAAGGCGGATCTACATATACTATACAAACAAAATTAACTTTATAGTATAATAACATACATTATTGATTTAGAAAATTTACAATTTTACAGGTTATTTGATACCAAAAGGATGGTGTGTATTAGCATCCTTAACTTCAATTCACATGGATGAACAAAATTATGAGAAGCCATATCAGTTTGATCCATGGAGATGGGAGGTTGGTCTTTAATTAATGATGAACTATTGGCAAAAGCATGATTGCACAAACATGCATGCATAGTCATAATTATCATCACTAGTAATTATGCTTGACATACATCAAATGATTATTACTTAGTAAACATCATCATAATTATCATCATCAACACCATCATTTTTTTTCTTATGAAAGCACCTAACCGAATTAATTAAATATTTGGCTGATATGTTGTATTGTACATTTACAGACTAAGGGAATAGTTGCAAGTAGCTATACCTTCACTCCATTTGGTGGTGGACAAAGACTCTGCCCAGGACTTGAACTTGCAAGGCTAGAAATCTGCATATTTCTTCACCATTTTGTCACCACTTATAGGTAAATACTAAGTAGCAATTGGACATTCATAAAAAAAATTCTAACATTTGGTTTGTTATGCAACAAATTCCCTCTTATAATAAATTTGATCTTAAAATTACTATATATCAAAACTTGGGATGTAAATTATAATGTATATTTCAATCTGTGAAAAGATAGACTTTATTTTTATTTTTTTTAATCTTTTATTTTTTAATTTTTATTGAGGAAAATATAGGCTCACGTAAGTTTTATGTATGTGGCAGATGGGCAGCCGAAGAAGACGAAATAATATACTTTCCGACGGTGAGGATGAAGCGAAAACTTCCCATTTCCGTCACACCACATTCCCTTTGAATATTTTTTTTTTTTGGTCTGAGACCGTCCGGTTGAATCCGGACCGAGCCGGGTAGGACCACAAGGGCGGCAAAGCTCTCTCAACAAGTATTTAACACTGCTGCATTCACAAGGTCTCGAACCCGAGATCTCTGCTTAAGCTAGAAGAGTCCCTCACCAACTCATCTAAGTGCTTGTTGGTCATTCCCTTTGAGTATTAAATATAGTAATAAGACTAATAACTACTACAAGAGCTGAACCATTAGCTAAACCTTATTAGCCCATTGATTTGTTCAAATGTCAACATCTTTTGAAGGGTTTGGAGATTGGGATTTTAGGCCTCCACCATCCCAGAATGATGTACATATATTTCATGTAGGGTTGGTGTTGGCCAATATATATACATTATTTAATAATATCCTTTAATTGTTATAAACTCTTTTTTTTCAGTACGTACTCCAAAAGCATGTCGTCTTATAAAGTAATGAATTAAAATAAATCCTTATAAACAAATTAGACTAATTAGATGTGTTTTTTTTGTAACTTATTCAATAAATTTCGGTCATTTAATTTGAAAGAATACAAATTCTTAAGGTCGGACACATATAAGGGGCCAGTGGCGTACCCTGGCCTCAAGCTTGTTCATTGGACCTCTGTAGGCTGTAGCACTGTGGGAGGGTTTGGTACCGTTGTCAAAGGACGACGATAGTCATCTACTCATCTGTGACTCGAAACAAGAAGGAAAATCTCAAAATCAAAGACGTTTGGTAATGATGACTAGCAGCATTTGTTACTTACCAATAAAAGTGATGGTTTAGTGATTTCAAGTTTACTTCCAAATGGTTTAGTAAGACAAAATTGTGGGTTCAAATTCTCATTCATTTCCCCTATGTATTGTGTTTGATGGTTTCTAGGAATTATAATGCCTTGTTGGTGCTATGTTGACAGGGTAAGAATTATAATGCCCATTTTTAGTGGTATATTATCGGGGTCAATACTTACACTAATTGTTCAATTAGTCTAATATATTCACTGTTGAACACAATACCTTGGTTCTGGTTTGTCATTCACTTGCACAATCTTTTTGGTAAGCAAAATAAATAAACTAGCAATATTTACTCCAATCAATCTTAGGGCATCAGTGGGGACCAATTCCAGAAGAAATAATCAGGTAAAACTTCCACACGTGTTATTTGGTGGAATTAGTGGAGGGCCGATCAAAAACGGGTGAGAAGCGCAGTACAATGATCGTACTCAAACACTAGTGTCTAATCTGGATCACTCGATGAAAAGATCCGAAGATCGAAGCTGCTCAAAGAAAGGCAGAAAAGTAAAAGGGTCCGGTCCAGAATCATATGGGGAGTACTTTGTATTGTCCTTGTCAAAGTTTTAATGGTTGCCACCAATTTTGTCAAATCCACAAACTGCAACTGTCCGTCCTATTTTAGATCCCCCACTGCTTCTACATGTTGGAACTAGTATTTTGACTACTAAAAAAAGGTGTGCTCGTCTTTTGACCATGTCAATGATGGGATCCCTAAGCATTATTGCTACTATGTTCTTGTTATTTCTTTATATATTGTACAGTTCCTGCGTGTTCTTTTCCACTTATCAAATTATCGATTTATTATTTCAATTTGATTCAGCGTTATTTGATCTAGTGACAAATTTTTTCTATCACATAATATTTTTCAATGGACTTGTATTCCCTTCAGAAGAAAAGAACTTATCTTCAACTTGAAATTAGAAAAGCTACAAGATGTACTCCATATACCTTTCACAAAATCAGCTTTGGATCACCAATAAAAGCTACAACTCCTCTACAAGTTGGGCTATCCATACAAAGTTTTTTTTTTCTTCTTTTTATCTTTTGATCTGCTTTACTATCCATGCAAAGTCAGCTAGTTCACCATGGACCTAATCCACCGTGGACCAAGTATATTTGAGGGGTGACTTCAGGTGAAGTAGGGAGTGACTTCACTATTAGAGGGGTGGCTACAGGTGAAGTATGGGGTGACTCCACTATTAAAGGGGTGACCCCAAGAGGGATGGCTCCACTAAAAGTAGGGGGTGGCTTTAGATGAAGTATGGAGTGGTTCCAAATGAAGTATAGAGTGACATTTAGACCATTGGTCCACCATGAACTAAGTCCACGTATTTGTAATGCAAAGTTTTAGATAAACATTACAACGATAATGGGCCACTAAAGACTAAGCCCAACTAGAAAACTTGCCAGTGCATCTAAAGTCAAAAACAAAACTCAAACAAGAACCTAGGGCCAGAGTCCCAGACCAGTTAATGCCACTCCCACAATTCACATGCACATCTGGTTGGCTAGTGGCCGGCTCCCTCATTCAGTTGCCCCTTGAGATACACAAACACTCAAATGAGGCAGCCTCGTGTATGAGCCGTGATAACTATGAGCACAAATATAATACCAATGGATAAAAAAACTGATACCTCTAGATGAAAAAGTGATACCTCTAGATGAAAAAGTGATACCTCATGTATGAAGCTGCCTCATACCTAACTCCTTTTAGGCTTCAACTTCAGATACCAACTTCGCCTGAAGCTTCTTCATGTAGTGCTTACTCAGGTTATATTTTCCTTCCTTCAATCAATTGAAGATGAGAGCGGGAGTGGGGCGTAGGCAGATGGCGAATTAAAAAAGAAATAGAATAGGATTCTTCATGGATCAAAATTATTGTAGCTGTCTCTTGCTTCACTCTATACAAGGTTGAGATGCTTGTTCTATCTTCTATGTGTACAGCTATGCTATGGTATTGCACCTTGATTGAAGACCTGGATACATAAATCTAACCAAAATTCGAAATAAACAACTGTTAACCAACAAAATTTATCAAAAGCCAAATGCAGATCAGAGCTGTTACCTTAGAGCACTACTGCTGTATTGGTTTAGGTGCAACATCTCATTGTGTAGTTAGTACAAAAAAGTTCAAAAAGTGAGAGTTCAAATGGAATAGGCACTTCTTGTAAGTTGGCACTTAAATCTTCAAACATTGCAGTCACTAGCCATATTCTTATTTCTTAATCCTTCTTCACGAGCCCATTCGTCAGAAGATCAGTTATCTTAGTCATGCTTCATATCTGAACGCTTTACCAGTGAAACTAAATGCTGCAGTAAGTTCTCAGATTTCTTTCATGAGAAGGGCACTTCACAGTTTCCCAATAATGTTTGAAACTGGATTTCATACCCAAAGCACTTGCTGAGGCGGTGAGCCTACACTGTCAGCATGTAAGTCGAGCAAGAATTCTTGCCTGCAGGCTGCAGCAAACATGCTGCTATTTGATAAATGAAAATCTTTGTACCAGTGTTCTCATGGATCAGTGTATCTTAATAAATAAAAGTACGTCACTAATCACAGGCAGAGGCTAGAGATCAAAGGAAGCAGCCAATTCTGCATTGGTTGGCTCCTCTTTATCATAAAAATATATCCTATTTCGATTGAACAAGGACAGCAAATGTAGTAGCTCCTCAATAGATACCTTTGAAGGCCTCTTGTCTTCAAACCCACTTAACCTTAGAATTCTGATTACATTATCTTTGAACAAAGTCGCTCGTGGTTCCAAACAGGGAGACTTTAAATCTCGTAGATTATCAGTCACCCCTTCATCCTCTGCATCTTTATCTTTATCAACATTGGAAACGTGGTGAATCATCGAATTTTCTTCGTTAAAGCCCATCGTGTTAGATATTCTCATCAACTCAATCAACTTCTTCTTTTGTTTGAATGTTGCACCTAATGTCTTGTTCTTCTTACTAAAGCACGTCCTCGTAAATGCACACCATTCATTTAAATCTACACTGGGAACTTCCTCCTTCGGTCTGATTAGAACAACGGAAGAATCGACTTTTGGAGCAGGAACAAAGTCCCTTTTGCTCACATCCATGACATGCTCCACTTCAGCAACCAGCTTGACATTCACAGCCAAGCGATTGAACTCTGAATCACCAGGCTTAGCTAATAAGCGACGTGCAAACTCTTTCTGAAGCAAAAGCGTTGCACTCCGGAATTGGCATGTCCCAAATACCAATTTGGCAATAAGAGGTGAAGATATTCCATATGGTATATTTGCCACAACAAGATCAAATTGGGGGAACTCAGTCTTCAGTGCGTCTTTACATATTAACTGCAAAACCAAATTATATAAGCTAATAATGAATGTAAAGTTGTTTACTCACCAATAACTGTCAATAAAGATATACTCATAGATCACTGGCAGAAATCTGTCTTACAGTTAATCTGTCTTCAAGTCCACGCTCAGCAACTCGTTTTTTAAGTGTTTCAACCATCCTTTTATCTATTTCAATGGCCACGACCTTCTTGGCAGCTTCTAAAAGTCTGAGAGTGAGATTTCCAGTACCAGGGCCAATTTCCAGAACTGTATCAGTAGCCTTAATGTTGGACGTCCTCACAATGGAGTCTAGAACTCGTGCATTAGTGAGAAGATGCTGACCCCTGCTTTTATACAGTTGGAAGTTACAACCACCACTTTCTCTGGTGGTGCGGAACTTATCACCATTGTCATCTTTTGAGACACAATGGTGATAACGCTTGTGGTCAAGTTCCTGGAGCAAGTGTCGGCAGCGTAGGACCAATATGGCAGGAGAAAACAAGAGAAACTTGGTTGGCTGAGGCATTGAGTCTCCTTCCCTAAGTAATTCAACTGGTTATGAAGCCTTTGGCAATAACCACCATATAACATACATAACCCATGCATCCACACCTTTAACACCTATGCATCAGTATTCACAATCCTAAATAAATAAATAGAAACACAGAGGAGTTAGAATGCATTTGTATCCATTGATTTGATTAATATAAGGTTTAACTCCGAGTTGATATCCAATTCCACTTTTCGGGAAATCTTATTTGATTTCAATTCAAATCTAAATTTGTTTGGGAATGAAAAGAGTTTCTGCTCCGGCATTTCCATTTTAGCTGTTGGGAAAGCATTTCATTTCTTGTCAATTTTAACAGACTATTACAGCTACAAATTCACACACGAGCGAAACAATAAAAAACAACATAATCTAGAAACCAAATCAATAAAATGCTAAAATAAAAGTGAAAACTACATGATAATAACATCCAAGCTAGATCTGTAAGCATGTAAGCTCAACATAGATGCCAAATCAATGTGCAATGCCAACAAGATTGAGCCTAATATCTTATTAGTGATCCTCCAGTAGACCCTTGCCTTGAACAACTAACATACACTCATTCTCTTAGAACCGGATGCTAAAATATCCCAAGCACTTTGGAAACCATTACAAACATATAGAATTTCAAAAGCTATTACAAACTTAAGTTACATTTTGCTCTATCAATCAATCACAAAGAAGGTAAAGTGATGTTCAAACCATGGACTTCGATTATAAAAACAAGATTAAAATTCTAAAAAACCAATGAAGTTTAATAATGTTGATGCTAAAACTAAACTAAAGCCCAACCCCAAGATCATAAGATGCTACAGTATAATTGACAGTTTCATCTATTGCCTAGTCATTGTAATTTTGTGAATCAAATTATACATAGAAGATAGAATGGTGGCAAAGCTAAAACGTTATTATTAACCAAATGTCTAAATCATAGCTATGAACAGCTCCAATATGTTAATGAAATTCGATACCCATTAAAATTAAGAGAAGGGATAGAGTTGGGAAGAGAGAGAAACGAACCTGAGAGTAAGAGAGAGAATAATATTGAGCCAAGCTAAGCTCCAATGGCATCAAAGAAGAAGACCTCAAGGGATTTCGTTATATTCACTAAAACCAAATACCAAATCAACCATTAATCAAATTCGAAAACCCTAGAAATTGAGAGGATAGGGGGAAATGAAAAAAGAGAGAGAATCGAAGAGTACCAGTATAGAGAATTCAACCTAAGACTGAAGACCTGAATTAAGCACGAGATTGAGCTCCAATGGCGCGCATAAGAAAGAGAGAGACGTTGGAGACGAAGGGCGATTTTTTAGGTTTATGGTTTCTTGGGCTATTATTTTCAGGAACGGAAGGACAATGAAGACTGCAGTCCGTAACTCTACTTAGGTTTAGACCCAACTTCAATCACGAACCCAACCCAACCCAAAGAACTTAAGACAAACCATAAATAATGATGAGGATCCTCTCCGCTTTTTGTGAGAGGTGAGAATATTGATTCCGAAATATATAGTAAATACTATTTTTTGTATTTAAGCATTATACTTATATTTAAATGTGGAAAATAATATATGAGAGAGCATCCTAATCCCAGAAAAATAATCGAATATTTCGCAATGTGCAATGTGGATGGAGAGAGTAATGAGTACTTTATTGAACTTATTATCAATTTTTTTACTCAAAATATAACTAATTATTACTCGAGTTTATCACAATGTAGCTATTGTTCTTTAGAAAAATGAACATATTTATATATGTATGATCAACAACTAATTATATTTAAGATTCTATAGATAATTTAGGAACAAACAGGATTTTCTCTTTCCCAAGTTAGTCCAATACTTTCAATCACATGTACTAAGGAATGAGATCATAACTGGGTTTCTAATACTGATCCGTCCAAAATTTCCAGATAATTTTTTTTTTACATGATACTCCTATTAAAACAACAAACTGGAAGACAAAGGTCTAAAGGTCAAATTATGAGAGGTCATATATCCTAATTTAAAATATTTTTGTGTAAGGATATAAGGAGGGCATATGTATCTTATCCACACTTGACAATATAAAACCGTGAATATTTGTACGAGAGAGTGTATTGAGAAATGAAACTATAATTGTAAATTTCTGACCATTAATTTTAAATTTTGGATGATTTTGCTACCTCACAGACCACATCATGAAGTGAGTTCAACCGACAATTAAGCCGTTAGACAAACATGTGGTTTTAAATTTTACACCCCTTTAATGATGATACAGACATGGACCAAAATCTGGGCATTAGGCAAACAAGATAATTCTTTGGCACCTTAGAAAAAGCAAAGACCAACACAAGCATGCACAAACCCACAATGGTTACGTACTTAATAATAATAATAATAATAATAATAATAATAATAATAATAATAATAATAATAATAATAATAATAATAATAAAACACACTACGGATCACAAAAGGCAATAAAAGTCGCACTCTCTTTGATCAAAATGTCACTTTTTTAGGCTATGTTCTGTTCAACAAAACGGAACAACGTGAATAATGAAGTAACATATGAAACATAATGAAGTACAGAACATGAAACGCGGTGCGGAACGAAACGAAACGAAATGCAACATGTAAACGATGAAAAGAATAGGTGATGGCGACTTAAGTCACAACAGCAACAACATTGACTATGTTGATTATGCCCCCGGCCTATTTAGATAGTCCGTTGTTAGCCTAATTAAGCATACAATGATTCTCTTCTTTTATTCTTAAAGTAAAAGTGCATTGTAATACTTTTGTTAGTTTGTCCCGCTATTAAATATATAAGACATGTATTTTATCATGTTGAGCTTTTCAATAACATAGATATATAACAATATGATGTATGATGATGATGATGCATCTTACACTATATTTTCTCATGATTTCTTTAAGAAGCACAAAATTGTAAAGATACGTAGTTTGATTACATGAATAAACTCATGATCCCTTCAACCCCTCCCGCCCCCCACCACGGATCAAAAGTGATTATGCGTTTATGTAAAAATTTTATAATCACATATGTTAATCAATAACATTTTTTACCAATTAATACCCCCCAAATTAAAATAAAAATGATTAAAGAAATATCAAACGTTGATGCATATGTTGGACATAGTCTAACCCCACAAAAGTAAAAAAGAATTAGGTTCATACAAATGCACATGCAAATTGTCCACCATTTTTAGTGGAGCCAAAAATTTCAAGCAAAATGATTTATAAAATTGTCGACACTTCTTATTTATTACTATAAAGTTTCTATGATCATCGCACTCGAATCTCAGGGTCAAACGAAAACAATCTCTTCATGAGACTATCACATAAATAAGGCTACGTACAACTGACCCCCATTATCCTGCTTAAACAGGAGCCTCTTTGGAATAATATTGAAAAAATAAGCACATGCAACATGCATTGTGTTATCTAGTTAAGTCGTTACTCTCCTAGTAGTATAATTTAGGCGAAATTGAATCGTATTCACTTTATTTTTTACTTGAAATAAGATTTCCGTTTATCCATCATTAGGAGTGAAGATCCATGAGGATGACCGTTGGTAGAATATAGACATTGCGTGGGCCAAGATCCAAGAGCTCACTTAATTATGAACGAACAATGGACCGATGCAGCCTAAAAAGCATGCGAAGCTTAAACAAAACTAGGTGAGTCTTGCAAACAAAGGAATCATAATGTCAATGCCAAGGCCAGCACAAATTCTTGCCTAATCTCATGATTAGGAAGGATCCTAATCTCATTATAGGGTAATATTAGGTGTGCAGGTGGGGGAGGAGGAGGAGATAGAGAGTGATGAGAAAGGAGAGAAAAAGGAAGAAAAAGGAGAGAAAGAGTAGGGAGGTTTCAACTCTTAAGATCATAATTGAACCATTATAAGGCCAGGCCATCATCTTGAGGGACTTGCGCTCCAATCAACTTGACATTCAAACTAACAATATTTTCAATCAAGCTATTAACAAAGTACAAGCTAAGTTCTTGAATTATTATTTTTTTTTCTCTTTTTATATAAAATTCTTCTACAAGTATTCTATTCTTGATCAAGATGCTATGGCTCTTACGCTTACAGCCATGTCAGCAGATATGTAGACTGCTACTCCCATCAAAATGGCCCAAGTTCAATAAATTTGTCATTTGAAAGTTAGCCATGTGTCTTATCAAAAAAAAAAAAAAAAAAGTTAGCCATGTGACCCACAAATAATTTTATTCAAGTTATAAGACATAATAGAATTACCTTTGTAGCACTATCAATTACGATAAATAGAATTCCGATTTCCTAGTCTTGTTGACTACTCGCAGTGTTACCCTTGTAAATTCACTAATTGCCCGTGCATTAGATGTCGTGGCCTGGGGGCAATGAGGTTTCAACTTTTTTCATATATGAAATATATCTTTGTTATTTATCCACTTCAGTATTAATTGACACTCAAAAAAAAAAAATTGGTCTATGCTTGGAATTTCATTTCTTTGCACTTTTAGAAATTGTACCATATTTTTAGACGACTAAGCGTGGTTGTGAGAGAGGTGTTTGAATAAACTCCATTTCCATTTCTTGTTCAGTTTCTCATTGATGGTGAAGATAATCTATCGTTTACGGAGAATGATATATCCATTTACTGGGTTGGCAACCCACTCCCCTTATATATCTATCTATCTATCTCTTCTATTTTCAGATTTTCTCTCTATTCCTAAAAAATGGCATTTAAGGTAGGAGAGAGATAGATACAAAAGTGAATATGGGTTGCCCATCCACTGGATCAACCAAACATTTTCCATGTTCAAGGCTTTAGCATTAAATAAAAAGCGTTATGCGAAATGGCCCAATGGTAGACCAAAAGTGGAGATGCTTCGGCCTTTTAACCCTGCTACTAGTTATTACTCCTACTAGCTTTTCTGTCTGCAATCTCAAGCCCTCTCAAGAGCATCTTTGAACTAATTGGGCTAAAAAGGAGAGGGGGTAAAAAGTAAAAAGAGAATCCCATGAGAATGAAAGAAAAGGTTAACGACTTAACGGTTAAAAAGAAAACAGAGTAATGACTAATGACTGAATGAGTTTCCATCTTTTGCCACTCAAATGAGCAAAAAGGCGGGTAACGGCACACCCCCAACGGCCAACTAACAGTTCCCGCCAAACATGCTTGGCACGTGCACCGACGCTTGCGCTCATCCCTATCCCAGCTGGTGGTCCCAAATTCTGTCACGTGCTGCTGTAAGCCAATGACGTGGTCTCTTGACACGTGTAGCCATACGCCCATACCCCACCTTTCCAATTCCATTGTCTCTCTTTCTCTTTATTTCTTTTTCTTTTTCGTCTTCTTTTTCGATGAAGCTCCTAAGAGGCTACCAATACCAATTTCATCTTACATTTTTCTTCATCCTAGTTTGGTTTCCGGATTCTTACATTTGTCCTTCAATTAAGGTCTCCATCTTTTCAATGAAATGATGCGGGTAAAAAACGAGATGAAACGGAACAAACAGGTGCGGTGCGGTGCGGTTAACTATAAATTGATCGGGCCTATTCTTTGGAATCATTTCCTATAAATTATAAATTGACATATGATCAAAATTATGAAACTAACATTGCTAAGGTTTTTTTATTTCTGTTTTCTACCACCGAAACACTTGCTTACTAAAAATCGGCTGGTACTGTACTTGGCAAAACTCTAACTTTTGTTCATAATAATAAAACTAGATGTGGTATTGTTTCTCTTTTTTGTTGTTGTTAAATTGAAGAGACAAAAACATTAAATATGATCAGATTTAATGGTACGGATGATTGGTACAACATTTAACCTGAAGGAGGGAGGAGAAATGAAAGACGGAAAAGAGGAAGACAGGCATCAACTGTGAAGAAGGGAATGGTTATTTATGGCCCACCACTATATAATAATAATATGATAGGAATGCGTTACACTGCTACTAATGTATGTGACAAAGTGGCAAAATACGTGGATCATTATAGTAAAAGCTATTTGTCTGATGCTCACCCGATATGAAAACCTTTTATTTTATTTTATTTTATTTATTGAGGAGCTTTGGAATCTCAAGCACATATATTTCATGAAGTATGATAGATTTGTACGCAACAACAACAACACTAATCTATTGCAATCGTCTAATGTCTTTTTGGTTGTCCCTTCTTAATTTGAAGATCCGGAATTCATGGATAATTGTAGCATGCAACTACAAATCTACAAATCCCGCCTCTACCTATTTATTACTCCCTCCGTCTCTCTCTTATTTTTCCATTTGACTTTTTAAGTCAAACTTTATAAATATTGACCATTAATTTGTGAAAAATATATAAAGAATTATAAGATTAAAATACATTTCTTAGGTTCGTTAGAGATTATATTTTCACAATATCAATTTTTTAATATAATTATATCTATATAATTAAAGTTATTAATGGTCAAAGTTCCATCTTGGAGACTGTGCAAAGTCAAGTGAGAAGATAAGAGAGGGACGGAGGGAGTATTTAACAACATACTCAGTATAATTTATTTTTTTTAGGTTTTGGGTGTTCACGGTCAACCATAGTGACTATTTTCGTGCGTTTTTTTAGACACCTCTAAAAATGGAAAAACTGTGAAGGGATTTGAGGCTGCTCCATATATAGTTAATTAGTTACACGCTACAAATTAATATAAGATGACTTCTTTCTATGGATTCATATCAATTTACTTCTATCAATGATCTTTCCTAATAACTATACTTATATTCAGCTTAAGCCTTAATAGATACATGGATACAATTTCTTGAATTAGAGATTGATGTGACCTTACATATAAGAGATAACCCAAATAAAACTTGGAAAAATAGTTAAATGTGGTAGTCTTTAACTTTTACAATTAATGCTAAATTTATAACCTCGTATTTGATTTAAAAATGAAAATATAGCAGCAGAGTACTAATTTACCGTACATCATCAATTACTAATGGATGATCAACCCCCCAATAAAAAGGGGAAAATGACATGTATGTTGTCCATATTGTCATAGGCAGATCGAGAACAGATTAAAGCACTCAAAAATGTGTTTACTAACTAATTGTCCCCTAAAGAAAATAAGATTTAGCTTTTGCATGGACTCCTTAATCATCTGAGAGCCTTTAATTAATACTCCACCATCATCGAGGTGCGTGGTAGGACCATTTAATTTGATGCAAAATTGGATTGGCACCTTGGGATCTGGTTCTAGAATAACGTTAGGTGTGGATTGTGACAATATGAAACCCATAACCTCATGGCTTTGAATTGGACGTTTGTCAGTTGCCATCAATTTCAATATTTATTTGTATACTCTGTTAATAGGATAATACTTCAAAGTTTGTTGTCCTAGTTCCTCTAGTCCAAAAACGATAAAACTCTTTCATGTGATCAATAGACAGTAAAATTTCTAGCGTTGGCTAAATATACTGGGAGTTTAATTAGTTTTTGTTAACACATTGATCGGTAATGCACGAACTGTGCAATCATATTAGGCAAAACACAAAATTTGTATAATATCATCTCACGATAAAACGGGGTGACTTTTTTTGTTTAGGGGTCGGGTATACTTCACTAATTCACTTTGACGTGGAGAATGATATTAGAAACATAATATAATAAGGTGGGTTGAAATTTTGGAGATGGAGGAGATGAATAAGTTACCGTTTAAAAGTTGATCTTGCGTATTTGGTACATGCGATGCGAGTAGCTCTTGCACATTTCGGTGGGCATAATAATTCATTAAGGGGGTTGCTATACGTAAATCGCAAATTACTAAACGTAAATCCCCACTTCCCACAATACCCCTAAGTAATTTTCAGCCCTTTCTCTCTCTTCCTTCCTTTTCTCTCAAAAAACCCAAAACCTCAAACCGAAACCAAGAAAAACCATCACTCACGAACATCTAATGGCAGATTCAATCCAACACCAGAAGAAACTGAAAAAACATCACCCTTTAATTTCCATTCTCTGCTTCATCTCTTTTATCTTCATCCTCACAATCCTCCTTAGCACCCAACAAACTGTCCACAACTTTCTCTCTCCTTCTCTCTACAGAAATCTCTTCTCTCATACCATCCCATCTTCTCCTTCTTCACAACCATTACTTTCTCCCATTGTTGCAACACAATCTAAAGCTTCCATATCACCCATCTCAGATTCACAATTCAATTCAAAAAATGTTGATAATGGTACTAGAATTGTACCCTTTTCAAATGGGGTGCCTACAGATTTGGGAATCAATGGTGAAAAGGCTGAAAATGGTGATAGAATTTCACCCAGTTCAAAAGGGGTGCTTAAAGATTCGAACTTTGATGAATTGAAGGTGGAAAATGGCGATAGAAGTCTACCCAATTCAGAAATTGTGCTTAAGGATTCGAAACTCGATGTCGAAAAGGCGGGTTTTGGTAAAGGATCTGGTGAGGATGATGGTGGCATTGTAGAAGAAGTAATGCAAGGAAAAAGGGGTTGTAATTTGTATATGGGAAATTGGGTTAGAGATGATAGATACCCTGTTTATAATTGGGTTGTATATGGGAATGCCTGGAAGGTGTTTGATGATTGTTGCTCTCATCGTTTGGCTCCTTTGTCTCAGGGTAGAATTAATCAAACCGGCAGGCTTCAATGTGTTTATCATGGATGGTGTTTTAATGGTTCTGGTCATTGCAAATTCATTCCTCCTACTGCCGTCGAATCCTATGCCCCCAACCACCAATTGAAACATGGTTGCTGAATACAATACATTCAATCAGATCTCTCCTCTAACCAAAATTCGATTATCAATCATTAGTTTGATCAAAATATTATTTTAGAGTCATTCATGTTCATTACTAGAATCTAGGTTTTTCAACAATGAACTGAAGAAATACAAGAGGGAGATCTGAGAGAAAAATGAATGAGATGGAAAAAGTCTCTTGCAAATGAAAAGGGTAATTTCGGAAGTATTGAGTAAAAAAGATTTACGTTTAGTAATTTAGGATTTACGTTAAGCAATTCCGTTCATTAATAGGACCTAAAATTATTAGCCGCAATTAAATGCGCCTAAAAATTGCGTACCCGTAATTAACGCTAAATCAAGTGGGTGCCAACGACTAAATTCAGCTAGTGGGAATATATGGTCTTAATAATTATTAGCCTAAGGAACACAACAGGCAGCAAATTGATCCGTTGTGTAATCTTTGAAAACTTCCCGTTCATCTCGCCGTTAACAGGTACCAAATCAACATATCGATTTAAAAGTGAATCAACCAAAAAGTATATTAACGCCTCCTTCTTCTTCACCTTATCCGTACAATCTTAACCACCCTTTCTTTGACCTTTTGTATTATTAACAAATCACCATATGATATGAACTCCTAAATCCAACATTAAAGTAGTAATTAAAAGAGCTTCTTTGTATGGTTTGTAATTTTGTATGTATACATCGTTTCTAAATTTTTCCGACACAAACTCTCCCTCATATTTAATTAATTGGAAATTTGGAATAACAGGAGAGGATCATAACAGTAGCTTACTTAATGACTTACAACTTATGGTGACTAAGGATTCGTTCTTTTCAAATGATGACTGATAACTTGAAGAAATTTGGTAAAATTGGTGAAAATTGAAAAATTTATCCATAAAAAAGCCGTGCATCGATTAATGGCCTAGAGTCCAATTGTTCAAAGATTCGTACCAGAACGAAGACAATAGCATGAAACCATACATGATGGTGAGAGAAGTAAACCCTGTTGCGCGCGCTGGGGAGCTGTGCGCGGCGGAGGAATTTATAAATTAAAGGAAAGAAGTGAGATATTGAGGTGAAGATAGGCAGTAGTGGTGACTGGTGGTGGTGGGGGGCACCACTCCTTCAATTAGTCGAAAAAAAAAGAAAAAGCAAAGGAAGCAAACATACATTAACATTATCCTAAGACAGGGAATTGAAATTAAAGGGTCCCCAGATATGGCTCTCCCCACTTCATATTAATTTTCCATGTTTTCTCTTTTCTTTTCCTTCCATTTGTTCATTTTTCATGTTTAACATGGGTACTTTTTCCTTTAACTCTTCTACTTTAATCAAACAACCCCTTTGACTAACCAAAAGTTGAAAACCCTCCCAGTTTTTCACACTTTAGTTAAAGCCTTAAAGCTCCCTGTGCCTTTCATTTATGTCATCCTTTTAATTTTCTTTTTTTCATTTGCTAGGACTTAGTGGGGAAGTACCACGTGAACATATATACGCCATTTCGTTACCGTCTTATCAATCTTAAATATAGGCTAATTGATTGCAAATATCGTATACTATAAGGTTGATGAAACTGAACAAATATGTGAGTTGATATCACCTTCAATTTGACACAAAATGTTGATTATTATCACTTTCGATCTTAAATATCTTCTGTCCCGACCCCTTAACTAATCCCAAATATTTGTATATTTTTTTTTTTTTTATGCTAATCAACTTAATATTCTTAAAAAAGTTAAAACTAATCCACACATTTGGGTGTTCCCTCTTTTCAGAGATGAAGATGGTTTTACAAACAGAAAATGTATCCATTATCAATGTTTTGACTTTTCTTTTCTAATAACTTATTACTTAATCGACAGAGATAATTAGCTGTGCAATGCACTTGAATCAGTTGACCAACATTTTGCTTAACTTGTTCATTAGAATTTCGCCAGCCTAGTCTAATCAGAATCTGATTAATAGGTTTATAGATCATAAGCAAGTAAGCAACCAAAATCGTAAACGTAATAACACCACTTGCTTATTATCTGAGGAAACAACAAGGCAGCACAACATTTATTAGCAGTAATTGAACGATTTATGATGCCAGCAATAATCTCCGTTGGCAGTAGCCTGAGCTGCAAAATTATTAATTTACATAATTTCCACCGATTGACTAAACTTAAATTAATAAGATCCATGTTGATGTCACTTGCTAGTTTACTTGGCGAATTTTCCGCGAAACTTGGGTTTAGAATCATCAGGGATTCTCTTCCATTTTATGTACCACTCCATTTCGCAATTATATTCTGATTGTCTGTAATTTTTTAATGCCATTTTAATTTTATGATTAGTAAAATAAATTTAAAAATTGGTGTATTAAATATATAGAGGGTGAGACATGAGATAACACATAAAACACAAATTCTTATACGAAGTCGCTTTAATGTGAGACCACCTCAAACAAACATGACGCCATGTTAATGTAATATTTGGCTATAAAGATGACATCACGTTGAGGCAGTCTCATATAAGCTCAATTACACATAAAATGAGACAGAAAATCTTTAAAAATCCATCTATTTTTATTATTTAGCATATATACCCATCTCATTTGCACGGACATAAAATAATTTATTCAAGTGAGGGTCTAAATCTTGCTTTGACTGGACAGAATAATACTAGTATTATAGATTTATATAGTACGTAAAAGTTGTTATTAGTGTATTAAAATTATAATTTCAGGGGGCAAAGTGGACTGTATTTTTCATTTAATGCCCTTCTCTTTATCTTTATTGTCAGAATTCCTTTTAATATTTTTTTAACTCACAGGCAAGCATTGACAAATGTGAGACTGCAAAGCTGGATCAAGCGTGAATCCTGTTACTAGGGAGTATATAATTGCATCTCTCGAGAAAGAAAGAGGAAAGAGGAGAGAGAGTGAGTGAGTGAGTGAGTGTATATGGGCTCTCACTCCTGACAACACTCACAGCCAAACTACACCGCAACAAAGCTTAAGGCTTGTTGACAGCTTCTACTTCTATCCCCTCAACAAACTCCTCCATTTTCTCTCTCTCAAGTTCCCACATTTATACACAGAGGAAAGGGAGAGAAAGTGAGAGAGAAAATGGGGTGTAGATTTGAAGTGATGAACAAGATGCAATGGATGTTATGGGTGTTAATGTTGTTTCTAATGAAAGCCCAATTTATGCAATGTAGCGTTACTTATGATAGAAAAGCGCTTTTGATTAATGGGCAAAGAAGAATTCTTCTTTCTGGGTCTATTCATTATCCCAGAAGCACTCCTGAGGTACATTTTGTCTTATTTTTAATTTCAATTTTTGTTGTTGGATTCATTTTTAAGTACTAAATAGTACAGACTTCTATCAAGTTCATGTCTTGTAAACTTTTATGAATATTTTTGGTGGGTATTGTGAACAGATGTGGGAAGATCTGATAATGAAGGCAAAACAAGGAGGGCTTGATGCAATTGACACATATGTCTTCTGGAATGTCCATGAACCTTCTCCTGGCAAGGTACATTACATTTAATCTAATCCTTTTACTATGATGTGTAACGTAATTTTTTCCACTGTTTACTACAAGTAATTTTGGATTCATATTGACATATGGGTACTATGATGTTGGATTTTTCAGTATGATTTTGAAGGAAGGTATGATCTGGTCAGATTTTTAAAGATTGTTCAGAAAGCTGGCCTCTATGCTCATGTCAGAATTGGACCTTATGTTTGTGCAGAATGGAATTTTGGGTACCTATTCTTTCTCTCTCCCCGTGTTAGATTAAATAAACTGGTGTAGTTGGAATTTTAGTCAAATGACATTCTTAGTTTTTTTTCTTTTTGGTGGGGTTAGTTGGTCTGAGTTGGGATCCTAGGTATAAGATTTGGTAAAAATGGGTTAATTTATGAATATTCTGATTTAGGTTCTTTTGTCTTGTTTAATGTGTAGTGGGTTTCCTGTATGGCTGAAATATGTTCCAGGCATCAGTTTCAGAACTGACAATGAACCTTTCAAGGTCTGTTATTTGAATTTACAGTTACCTCCAGGCTCCACAGTCTCATATTTTATTTCTCTGTAGATTCTGCTATTGCAAAACATCTTCAAATTATCTTGATGGGAGATTTTTGCAATGGATATGCAGATAGCAATGCAAGGATTCACTGAAAAAATTGTGAGCATGTTGAAAAGTCATAATCTTTTCGAGTCTCAGGGTGGACCAATTATTCTCTCACAGGTAATGAACTTGAGTTCCTTGTTGGCTGTATTCCTGATAACCATCTGGAATTGCATAAGTTGTTGGCGTTTTCATCGTCCTTGTATACTGTGATTGTTGATTTTCAGTAAATGTAATAACGCGTATTGGCAGTACCTGCTAAATATATGGGTTGCGAGTTCTGCTTTTGATTTTAGTATTCTTCTGCTAGATTGAGAATGAATATGGGAAACAAAGAGAATCACAAGGAGAACAGGGGTATAACTACATGACCTGGGCTGCCAACATGGCCATGCGTACGAAGACAGGTGTTCCGTGGGTTATGTGCAAAGATGCAGCTGCTCCAGATCCTCTGGTAAGGGCCTTCTTGTACTAATTATTAATAATCATTCAGCTTACTGCATTTGTAATTGAATATAGATCCTTCAAACCATGCCAATGCATAAAATATACAGCGAAAGAGTATCTATTTCATATCCTGACATTACGCTTTCTGGCCATTTGTCGCCGGCGCAGATAAACACTTGCAATGGTTTCTATTGCCATCAATTTGAACCCAACAAACCTTATAAACCCAAGCTCTGGACAGAGGCATGGAGTGGCTGGTATAGTTTTCTCCCTGTAATGATTTCTAAGTAGCCAAACATATCCCTCTACACAAAATTGATGCTTTCACTATCGTAATGTGCAAACTCTGAGCAGGTTCACTGAGTTTGGTGGGCCTCAACACCACAGATCTGTACAAGATTTGGCGTTTGCCGTTGCTAGGTTCATACAGACAGGAGGATCGTTTGTGAACTACTACATGGTACATTTTGTTCATGGTGCATCTATTTCTTTAGGCACTGAAAACATGGTTAGTATAGTACAACTTACACCTCCATTGTCTTCATGTCAAATAGTTCCATGGTGGGACAAACTTTGGCCGAACAGCTGGAGGTCCATTCATCACTACCAGCTATGACTATGATGCTCCCCTTGACGAATATGGTAAGAACTGACAGCATTTGTTTTCAAGATATCAATCTTGCTAATTACAGTTTGGCTTTCATTAATCAATTTAGTATGCTACCAAATGTGTATCTTTGGGAAAATAGCTTTTGAAAGTTCCACCTGATAGTTGATACTTGATTTGTAATTTTGTATACATTGACATGATGGGATCTGAGCTAGGGAATGAACATAACTGCTTTTCTGCTCATAGGTTTGATCAGGCAGCCAAAATATGGTCACCTAAAAGAACTTCACAAGGCAATCAAGCTATGTGAACCTGCTTTAGTTTCAGCTGATCCTATCATTACTTCTTTGGGGCCCCGTCAACAGGTTAGCACATCTAGTGAATGGCAAGCATTCTTTCATTTAAGAAACTTCAGTATTCTGCGGTGTTTGTCTCTGATATAAAAGCTGTCTTAATACTCTTCAGGCTCATGTATATTACCCAGAAAATGGAGGATGTGCAGCCTTCCTTGCAAACTATGATTCAGGCTCTGGTGTGAGAGTGCTCTTTAATAATTTGCACTATAGCTTGCCCCCCTGGTCGATCAGCATTCTTCCCGGTTGTAAAAATGTAGCATTCAACACTGCAAAAGTACGTAACCACGAGGCTCTCAGGGTTATCTTAGCAAAGCTTAAATTGGCAGATGGAGCCATTTCCTTAGATGTCTATCTTCCTCTGAGATACCACTCGAGTGAGATTGTGACTAGTTTGTTGCTCATACTAACAGGTGGGAGAGCAGACGTCACACATGGATATGTTGCCAAGCAATTCGAAAATATTTTCATGGGAGAGTTATAGTGAAGATATATCTGCTCTAGACGACAGTTCGACAATGACAGCTGTTGGTCTCTTGGAGCAGATCAATATTACCAGGGATAGTACTGACTATCTTTGGTATAAGACTAGGTGAATATGATGTTCTTACCCTATTTTAATATGCTACTTACTTATCGGCCAAATTATCCTCAAGACTTGAAACACCACAGGCCTCTGACAGTGTTTATTTCTTGGTGCTCTTACAGTGTTGACATTAATCCATCTGAGTCTTTCCTTCACGGCGGGGAACTCCCTACCCTTGTAGTGGAATCTGCAGGCCATGCTGTTCATGTATTTCTCAATGGGCAGCTGATAGGTACAGTGTAGTGGCAACTTGTTTCACAGATGCAACTCACTAACAGCTTATCTGATCTGAGCCTCGATAATTACTTGCAGGCTCTGCCTATGGGGCAAGGAAGGATAGGAAATTCACTTTCAGTGAAAAAGTAAATCTACAACCAGGAACGAACAAAATTTCACTCCTGAGCGTAGCAGTCGGTTTGCCAGTCTGTATTCTACCAGCTTTCTATATCTCGTTCCCTCTGTTATGGAAGCATGTCCCTGCTTTTTTTATCTCACTCTTACGACTTCTGTTTTTGATTTCGGAAGAACGTGGGAGGACATTACGAGACTTGGGATACAGGAATCTTAGGTCCAGTTGTCTTGCATGGCCTTGATCAAGGGAACCATGATTTGTCCTGGGAGAGATGGACGTATCAGGTAATTAAACTCCAAGGGAATATATTTTGCATTTTTGCTCTTACGAAAGGGATATTTGCATAATGACATCTGTGATTTTTAATCAGGTTGGTCTCAAGGGGGAGTCCATGAAGCTTGCCTCTCCCAATGGTATACCGATGGTCGAATGGGAAGACAGTAAATTAGCTGTGCAGAAGCAGCAGCCATTGATGTGGCACAAGGTATGAGATTTCTTCCCAATCCACCCACAATTTGCAGTTCCATTGTGATAACTGAAAAGTTTGAATCAAGTCTAATTTTCCCACTGGAAATATTGCAGGCTTACTTCGATGCACCTGATGGAGAAGAGCCATTGGCCTTGGACATGAAAAGCATGGGAAAGGGCCAAGTGTGGATCAATGGTGAAAGTATTGGCAGATATTGGACTACATATGCTGTCGGTGATTGCAAAGCCTGCAATTATGCTGGGGTCTTCCGACCACCCAAGTGTCAAATCGGATGCGGCAAACCCTCGCAAAGATGGTAAACTCCTTGCTCTGTTTAAATACAGACACAAACACACGTTATGACTCAATGTGTTCCATGGTTATCAAACAAACTGCGAAATTTTGATGGCTCAGGTATCACGTGCCTCGATCCTGGTTGAAACCTACAAGAAACCTGCTTGTTGTCTTTGAGGAAATAGGTGGGGATCCAACCAAAATTTCCGTTGTGAAGAGATCAGTGGGCAGGGTTTGTTCACAGGTCTCTGAGTACCACCCAAACATGAAGAGCTGGGAGATTGAAAGCTATGGAACAACACAAGAATTCCACATACCGAAAGCCCGCTTGCGGTGTGCTCCCAACCAGTATATTTCATCCATCAAATTTGCAAGTTTTGGAACTCCTCTTGGAACTTGTGGAAGTTTTGAGCAAGGAACTTGCCAAGCTCCAGCCTCGTATGCAGTCTTACAAAAGGTACTAAAAGCAGCAACTTCTTTTGGGTTTGGCCTTGCCTAAGTGATTCCAATCACATACTAATTGTGTGAAAATAATTGCTTTCTGTTTTCACAGATGTGCATAGGAAAGCAGAAATGTGCAGTGCCCATAACAAACAGCAATTTCGGTCAAGACCCTTGTCCATATACATTAAAGCGATTGTCAGTTGAAGCCATCTGTGCCTCAACAACTTCCACTATGGTTGATCAAACGAGTTCACACAATTGATCCCAATGCAATTGGACAGTAATTTCAACCACAACACCAGAAGAAACAGAGAAAAAGCAAGAACCAATCCCAAGTGCAAGCTAATTAGGTAGGTAAAAAATGTAGCTACCCGAAGTAGATTTTAGGTTGTGCTGAACTCAAACAAGGGTTCTCAGCAGTAATATCATAACAAGTAGTGAGATCTTTGTTTCTTCAATCTGTAAAATAGTTTTGTTTAGGTTTAGCAAGTCTGTAGAGTGAGTGAACTCGTAGCTCCACGATAACTTCGTGGCTTCTGGCCCCTGGCCTTTAAACAGGGGTTAGAAGAGGGGATTACATTATAGTAGAGTTACAAAATTTGGTGTGATTTTTTCATTGTTTGCCACTGGGGAGTGAACCACCCCCATTCTCTTTACTAGATAAGTTACTGGGGAAAGCGAAGTGCTTTAATCCTCAGTCTATGTTCATGTCTATACAAATGGTCTTGTATGGCATAATGTTAATGCACACTTGTAATTCAGTTACTATATTTTGGGCTCCATTTAACTTTCTTAATAACTCTTACATTTTGCTATTTATCTTCCTTCAAAGTTTGGCTATCATTAGCATCGAATATTCATGAGCCAACAAGCAACATTTCGCTCTTATGCCCCCTGTTTTAAGTGTTTTGTACATGGTACTTGATAAAACCGTTTACTTGAGGTATACTAGGTGTATTTATGTCCACAATAATATTGCATTCAAATATGCTGTATTCTGATTGTTACATGGTTTTAGCTTAGAAAATACTCAACCAATTTCATTTTCTAGGTCTCTCATAACCCTTCTCCTTGATTTCCTAGTAGAAAACTAAATTAGTGAGCAGAAGTTCCAAATTTTCTATAAACAAAATTTGGATATGGTGAATCAAAGCCGTTCACTGGAAACAAGTACGCCATAACACCATGTTTACATGACTGTGTTCTGTGTAGTGTAATACTTCAATACAATACAGTACTAGATGTTAATGGTGGATTCACAAAAGTTGTCTGGTCTGCTATAAGAATTTGGTCACACATGTTAAAAAGGTTGATTCTAAGTACTTTGTTTATTATAGAAAATTATGAAAAGATAAAAGATAGAGTAGACAATCTACAACCCAGAGGAAAAGCACAATCAAAGTAGCAATAACTATCGACTAGAAACAAACCTTCACCAAGATGAACCGCTACGACATAAACGGATACATATAATAAGGTCTTTCGTCTCCTATCTAAAAGAACTTGAATACCAAACCGAAATCAGGCACTCGATTTAGCCACATGCTTTGCAATAGTCTGCTGCAGCTCATCCTTCTTTGCTCCCACCACCTTGTCAACAATTTTCCCATCTTGCAGGACCATGAAAGTTGGCATTGCCTCGATAGCCCAGTCAGATGCAACTTCCTGTCAAACATGAAAATATTAAGTTTGAATGATGTCCAGGACAAAATGAGAATTAACATTACTATGCACATCTGCACTAACCTTCAGCTCGTCCACATCCACCTTCACAAATATAACCTGAGGAAGCTTTCTGGCTAACTCGGCGAGGAAGGGAGCCATAAGACGGCATGGTCCACACCATGAAGCAGTGAAATCAACAACCATCTGCATAAAAAGCAGAATTCAGGAACAGTTGACACATTCCTGATGCCACACTGTGTAGAAAGACAGGACGACTAGGTATCCCTCATAACTCCTATATTAAATCACTTCAAAGAGGAGAATTTGAAGCTTTTTGACTGCCCCTTTCACCTCCAATAGAAAAGACAAAGCAGGTTAACTCAATTCATGGCCAAGTGGCTGACAATCGAAGTGATGAACCCCAATCTCAAAGCCAGTTTCAAAGCAAAATGTTAACCTAACTTTGTTTTGGTCGATCAAAACAGTGTGCAAGCCTTGTCGTTCTAGGTGGTAACATCACAAATTTGATCGTGTAGGAATAACTTTGCGCATAGGGGGTGCATGAAGAACTTATTTCCTTCCCCTTGTGAAAGTTTCACTTTGTATATGTTTTTCTTTTCAAAAAAATTTGTCGATGTGCGATTTTCAGTTAAATTCGGGTTTAATAGAATAAATTAACCTCCAAATCCTTGTATAAACTTTACAATTTTACACACCCAAGTTAGTGTTATGTCATAATCCCAAATGATCATCAAGAAATGCCTCAAACAAGTTTCCAGAATCTATATACATCCATTTTAAATCATAAATGCCTACAAACCTCAAGTTCGTTTACTGAAAATTTTTCCTATCCCTAAGGCTTTTAGTCACATTTCCTAGTTGCTAAGTTCAGTAAATTCTCTAAAAATATGTATCCAACCTAGCTCGACATTGTCTATGTGCATTTTATACACTTGAAAGAGAACTCTCAAAAAAGAGAAAAAGAAAAGAAGAAAGATCATGGAGTATCATGAATTTTGACTACAGTTTTTAGCAGCAAAGTCAAGCAAATACTCCACGATTACCTAAATAATTCCAATCAGTCGATTCATAGCCAATAAATTAAATCATAAAAAACTGCAGCCTGGACAAAACCTCGGGATACAATTATTCCAATTTCCAGGACACAGACATCTGATTAAAAACAAACCCTAAAAAGGTCCACAAATGACAAACATTAGAACCCGATTTGACCAATCAAAAACAAATTCCCAATCATGCTCACATTACAAAATACGTATATATAAGATCCAAATGCGAACAAACAAAACTTTTCGATGCCAATTTTTCTACTTTTCATAACATCTTAAACCTAATTATTTAATCTAGCCGAAAACGAAAAGGAAAAGAAGAAGGAACCCAGATAAATTTATAGATTCATGATCTAACAAATCGAATCATACGACAAATACGACAAGCGACAGCAATCTTTTGAGATCAAAAGGAAACGACATAGTAGAGTTAAAAAGAGAGAGAAAAATACCAGTTTTTTGGATTCATTGGCCTTACTAAGCTGTGCTTCCCATGCTTCGACGTTATGGCAACTCATCACTTGTCTTCTTCACCCATTTTCTCTCTCTGAAGCGGCAAGCAGATGACACAGACAAACAAATATTTTCGATGAAATTGGTTGCTTACCCTATCTGGTGATATAAACGTGGAAGATTATGATTTTATAGTACACGGCCTTCCATTTTCTGTTTCAATATTATGGGACATTTCATTTTGATTCTGTCACGGGATTCGGATATTATCCGCAGGAAAGGTGACAACTCCACTACCGTCCGGGTGGGTGAGATTGGTTTTGGGATGGATCATTTTGGTTACAGTTATTTCAGATTTGGGTTACAAGAATATTCAAGTCGGGTCAGGTTGAGTCGAGTCGCTTTGAATTGACATTTCGTTAATATACTTAGGCGTCAACCTCCGATAAATTTTGATTAATTCAGATTTAGGTTAACTTGCTTCCGAATTAGCTTGGATTCTCAAATTAGATGGGGATTGGGTTAGGTAAATATAATTATAATTCATTTCAATGAAGTTCTAATTTAATATATTTAGATCTCATATGATGAGTGTTCCTGAAATGAAACAAATAATGTTATGTGAGACAATAATCACAAAAATCAATGAATTGAACTGAAACAATTCTAAATAAATTCAAAACGACACAATATTCTTCGATCACTATGAGAGTCTTACAACACTTTTATAGAACAAACCTGTTCGAGTAAGATTGTATACACCACTTTTGATCGTGAAATATAGAAACTTCAAAAATTGGATTGGGGGGGGGGGGGATCCCTCTCCAGGTCCCAGTCTCTCAGACCTTTGCATAGAAGTTTTCCAATGTTTACACATTCTCTATCAGATAAAGATTTATACATTTCCAAAAGCCATTTGAGCAAGGAAAAAAATGACCAGAAAAGAGTTTGTGTGAGCACAAGGTATGAACTATTTCCTATAAAATAAATAAAAATATAGAGTAACAACATGTTTGTACATCGTTTGGTATGTCGCTGGGTAGGGGGATACGCCCCTAATTTACTTGGGGGCGAATAAAGAGCAGAAATGCTGCAGCTGCTTGGAAGGCTGAAGCAAATAGCCAGCAAAACCAAGCGGGTCTCCTCAGCAGTTTACAAACAATCTGCAAAAAGCTTTTCATATCTGGCGTGCCCGCTTGCATTCACCCAGAGACTCAGAGTCATAAAAACGTTTCAGGTATACATGAGCACATAACTATAACCATTGCTTCACACCTGGATTAAACCCTTACAACAATAAGAACCAAGGACAAACCAACCGACAAGGACAACCAAAAACATTGCCCAAAATTCTAGGAAAGTCCAACCTCCAAGAGCAAGACCCATAGAAAATACTATGACAAAAGGTAGACAAGATTTCACCATCGATCCCTTGTCCACCCACCGGCCCTTGAGGATGATCAGAATCGCAAGACTAACCACATTCCATTGGCCACCGCTGAATCCCAGGCGGTTTAGATTGTTCGTCACAAAGGAGTGGCAATTGCAAGTCAAAAGATTGTATGAATGGTGCTGGAATTCTTGTGTGCTTTTACGAAGTGCATCATCCCAAGTCAAAATCTCCCCTTCAGCTCCACTATAATTCTGTTGTTCCCCATCTCTGTGGGCAAACAAGGGGGAAAGTGTGCGGCAAAGCTGAATACAATTGGGAAGAATTAATATTATCCAAAGTAATTTTGTAACTATGTCAGGGTAAGCAGACCACAAATCCAAGCCCACAGAAAATGTAGATGTTGGGTGATGGGTTATTCACAACCACAGATCAAGGTGAAAATACACAGCAATTCTCATATTAGTGTAGCCTGCCTTTATGAAGTGTGTGCCACGAAGCAAAGAAAAAAAAAAAGGAAAAAAGAGAATAATTAGGGAATCATCATATATGTGTAAGCAATGCTTAATTTCGACCTTCAACTACCTAGCGCGGTCTAGTTCGAGATAAATTGCTTGCTGACTTGAGATGGGATGGGTTAGGTTGGCCGTTCATCATGAAAAAAATAAAAAGTAAAAAAGAAACAAGAAAAAGGTACATACCTTTTCATCTATTTGTACATATCTAGTCACTTTACCAAAGGCAAAGTTGTCTACACATACAAAGTTGGGGCCTGCAAAGTCCAATACTACACCATCCTGTCTGCATATGCCAATGTGGCCGATGAAAGGAATCAGCCACGAAAGGACTGGAAGTGGCGTCCACACAATGCAGAGTGGAAATCGCTCTCTTTTTGGGTCAATCATGGATTCTAGAGAATTTTCACCAATCATTAGATGCTCCTCAGTGTGTACCTCTGTTGCCATTGGTAAACTAAGCTGTAGAAGATAGCAAAAACTTATCACTTCATTCATGATGCATTGCAGCAGTGCAGATACAGAAAATTTCTACCACATAATGCCAAACTAGAATAAGTCACACCCAGTAATACGCCGTATGTTTATTTTGCACCTCAAGGCATTCTGTGATCAAGCTAAATAGTCCATGGGCAGCTTAAGGCATGTCATCAAAGTTCAGGGTGCACTTTGATTCATGGTTGGACAGCTAGACTGATTGGACAGAAACTTTAACCAGGCATCTGCTTACATCTCCCTTCATAGGTCTTATATGGTTGGGTGTAACTTACCAAGAGAATTTCAAATTCTATGGAAGAAAACCACCTCAGAATGTCAGTTGGATAACTTCCACAGAACTTTTTTAGATAACATAAGTATCCAAGCTTTGCTTGACAACTTTCATGAAACTTCAAGATAAATCAATTCGTCTAAAACATGGGAGTTGCTTGCCTAGGCAAGGTAGGTAAGTGCAACTTCCCAAGTCTATGAATAATACTTTGCCCATAAAAATTAATAATATGTCTTTTCAATTTAACTCCTAGGAAGTGGACTTGTGAACTCAACAAAAGCATTTTATGGGAAATCATGTCTGATGAACCACGCGAGGCCAGAAGTTAATCACGTTGCAATGATGCATCAACTCAAAAGTCATTCTACACTACTAAGTTCCAATCATTCAAAGCAACCACAAACAGAACTACCACATACATGATCCACAACTGGGAACTATCATCTTGTCTCTAAAATTTAGAACCTGAACCTAATTGGGGGTGCTTTCCAATAAAATGTCACAGATACTATGACAAAGGACCGGTGCTTTAGGTGGGGAAGGAGAGCATGGCTGATGTTGGTTCACAATCATTGGACCATTTTTTACCATTCCATTAAGAAAAATACTGTAACAGATACGTTGACTGCCAGTTGCCACAGATCCTGGAAGGTATACTTTTACACAAAGCTTGTGGACTAAGAGCCAAAAGTGTTTTTTATAAATAAAAAAAAAAGGTTCTGTAGGAAGCCTCGTAAACAACCCTCAAATACAAAGAAGACTTCTAAGAACAAGACATGGATTCACATAGAGTCAACATGCCTCAACTTGATAAGCTCCCAGATGAAAATGTTGAGTTGTCAACAAGTTAAGACCAAAAACTCACATCAAGTTCAACTGGATCCCCCTCTCATATGCCAAAGCCAAATGGATCTAAGGTTCACAAAGTGCAAGTCAGAGTATTATCATGACTGCAGAAAAAGGGGGGGGGGAGGGGGAATAAGGTGGTCACAGAATGACAATGAAAGAATGGAATTTGCATCACACAAACAAGAGAGACAGGGCTAGGTGAAATGGTGAGACCTTATGTCACAAAGCTGCCAGCAATAAGCGCTTTCAAATAAAGATACTCAACCGGCAGAACAATATCAGACTAGTTTAGAAAAGTTAATTTCCAAAGTATGATACGTCATTTCGCCCCAAGCCCCCAACTATAGCGCAGTTAGCAAAACCATGTAGATAGTAGAGATAGAAATCATAGGCTCATAGCTGTCACAAAAGGCATATTGAACTTTGAAGACAATGTGCTTATGCTTTAGCCAACACTACCATGCAATTTGCCTATAATGGCAACAATCTATACATCATGGGGCATTTCTATGATCACCCAGTAAGGAGCAAGAGGAGGCGGGATATAAGTTTTTAACTTATTATTGGCTTTCATTTAAGCTTTCGGCAAGTCCATCTGAATCTCAACAGGGACCCGAATTCATTGTAGAACAAGAATTACATATCAGATGGCAGAAAAGAGGACATTTGGCCAACATGCCAACGCCGATAATGGGAAGTTACTCCGACTCAATTTGTGATGCTAATATAAGCTAGTTTTCTTTCTATATCCACATTTACAGGCTAGATTAGCCTAAACATAAGCTTTGATCAGCTCAGATAATAAGCTGAACATAGTTAATAAGTTAACCGACCGAAGGTCAGAGACGTCGGACACAACTATTTCCACAGAATCCCACTAATTTTTATTTTTTGTGGGTCAAATTTAAGGTGTTGATGTGCCATATTGACTATGGGTATCAAGGGGCAGAATGGGTGCTTTAGGCAGGAGTAAAGAATCTGAGTAATAGAACTCCATGGAAATGAAGATTGCATCAACAAATTGAAGTAGTAACAGAAATAGAATGTGCAGCTGTTATGACCAGCATATCAGTTGACAAAGAATAAGAGAATTGGAAATTAAGCTGCCAAGCCAGAGAAGGAAACTGTAAGCACGAAATTTCAGTTGATGATCAGCCTAATTCGAATAATTTTGCAAATTTGGTCCTGATTTATCAACACATCTTACATCAATTTCCTACATTTACTTCACCAGAATTCTACAGGTAACCTTCTGCCTTCATATATACCAGACTCAGCCAACCCAAAAAAAAAAAAAAAAAAAAAAATCATCTACCAGAAGATCAGTGATATCTCCTCGAATGAGAAACATCAATTTAATTGAGAAAATTCGATCTAACAAGAGGTGTATTGTATATAGCAGCTTAGAAAGTAGAAACCCTAAAATATATACCAAACAATTTGCAATGACATTGACAATTTCAGAAAATGAAAGCTCATCATCATGTTGCGATTAATAAGCAAAATCGTGAAAGCGATAATCGAATGGGACTTAAGAAGAGAGAGAAAGGGTACCTGGAACTGGAAGAGGAGAGAGAAAAGGGAGAGACCAAAATGAGAGCGCTTTCGCTGCTCCGATCCTCCGATTGCTGGCGTGGTCGCGTGGACCGTAGTATTTTTGAGTTGGAAGAAATAAAGAGCAGACTATGACTAATGTACAAGCACCAGCTAACCGATAATATGGACATTCAATTTACTTCTTGGGGATTCTGAGATTACAATATTCGTTAATATTAATTTGATACGGAGTAATAATTTCATTTGGTAAATAGATATTGAAATACCCCTGAAAAACAATTTTTAATTGATTATAACGGTGCACCTTTTATATTTGACCGGCTAAAAAAAAGAAATTATATTAGACTACTATCTAAAGTGAAACTCTCATCTAACATAAAGAGAGCAAGTAAAACCAAAATACTTTTGGTATGATCAACAGTAACTAAACAGCAGTCCAAGAGCAAGTAGAACTCTTTTATGAATGAAAATCTGAATATAAGGCAAATAATTACCCTACGACTCTCTAGTCTTGCTGCTAAAGGAGGAGGATCTTTACTCCCTTCTTAGTCCCTTCCCATTCACTTTCCTCCCCCAACATCCCTAAGCATGGCAGTCATTCATATTCTGCTTTGCATATTCCTAGTGAGCTCCACTCATGCTGCCAAAACAAGCTCATATGTCCGATCCACGGACGCCTCGGAGGACATGCCTGCCCATGCTTTCCCTCCTCCGAATGGCTACAACGCTCCCGAGCAGGTCCATATCACGCAAGGCGACCGAGGAGGTACGGGTGTCATCATCTCTTGGGTCACCCCTGTGCGGCGTCACCCCAACGTTGTCCGCTACTGGAAAGCTAGTGACAACGTCGTGCTCGAAGCCCATTCTCAGATTTTCTTGTATCAATACTACAACTACAAATCTGGCTACATCCACCATGCCAAAATCAAGAAACTAGAGGTTTAATTTCAATCATCATCCTTCTTTTCTGTTTAATTAAACAATTTGTTGATTACTAGCTAACTACTCATATTTTGTTTTAATTTGGCTGTGTATATATATGCAGTATAATACAAAGTACTTCTATGAGATTGGAAACGGTGATGGTGTACGTCTATTTTCCTTCACTACTCCACCAAAAGTAGGGCCTGATGTTCCATACACATTTGGCATCATGGGTAATTAGATTCAAATTCATTTGCTTTCATTTCTGTATTATGCCCTGTAGCTTTGATGTGATGCTTTATGAATTGCTATACTGCTTACTGGCTTCATGTATGCCGTAATAGAACTTCACTCGCTAATTATTTTGATGTATATATACTGTAGGTGATTTGGGGCAAACTTATGCCTCAAATGGGACATTAGAGCATTACATGGCAAATCCAAATGCTCAAGCTGTATTGTTTGTTGGGGATCTTTCTTACGCTGACGATTGGCCAAATCACGACCAAACAAAGTGGGATACTTGGGGACGATTCGTTGAGAAGAGCACGGCTTACCAGCCTTGGATTTGGACTGCTGGAAATCATGAGCTTGATTTTGCTCCTCAAATTGTAAGTCACACATATGATTTTGTTAGAGATATGATATCGGGAAAATATTATGAGAATATATTCTCACCGATATCTCATAATATTTTCCCGATATCATATCTCTAACAGATTTCTTGTGTTAATTCTAAATGAGAAACAGAGGATATAGGTTAAATTAATTATTGACCAATATGAATGATCATTAATTTTGTGTAGGGTGAATATACGCCATTTAAGCCATACATGCACCGTTATCATGTTCCTTATAGGCAATGTGGAAGCACATCTCCTCTTTGGTACTCCATCAAGAGAGCATCCGCACATATTATTGTCCTTTCTTCATACTCGGCTTATGGTATGATCATTTTGATTAACCCATTAAGGTGCTATATGTGATGTGTTAAATTAATCTGTGGTGAATTGGTGATTTATGACTTTCTTTTGTTTTTTGTTTTTTGTTTTAGGTAAATATACACCGCAATATAGTTGGCTTGAAAAAGAACTTCCCAAAGTTAATAGGAATGAGACTCCATGGCTCATTGTGTTGCTTCATTCTCCGTGGTATAATTCAAACAATTATCATTACATGGAAGGAGAAAGTA